>CM017803.1:4189022-4817748 GCA_008086715.1 Sitobion miscanthi
AAAAACAAAACAATTTAACCATACATGTAGACATTATTTTTTACAGACCTGGGTCCGTAAAAATCGGAAGGAAAATGTTTTTTATTTTAAGTTTGACTGGACACAGTTAGTATTTACATAGACTCAATAAATTCAAATATTTTAAATTCCACGGGACTCAATTAGTATGTACCTACCTTAAGTCAACCCGGGATTCAATTCGTTATAAAACATTTTATTGGGACTCGGTATTCGTATGAAGCCGTTTTAATTTTTTAATTATATTGTTTAAGGTAGCATTCGTACCATATAATATTCTAGTTGGGGCCAAAAAAAAAGCCTTAGACTGGTTACCTACCTGTATCGTTTGTATTATACGGTTTAGGTTAAGTGTCGCGAGTTGAATTTTATTTTGAATTATGCATGTCATTACTTTAGTTACAATGGTTTATCATTCTCGGTTATCAAGTACCACGGAGTCAGAGTACAGGTAGGTAGGTAGGTATGCCTATATAATATTGTATTATATACGTTTTATTCAGTTAAAACATTCGTTAGTGTTTTAATCAACCATTTAATCATAAATTATTGCGTTATCTTGATTTTTGTGTTTTAGAAACTAATATTTATGGTCCTACAATTATTATTCTGTATAGTTTACCTACATATTATCATAATAAATACTCGATATGTGGTCGTATTATACCTATATTATATGAATGCGCATCTCGTATGGAGTTCTACAAGTATAAAGTTCTACCTGTTATGTATTTTATAGAGAGAAATTTAAATAATATGCAAATAATCGTCAATATAATATATTATTTAATCGAGAAGAAAAAACGAAGGCTGAAAAATATTTTTTTATTCTTTGAACTTCCGACCCCGTTCAAACAGACAACAGCCATATAGTGAACCACTTTTGGCCAAACATTATAAAAGCAATAGGTATAGTTGTTTTTAACTTAACCATACAATAACCTATAGTGTATTTTGACAAGTAAATAAATTGTACGAAATGTCGCTTAAAATATATAAAATATAAATATATTATATTATACATATTATAGTATACGCAGTGCTTGGTGAACTTGTTAGTTATTTGCATAACTATCATTTGCATCGATGGATAGTCGAGAAACGTGGCTTTATTATTTTGTCATAACCTTTAAATTATTTAAACGATTAGATGAAAATAAAAATGTATACTAAGCAAATTAGAGTCAACTGAACTGACTTGAACAGTTGAATATGATAGATTAAGTTTAATTTGTTTATTTCAAGAAAAATATAATATATAGGTACCTATTTTATAATATTGTGTTACAGGTGCAAGTATTCATAATATAAGTACAGTGTGCTTTTGGTAGAGCTAAGTCCCTTCTAAGCCTCCCCCCTAGCACAAGCACCGATGAGAATATGTTTTAAACGTATCACACGCCGTACAGGTGCCTACTAGAGATGTTCAATTTCTGAAATATATGTTATTTAAAAATGTCATTTCTCATTTTAAAAATATATTTCGTTGGTTTGACTTGATTATTCATCTTTATAAACCTATATGATATCAAAAGTAAATATTCTAAATACTCAATATATATTTTTAATTGTTTTAAATAGTTTTTTTAATTAATCCATAAGCCAACGAAATATATTATGTAAATATAAAAACGATCAATGTATTGTCGTGATGAGATTTCATATTATTATAAGCTCTTATGTTAGCTATCTTTACCTCAAATGAGTGGGTAAGCAATGTTTAAGAATTTCGAATGTTTCGACCGCATATACGATCAATATATCCACTTGTTCACACACCGGACGCATAATTGAAAACTAGGTACCTATAACATGTAGCCACTAGCAATGTAGGTAGGTATAATATAACTCATGTGCGCGATTCGTATTTGCTGTTGATTAAAATTCAATATAGGTAGGTAGGTAGGTAGGTATTTAATTTCTGTGCACAGTGCATATTGCCATTGTGTGTGTGTGTGTGTGCGTGCGTGTGCGTGCGTGCGTGTGTGTGTGTGTGTTTTTTTACCGAACATTTTATCAATAATAATAAATAATCGTAATGGTTTCTTTCGTGTGCGACAAAATATTACACGAATACTGTGTATAGGTATAATAACGCGTGTATACGCGTATATTATATTACACGGTGTAGGTACCCAACGGTTGGCCTTGAAACACCAATAACATTTTCGTACACGACAAACGTAATGTACCTATACAGATTACAGGGTGTCCCGCGGTGCCAGATGTATAATATTTCGTTTTATACATTACCGACGACTCGGGTCATTATTATTATTATTGTTGTACACGTTTTTGGATAGTACGATGTCCTTAGCAGACTCGTGTGAGTGTGCGCAAACGTCTTGTAAGCATTCGAAAATCGTTCGTAATAATATTATAACAATATGTCATATTATTATATTTTTATTGTTCCGATATTTATGTCCGAGTTCAAAACACAAGGTGATCAGTTCAAGTGTACTCTACACTCGTAATAATTTCTAAGTGTCTCAACGTTTTTTTTTGGAAAATAATATAATTTTTTACATTTTTCCAACGTTGTCGTTTTTTTTTTTAAGATTTTAAAAAATATATCAGATATGTAACCGATAGTTTTCGCGTAACAAATTAATCAAATTCAAAATACCTTTCTAGACTTAACTGACATGTTATGATATCTTGTACATCCTAGATTACTAGGTCGTACATAACGTTTTTAGTGAATTAATTAATACCCGAATAGAATATGATGTTCAGCTTTTACTGAGTAGTGAGAACGATTAGTATAAAGTCAATTAGTGATTTTTAATAATGTTTTTTTTTATCAACACCTGCCTATAGGCTATAATAAACTAATTATTACTACCAGTAATGTATAAGCAATGTTTATGCGTAATTTAAATTCTCTGCACATGAAGGAAATGCATGTTGATAAATAATGAACAAATTTTCGATTTAACTTACTACCTACCTATATAACTAATTGTTTTTTTTTCTATAATCTTTAGTTTATTGATAGTACAGCATAATCATACCTATAATATATTTATATTATATGGGCCAATCAGGTTTGACCGATATCACATATTATTATATTTTGTACATCCAAACTCCAAAGTCGTACAAATGTTTTTGTATAAATCCCACCCGATTAGAAGTATTATGATTTTCAACTTTTACCTTGTACGACCATTAGTAAATCGTTGTCGATTAAACTTGGTTGTACCTAGTGATCGGGCGAACGCAAATATAATTTTCTATTATTTACAGAGTTGAAAAAATAAATAGGTATATTTAAAAATCGATGGTACCTACCTACCTATCTAAAAATATATTCATAGTGGACTTAATGATATTAAAAATTTAAGCTTGGTTTTGAGAGTTGTTCATGTAGTGGAAAGTTTTCTGAGTATATAATTATGATACTGCAAGTAACCCCTAGTTATTTTATACTATCATGCGATCACGCTCTAATTAACTTTTAAAAAAAATTGAACCTTTTTATAATTTAAAACGTTACGGATAGTTAAACAACAAACTATAAGTTCATATAATGTATATAGAACGATTAGAAACGAATCGATAATATTATATTATCGTGGACGTGAATAATACATCATATTGTAATTACCTACCCATATATAGGTAGGGTTATAACGAGGATTATTGTGAAGTTCATACATTAGATTATGAAAATGTGTTGTATTCATTTTATCGGTAGAATTTTCTTCCTAAAATTCTATTTTAACAGGTACACAAATGCCGTTTCTATATCGCCCACACTCCATTTGAAAACGCTGAGCACGCTTTATACGAATTCCGTTAACAATAATTATGGACATTCTCAATGTAAAGAAAGAAAAAATGTTTCGTCTTTCACGTCATTATTATTGTATCAAGCACGCGTACTACACTATATTAAGTTATTATTATACTACCCAAGTACGGTATTCTCGAGGTGATACGACGTCAGTGAAAATAATATAATTCCTATACATTTCTAACCGTCACGTGTTTTATTATATTCCAGCCAACATTATTGAAAAAAAAAACGTCAGTTATATATTAATTTGTACCTCACCCCTCACCAAAAAATAACATTAAATGTGTAAATTAACAGCTATACAAAAATATTTATTTATTAATTAAATATATATAAAAAAAAAATTGTTTTTTATCGATGAGGCGGATGAAGGTTTCCCGAATTATCTGTCTATAATATTAAAAGAGATATTTTCAAGAATGTATTAAAGAACTACGATACAATTAGAAATATTGGACAATCTAAATTTAAAAGAGAGAAGAACGTTTTTTTTTTTAAATAGGTACAATTGAAATTAATTACAAATTAATTGTGATGTACACGATTAGGTAGGTAAATATATCCACGCATTACCTAAATATAAACATATTTATTATAAACCAGTTACAAGTATATAGGCGTAACATAGAGAGGGTCTAATGGAAATGTTCACGCAGATTAATAAATAAAAAATATGAAGATTACATACTTACCCCCTCGACACCGAAAAAAAAATTGCTCCAAGTTGAACCTATTCGGAGTATTTATTAATGTTGTCTTTGTTTCTTCCGATACAATCCGATATAGATGATTGTTTTTTCGACTTGATCGATTTGTCCCATTAAAAAAATGAAACATATTTACGTCGTTTAGAAAAACTAACTTTTAATTTCTAACTAACATTCACTAATCTTGTGAGCAATAACAATAATTTGTCACCTAACATTATTTAACAGCTATTATTTAATATAGATAATACAACGAGAGGAGCACTGTGCTCACTTTAACACGAGCACACACATGTACTGTTATCGGTAGTACTCACTTATTTCGGTTAAATTGTGACAATTATATTTAGCCCTTTTATTCGTGAAATATATGATGTGATTTAAAAAAAACGATTTTATGACGTGCTACCTATATTTACATAATACCTACTCAAATCATCAAACTAAGAAAAAATTTTAGTGTATAGACATTTTTAGACAACATATAGTATGGGTACATAAAAACCATATTGGTAAGACATATATGCACTTACAAACATCAGACTTACAATATATATTACGTAACAGCCAACCGGTGAATGTAAATAATAATTTAAATATTACTCTAAAGCCTTATGCGGTTGTGAATTATTATAATAAAATATGTCATTTGTAATTATCATTACAGTATGATTATTATATTTTTTTTTTAGTTTTTAATCCCCAGAAAATATATTATATCGTTGGATTTCTAATTAAACTTTCGCTGACTTCATCTCCTACGTACCCACTGGCCACTACACTGTTTAAAATTATTATTATTTATTCTAGAGGTGTGTGTCAAAATCCATAGTTAAACGAGTTTTAAAAAACAACATTTTTAATGAATATATTTTGATATTATTCTAAAAGATTATTAGATTTCTATTTATTTAAATGCATCTTACGTACCTATATATTATACCAACATTATATATGAAATTTAATTCGAAGTAGGTAGGTAGGTATTTAGAAAACTCCGTGACGTGCTGATTGTTGCTATATAACGTTGTAATCATTAGTTTACGGGCGCTTATTTTTTAACACTAAAAAACAAAATAATAAAATAATATATAATTGAATGTAACATAAACAATATCTTCTGCGTTTTAAAACACGGAACGCTAAATATGACGCGTGAAAAAAGGTTAGATCGCATTTAATTTCAGAATAATATATTTCTGTAAGTAGAAACGTTTGGATTTTCTATATAGTGCGTTTAATATTGTGTCGAGCTGTGCAGTTTGTTACGATTAACGTCAATAGTGATACTTAGAATTCCAACTAAGTATATTATAATAGTAACACGGCTAGAGTTGAAAAATGACACACAAGTGCAATAGTCGTAGAACGTTTTGTTTTGTGTCTATTTAGAAAAAAAAATTATGTGATTTTACTGACGCACCTATCGCACACGTTAGGTACCTACTATGGACATTTTTTTATATTATGATGGCGAATAACGAATAATCATACATGGTAGTATGCAAAACACAATATTATATTATTACGACGACGACGCACGGAAAAACGTTTGTTCGACAAAAGTCTCCAATTAACGAAATCACTAACGGGAAAGAATGTTATAGGTATGCAACGATAGAACTATTATTGTATCTGATGTGATGATTACTATCACGATACTTATTTACAATTTAGATTCCATTTCAGTTGCAGATAATATATAATATTTGATATCAATTACATAGGTATTGAATTAAAATAATTAAAAACGTACCGGTGTTCGACACATCGTATACCGTATCCAACTACCTGTTTGCCGTTTTGGTTTTTAGTACATGTGGGCCGAACTGTTCAAAATACAAAAAATCGAAACGAGTTTTAGGTGTTCGGTTCGAGTTCGGAAGTCGATTGTTCGGTTTTTTTTAAGACTATCTTAAAAAAAACCGAACTAAATCGAACTTCAACAAAAAGTTCGAAATTCTACAACACGTCAAACGTTTTTATTAAAAAAAAAAAAAATTGTACACCTAGACTATTTTATCGACAAAAAATACATCCATATTTTACACCGCCTTGTTTATTATTTTTAATAAACCGATTAGTGCGTAATTTAATACGGATGAAACAGATTGAAATTTGAACCGATAAGATTTAAATTAAATTAAAACTTGAATAGTGTTTAATTTGTTATTTCGGTTTGGCGTAAAACTTTTGGTTTCATAATTGAAACAAAAGTTATTAATTCGACGTTTAATTTGAAAGCTCTGCAGACTGCAGTCCGAGACAACATTTTTGAGTATTTAGACGAAAATTAATCACGATAATATTTTACAAGTTCATACAGCAACGAGATGATCGTGGGTACCCCGCAGACGTATCGTTTCCGAAATCTCGGCGAATTCCAGATAAAGGTCCATGTGGGGAAGGATGTGTGGGGGGGGGGGCAAAAGCAATTGTTATCGTGCGTCGTTAATCGTGTTATTAATATTTTCACACATGTACCAAGGCGGCGGTGCACAAATGTACCACCGCAGTTTATATTATAACGCAGTACTACACACAACCCGTATGGTACTCGTAAATCTATAAATTCTTTTTTACACAGCTATTTAAAGAATCTGGTGACACTATTATGTGCGCAGTCATGCACAGTGTGTGTGTACTCGCAGGCTGCAGTTACACACGGTTTGAGCTCAGTCCACGTGTTTTCCTTCTTCTTCGTCTCCACTCGTTTCGGTTTCGTACGGTCCTCCTCGCGGTGATTATATCTTTAGACGGTTTTTAATAACGTACACGCCGTACGCGCATAATATTATTATTATAATAGATCGTGTATAGTATAAAGAGATGAGAGTTTCTGACTAAAAAAAAAAAAAAAACACAAAAAAAAAAATAAAAAAAACAAAACAGAAACGGACAAAACAGAAACGGACAAAAAAAAAAAAAAAAGAAAAGAGAAATAAATAAATAATAAACCAATGTTCACATTCTCCGTTTAATGGTAAATATATTATATTATATACATGTGTGAGTGTGTGTGTGTGTATATAACGTCACATTGTACGACTACATTACACGCATCGTATTATTTTTCGTCTGTGTGAGTGTGTGTTGACCTCCGAATTCCCTTACGACGACGACGACTACGATCATCGGGCCTATATATGTAATAATAATAATATAAACCAGAACTAGACGAGTTTTCGGTCGCCGTCTTAACGCTGCACGCACGCACACCGTATAATATAATACAAATAAATAAATTATATTACACAGACGTGTGTGCGAGCGTTTTTTTTTTTTTTTATTTTAACTCTTTTTACATCGTTTCATTGTTCCGACCGCGTATAGTCTTGGTCGTACGACTTGACCGGTGACCACCGCGGTAGTGGTGGTATACCACGCACGCACACCATAGCGGCCCGTTAAACATATTATTATTATTACTATTATTGTGCGTGCATATTATTATTATTACTATTATACAAACGTCCAACATTTATATTATACCGGTCTATCGGAATCACTTGCGCGCCGCTTGCGAGTATACAGGGCGATCGCCGTCTACTCACTAGTTAATAATAGGGCCCGAGTTTGATCCCCGCGAGCTTTTTGTGAAAATTACGAAATTCAAAATATCATATCAAGAAATGTGATGTATTGTTCTCGTGATAGACATTTCAGTATTTGTTTTATACTTAATAGTTTTTGAGTTTTCAACCAATTATTTTTAGAACATTTTTTCGACAGTTTTTAGGGAATTTAAACCCGGGGTACCTACTAATTATTATTTCGCCAAGTACGCTTAAAAAAAACCGCGGTGAAAGCACTAGAAAAGCCGCGGACCGCTGTTCAACATAATGCATAATAAAAATATATAGGTCGGGGGTCACTGAATGGCGGACCGTCGACGTTTATCTGGCCAACAGACAAGCAATTCAATTTTTTTTAATGGTGAAGTTTTCATGAATTTTAGTTTTATTTTCCCTTTACTCTATTGTGTAGTTATGGATAAACATGAACACATAAGTACATAACACATTTTGATTGGCCCCGAAATCTTCCTGAAATTAATGTAGCCCTCCAAAAACATTAATTGGTGATCACTGATATAGACAGACCTCGGCTTTCACTGCAGGTAATTAATTCAATATGAATATTACCACGGTTGCAAATCATTGCATTTAATATAAGACAACTAAAATACCAGCAAAAAATTACTAGATACGATACAAGGCGGGCAGGTTAATGATATTTTTATAACTGATTAACTGAGTTAAATTAAGTTGATGATAACATCATTTTTTTTCTAATCATTTAAATTAAAAAAAAATAATAACATATAGAAATCCACAATTACCTAACTTCGATCAATGAATTTTTTTTTAATAAACGAATTACCAACGCCAAGATAGTTTAAAATAATAAAAATATTATATTATCATAGATGACACAGGCAATACATTACTTTATTATATGACAGTAATAATGAGTTATACCTTATAACATAATATATTAACAAGTATTTTAAAGAAAGCCCCCCCCCCCAATTTGCATTACATGTGGAAAACGCACAACAGTAACACACATACTCACTGATTGTCTAAAGTACGAAGACTACAGGAAATAAAACAATCTGCCTGAACAATTTTCCGAAATCCTGGGACCCAACGAAGATGCAAACAAGAAAATAATACATTTTTAAAAATGTCTAATTTGTACAAACTCATTTAGTAAAATATCTTCATAAAAATACTGTAAAAAAACTATGCAATCACACACGCTAATAACCATTGTTGTTGAAGCGTTTTCTTGATCAATAATAATAAAAAAAAAAAAAGTATTTGTTATTTTTATTTAGTTATGACCAAAATATTTTATAATTTGTTCTTTTAACTATTATAATTTATTCGTAAAGGTTCATTTTTATTTTATTTTTTGCAACTGTTTATCATATACAGTATTTTTACTAATTGGATTACGAACATTTTCCATTTCTGTTTTGTAGAGGTTCCGTCTTAAAGAGGTCAATTTTATATATTATTTAAACCGGGACTATTGACATTTTTCGTTATAAGGAGGATTCCGTCTAACAGAGGGTCCGTCATAAAGAGGTTTTACTGTACCTTAGTGAGTATTAATATCAAAAAAACTAAACTCTACGACACAGTTATATATTTTAACGTCTATATGTGGTGTGACTGTTAGGAAAATCTGCTATAAACATAACAAATTGCACTCGTCAGTTTATCCCGCGCCAAATCATTTTTCTATTAAACCACGTCATTGCCGACATGGTATCAAGTTTAAACATATAAAATATATAAAATAAATATCGAGTAATTCTTCTCAAAATGTCATCAAAATTGCCTACATCAAACCCCTTGAATAAAGCAGCTGCCGAGCGTAGGTACTTCTAATTAGGTACATTTATTAATAACAAAATTAGTGCTTAAAATCAGGATAGTTCTGGGGGAATATATGGGTCGCATCAGACTGTTGGCAGTGAGTTCATGATAGAAGGGGGGAGAGGATGGCCGACCGGAGGTCACCAGAAATTCTCTTCAAGTAATCGTTGACTATTTATTTCCTTTTAAAATTAGGATTGGTGAAAAAAAAAGAAAATGAGTTCATCTCACCAATAACTTTGGTTAGAAATCGATCATTAATTTTGTGACCATCTCCGATGTACGGTTACGATTGATATTATGCTCGCCAAAATTATTATCTCTCTTTTTTTTTAGCATTTATAGTATTGTATGAGATTTTAATGTAAATTAGAAAAATCAAAATACTTTATCAAGAAATATTGTTTTCATAATATTATAGGTACTTTGTTTTAATATTTTTTAGATGAGTATATTTTTTATTCGTACCAAATGTCAATCATATTTCTATATTATACGAAAGCGATAACGTCCTTATATTATATCTCCAGCGATACTGATTATTAAAATCGTCCTGGTCTAAGTTTGATGTTTCACTTTTGTATTATTGTTAGTTTAGTGAAGATAAATTACAACGTTAAACCATTGTTTTCGTAGTTGCATTCCCGTACAAAAAAAAATGTTGATTATTTTTTAATGGCTCATTATTGTTGTGTTAAAAAGACATTTTACTATTTTCGGTTATTTTTAAAATAATTTTTCGATAGGCATTTAAATCCAGGGCCCAATATTAAAATAATAATATGACGATTGAAACACTTTGAACCTCGGTGCAGCGGAACATTGCACAAAATAATGCATCGTCTGTGAATGGCATCACCCCGTATATACGCGCGTAATAATAACAACAACAACAGTGCGTTGCAATCCGGACCACGACGATCCTATACAACAACTAACCCGCACCACGTGTGGGCAGCAAACACCTGCTGCTGCAGCCGGGTGGTGGTTTCGCCAGTCGCATAATGGCTGGTACTATGTATAATATAATAATATTATCATGGAGGTACGCAGCTTATATTATTATTATTATTATTATTTACGCGGTCCGGCGCACGCAAACACGGTACCATGGCACGGGAGATGGACGGACGGATAAAACGTCGTTGAATATAATAATATTATCCGCTGCTGCACACGCGGTGCTCGGATTGCAGGATAATATGGGTGTACGCGATATCGTACCTGCGTACCTATATATGTGTATACGAACAGAAGGATATCGTGCCGATAGAGATATATAGGTATGGGTGCCTATAGTATAATTTACTGACGAGCGAAGAGAGGAAGAGGAAGGAAGAGAGAGAGAGTGACGGAGAAAGAGAGAAGGAGACGGAAAATGAGCGTATATAACACAGCCAGTTCGATAATTAATTGCCAGGACCGGTTCGATGTTTGGTATCCAGCAACACGAAAAAAACGACGACGACGACGAAAAAAAAAACGGCCATTTACGATTAAATTGTTAGGATTTTATACTAAAACACTTATACTATATACAATATATTATATTATTATATATTATGCTGCGCTTGTGTGCATATAATAATAATAATAATGGTGGCGACGACTGCGACTACGAAGACGACGACGACGACGACCAAGACGAAGACGAGGACGACGACGGTTTTCCGAGAGTGGGTAGAACGAACATTATTTCGTATAATATAATATTATTGTGTGTGTGTGTGTGTGTGTAAACGAAATACATTCCTATTAGGCGCGCGTATGGGGTCATTTCTCTCCGCACCGCCACAGCCGACGCCGACGACCGCCTGCACGGCCTGCCGCCGATGTCTTTCTCTCCTTTTCTCCACGACCATGGTACATATATATTATTATATACGATAATAGTATATAATATTATGTGTATAATAAATATATTATATAATACGCGACCACTCGACGACGCACTCGATATTATAATATATACGCCGCCGCCATAGTCGTATTATAGGTGTATAATAGGTATATAGGTATACTTCTCTCGCATTACTGGTTTCTCATCTTACACACTCCAGCGCGACCGCGACGGGGAAAGAGAGCAGGAAAAAAAAATAAATACCTATTAATTTAACGCATATATAATAACATTAGGTATACAATAATATATGAATATTTAATTAATATTATATATCCAGATTGCGCGCATTACAATGTCTGTGTACCTGTGTGTGTGTGTGTGTGTGTGTCTATGTCTGCGAGACTGATGCATGTATTATAATTAGAGGTCACCGGTCGGAATATTTAGGATATTAAATTATACTCGCATAATTTTATCATAGGTAATAATATTCGATTACCGGGTCGAAGTTTCTTTACGACAACAAAAAGTGCGTACAATATATATGTTACGGTCAAAAGCTGAAATCGGGCAAACCTCAGAAATGCCCGGGCAAAACGCGAACTGCCCACAATCCTTGGGAAAATTGTCATATTTCGGCTTTTGACCGGGCATACCTAGTTATGACCAACCTCATTTAGGCAAAAACCGTAGCGTCTTAAATAACTTAACTAATATTAAATACAAATAAATAATAATCATAAAATATTGTACAGACATAATGAATACACTTAAATAATAATAAAAATATAATGATATTAAGTACTCGTATAAAAATAAACATATAATAATATTAGGTACTCTTTAATGTTAAAATAAATAATTGAATAAAATAATAAAATAATAATATATTTGTTTATTTGTTGCTACACATATTAGAACCATGGCATTTAGAACTACACAAAATATTTTGTTGTTTACATTTGCATCGTCTCGGTAGGTACACTTAGTTTTGCAAGAACAATAAATAAACCCTTGTCCTCCAGTTAATGAATTTTGAGTACTAGCAGTCCTCAGTGGTATTTCGATATTCGGTAAATCACTGATACATATAATTGTACTATTGACACTACGGTTTTGCCATTACGATAAAAGTCAGTATACGGTTTTGCCCCAATGAGGTTTTATAAGAGTACCTAATATTATTATATGTTTATTTTTATACGAGTACTTAATATCATTATATTTTCTTATTATTTAAGTGTATTCAATTATGTCTGCAATATTTTATGATTATTATTTATTTGTATTTAATATTAGTTAAGTTATTTAAGACGCTACGGTTTTTGCCTAAATGAGGTTGGTCATAACTAGGTATGCCCGGTCAAAAGCCGAAATATGACAATTTGCCCAAGGATTGTGGGCAGTTCGCGTTTTGCCCGGGCATTTCTGAGGTTTGCCCGATTTCGGCTTTTGACCGTAACATATAGATCAGGGCTTGAAATCGAAATGAAGATTTTCGGTTTTAATTACAATTTCATTAATCGATTTATTTTTTTTTCGATTTAAATTTATGATAATACAAATCTGGGCAAGTTAACATAATTTCTTTTAACTCAGTTAAGTTCAGTAAACTATTTACTTTTTTAATAAATTAAAAATGAAATTAATAGACATTTCTACGAACAGACAAATTAATTCGACAAATACGATCCACTTAATCTGACTTAAAATTTAAATCAATGAGTTGAAAAAAAATATGCATGGCAAACTTGCATAACTATATCGTCCGTGTTATTATGTCCAATAATGAATAAGGTGTAAATATACGAAGTAAATTGCAATATTCACATATTATAAATGACGTTAATAAAAATCTATTGGTTACCGATCGTGGCAACTGACTGGGAATTGGCAAGTATTAAGTATATATAATAAAAAAAAAAAGTATTAAATAATACTAAAGCAGTGTAATAGTGAGCAGGCAACGGAAAAACTGTATAAATGCATAGTAAATATATAAATGGTACTTATATTTATGATTATAATATTATAATATATAAATTGAAACGGTCCACAATCGTTTTTTTATTCAATAATATTTCTCATATATTCTACGAATTTGTAATTACATACACGGTAAAAAAAAAATATTTTTCTGAATAATATGAAATTTCAAAATTAACTTAATTTGGAATATTAAGTAATTAATGATAAATTGATATTTAGTTGACGTAGAGGCAAATGCATTAGATCAAAGTTAAGTCAATTAAAACATCAAACTGGTAAGTTAAGTTTGTAAGTGGAAATTAACTCATTGACTGCATAATGCCTATAGCCTTGAATTATAATCTCTATATAATATATATATAATAAAAGTCACGCATATAACGATTTTACACGCAATGCACTCCAAAACTACTTGACCGATTTTGAGCAAGATTATGCTCAATGCATGAGATTTGGTTCAACTTATATAGGATACTTGTTGTCTCGATAAATTGCCCTTAATTTTTTTTATTGAACATTTAACATAGGATTTTGAGATTTACGATTCAAATTGTGGTTTATAAATGGTTGCTATTGGTTACAGCTTACAATATTATTATAATTAGTTATTTTTTATAAATATTTAATGCAATAGTTATTGATATATTGTAAAAGATTTTTTGAATTAATTTCTAAAAGTATAATATAGAGTTGGTATTTTTATAAATTATTTTATACCCATTTTTGCACAATATGTTGTGTAATTTGAGTTTTATGGATTTGTAATCAAATTATTAACATTCATTTTTTTTCCGATACAAAATAAGTATAATATACATTTTTGATTTTGATTTTTACGTAGGTACGAAAAACCTGTTCTTCGTTCGTTCCATATTCGTCGTTACGCGTAACGGTTAAACGGGCCTAAAAATACAAAATATTAATTGTATTATTAGGTACTTATTACCTACAGGCTTCAGATGAACAATGTTATAGATCTATCGGCTATTGCTGAATGTTGGTTGATTTTTTTTTTAATTTGAAATCGATTTGTAGAGGCACCTATATATTATTTTGAAATACACAAAACCAGCTAGGGTGGATTCGCCACCACCTGAAATTCATGATCTACAGCGAATTAAAAGTTTATTTCTCATATAATATAAAAAATAAAATTTGAACGTCAAAAAATACATTATTTTGAGAATAAAATAGCCGTAAATAAGCCGTGGGTATAGACTTTTACGAATACCTTCTACCTATATCTCGACAGAACAGCCACGGATAAAAAATAGATAAAATCTCTGTAGGGCTCCGATTTGTTCTTCTTATTCTTATTACTGGACGATCGTATATAGTGTGTAGTCTTAAGCTAAGTTGAGACAAATTATGTTCCATCTAAATGTCATTAAAAACATGAATTCTTTTAGAGAACATTTTTAGGTTATATTTGGTATTTAAAAATACTTTTTTAAACTTAGTGAGTAGGTAAAAAGTAAATGATATTACTAACTACTTAGTAAATACTTATATAATAGTATATATTACAAATTATAATTATTTATACATAAATAAAGTATAGTCTGCAAAATTCATCCTCTACAGATTTTAAGTGATTGTATGTGTATGTATTATGATCATTGATTATCAACTATCATTATTTATTGGATTGTTTCCAATTTACATTACTTTTTCAATTCTTTAGGAAAAAATGTTTTTTCATGACATTTTTAAATTTTTCACGTAAATCCCAGTTTTTTTGGTCAAAATTGAAATAGTATACGGGTAAAGTAAAATCCACGGATACAACTGTTTTATTATTATATTTTTTGGTTTTACAGCAAATTTCCAAAGTTATATTATTTCAGGAGAAAATTATAGCACTGTGCAACTTTCAAATAATTTCTCACCAACAATGACAATCAACACGAAATTCGCTCTACTGACATCAGTCGTGGATGTTAAACGTTTATTTCAGCGTGTACAATAAAAACATTTTAACTGCTATAGGATGACAAGAATGACACAATAGACAATACAATGGAGAAATAAATAATTGTAGTCACAAATTCCCCCCCCCCCCCAAAAAAAAAAAAAATAAAAAAAATAAAAAGCTAATGTAGTTTTGATGTTATTGTATTAAATGTTTATTATATTTTATATTCATTACAATTCATCGATTATTAAAATGTATCGAAAATATATTAATCGAAGGAATAATATTATTAATAACCAGGGCTTGCCAACGTTATAATAACGTTATATTTGACAAAAAAAAACGATTGAAATTTGTAAAAATAATTATTACGGAAAGCGATAATCAAAAATAATGAATTATCGCAAAACAAAACATAACGATTAACAAAATATATAATAAATCATTAAACAAAACGTAACGCAAAACGTAATTTATAGAAAATCATTAAACGAAAAATAACGCAAAACGTAATTTAGAGAATATTATCATAGAATGAATAATAACGGAAAACGAAATATTTTAAAATCTATTTATTGAAAAGTCTATTGGTTTCGTAGACAGTCTAAGAAATGATCATATTAAACTTCGTATTCGGGCCATTACCTACCCGAATTTTAGTTATTATTTTCAAATTGAATAGTTGTATTACTGTACAATATCGTGCGATTAAAATTGATAAAATTATTTCGGGGGTTGATAATTTATTAACTATAAAATGGTCCCGCTGACGATGAAAACACAACCCACACTTATTTCGTTGAATATTCTTTTAGTTATACCTAACGCGTGAAAATTAGAAAACACGTAAGCTCTTATAAGTCTCTAGCCCTATTCATTAACATCGTGTAAAGTACATTGTAACAACTTGGGACTCGGTAAGTTCCTACACGAAACTTAGCAGGTAAACGGTTACATATTAAGTAAGTCTTTACAGGAAATTATGCCACCCGTACGTTTAAGTTTATAAACGGAATTAACTCTTAACTTTGAAGTTATTAAATGCATTACTATTACTTTGTGTATATTCTGCACAGATCAGCCTACAATATTTATTAAGTTCGCATTTCAAAAATATAAAACGATTGAATAGACTATGAATAAAGACGATAAACTTTAATATTATCGCGTACTTCTGCAAACGACCATATTTTACTCGATAACCCACGCTCTTTAATAAACCAAATAAAATATTTGACTACAGGTGGTAGTAGGTACACGGTAAACTAGTTAGTTACGCAGAACAGTATATTAAGGAATATTAAAAAAAACTGAAGTATATTTTTGGAGAATACTATTATTCATTAACATCGTGTCAGTACAATATTGTAACAACCTGGTGTTTGATAGTTCTTACGCGAAACGTAACTGGTAAACGATTACGGAATATGATATAAGTTCATAAGGGAAGTATATGCCACCCGTCGGTATAAATTTAAGTTCCTACACGGAGTTAAGGTTATTAAATGCATTACTTATTTTTGTATACTGCACAGATAAATGAGCATAATATGATGTATTTAAAAATTAGGAAACAACACGATCGAATAAACAATGAATAAGCCAAACAAATTCAGCATTATGTGTGAGTAGGTACCTCGACAAAGCACCATAGATATAATATATTTTACTGGGTACATATTATTATTATTATGTAAGTTCCTATTACAGGAAATTATGTTACATTGTCACTCGTACGTTTAAGTTTCTACACGGAGTTAAAATAATTATGAAATTGCATTACTTTCTTGTAACAACCTACAATTTATTAAGTCCACGTTTAAAAAATAGAAAACAACACGCTTGAATAAACAATGAATTCAATTGAGAAACTTCAACATTATGCGTGGTGTAACTGTGTAGGTATACCTCTGCAGGGGAGCATAATAGTTTACTTCATCACCCACGTTCTTCAATGCACCAAATTTGAATACATTTAATAGATTAAACATATGCGTGAACTATAGTTATAGGTAGTTATGCAGACGGTACATAACTTTTTGTCGAATGTCAGTCTCTTGGCATATTTTGGAATGGTGTACAACATTATATTACTTGAGAAAAATCCAAAGATGACTATGTGAAAATAACTTGTTCATTGACATAGAAAAAAACCAACGTTTTACCACATTACCCAATGAACTCTACAACCAACCAAATATTATGACAACTAATAAGTCAATATAAACAACATGATAAATACTTATATAGTTATATATTGTATATGTTGAAATCAAGATAATAAAATATGTACCTACCTAGTTAATAAACTTTCATACAATTATAGTTAGTTACAACCTGTGAATGTATAGAACGTGTAGAATTCATTGTTGGTCATTAAAATGTACAACAAAATTAAATGATCTTATTTTTGTAGCGTAAAGATTCAATAAGCACTTGACCAATTTTTTGACAAAGTTTCAGAGATGGTTCTTAGAAATTTCAGGAAAGTTTAGAGAGTAGCAGCTATCTTTGGTTCGTAACCACGTTCAAAAATACAGTTACCAAGTGCTATATTTAGGGTTTTAAAATATTATGAAATGTATTTTATTAAAATATTTAATTTATACGAAAAGTAAATATTAAAAAAATTGTTTAATAGTCATAAACTTTACAGCAAAAGAAAATTTTAAAAAGTTGGTTTAATGTATCGAATACAGATAAATTGTTAATACATAGTGGCCAATAGGGACCCTGAAGTTGACAAGTGATAATAATTAACCGATCGGTAATATAATACTATTTATACTTCGTTTATAACCATTAACGATTAACATTGTAATTAGTAAACCTTGGTTGATAAGTCCTTTATTATCGCCCTTTTCTGCGTGTAATCAATTATCATTTCTAACCGAATGCGTTTCATACTTTCATTAAAATATTTCGAAAAGAGTGAAATTTTCAGTTTTGAAATATTTCAAATTCAGAACCCTAGCTACCTATGTATAATCCACCACATGTCCATCTCGTTCAAATTAGTTGTCAAACCGAGGTACACCAATGTAGATGCAGGTACATTAAAATCGTGTACTTAAGACTTAACGCAACGATTTGGCACCGTATTTATGTTTGTTCATTTTTTCCAAGTCAGAGATACCCCCCCCTTATACACACAGACCCGGATTAAGTCATTTTGCACCTTCTCTCCACAATATCGAGAAATATGGAAAATATAATATTTTGAAAATTTCGTAAGCACCCACAATTTTTTCGTGAGCCCCCTATAGTCACAGTGCTTATTGTAGTGCCTATGCGGTAATAGAGCCCTGGAACACAACAATAGTAACATAATATTATAAAATTTTAACACAAACGGGGCTATATAATATAGACTTATCATTATCTGTTAGTTACGAAGTTATACGGAACAAGGCTTTATGACTTGAGCACGAAAGTATAAAAATGGAATATCATTTGCATCAATATTAATATTTTAAGTATTTTAATATATTCAAAATCGTCAATAACCCATGATATATAATCGTAAAATTCTACATTTTTGTTCATTTAATTATGATACTCTTATATTAAACTTGTAATAGTTTTGTAAAATTAATTTTCACCACGGTATAGATTACGCAGTTTTGTGTAAATTACTTTTGAAAAGTAATAAAATTACATTACTTGATGTATTAAATATTTTTATTTAAATTACATTTGCGTTGCCCGACATTATTTTTATCACGTTACATAAATAATTGTTCATTCGAAAAGTAGAGCGTTTCAAAATATAACGTTACTTTTTTTTTTTTTTTTAAATATTTACAAAATCAGTCAATTACGAATAATAAGTATTAGGCACATTGCGTTAATTACTTATATTACTTACTATTAATGTTATACATGAACTAAAATATGTGATCTTTAATGGTATTGTTGATTATTATTTGTTATAAAAACTTTTGGAATCGTAAATAAATTGTATTGGTTTTTAATTTTTCTCAAATAGCCTAGCTCCTCGTTTTCGTCCTACATTTTACATTCACAACTTATTTTAATAACGTGGAAGATAACACGTTACTCCATAGAAATTGCTTTTAAAAAGTAATTTTGGTTACAATGGCGTTAATTTAAATAAAATAATGTAATGAAATGACTACAGCGTTGCTACAAAAGTAATTTCGTTACAGTAATTTGTAATTTGCGTTAAGTACAACCCAATACTGAGATTACGTTAATGCTTACTACTTAATTACTTAAAAGTTACAATATTATAATGTTATAAATAGGACTGAGGATATTTAGTACTTAAAAACCTCAAAATGTGTATGCACTTTTGCATTTATAATACATAAAATATGGTCAAAAAAATATATAATAATTTATAGAAAATAGTACTTAAATATTATAATATTTTTTAATGAAAAAAAAAATAATGAAACTATTATGATGAATTAATAAAAACTAGAAAAATTAATTACTTTTGTCTTCTACTTATTATTTTTTTCTTTCGCCTTAAAATAATCAAACAGTACCTACGCGATAGTTCACTTCTACATGCGTCGCAGTGTTAGGTATCGGTATTATATATTATAGTGAATTACCTAACCGATAATATTAATATTACCTATTTACCTACAGTATGATAATTAATTGGAAAGTCCGTAATAACAGTAATTTAAAATAATATAATGCATATATTGTAGTAGTTTTTTTTTAAATGTATTATTATTGTATTTTATCACTGTCAAAACCAAAATGTTCATAAATTGTTTTAAACGAATTTGTTTTTAGCTTTCATAAATTTCAAAATTTGTAACCAACCATTTTGTAGAGTTATTTATTTATAATATAGAGAAAAAACAATTTTGAAATCGGTTGAATTTTGAATGAATAGACTACTACTATAATTACCTAGGCACCTACTTATATTTTCAAAAATACTGCAGCACAATACCTATTGTAAAATTGTATAGTTTTCAGACTTTGATGACTAATGACAATCCAATAGGTAATAAAAAAAACACATCTCATTGAAATTTTGTGTAATATTTTTATTGTATTATAATATTGTTCAATGTATCTATGATATGAACGCAGGCGCGGACTGGTAAAAAAGGGTACAGGATGCTACACAATTTAAAGGGCAAATAACAAAAACTGTTGGGGCAAATTTAAGACATGTAGATAATTTATAAAATATTAATATATTTTATTTTGTTTTAAAAAAATATTAAAAATTGGATATACGTTAAAAACGTAAATAAGTACTTATTTACAACAAACTTTCAAAATTAATTAATTAATTAATCAAAATTGTACAATATTATAGATTACTAATAATCGTAAGTTGGTAATGATCTGCTGATCATTAGGTGTCTTGAGTCTTTAAATAATAATAATAAATAATATTAGGTAAATATATTTTAGGGCAAGGGATGCCTGTCCGCGCTTGTATGAACTGCTATGTACAAGTCAATTTTATAGGCCCGTGATCTTTGTAACGAAAATAACGTGTCGCTGGGAATATCGCTCATATTTTTTAATTACAGACCTAATTTCGTTGCAAATATCAAGTCATTATGGGCCTATATACAATATTATTGACTTGTGTATAGCAGTTTATTGTGCTATTATGTTGAACGATATTATAAAAACAAGTAAAAAATAATACTTCTTGATTCTTGATTCAAATTCAGAACGATCCTGTAAAATACGGGACGCATGGGATCCCTTCCGATTAGCTGCCCGCATACTGCGGTATATTATGCGGAGTATACCGTGGTATCGGGAGCGGGCGGACGAGACGCCACTGCCAAAAATCGAAACCGGCGCGCATATAAGGTGTAGTTGCTCCGCAGCGATGACCGACGACAGTTTTTTTTTTCGGATCTGTAGTCGTCGTATTATTTATATTTCTACACTCGCCAGACTATAAGTACCAAGTGGTTACCTACCTACCTACCTACGTATAGTTTATAAAATATATTTCATATTATAATGTATTATATTATTATTATTATATCGAGACCACGTGTACGATGCGTACATAATATTATAATAGACGCATCGCTCCTCGTTACAATAATATTATATATATATATATGTATATTGTATATTATGTATTATGAATACGATGCGTAGTGTTATATAGCATAGGTAACTCGCACGCACTCGAACAAGTAGTTAGCCTTCGGTCGTTTATTTTTTTCTCTTTCTTTTCGGATTTGTGGAAAGAAAAAATATATATATACCACGCGTTATGTGTGCGTTAATAATATGTAGGTACAGCGTGCATGCTTGGACGGACACTGACTGGATTTACTTATGTATAGGTACCTATATTTACTTATATATAAGTGTGTGCTGCACGATACGCGAGGCGATTTTTTTTAACACGAGACAGTAATTATTTTGGAATATATTTTATTCGTTTTAGAACGTTTTTTTATTTCGTTCGTTCGTTTCCGCGTGTAAACAATCCGACGACGGCGTAGATAATGTAATTATTTCAACGCACTTCGTTGGCGGTTTTATTTCGTTGTTTTTACATTATATATTATCATTCGAAACGCATAACACATTACATATATTATAATATTATTATTACCATAGGTGCCGTATTTGAGCATTAGTATTCAAATACTTTTCGACGATTAATACAGAGCATACAGACATCAAAACTTATTCACGCAAAGTTATTTGTTTTTTTTTTGAGCTATATTACGAGTAAAACACTAATTAAAAAATTGTAAAAAATAATATTTTTGAGGATAAGGTACCTCACATGATCTATGACATATCGATTTGTCTAATACAACACTTCTAGGTATTGTATCAAAACAATTTAATATCCATTTAAGTTTACAGAATTTCATTTTCATTTATAAAGTCAAATAATAATAAAATACAAAACCTATATAGTATATAATATAATGTCGAACACAGAAAAAAATATTATTCTCAACAATTTTTTTTAATAGATCGTAGTTTACTCTAAGATTATTCAACAATCATGAAAACGATTTTACGTGAATACATTTTATCTTTCTTGCATACGGGTATGCGAGAGAAAACATATATTGCATTGAGTGCTACTGACATGTTACAACTTTACTTTATTGAAAACTTTTCTTCAAATACATTTAGGTTCTGAGCGGAGCGAAAGAATGTATTGTATTTACAATGATGTGTGTTTTTTTTTCTGTCTGTCAGTAACATTTAGGGTAGAAAATATGCTCCTATTTTCGAGATCAGCATCTTTTCTGATAGAAAAGTGAATATTCTTGAAATTTTCAAGGTCAAAATTAAAAATTCCAAATAGTTTTAGAAAGCGTCAAGAAAAATCAATTTTTGAAAAAATCAATTTTATTTTTTTGATGTAACTCAAAACTAATAACCGTAGAAATTTTCGAAAAATATACATATTAGCAATGAATGGTAATATTTTTGAAATAATTTGACTTTTTATGAGTTAGTTATAGTTTTAAGATATTTTTTAAATTTACTCTCGATCAAAAATTTTTTATTTAGTATAAAAGCTTGAAAATGTAATGCAAGGTTCTTTATAAGTTTCATTAATGTCAGTTTGTCAGTTCAAAAATATTAAAGATACATAAGCATCATTATTTTTTATATGTGTTTAAAGTTCAAATTTTCACAAAACTCGTCAAAATGTCGAACATTTTCATACTATTTTTCAGTTAGAATTTCATAAAATTTTTTTTGATTTTATAGCTAACATTAGACATTTTGATAGAAGATTCCCCACAAATTTTCTACCTGAGCTTTGAAAAAGTTTACTGGAAAACATTAATTTTTTATGAGCGTTTGAACTTATAATTTTTACAATATTTGATAATCAGTGGTAAATTATCGAATTCCACTATATTTCGATTTTTGATATTTTATTTTATTTCCAAAACGAATAAACTTAGACTTTTGAAATGTTCACCAAATATGAAAATTAGCATTTTCCACACATGATAAAAGTATAAAATGTTGTGAATTATTTTTTGTTTGGAAATTCATCAATGTTTTTCTTTCCATAGCAAACATTAGAAATCTTAATAGTAGGTTCCCAACAAGTTTTTTCACCTCTATCAAAAAAAATAATTTCAACAGAAAGTTACCCTATTTATATATTCTATGACATTAAAAAAAAAAAAAATGGACATTTAATATTACACACGTAAAAATTATCCACTAGAAATGGTAAAATTAGATAAAAATAATAAATTGGGCCGATGTTCATTGTCGATTAAATTTGGAGAGCGATATGTGGCATGCGTGTGTCTACAAAGTAGGTATATAATAATAATAGTGACTTCAACTTATCGGTGGTTGTTGTGGGGAATAGTGGAGTAAACAAGTTTCCATAAGATTCTAAGAAACGATAAGATAAAATCAATCGAAAACAAAAGAAAATAAGCTTCAATATAAATGACAAAATAAAACTAAATGTTTTTAAACGAATTTGTCCCGACTGACTGATTCATCATCGCCTAGCTTAGCCGGACAAACTAAAGCTCTAGTACGACATTTGGCCCGTACTTTCGTTTTATGATGTAAAGACCCATTAAGAAAGAATTTTCCGAAATTCACATTTTAAAAAGGTCCTCAGACCAGGATTTTGAGATTCACGGTGGAAATTGTATCTTGTTTATATACATGTTTGTTATTGGTTACTCGGGTAGATGAGGTAATGCTTCAAATCATCGCATTTGCATGGCCTCGATTAAAGAAACTACAAACCCAAATGTATTATAACCAATATAACTACTCAACAAGATTACGATTGATTTTAAATAAAATCTCAAATATTGTTTTTAGAGGCAACAGAAAAGTTTAGAGAGTAGTTTAAAAATATACCAAGTGCTAAATCTAGTCCGTGACTTTTGGTTTCCCTTTCCCAACTAGGTAAAATTATTTTACAAAGCTAATAAGTACTGACGCTGATTTTCCCATGAATTGAGGTAGATACCCATTCTAGCTCTCTCTAACTGAGATACATTGAAACCGATATACATGAAAAAAAGCATAAATGTGAACCAGGGTTATTCAGCTAATATTTATATATCATTAATATAATAATTAAAAAGTAACAAAAATCAGTCGTTTGAATAAGGGATAACCACATATATAGTTATTTTGACATTTAAAAATTTTGAAAACGGGATTTATTATTTAAAATTATAAAGTCATAATAAAATATTTTGTTTTAAGTAATAATATTTTTATTTTTCGTTGGGGGGGGGGGGGCGCCGCCCAAAGTAGCGCTTATGAATAGAACAAACATTTATAACATTTATGTTAATTATTAATTATATACCAAATTCTACACTTGGCCTTTGAGTTCAAGCATATATTTTCCTAATTGATTTTGAAGCATTTATTGTAGTAATAACTGTTCAATGAAAATACTAAAAAAACTTTCTATAGTATTTATTTAAATATTTAATATATATTTTCAATGTGCAGAACAGAAATTACGACAAAATATTAGATAAAAAAATGATTAAAATTCTTAAAATATTTCTCGAAATTTAAAATTTATTCTAACATATTATTTATTGTGATGATTTGGTGACTAATTGTTTTGAGTAATTTAACTCAGTGATAAAACAGTGAACAAAAAATTTTCTAACACAATATATTTTACTGTAAGGAAACGTATAATTGAATGTCTGACTCAGTGACGTTTTTGTGAAGATTTTTAGGGTAGGTACCAATAGAGTAATTTAGTAACTGTCGTTCCAAAATTATTGTTTTCCCCTAAAACCTTTCTTCTGTCATTCTGCAGTTTAATAAAAAATGCAGTTTTGTTATTCGTTTTTATGTATCACAATAGCCTATAATATTTGTTGATATCGTCGCTCGTCCAACTCGCTACTTAATTTAAACAAAGATTAAATAAAAAGTTTTCCTATTATAATCGGTACGGGCTCTATACAATTTTGAACAAAAGGAGTGAATTTTCGGAATATATAACAATATATAATATATTCGTAACTCTACTGTTTTAAAACGTATTTTTGAAATAATCAAAAAGCAAAAACAAAAACCATAATTCGTGAAGCAGATACATTATTGTTAAAAATCATCAAAAACTTTTAAGAAACTTTGAAAAAGTAGACCATTTGATGCTTTACTGACATAATTATATTATGTTTGCACATAACACCAAAAGCAAACTGATGGCAATCGCGATTGCAACGAAAATACCATAAAGGAACTTATATATAGGTAGCCAATATTTTTCACCTGAATTTGAATTCTGATTTCTTGTTGTTTGTTATGATATAAATATACACCTTTTTATAGGTAGCCTTTGAATTTTTTAACTTAATTAGACTTACGCATGCTCAGTACAACTTTTTTTTTTTTAAATGGCAACCACCTATTTTTGCCTATTTTTTTAAAGCATTTTGGAGGTTTAACCAACTTTCTAAGGCCAAAATTAACCAAGTTACAGCCAATCAACAAAAATACTGCAAAATACGCGAAATTTTTAGATTTTTTACTGTAATTCTGAAAATAATTATTCTAGAATTGAAATATTTAATATTTATATTTTAACATAATATAATATAATATATTTTAAGCTTAATATTTTCACCCCTAATTATTTAGGTAATATTTAGGTGATACATAAATAAATGAATCTATTGGAATTTATTAATAATTTGTTCTTCAGTCAGTTGATTGCATGTTGCTGTTATTATATCTTTTAAATTTTGAAGATTTTTAGGAGGGTCAGCATACATTAAATTATTAATAAATTCCAATAGATCTATTACACGTAACATAAAAAACAATATATTTATTTATGTATCACATAAATATCACCTAAATAATTTGGGGTGAAAATGTTAAGCTTAAATAATCTTAGTATAATTCTTTTCAGAATTTCAGTAAAAAATCTGAAAATTTCGCGCATTTTGCAGTATTTTTGTTGATTGGCTGTAACTTGATCAATTTTGGACTTAGAAAGTTGGTTGAGCCACCAAAAGCTTTAAAAAATTAGGCAAAAAATAATTAGTGGTTACTGTTTAAGAAAAAAAAAATTTACTGCGCATGGCGCAAGTCTAATTAAGTTAAAAAATTGAAAGGCTATAAAAAGGTGTATTTTATGTCATAAAAACCAACAAGAAAGCAGAATTCAAATTGCAGAGCTCTACGCAAAGATATTGAGTGTTCTCGATTAGCGTTTACATACTGTATATAGCTCTAATACTTATAGCTGTAATATGACATCACAACTTTTAGAGCTGTTTTTTTTTATACTTAAGCGATTTTTTACCATATAGATATCATTTTATTTGTGTTATTGCAGTATTCTAATACGAAATTTAGATATTTTTACATGCTCCATTAATTTTTTTATAAGTTTTTACGATTTGTGAGAAATGTTTAATAATATTTTTTCAATATTTTTGATGAAATAATTATATTTGAGATGTGACATGAACCAATACTATGGATTTTTTACAGTATAGGCCCGTACCCCAATCACTGTCGACTAAAAGCCTCAAAAGGGACAAAAGGGTCTCGTATTTTGAGTAGCGTACAACTGCGGAAAACGGTCGTAAACAATTAATACCTATGACTTATGAGGTATTCAAATCTTATGATAAATACATTATTTGAATTAGTGAATTCAACGCCTACAAAGTACCTATTCTCTAAATTCTGTTTGTCCACATTTAACTTTTGGGTAAATATGTCCCTAATAAATTATTAAGTAGTTATACCCACAGTCTTTGATTTAATTTTGTATTATTATCATAATACAAAATCATATTTTAGATAAATACTAAACATATAATATACATATTATATTATACCTACTGAAGAATAAAAATAATAACCCCAATTCTGTGTACTCATTTATTTATACTTTCATATTTATTTATAACCGTATCCTGTAAACTGAATAAATACATAAAACGGAACCGTTGAATAAGATGTACTGTCATTTAATTTGTGTTGTTTGTGGAACGTATGGATCCAAATAATAAACACAATTTTCAACGAAATCGTCAGAGATATTGAAAAACACCAGTATAACAGCAAATTGGCCAGGTTTAGAATATTTGGTTTGAATAAACTAATTTCTACTACATAGTTTGAACTGCGTACGTACAATATACATATTGCAGCTAGTACCTACATCGTTATAAATAAACTTTTTGAAATTAATGAATTATTTATTTCATTTTAAAATTATGATACAAAATAAAATTTGAATATGAATATTTTAATACCTGCAAAGATGAAAAAATACATCCATGATAATTAAATAATTTTAGTGGTTTTAAAAAATTCTATACAGTACTGATTTTAGTACCAATTGGGCTTGTCAAATAGATAAACAAATTCCAGTTTGCATTTTTTAGAATTTTTGGCATTTAAGATCATCTTAATGTTTTAGTGTATTATATTATTATTTTAAATTTCAAATTTTTTTATTAAAAATATTTTTTTTTGTGAGCTGAAAAAAATGTATGTGTGAGCTACCCTTTAGGTCAACCTAGCCTATAAGGGTTGAAAAATAAGCTATAAACAATCTCTAAAAATCAAGGAATCTATTGATATATAACTTATATTTAAAACCATACATGAGATATTGAGATGCACCATTCACAATGGTTGATTGGATACAGAACTTGTTATGAATCGAGGAGGGTTCAAATTTAAACTTCAAACTACTTCTAAATTTTCCTGATATCTATATAAGAACAATTCAATATTTTCTTGTTCATATTCTACAAACATACATTGTTTTAAGATATAGT
Organism: Sitobion miscanthi; assembly: GCA_008086715.1. Taxonomy (NCBI): domain Eukaryota; kingdom Metazoa; phylum Arthropoda; class Insecta; order Hemiptera; family Aphididae; genus Sitobion; species Sitobion miscanthi. Next base: position 4,217,466 of record CM017803.1, read on the forward strand.
TTCTTTACTCGAGGTCATAAACGCAACGATTGGATCCATGCTTTTACCTCGTCTGCCCGAATAACTCATGGCAGTAACCATTATATATAATAAAAAAATACCATTTTCTTCTATTACTTTTATAATCTGTAAGATGTAACCATTAGTAACAATTTGTAGAAAAATCCCATTGAGAAACCACTTTCCAATATTTCTTTCCGTAAAAACTTCATTCGGAATATTACGAAAATCACAACAACAAAAAAATTAGGCGAATCGGCCCAGAAGTTCTGGATTGATTCGGTTACCAACGAACAGCTTTTCATTTTTATTATATTGAATTATGATCACTATAAACACAAATAAACCGAATTCATTAATATAGAATGAATAAAATAATAATAATAATAAATATATAGCGAAACCTCGGTTTACGGAACCCCTTAATAACGCATAAATTTATTTAACCCCTTCCATAGTATCCGTTATAGAGAGGTTTCACTGTAATAGAATATTACATTATTATTCTCATTCGCTTTGTAGTGAAAAAAAAATAACAATAAGCTACTAAGGGTGACCCCATACCTATATTACTATATAGCACACCCAAATTAACATTCTACGCATATATCTAATAATGTAAGAGATTCATTAATTGTATAATTTTTTTATTTTGGAGAGTACTACTCTTAAGAGGATGTTAGCTCACTATATTTGATTTTTCTTTCTGGCCCACGCGCAACATAGACAAAATGCATGAACGCAGAATCATTTTTTTTATGTTTTTAAGTGATCTTGGAGTAAGATTACCCATTACGAACACATAGAGAACAATATTTTTGAAGGAATGACATATCTATTTTCTATTTTATTGTTATTTGACTTAGTATTCGACTTTCAAAATCAATAAAAAAAATTTTTAAATTTAAATTATGTTTAAATTGTTTTCAGACAATATTTAGACAAATCGATATGTCATTCTCTCATAAATATTATTCTCTATCTTTTTTTGTAATAGATGCGTAAATGCGTTTTGCGGGTGGGCCAGAGAGAGAAAACAAATAGTGTGCTGACATCCTCTTAACATTTAAACTTAGGCCATGATTATTTTGTAACGATCCAATGATAATTAAAACAACATTCGGTTGTTATGCTACAACTTTCGACCGGCGATAAAAATAAATGGTAGCGTTATTAGGTTTTCTCAGAAGTAATTGCCGTGACACAAAACTGATATAAGTGAATATTTTATAAACTTTTATTAAATTGATGAAACTAAGATAATTCTCTAATGTCCGTATGTTTTAATTATTTTATGTTAATGATGATGTTTTTTTTTTTAATTTTTACAAGAAATTTACAATCTGTTCTTAAGTAGAACAATAAGCAAATGTGCAAAGGGTATTTGCATATGAATTTTTTGAGGGAAGAAACCACCCATTGGTGATATTACCTATTTTGTGTTCTTAAGTTTTAAGTTAAGCTAATTTTATTTTTTAGACAGAAGGTTTCGACACCATCTTCACTTAAGCCGTCTAGGTTGATTACCTGGAATGGACAAGGTAGATAGTTTTTTAATTAGAGGATTAGGATGAAGTGGTAGTTTGGTGTGAAATCTTTTGTAGTAGCATTTTGCTTCGTCAAGTACCTACTGTTGTTATTCTTAAATCGTTATGAAGCGTAAGATTGGATACAAAGGAAGGGGCATTTGTGATTTTTCTTAGGGCAATGTTTTGAAAAGCTTGAATTTTTTGAATATTTGATTTTTTTGCACTACCCCAGAGCTGGAGCCCGTAGGTCCAGATGGGTTTTAGAAGAGCTTTATATATTATTAATTTTATATTTAGGTTAGTGTGTGTGTTTCTGTGTAGCAATGAGCTTAGAGTGCGTAATCGATTGTTTAATTGTAACCTTTTTGATTTTATGTGTGGAGCCCATGTAAGTCGACGGTCTAAAAGAAGTCCTAGATATTTTACTGTTTGGGAATAGGGAATGATGATGTTGAATATATTTCAACTATCGTTAGTGATCATACAATTATTAAGCATTGCCTATTGCTTTCGATTTTATATGTTGTACATAGAATTTTAAATACAAGATTAGACCAATTTTAGTTGTTTGCGTTGTTTAATAAATTATTTAAGAAATACAATTTTTTACAATTTAAATTTGACTAAAGTATGCCCTAAAAATGATAAAATTCGAAGTAAAATTCAGTATGTCCATTTCACAAGACGTTATGAAATATATTTATACCAAAAAGATCATAGTTTAGTTACAAATAGAAAAAAAATCGCTACCCTCAACTACCTAGTTATTATTAATTAGTGACTGCAGTTCTAAGTTTTAATTTTTAAATACAAACAAACGTTTTTAAATAAGTATAATATAATATATTAAAATATATGTAGGTATGAGTATTATATAGGTATTTTATGGATAAGATCATAATAGGGCTTATATTATTTTCGACATTAGTTGGTATTAAATTAATGAATACTTATTCAAATTGGTGGTGTTTGAGCGGCTTGTATATATATATAAGTCTAACCGAAAACGTACATATCAAATTTCAGTCATCGAAATCGATTTGTTTCAAATGTTATTATTGTTTAAATGGATCGTTATTTTTATTTTTATTTTTTGTGTACTTCAATATAATACAAAATAATATTAAAATCAAATTAATTAAATTTAATAAATCAAATAAGAAATCATTGATAAATCAACCATTTTATTATATTAGTAACCACAGTTACATTTATGATAATCATAAACATATAAATATTGATAGGCAGTCGAAACCTATAGTAGAGTATAATCGTAATTTTATTTGATATTTATAGCACGAGTATAATATTATTGCACTAACACACTCAGATTTGGTGTAACTTTTTTAATATAACATATGATAGAAAAAAAAAAGAAACCGGTATACGAACGCCTCTGCATTATTACTAAGACATATAATATTAAATAATGTTGACGATGCGTAAAGTTCCTTTACAGGTATAATATTATGACTGCAAACATTTCATATACACACGCAGAGACCTCTCTTTTAATCACATTATATATAATTACGTCCCTCAATGCAAGTATCGATCGCTGTTTCATCTATAGGAATGCCAATGGATGGAGACAAATTCGAAAACATCTGAAATACTTTTAAACTTTTATCTGGAGCACGATTAATAATAATAATATATTTATTTGCAACAATTCAGTGTTGTACATAAAGATAAAAAACTTACTCTACCTATATATTATATAAAAATAATAAAATAAGGATAAAAGTGAGAGTTTGTAATATTATTTGTAACCCTCATCCGTTAAGCTGATTGCTGATAGTCGTGGAGTAGAGTATTGTAGAGAATTTACAATATCACGGAACAATATTTTAATACCAAAAGGCAAAATTATACAATTTCAAAATCATTTAAATGTATGACTTTTAAATTCAGTTCAAAATGTTTTACATCATAGAAATAAACAAATAACACCAATATTAATGATGAGAATCTTTCATCAATTTGTTGTTACATCGAAATAGACATTTTTACACCAATATAATTAATATATTTTTAAAATACGTGGCTTTGATATTAAACTTTTAATTATTGATAGACATAATTACTATACATAATTTCACATATTTTCACATACACGTGGTTCTTTCAATCACATTTTATCTACATATTATAATTACGTCCGATTGTGTATCGATCGCGAGGTTTTGTTTATAGAAATGTCATTGACGGTCAAAATTTCTAAAGTATATTCATCCATTCATCCATTGATTTCATATGCTTTTAACCGTTGCGCGAGTAGTAGGTATTTAAGTAACCAAGTAAATCAATATTTTGATTACCTAGGTATAAAAACTGACCTATATACATATACACAGAAATTTTGTTGAGTCTTATAATAAATTATGTTGAGCAGAGTGACAAATTTATCGGTCTTACAATGATGCGAGTTTGTGTTTGCGTGTGTGTGTTCTTTTGTGTCTGAAGAGCAAATGATACAATATTACAAAATAAATATCGACGCCCAAACAGTACAAAAAACTTTCGGAAGTCTGCAGAAATAGGCAGGGCATGGATGGAGGAAACAGGGATCAATAATAGTATAAAGACAGGGAGATGGAATATTCAGACAATTTTAATTCTTATAATTTTCGCCACCAATACTGCAGGTACGCTTAAGTTCTTATGTAATCGGCGCCAACAAAAACTATAGTAATTTGCGCTACGTCTATACAATAATTTTGATAATCTGCGCCACGACAGAAAACGAATAAACAGCATAATATGTAATTTGTGCCAAACTTTAAATTTCAACTGTTGAAATTTACGTCATAAATTTACCGAGTACACATCAGTTAATATATTATAGGCTTATAGGCTATAGCACACGAAACATGAACAAATAGTAACAACAATAATTGGGAAATTAATTATAATATTTCTGATGTTTACTCATTTCATTATGAACTAAAATCGTTTCTTTAGATTCTGAGCGTAGCAAATGAATGCGCACTGTATTTGCATTGATGTGTGGTTTTTCTTCTGTCATCAGCATTTGGGCTACTAAAAATGATCCTATTTTCGACATCAGCATCATTTCTGATAGAAAAGTGAATCTAGTTGGAGCATTCGGGAGGTCAAAATTGAAAATTCCTAGAAGTTCTAGAAAGCTCCGGGAAAAACAAACAAACTCAAAAACTAATAACCGTAGATACTATTGAAATGTTCACCAAATATTTATATTAACATTTTCCATACACGGTACATAATCATTGTATACAAAAACGATTCTGAGTGAAGACGGTCAGTCAACCTATATTATTACTAAGTTAAGATATGATATTATTAACTAGGCATACGTATAACAGAATGTTAATAAAAAAATGCATTTGAAAATATCATTGTGTGTATATTGTATACACTATACAATATTATATGGACCCTAAAGATCTCAAATATACCCATGAATAATATTTTAAAATTACAACAAAATAACTAAAATCGTTATTCTAGGTTTAATATGTAATTTCGCCCAAATTTGAACTTAAAATGTCTGTAAAAAACTGTGTTTATATACATTTTAGATTTTTTTGGTTACAGTATGAGAATCCTGAGTATCCATGTTTTAAATTTTCAATTCTTAACTATATAGCAATTGAATATTTTATAATTTTTTAACTACAAAATAATTTGAAAATTGTCGAAATTATGATAACTTTTCTCAACATTTTAACTTTAAATACTATACGGACGATTGAAAATATAAAAAAAAAAACAGTGGTTTTTGTAATAATCTAAAAAATGAAAACAATTTATGAATTAAACAAACTTTAAAGATGATATGAAATTAACAACTACAAAATATGGAAAAAATAATAAAAACAAAAGCATCTGAATTGCTATTTGCTTTCAAACAGATTTTCTCAATTTCGTCGTTTAGAATCAACATTGCAATTTTTTATACATCCACATATAATTCAATTTTATTAAATTGAAATTAGTACTTTCGTGTAGTTGAATGTTGAAAATGTATAAATAAAGTAATTAGAAATTAGAATTCCGAAGAAGTAATAGTAATTTATGAAATAAATTTATTTATTGCTGGAAAATATTGTAAAATTGGTAACAATATTAAACTGGAAAACACAGTTCTAATTGGGTGGAAAAGTCTACACAATTAATTTGCTTCTATGAAAGAACTAGCGATTATTCCTTTTTTGGTAATGATTGGATGTATTTATGTGTGCAAGCAGCTATATTTTCATCAATGCATTAATTCAACTGTAAGAAATCGTCTGATTTAAACGTAGTATGGGTTCAACTGAAATCAACTGATGATCGAGTCAATAAATTTAGAATTTTTTTTGAAAAAAATGTGTGTCTAGAACATATTTAAAAATTATAAAATAATATTTTCAAACTTAAATTCTTATTATACTTTTTATTGATCTAATATTTATTGGTTTTTATATATTTAATGTTAATGTCAATTTTTCAATTTTTCAATATATTCAAATTCTTATACCTAGGTAGTGTAATGCTTGACTTGTTTTTTTTTTTTAATCAATTATTTAAACAACGAGCCCATTTTTAAATAACATGCAAAACAAATAAAAAGTCAGCCAAATAGCTGACACGCAAGACAAATAAATTCTAACCTACAATTTTTATTTGACACGGAGGTATCGATGAAAGTTTCACCGCCCCTGCTCTTGACGTTTGTATTTTACAGTAAATTTCACTGAAAAAATAAATAAAATATAAAAGAGCGTTTTTAGAGAATTTTTTTTTGTGTACAGTTGTATAAATTATAATTTGTGAACCTTCGGTTAAAAATTCGTGAAATTAAATTAGAACAAATTATCCCTCGTAAATAAACGATCCAAGACCAATTATAGAGAATCTATTTTAATTAAATTCCCTGGAGCAAGTGTCAATGTAAAATACTATAATAATTAACAACCGTAAATCAAGATTTAGACTTTAACATTCGAGTACAACCTATAGCGAACGTAAATAATTGTAATGCGTTCGATTGTTTTCCAATCGCTGCGAATCCAAATAAATAACATAACACTATTATGGTTACTAATGTTTACGAACTGCACCGGTATACCTAATTTATGTAATCAGATTTGTAAGTAACAAATAGTCACGCGTGTTTTTGATAACGTGTGTTGTAAGCGTTGTTTTTCAGTGGAAAAAAATAAACCATTCGCCGTTAATGATTTATAATAAAATTGAAATAAATTTAACGCTCTGCGGCGGATAATAATATTATATGTATGTACAGACCGATAGTGCAGAAACGCCAGAAACGCATTATACACAAATCGACATGTACACAATAATGTATTATAATGTATCGTTTGAACACAAATCGTGTGCATTTAAATAACAGTAATATCATATTAATTCTAAATACCTCTACACATTTGGTTTTCTACATACTATTGACCGGACGTTAACCTACGATCATAATATGCGTACGAAATACGCGTTATTAAAAACCATTGCAATGTACACTTTTACCAGTTATTATTCACTTTTTTTTTTTTTATTCCAATTCAACTACGCATAATAATATTATAATATCGATGGTCGAAACGGCACTCTGTCAGAATTTTTTATTTTTCTCGATCGTCTTTTTAACTCTTACGATTGCTCGAAATAGTTCAATATATTAATCTCGTATATATAACGTTTGTGGAGTTTAAATGTATTTTAAACTACATTTTTTGTGATTTTCTTAGGTACCATTTTTATGCTTTTATTTAAAAATTCACAATTCCTAAGTCATTAGGCACAGTTTAGTATCGTGATGCATGAGCATATTATTATGTGTTTTTGTATGTACAACATAGTGACTTGATCATCAAACTTTTGAATGTGTATCAATTTTCATATTAAAGCACATTTTGATGTTTATCGTATATTTTGAATTTTTTTCTCTTATTTAAGGGAATATAAATAGAGTACAGATTTTATGTTTTTTTTTTTTTTAGAAATAGGTATCTAGCATCAAATTAATTTTTTATTAAAATCTATACTAAAATCTTGACCCTCAATTCAATGAATTTATAATTTAATATCAAACTTTAGTTTAATATAATATAATACAATTAGCTGTCCCAGCCGATGTTATGTAAGTTATGTTATATTATAGACTTGTATCTATTTTAGATAAATATATTTGTAAAAAGTGTAATGTATTCCATATTTCTTCTAATTATAATAGTAATTTAATATGTAACCAATGGAAACCATTTAGATGAACAACATTTATTTATTTTTTCGTAAGCTGAAAAAAAAAACCATGTGTGAACTACACTTTACCCTTTAGGTACCTACAGTAGCTGAACAAATAAGCTATAAGCACCCTCCAAATCTCAAGGACTCTATTGATATAACTTTTATTGAAAATGGTCCAGCTTAGTTATTGAGTCTTTGAACATCGAACCAACATCCATTTACTAGCGGTACAACTTGACTTTTACCCTTGAAAAAGTGAAAAAGTATAAAATGTAGCGCTATATATTATTGTATTAAGCTTTTAATACAGGTGTAAACTAGAAGATGTTATGGTTAGTGTTTGAAAATTTCATGAAATTTATAATTATGAAATAGTGAAATTGTGAAATATTTCAGTAATTGAATAAATTTTGTTTTTTTTTTAAAAAAAAATAAGTCTTATACTTACATATAATTGTCATAAATTACCCTGTCAATTTTATGTCATACCTAACCTTTTGTGCACATATGTTTTTCTCCCTAATACCTAACTGTTGAGCTATAATAATTTAACACGTTGAATATATTTGGCGCGCGTTTCCCGAGAATCCGCGCCAAATCGGTCACGCAATTACGTCGGCCATTTGCGTGTTGACGTCGTCCTCCATGCGGTTGTTTTTTCGCTATACCTACTTGTTATTATTATTTAGTATTTGAATGATTAATATTATACAATAATAAAATGTACAGATATCTTATGTGTGCCTGTAACAGTGAATAATATATTATATTATACGAATTAATACGAAATAATATTATGATGTAAGTTCCTTGTTTTATTATTGTTTATATATAATTAAATAAGTTACGAAAATTATGTTAATAATAACATTAATAAATGTATATTATAAAAATAATGTATAGATATAATAGCTACACTATATACTATAGCCATAAACATAAATAATATTCGCTGTCGAATAAAACTTCGCTAAAAATAAACGAAAATAAAATCCGAATTTTCCGTTGAAAAATAGACTTTTCACTGAACGATCGCGAATAAAAACAAAAGCATTGCTCTGATAACCGAATAAATTATAAATAGTCGACTATTTATCGACCGTGGCACTCAACGTATATTGAATGATAAAAAAAAAATTATATCTAACACTTGGTATTTTATACATTTAAAATGATATTCAACATTTTTATATTGACAAAAAAACATACAAACATGTTTAAAAAATGTTTAAATGTTCAAATATACAATATTATACATATTATGTACTGTAGTAATTAGTAATATGTCAACCACAGCACCCAAATTTTATTAACATCAATGATTATACCTAGTACTCTTAGACTAAATAATTGATAATTGATAATTGTATTAAAAAAATTTCAATGTTTCGCATTTTTGTGAAATATTTCATACTTCAAACACTAGTTATAGTATTTATAAACTAGGCTAAAAAAACAATTATAGTTAAACAAGTAAAAATCCTAAACAATTCGTATAATATTCAAAAAGCTAAGTAAAATCATACATTCCATCAAATTAGATTAAGATATCAACTATGGAATAAAATAACAATTAGTACAATTTTACTCATAGTACAATGTAACTAGGGTAATTTTATATTGATATTATCGATAGTGATTCCAGTCGCTAAAATATCCAAATTTTCGTACTACATACATAGTCCTGAATCGGTCAAATCTAAATTATTTCTAGATAAACACTAGTATACTATATACCACCGTTCATTACTAAGCTGATAATAATAAAAATAGCTACTATCAATACACACTGCATTTTTCGTAATACACAAAGTGTGTCGTACTATACACAATCTTAGGGCTCTTTCACACGAAGCCATCAGAGCGGCGCCACCACAAGATATTAAGGGACTGAGTGATTCGATTGTAAAATTAATATACAAAGGAACCTCTGTGAAGACAGAAGTGGACCAGGAGTAGTGGTCATGACGTGACTCAATTAGGTACCATTAGACGTGGGTTGTTAATAAAAGTGCTTATAAGTTATAATGTGTACGTCTGAACTCTGAATTAATTGGCGTATACGACAATATCTTGGTTTTGGTTCACTGGAATATTTGCATCGGATCATACCTCGCTTTGTGAACTAATTCGACTTATAGATGGACAATTCACCTGTGGCAGATTGGATATACCACTTAATATAAACCGAATGTGGTTCATTGACAGTAAAGTTGACACCTGTGGTAAAAGATTGTTTAGATTTTCCTTTTGGCGACCGCGATAACGAGTACTGCACAAATTGATAATATTTAACAAGGTCCCACAGGATTTAAACTCTACACCTATAAGGTCGCTTTAGTCTCGAACAACTGATCATTAAAAACGAGTACTGAATGTTCGAGGGTGAGATTTATTTGGAATTTAACCTAGACAAAGTCTTACTCTTTCTCGATTGACCACGATAATGAGTACTGGAAGAGAAAGTAAGTTCTACAGTGGTTTGCAACCTTTTTCAAAAGAGAAAAAAAAGTCAAAATATTTCAAAAATGTTACCATGTATGCAAAATTTGAATATAAATATTTTGTGGACATTTTAAGGGCATAATCGTACATGATCTTTTTGACATTTCACATAAATTGTATCATTGTTTTAATAATGCACATTCGAATAGGTACATAAGTTTCTGGTAAGCTTAAATATTGATATTATTAGATTTATGATATGATTAGATTTTTTTAAATGTATTCTACCTATTTCTGTTCTAATATAATCTTACAAACTTCAATACAAATATTATCGATATGTCAAGTGATAAGGTTTTTTTTTTATGAAGAATAAAGTTATACCTACTTATTTTTTCCCCAATATATCGCATAAAATAGATACCACAGAACCACACCGTAGGCACTAAAAAGCATGGTAAAAGTTGAATACCGGTGGTCACGTTGATTATTTCGAAACTAAATTTTAACGAGCCAATCAAAAAATAATATTTCTTAACTTCTGAACCATCCACTCATTATTTACACTCAGTTAATTTCGTAGTATTCACATTGTGATGGATATAAATATCCAACAACCCGGCAGGTAAGTATAAAAAGGAAAGAACGCCTCAAAATGAACACATAGGCAATACTTATGAAAAAACCGCTGGACTATAATAATTACAAAAACAACACAATCATGAAAAAAAATTATTGAGACAGCATAGAAAATTTATAGTTTAACTATGAAGTTTGATAATACAATTACCTAATTGGAAATTGTACATAGATGTGCATGCTGTGTTTTTCAAATAACTTTGAACAATATCAATTGAGTCAACTAGAAATGATTATTATTTTATTTTCAACATTTTATTAGATAATATTCCCCGCGGCCCGCATTACAATGCACTATCCGACACGTTGATCATTGGAAGACCCCCACTACATAATGTGATACTATAGAAGTGTTACCGATATTTGACGAGCGTGTCGCCATAGATATTATAGATATTATATTCTTTAATATCTATGATATCACCACTGTGTTAGTGGAAGGAATCCTGTAAGATGCGAACAAGTGATGGTATAGTTGGGAACAGCAATGAAAGGGAAGTGACTTAGAATAAGTTTCAGTAAACAGTTAACAGAAACATCTGTGTATGATGTTGGAGGAAGTATTTAAGAAATTGATAAGGAAAAGCTTAAAAGTTCAAGATGCGTGATGATGTAATGTATGAGGTGAATAGGTTCAAGTACTTATATTAGGTGGTATAGAAGAATGAGGATTGAATAAAAATCAGACAGATGAAGTGGAGGGAAGAGTCAGGTATTTCACGTGACAAGATGATGCTATTGAAATTAAAATGTAGATTTTATAAAGCAGTTATGGTTTATGACTTATGAGAATAGTTGTGTTGTATAGTTGGGAATATTGGGTGGTGGACAATAAAACGGAACAGGAGGTAAGTGTAGCAGAGATAAGAATTCCAAGGTGGATTTGTGTAGTGACTATGGAAGATAGAATAAGAACTAGGGGTAGTATAGGAGTAACACCAATTGTAGACGAAGTAAGGGTAAAAGGTTGATATGATTTTGTTATGTTACGATGAGAGGTAACTCGGAGGCAGTGGAAGTATTTGTGGAAATGATTGTAGAAGGAAAGAGAGGGTGAGGATGATCGAAGAAGATGTGGATAGATAGAATAAATAATGAGACGAATATAGCTGGTGTGAGATAAGTAGAGGTAGGTAGTCAAAGCTCTATAGAGGGAAAAGGACAAAGGACGAAGAAAAAAAGAAGAGTTATACAATAATTAATTGTAATTTATTTTTCAACGTTTTATAACACTTTATAATTGTTAGATTATAACTTTCTTAGTACTCACCTAGCATAATAATGACATAACTTAAGGTAATAATACTATTACATTTTAAAGAAAGAAGACAATAATAAATTGTGTTAAAATATAAAATATCACTTCATAAAAAAGCTATTCAACAAAATAAAATATATTATAGCTGGATATTTATTTAAAACAAATGTTTATTTTATTAACTTATAAATTTATAAATATCAATTGACAAATGTATTCCAATTTTTCAACATCATACTCGTATTCGTAGTAATATGTCAATTTTACCGTTGTTAAATACTGGTTATAATGGTTGTTACCCCTCAGAAACTAAAACAACTAATTTTGTTTATGATTTTAAAGTATTTAGAATTAATTAATATTTGAAGACTTTTACAATAATGAGATTATTACATAATTTAAAGAAGATTAAGTTTAGGTATTAAATTTTTACAATTATACACATTCTAATGCCTTTTTTTATTGGCTAACATAGTAACACAACACAAAATAATGCTATGCATACCTACTAAAATAAATTTTTTTGGTCAGTTGTTAGATTGAAATTATTTAATACGTATTCGGAAAACTATTCAAGTATGGACTACTGATGTAACATAATATTATAATATTATACTTATATAAAATAGGCAACGTGATCTATTTGACCCATAGCACAATAATCATAACAATACTTATGGTCTAATTATTAGATCACAAGTAGGGCTAAGGACTTATAGGAGTTGGTATGTGTTTCAATAATCATTCAAAATATAGCTAAGTATAATATAGAAATTTGTTTCATAATACAAGGAACTTAAGGCAATTTTATTTATTTAACTGTTTTTCCATAGAAGTGTCTATTTTGTTATATTTGTATTTTTAACATATTATAAAATTATGATTTGCATTTTCAAGAAATTGAAAAAATCGATTAAAATTAGTTTATTTTACAATAACTTATTGGTGAGCAATGGCCGTTTATTTACATTAAAAAAATTTTAGTCACACTATGTACTTGGGTAAGAGTTTCATAATTATTTCATAAACAAAATATGCATTCATGAATTATAGTTGAAATTTTTTGAAATATTTGTTTTGTTTCGAGGTTAGAAAAAAAAGGATTAAGAAAAATAAACATATATACATTTTTAAATTTTTCGGATTCTTAATGAGAAAATAAAGTATTTTTAAGATCATATTTAAACATTTTTGTATATTATTAAAACAAACGTATATTATTTTAAATTTGTAGGACACATTTTTATTTCATAATTTTTTAAGGATTTTTAGAGCATAAAGCCCCTAGCCCTAGGCATAAGAATCACGCGCACCATTGCTGACATCGAAACCCTAAGCTTACAGACAATATTATATGTCTATTGGCCGCTGTTGACGCGTTCATCCACAGACTCTCTACATTTTCAGAATATTTTACAATACTCGACGATATATTAAATAGGTCAAGGAACGGCATTTTTCATCGGGCTGAAGACAGTGGGCCTTTAAGCCACCCGCGCAGGAAAAGAGCGAAACAGGAAACATATTATATTGTGTTCGCCAAAAATAAAAACCTGTACCCTAATAATTCACAAATCGTATTATGGTTACTAAATGGGTTTCGCGAGACCCGGCTTTATTTATAACTATAATTCCCTGGCCAATTAACAGTTTGTTAAATCGATACGAATTGTATTATTGGTTTATTTTCACACGTTGACGATGAGCCGAGTCGCTGAATAACACGCATTTCAAAGTCTACAAATGAACACAAATAATATCGTATTCATTTTATTCATTCAGCATTTTACACTTATATGACATAAAACTGTAGACAGGGTGACTATATTATAACAAACAATAGGCACTCATTAAACCGAAAAGTATTAACGTTTTTGAAAATGCCATTTTTTTTTTTACATAATTTTAAGTAATTGTACCTACAATATAATTACTGAATACAATTTAATTTCTGTTATATTTTTGGTTATCAATTTTAAGATATAGCCATGTGAATTTGTGTCTAACTTAATTGAATTTCAGAAACAAACTTATAACGGGATTACTTACGTGATGGAGCAATTAATGATCATAATATATGTGAGTTAGTGCTGACTAAAAAATGCAATAAATTTGTTGAACTGTCAATGATAAAATAAGTCAATACGAAAGCAGCAAGCACGAATGTGGTAAACTCAGTTAAGAAAAAAGTTGGTAGGTACTTAAAAAATGGAAGTCGTAAGATTTTTAAAATAATTGAAAATATATCAAAAACATATAAAACTAGTAAAAATTATTTTTTGGAAGTTGAGTATACCACAAAATAATTTTCAGAAGTAATGGTTCAAATGCATGAACCATAAGAATACAATATAGGGGAGTAATTAAAAGATGAGAAAAATATACGAAAAAAAAATAGAAAAACTGAGTAGGATGCAGCGTTTGTCAAAATAAAAAAATTTATTTTCAAATGTGGATAATATTATTATGATATTAAATTATGTAAAGCTAAATACCGATAGAGTGTAACAGAAAAATCTTATGCAATGATAAATTAAAAATTAATACTAGTTAAAAAAGTTATATGAATGATAAATAATAATTTAAAATTTACTAAGTCTGTAAATTGTTAAAAATAATATTTAGAAAAGAGTTATTACGTTTCGAATTTATTTACCTAAAAAATAAAGATATTAAAAAAACTACAAAAAATAAACTAAGTACTTAACTTAAACAAACGTTTTTACCATCTAAATTTTTCTTAAAACTAGATTTAGGTACCAATTGTCTGTTTAGAATTTTTCCTCAAAAATCTAATTCATTAAAAAATTTTATTTTCGGCAACTATTAAAAAATAAAAATAAAAATATGTGCTGTACAGTGTATATTGTGCGTTTATATAATATTATATATTATATTTATGAAACATGTAAATGTAGGTATTTATTGTTTGGAACAAAAGTTATTTAATTTGTCAGGTAATTCTGTTACACCTAAGCTTGTTTTATTAAAAATGTAATCATCTATAATTTATATTTAGGGATAATGAAACATTAAATCATTATTAATGATTGTCGTAATAAATATGACCTAAGCACCATTATTATGTTGTACAAATGTTTTATAATTTTGTTGTTAAGTAGTTGTTGAATTAGCATTACTATGTCCTCATCAAAATGGTTTTATTCTATTGTAGAACATAATAAATCATGTTCACAGTACCGTAGACAGACATTTAATATGGGGGGAGGGGTTATCATAATACTTACATGTTATTTAATAACTTAATTAATATAATGAATACATTTATATACTTTCTATGATGTAAGGGGGGTGTGAACCCCCGGCACCCTACCCCCTTGTCTACGGCCCTGCATGTTCATAAACGGTTAATACAATAATAATAAACAAAGACATATTATCAATTGTAACTGTACGTCTATATCTAACTATATCTTTAATATTACTATCAGAGGCAGTTTAATAGAATTATATTTAGTCAAGACATCCACCCACCACCATTTAATATATTATGTATTGTTTGGGTCAATAACTGTACACGAAAAACCGCCACTGATTACTATAACATTATCGATGCCAGAATAATTAGAAATTGCATTGTTTTGAAAGTGGAGCTTGGATATTACCTGTGAGGTGTGGCACATTGTGTCATAATAATAATATAATTTATAATATCGATGGTTATTACTTATTTGATAACTAAATATCGGTACCTATATAATTTATACGACATAATAATGATTCTATTTTATTCTAAGTTAGCGCACGTGCAAGTAAATTTCAACATTTTGTTATGAAATACAAATTATAATGTGTGTTTAATGTTATACTCATTATTCATTAAGTATAATATATAATAGGTACATAAGTATATTTATTTTTAAAATATTCATTCAAACCGAACAACCACTTTTGAAGCTGAATATTGAAGCATTGATTCTGTTCTAAAAGCTGGTGACAGGCCCAAATAAAAATGAATAATTACACACAATAATTGTAAACTTAAGTATAGGTAATACGAATTTCAAATAATGTTTGAATCAGTCAATATAGTATAATATAATTTTTATAAAATATCTAATACGATATTGAAGTAATCCAAACTATAATAATTATCTATACAAATAATCAAATAAATATTTTCAAACTTACACGAGAATGTAAGAAAATCATAATATTCTTATTTTCTTTACACATATTAATTAATCAAATATATTTAGTGCATAACATTATTAATAAATTCGGTACTACAAATCGTAAATATAAGCCAACGAATAAAAACAACGTATTTTTCACAAACTAACTCATAACTCTTTTCTATAATCAATTAATTTTTAGAGAATTCGAGTTCATTCCCTACATGCATTATGACATTACATGAAGTATAAAATATATTTCACGAAAAGTCCACTGAAAAGCGTAATCAATATTCGCGCAGTCAAGCGATAATAAAGCCCATTGTCCAACATCGATTTCGTGTGCTATATATCATAATATCATAAACTTTAAATATATTATTAAAATGTTAAATGGCAACAATTATACAGGGTGATTCATCCCCATTTCCTTTTATAACGAATTTATTGAAATTCTGATAATCAGCATTTTTAAATATTTGGTACTTATACTTTAAAATTCTTGAGATTCTATGCGCTACTTAAGAAGTGTGATGAGGCGATATGACATGAGATAGTTTACTTTGAGTTCCTCTCTGGGTTCGTTGTATTATCTGCATTCCTCAAAAATGATCAGTGAAAACGGTCAGTCAGTCTATATTACTAAGTATATTTCTTGATGTTATCCACCAATAAACGATATCGGCAGAGATTAGTATTGTTCAAACAGGGCCTCCTCTGCTGTCGGTTAAACAAGGAAAAAAAGTATATTTTATGAAATAATTGATATTAGAGTAATTTATTTGACTATTAATAATGTTGTAGGTTGAATTAATTTTAGCAGAAAACGTTCCATTTTAAAATGGCGCAATGTGTGTGTAAAAATAAGTCTGGGCATTAACGAGTTAATAAGTGAAAAGTTATTTTTAACTTATTAACTTAACTTATACTAGTTCACTGTTTTAATTAACTTAGCTTTGACTTAAATCAGTTGTATCTACGTCAACTGAAAATCAACTTATATTATTTTTAATATTCTCAATCAAGTTAATCTTGAATTTTTATATTATCCAAAAAAAGTTTTATATAAGTTATAATTTCGTAGAATATAGATAATATTATTAGGAAAAAAAGATATATTTACGAAGAATTTCGTATATATTTTGAAGATCGCTAAACATGAATGATGAGCATTTGGAGTTCAAATCTTAAAAAAAAAATTATTTTGTGGGTACGTAAAGTATATGTATAGGTTTTATAAAAAAATAGATTTTCTGCTTGAAATTGTTTTAGTGTACGTGGTGCTTTTTTTATTTACTTAGTCGGCCCCAATATTTTTTAACTACTTCAGCGCCACTGTGTGTAACGTGAAACAACCCAACGAAACGATAAGAAACAATCTGAAAATTATTTTTTCGTCAATTTTCCTCCTCGTTAGCGAAACACTGCAAAACAGTTTTCACGAAAAAATGTATTACTAATTTATTACTAATTAAAATTAGGTACCTACTAATTAATAATATTACAGGAGTAACAGTGAAACATTTATAGTCACCCGTACAAAGACATCAATCAGTACGAGCCGACGAAGCTACAATTCATAATACCTACTTATTAGGTACTCATTAGTTATTACTTATTATTTACTAAATTTAATACAATAATATTATTGCACGTTTATCATGAATTGCGACCATTTAGATTTATATATTATATTGTATATTATAATGTTATAATTATTACAAAAAAAAAAACCAACACATAATAATCGTTAATACTTTTATTAAAATTGAATAGATATTTACTATTTAGAATAAACTAGTTATAAAATACATATTGTACACCATGTATAGAAGAAATATATTTGTTTTTTTTTATAATTTTTAAATGTTTGAGTAGCTTATTTATTTAATTATAAATATTAAATAATATAGTGAGCACATTTACATTCAAATTTAAATTTGAAGAATAGAAAATATGAATATAGTACCTACCCCCTAAACACCATCCATTACAGTGATCCACTTGTAACCTACTGTACAGAAGAGCGACATCCACTTAACCAAAATCTATGGTTTAAGTACATACCTATTTTTTTTATCAGAAACATTGTTTTAAATTTTCATTCTTAGCTATAAAAATTGAACGTTTTTACATTCAAACTAGGTACCAAATAATAGACAAATGTTTGTAATTTCCTATACATTTTTAAAAATTCTAACTTCAAATGCTTTTAAAAAATGTTTGGATACATAATAGCTTCATATTTTTCTGATATTACAGTAACTTGTGAGGAAGATTATTTTAAATTTTAAAATAGCAAGCATTATAAACCAGAAATAAATATTGCTTATCGAGTTGTATAGATAAATACTAAAAAGCTAAAAATATCTATATAAATAAATCAAAAAAATTCAAAATATGTTGACAATTTTATTATTTATGAAAAATCCTAATGTAATAACAGACCACGGGGAGGTACCGACGATTTAATCTCACCCATTTGTGAAGTAGATAAATTAAATCAATTATAAACAGAATATTTTATCTGTAGTGCCCTGGAAATTAATTGTACGAAAAACCAATACGTGTTGTTATAAATACAAAACAACTAAGTTGTTTGTTGTAAATGTGTAATATAATAACGATAATTATAGTTTAGAAGAATCCGATATAATACTCTTTATGTCAGCAATATTTTAGTGATTAACTGCAGGTTGTACAGTCAAGAAACAGTACTCATGTGATATTTGCTATACATTCTTTACTTGTAGAAGCATCATGACAATACACCAGCGGAAATATATGAAGATGAAATCTTACCCATGCGACAAGTCGTTCAATCAAAGTTATCATTTGACAAGACATCGACGGACCCTCACTGGTGAGAAGCCTTTTGCGTGTGATATATGTGACAAATTGTTTGCTAAAAATGGCATATTGACGTGTCATCGTAGGACTCACACGGGTGAGAAGCCTTTTTCGTGCGATATTTGTGACAAATCGTTTGCTAAAAATGGCACATTGACGTTAAATCGTAGGATTCACACGGGTGAGAAGCCTTTTTCGTGTGATATATGTGACAAATCGTTTGCTACAAGTCATACTTAGACGAATCACCATCGGACCCATACAAGCGAGAAACCATACGCATGCAGTGTATGCGACATGTCGTTCAGTCAAAGTTGTCATTTGATAAGACATCGACGGATCCACACTGGTGAGAAACTATATACATGTGATATAATATGCGAAAAGACGTTTACTAAAAGTAGCGCATTAACGTGTCATAGTCGGACTCATACGGGTGAAAAGCCTTTTGCGTGCGAAATATGTGACAAATCGTTTGCTACAAGTTACACTTTGACGAATCACCATCGACGCACACAGGCGAGAAACCATACGCATGCACACTATGCGACATGTCATTCAGTCAAAGTTGTCATTTAACAAGACATCGACGGACCCACACTGGTGGAGACTATTTACATATGTGATATATGCGTCAAATTGTTTGCTGAAAGTGGCACATTTGGAGTCACACGGGCGAGAAACCATGACCTTACGTTTGGCAAGACATCGACGGACCCACACTGACGAGAAACCATTTACGTGCGATCTATTCCATAAGTCGTTTGCTGAATGTAGCAATTTGACGATACACAAGCGGAAACATACTTTAGTTCTATGATGGGCTGGATTTAAACATGATAAACCAGATCATCATATTATTTTAGCGCAGAATGTGTCTCGTTGTCGTTTCTTAATACTAAATTGCTAAATTGTAATATGCATAAATAAATATTATAATATTTCGTATGTTATTTCAAGGTTTGTGAAAAAACCATACTGTTTATTAATATTGTTTCATCATATATTATGTTGAAAATAAACATTGGAATTTGGTCTTCTCAAAATAAATAATAACATTTGTAAAATTCCTGGCTACCTAATTTATTACATGGTTATGTTTAACAGCATGGCAACACTAGCTGATTGATTTATTAATTATTGTATTAATTTATTGTATAGAGTCTATACTATAGACGATGTGTCTAAGCCGTCCAAGGCTCATGCTTTTTTTTTTATTTCCATTAGCCTCTTGAGCTCTTATTCCACGAGAGATTTCGTCGGCAGGGTTTTCATTGTCCTCACATGTCGTCATTGAGAAGGACTGGAAACCTCTAGTATTTTTGTGACTCTATTCAATATATATACGTTTTTAGTTGGCTAAAGTCGCTATTCAGTCAGTATAATTCAACCATGGAGTCAGTCCAGAGTCGAAATTCTTGTGAGTTTATTTTCCATGCATCAGAAATTTCGACAACCAACTTTACCAACAAATTGCCCCATTTAGTTCTAAACGAGAAAGAGTTACACCTTTGAGAGGAGCTACTCAATAGTGAATGCCAAATACCATCATGCCCTGATGAGCGGATGTAAATACAGGCTCCATAGACCTCTAACGATGCATCCCAGAAGCTACGCATTTCAGTTTTTTGCCTTATATTAAATAATATACTTTTAAGTGATATTGACAAGTATTGAGAATTTGTGAATTTTCGTAGTATGGTAGTATGAACACCATTTAATTTAAGGACCTTCAAATATCGGAAGAGAACATTCCGCGCTGGTAGTTGGAGCAAGTTTGATACACTTTTGGTGATGAAGTTTATCTGAGATCCACTGTCAAGTACAGCTCTACATTCACGCACCAATGCAAACTTGTCTTGTACGTATACGATAGGGGTTGCGAGAAAAACATGGTCTGGGGCTAATTTGATGCACGTGGCAGATGCAGATGTATTCGGTCATGTTACTGTCACAATTTTTGCCTCTATAATTGGTTGAGTAGGCACATAGTTATCCTTGTCTTGGTCTGTGAATACGAAATATTTTTTGTTTGGCGAAGTAGCTGATGGTATCTCTGCTTTTTTTTAAATGCCTCCGAAGCTTTATGGGCTGCACATTGACTGACCAAAAACCTTTCCAACTTGCAGAACCTTGGAAGTAGACAATGATATGACCTAGGTAAAATGTATAGTCCACATATTGTTACGTCTATTGTCTATAGTAAATACTAATATTTTCTATTTTTGGGAGAAGCGTACAAAATAGTGATTTTATTGTAACTTCGGTGTACTTGAAAAAAGTACTGCGATAACTATGCAATCTAAAATTGTGTTCATTCAAAAATTTTATTTTTTTTTAAGTTTCTCTAGCACGGTTTTACTTGTGTTTGTGGTTGTGGCGTGTACAAAAGGACATAATAATGCTGTGAGGGTTTGGTATTAAAATTCGAATGTGGGGGTGCTGACAAAACGGAGCTAATATTCAATGTGTAGAAAATTTGAACTTCATAAAAAAGTAACTTAACCTTCCGGTAAACTTTTATTTTTGTTAAAAGTAGCAAAACTTATCATGAACTTTGTATTAAATATTTAAGTTTTTTGATAGAGTTAAAAATGTTTTATCGACAATAATTTTTCAAAATGAATAAAAACCGAAATGGCTTAGATCACACATAAATAGCTTAAAAAGAGTCAAAATATTTTTAAAGTGTCCTCACGTATGAGCATTTGCTGAAAATTTAATGAACGGTTATTAATTTTACCAAAAAACCAAATTCACTATTTCTAAAATTGTTTTTGAGTATAAATCTCTAGTTTTCTTAAATTTATTTTTTTTGGTTTTTCCTGGCGATTTTAAAAAGTAGCTATAGTTTTTTACCAAAAAAGATGCTGACGTGAAAATTTGAAACATTTTTACTGCCCCAAAAAGATAAAAGATACAAAACAAAATGTTAAAATACTAAGTGTATACTAAGTGTAGGTATGTGGTTTATATTAATTTAATTTTTGATATAATATTTTACCAGAATTACTTACAACAGTATGAATTTTGTACAAGACATAATAAGAATCTTAAAAGTTCATAGGAATACAAAAAAGTTAAATTGGGTTGAACATTTCAAAAGCATGTATGGGTAAATTAAATGTATATGTAAGTACTTACCAAGCTCCTCATCTCCTTTATCGGCTTTTTAATAGACCATAATGATGTTTTGAACTACCAAGGTATAATGTAGTATATACATTATACAATTTGGAGTTCGTTGTGAATTTTCATATTTTTCTTGCTCGGTAACTGTTAAGACGATATTTATTAATTTTCTGACATTATAACATAAGATGTACCAGCTTGTAGCAACTATATATAATATATTATCGTATACAATATGGTTTACAGAATTATTATTTGAAATAAAAACCACATTGTCTGTAATCCGTTTTACCGTATAATAATAGGAGACAAATTGATAACTTAAAAATTACACATTTTTTATTTTAATATATTTTTAAAAATAAGATTTCCCAATGGTAAAGTAAGGTTGTTCGTACCCAGCTAGGTCAACTGTGAGTACAATATCATGTGAGTAGGTACTTATCTTATTTTTAAATCATTAATTTCTGGTTTTAAATGACTTTGTAATATTAATTATGTTAAATGGAATATGGATGTACTATGTTATTTGTCAGAAAATATTTCTAACAAAATATACAAACAATAATTGCGTTTATATAACAAGTGTTATTTTAGTGTCACTAAATATTGAGAGTTGCCTTTTGTTATAGATGTATTAGAGATACGCACAATCAACAAATATAAATGAAAAAAACAGTGATACTTACCCATATAGAAAGAAAATATAATTTAAATATATCATATAATTAAATATACCATAGGTAGTGACCTACTATAACTATATTTTGTGTATCTTAGTGTAATAAACTATTGTGATAAGTAGTACCACCTAGGTATGATTTAATTTTTAAGATTATATTTTACCAGGGTTAAAAAAAACTCTACAATACATAAAGAACCTTAGAAGTTCATAGGAATACAAAAAAGTTAAATTGGTTGCACTATTTTAAAATCAAATATGTACGTGTAGCCTTATGGCTTATAGGTAAGTAGAATTTATAGGTACTCGCCAAGCAGTCATCTCCTTCATCGGCTATTTAACAGACCAAAGTGACGTTTTAAACTATACCTATAGTTACAGATGTACAATTTTAGTGTCCGATGTGGATTTTTGCGTTCTTCTTGCACGGTAAGACGATATTCATTAATTTTCTGACATTATATCGAGGTACCCACTATATATATATATATATATATTATTATATACAATATGTGGTCTGCAAAATAATAAATTGTTATACTCTTTGTGTGTGTGTATTGTATCAAATTTTCTGGGTAAACAAAGTTTTTAATTGCTAACTAATGATTTTTCTGCTATTGTGTTTTAGAGAATATAAACGATTCTGTATACCTATATATATATATACACGTAGTATATAGTACATATTATATACATGCAGTATACTCAACTTTCGTAATGATGAGCGATGACTACCCGCTGCAGTGCCGCCGTAAATATAATCGATATGCCATTGTGCGACACCAGTAAACAATATTGTGTTTCAGCTTTATGGACTCCTATTAATACATCGAACGACGTTAAAAGCAATTATTTTTGATTAATATTTTAAACAATCCGATGAAACAAAACCGTCAGAATATAATGTAATATATGTATAACACACACACACACACACATCGTTGGTATAAACTAATATCTAAAGTGCAAATTGTGTAACGTTTTCGCGCGCGGGCGTATAAAAACAGCAAAACCCCGCGGAACGGTTCGCGATAATATTATATATAATAATAATAATATAATTGAAGACCGGATTTACATTAACTCGTTAGTGGCAAAATATTAATGCCGGAAGTGAGTACTTACGCAAAGCGATTGATATTAGGCACTATTAATTCGGTCATACTCGTGTTCACGAGCAGTCAGCGATTATGTGTTAACGCGCGTATGTGTAAATACAATTATTACTATTGTTATTATTATTACTATAGCACGCGTGTAATTTAACCGACCGATTTTCAAACGATTGTTTGAAGAGCAAATTGCCACAACACGGCCAAAATGTTCGACTATACAGAGTGATTCGCCTAGCACGCTCGCCCTTTTTCCCCTCGAACAGTACAGTTATTCAAAACCCGACTTTTGGAAATTTTAAATAAATACCTACTCTAAGACCATATTATTTTCAAATCCTTGAGGTTTTGTGTACTGCTGTTGAGAGTCACTACTTAGAGTAGGCATACGCAATAGATAATTATTAATTATTCTATTATTCCTGAATAATATAACATGGTAAATATGTTCAAGGGTGATTCATTTTTTTCCTCCAATAATGCAGAAAGTTATTCAAAATCAGATTTATAAACTTTTTAAATAATATACTAAAATACCATAATATTTTGAATTTCTTGACATTTTGTGTAGATATTACTACAGTGCTCTGTGAAGACACAAAACTTCTGTTTTTCAAATGAAATTATGAGAACACCCCTTTAATAATTATTTAGCCGATAATTGTTTTGAAAATTTTGATGTATCAGAATCGAAATTCGAAAGTTTAGTTTTTGAGATATTTTACTTGGTATACCTACTAAGGACAATTCATAGGTCCGTGATAATGAGTTTAGAAGATATAAGGGGCCATTTTAAAATGTTGGTAATTAATATTCACCCATCAATATTTATAAAAAATGGTTCGTGTATAATAAATACTAGATCCACTAAACAATTTACAGTAAAAAAGGGGGGTTTATTTGAAAAACAGAAGTTTGTATTTTCACAGGATACTTTTTAAGTAGTACAAAAAATCTCGAGAATTTGAAAACATGATATTCACCTAAGTGAATACCTATATTTTAAAAATTCCAAAAATCAGATTTAAAATAAATGCTTCGTCGAAGAAAAAATAGTAGGCGAGCATGCTTGGTGAATCACCCTGCGTATAATATTATAATAAACATTTCTCTGCATGTTGGCAGCATTTCATTTCATTGAAGAACATTATTTTTATTATTATTATTATTATTGCAGGCAAATATTATAGGTAATAATGTATAATATTATACGCACCATTAATGGTAATAGTATGTTACCCGATAACATGTCGGTTGCATTCGCCGTGAATTGAGTGGAATTGTTTGAGGTAAATAATAATTATTATAATAATGACATTAACAGCCGTTCTTGTCAAGGATCAGCGTACAATCGGTGTACGAGACACTTAAAGTATAATACACTATTATGCACCTAAGCTAAGGAAATCTCACTACAGAAAGTCTGCAAAGTAAGTATATGTATATAATATATTATCACACATGCGCTTTCAACTATGAACAAACTATTTTATACGCATTTGTAACAACACCGAAAACTTGCTTAACGTTTTAACTAAATTATGTTAAATTAATAATGTTTCGAATATTATTATTATTACCGTAACTACTTCGATTGGATAGTAATAATAGTAATAATAATCAGAATCCGTCTTAACGAACTGCTAAATGAATATTATAATAGTAAGTATTGTGGATTATCTAGATAATTGTATCTAAATATAATAATTTATCTAGGAAAAAAAATAATTAGAAGTATCTTTTTATCTATAGATTTAAATAAGTGGTCATATTATGATAAAAATCATCTAGATAATTTTTTGTGGCAAGTTTTTTAATTTTATATTTTTATGAAACCTTTTACCTAGACCATAGTATATATTACAATTTTATTTTCATGTTCTATGAGTTTTTTCATTTATATGTTTATCATACGAGTGTTTTCTCTAAGTAGTTATTTTGCAGTAGGTACCTATACTGTTCATTCTCGTTGAAGTCAACAGGGTAATCGTATTTAAGACACATTTATTTGCAATTGTAAGTTTTAAATCAGCTATTTTTCATCTATATAAAAAATATATCATCTATCATTATCATCTTGATAGTTACATATTTTAAGTGCGTTATCTCGACAACATTTAAATTATTTTCTGTTATCACATATAGATTCATTTTTGGTTGTTTAAAACACGATACGGATACCTACTATACAATTATTATATGTTAAATATTCGTAAAATTTCCTTTATACACTCAACCATGATTCATTGTTTTTGTTTATTTGACCTGGTTCGAGATTAAAGCGAGTATATAGGCCTTTCGTGCCTTTATCGAGTCATCCACATAATTTAACAACTCACCTTAAAATCCTAGATTTTTAATTGGCTAAGCACTGTGACCATGGTTACCTTTTTAATATACCACGTTACCAAGACTTATTACCATAAATTGGAGAGCCATTTGACATTATGTTGACGTATGGTTATAGTGGTCAATTGGTAGTCAATTATACTTCTGATAAAATGTTTAAAATATGAAAGGTTAAACTGGATCAACCACAGCAACCAGGTTCTAAATATTTCTATACCAGAATAATATTGTGATCAAATAAACAACCAAATTGCGTGTGGTTAAATATTTCGATAAATACTTTACGGGGTCCTTACTTCCTATATAGACCAGACACACGCCAAGCAAATAAAAAAATTTACAAGACCCTAAAAAAAAAGAGGGGCCCCGGCCGCCACTGTGGACGACAGTAGCTAGGCACGACACGATAGAGTGTAAAGTCATTTTAAACATTTTACCATAGTAGTTTAATTTATTGATAACTGTTTTGTCACTGAAACCACAAAGTAGAATATTTTTCAACTTTACGGTAAACATGGTGTATATTTAAAATAAAACCACAGCGTTAAGCAAATATATTATAAGACTGGGATTTTAACACGATGCTTTAAATTATGGATGACACGATAGTATGGTGTAAAGGAGGTACCTTTAAGTATAATTATAGGTTTGTCGAACAACTCTGTGTAAAAAGTTTTGTCATCGTCGAGTAAAAAACGAATAGTATACACGCACCATATCCTAATTCAATATGTTTATTCCACTATTGCGTCATTATAATGACTGTATGACCTACCTACAAACAAAATGGGTAAATGAAAAATCACTCACCCCTGTACATTTCCCGCGCCATATTTTGGGAAAACTAATTTCAAAATTAAATTATCATTTGTTGATCTTGTGTAATAACGTGTAATCGAATAAAAACAAATACATTTCCAAATACTCCCATGAAATATATTATAATAATTTATAAATGTATGTTTTAATGTCGTTGACTCTTTGATATAGAATAAAAATAATATTGTTATAAATTAGAACACGAAAACAACAAATACTTAATGTTTAAAAGTTAAAACAAACTAAGTGAAAATATAATTTTGAATATAATTCCTAAAAGATTTGCAGGTAAATAAATTATAATTAATAATAAGTAATAACATGGTATACTACATATTTTTATAAAAACGCCTTTATTTGTGATACTGTTTTGTCATCTCTAAACACATATTATTAAGTTATAATACCTACTGGTTTTAAAAATAACTCATTATATTTATTTTACTAAAATATAACTTAATTATACATTACTCAGGGGATTTGTCCTACTCCGCAGAAAAAAGCGTGGGGGGAAAACATCAAAATTGTCCTACATTCCAAATTGTCTATATACCTTTCAGATATGATATAATTCGTGAAAAATAACTGCATAATATTCACAGGCGCGGACTAGTAAAATAGGACCGCGGGATGCTACACAATTTAAAGGGCAAATAACAAAAATTGTTGGGGAAAATTTAATACATGTAGATTATTTATAAAATATTCATATATTTTATTTTGTTTAAAAAAAATATTGAATGTACGTCAAAAACGTAAATAAGGACCAAATTACAACTAACTTTCAATCAAAGTTGTACAATATTATAGATTACTATAGTGATCGTAAGTTGGTAACAATCTGCTGTTCATTAGGTGTTTAGAGTCTTTAAATATATAAAAAATAATATTAGGCGAATATATTTTAGAGGAAGGGATGTTGTAGCATCCCAGCATCCCAGCCAGTCCACGCCTGAATATTCAAGACATAAAACAAACAAATAATTAATGGTACAGTGCAAAAGTAATGAGTCAAAAATATCATTTTTGGAAACTAGAAACCTCTATTAAAAGATAAGTGAAAAAGTCAAAATATTGCTTTAACTATTGTATTATTCATGCCAATTGATTTTTCTATAAACATAATTAATTAATTTTAAATCGTAACAATTTAATTGTCATCGGACTTGTTAGGTATATGCCTTATTCATTTTGGAAAAAAATGCATTTAACACATTACACATGACTCGTTCCTTTTTGTCTAAAACATAGTTTTAATTTTTCTCTTTTGAATATGACTTAAGGGTCTGGCAAAACAGAACGCGTTAAAGCAGTAAATGGCTCGTCGGCGTGATGCTCTCACGCGCGTTGTAACAAATTACAAAATCACGTGACGTGAAAATAACGTTTTCTGTTCGACAGAGCCTTTAATGGTTCAAATAATTATAATAATAGCATTAATAATACTTGATTTAGTGGAGATAATTAGATACCTAAAAATAACATTATCGATACTATTAAGTAATATTAAGTAACATAATATGTTGACGTGTTGAGAAACTCAAATTATGCTTTTAGACTTTAGTCACATAATTCAAACTTCATAAAGTACATACTACTATACTAGTATTGAAGCAAAAATATGTATTTTTAGTATATCTACGGGTTTTTTTTGGACTTATCCCACTTTTCTAGTAGGTTCTGACTTGCCTATTAATTTTCTTTAATACAATTTACGGAAAAAATATGTTCAAATCATTTATGATGACTATCTGTTGACTTATTTCTTTTCGTGCAGACTTTTTTCAACGCGTCTTACGGAAAATGTAACGTTGAAATTATATAATATTTTCTTCGTACTAATAAATGCTGGACCCTTTAAGAAAACTTTATGGAAAAAAAATGTAATATTTGGTTTGTTCCCTTTTAGCCGCTCGCCGTTCTATTATAATAACATGGGAATATGAGGTACCTATACAAAAAATAATATTTTTACTTTTTCCGATGACGGCCAATGGCAAATCACTACGCTACACAACTGTACGCGGAAACTTATATTTACTTACCACCGATACCGATACGAGAAGCGACGTCGAAACGATCCTGGTCAGACTGTGTGTAGTATTAAGTGTATCCAAGATAATATGACGTATACTGCTTGCAGTCGGTTGTAATAATATTTACTAAATTGAAACCCTATAGACGCCATTGCCAGTCGTACAAGAGAAATAATAACAAAAATAATAATAATGCGTTCAATATTTTTTCGACGCACTTTTGTAATCTGCAGGATAACTCGGACGTAAAATGTCCCATTATTGGAATGGCATGCTATTATGCGCTGTAGTCGATCGATCGCCTCGGAGTTCTCAGCTTCGCCTTTCGCCACCTAATGGGAGATTTCCTCGTTTTATGACGACACAGGCCTGATATACCGCATTGTTCTAAAGGGTCGTTAAACCATAATATAATATCTATATATACAGCGAAACTTCCATGATATTATTCCGTTTGACGAAAATATATTTATTACCTATTTAACGAAACATTTTTTGAGAATCGCAACCAAATTAGAATCAAATTATTAGTATGTAACTCAATAGATTTAAAATACGATCTCGATGGATTAAAATTAATCCAGGGCCGCAATAGTCACAGGTGGAACTTTTTATCTTATCTATTTTTTGGGTTGTGGGTAAGATTAAATTTTTCGCTTAAGGTGAATAAAAGTAAGTACCTATCAAATATGTATATAATTGAAATTAAATTACGATATTTTTTGTATTATAAAATGTTACATTAGTATATATTATTATTATGACTTATGATTACAATGTTTATGATTATCATGTTTTTTTTCTTTAGGTTGTCCTATTACATTTTCATGTTTTTCCATATAGAATATTAGCACGATATTACGACTTTTTAATCTTAATAACTAAAAAACTAGTTATGAGGTGTGTAGACAAATTTAAAGTTCAACAATTATGGTGAAAACATTGTAACAGTAACCTTCGGATCTTCTATGCAAGTATAATACTCGTATTAACTATAAATTTATCAACTATATGTGCGACCTTCGACAAAATGACAACTCTTCGATTAATTCGATTGTCAAATAGTTATTATTTCCTTGTACACACACACTAGTCTTAGGAACTTCGCCAATAAATAGTTATAGCATAAATACAGGTGTGGGGTCTAGGATATAATTTAGACATAAATTAGACTTACTATATTGATTATACCGTTAGAGCCCTATCGTATAACTTACATGACGGGCCGCTAGTTTACCGTCTCAATAAATAAAAATACTTTTATCTTCTTCAAAGTCGTTTCTAATATCTTCCAAAAATATTCCAACTTTAAAAGTTTGATATAATGATATGACGATTCAACATAGGCATATAATCTAATCGATAAATAGTGTTTTATTGAACTTTCCAAGTCCGGCTAGCTGCAAATAACATAATATTCATAGCATTTATTAGTAAATTAATTTCATGTCTTTACTAATAAATAGTATATGTGTGCAATCATTATTTAGAATACGAACTAGTCTTTTGTATTATAAATATAATAATTTTATTATAAATTGTTGATTTTTAGGTAGGTAATAGAAAATGAAAACCATGTGGTGCATTTATTTTTTGACTATAGTATATTATATGATTTTATTTTTACGCTTTAAGACAGGACTTTAGGTGTATATATATTATTACACTTATCTATACAGGACAAATAAAACATAATCTTTATACTATGCTCAAAATTGTGATTAATAAAGACAATCACATAAACGGAGAGCACGGGAGTTATGATTATACCGAACGGGTAATTAAAATTTAAAAAAAAAAATCGAGACGCTGCATAATATTCGTGTACACATACACAAAAAATACACATCAGTGTAAAATCAATAAATCCAATCAGAATCTAAAATAATAATAATAATAATAATACTAATAATAGTATTAATTTCTAAAATTGTACAGCCAAAAAAAGTTCCTTTTAGATAAAAAAAATAGCGGAAGACTAATATTATAATGGTATTTGCAATGGTTTTGGTATATCAATGACAGTCGGTTGCGTTTCGTTTATTAGCGCTTTACTTACTTTGGCATGAGACCAGGAGCAGTTCAAGGGTATTTATTAGGGTGAGGTACGGGGACATTTTATATCATAAACACATTATTATATTAAATACGACATGAGTGATGTATTGCGATGCATATTTCTTTACATTACAAATGAATAAACATTTGACTTCATACAGTTGTCATCAAATTCTTTTTGTCACGAAATCTCAGCTTTGTATCTATCGTCATAATGTTTCATCCAACTATTTCGGTATTTATCTATGTTAAATTGTGTACTATTATTAGAAGAAAATGATAACAAATTGAACTAAATCTCGACCGCAGAATGGGATAATCTGACATAACTAATAGTAGTCTAACTGTCCAAGTCGTCGACATGGGTTTTTATTGAATGTGACTATATCTCACCATAGTTTGACAGATTTTAAGCCAACTTTAAGCCAACCGATCGAAAAGTAGGGTTTTTGGATGGACCCAACAATTTTGAAAATGGACAAGCAAATTATCGCAAATAACACGCTGCCTACCATTTAACACCGATTTAAAACTTTAGTAAAACTTGGCTGGGCTAAGATGGCTGTGAAAGTGGACTCACTAAATATTGAGGAAGATATTAAGTCTATACGGAAAAATTGGGCGGGCCAAATCTTTTTTGTAACTTTTAACGATCTAGTTTGACATAAACGTAATAATTATAATGTAAAAATTAGATTTTTTCGCGATGGAATTTGGGACGCGAGAGAGGAGAGTCGTTGCTCTCCTTCCCTTATGTATCCAAGACATAAGAGTCAGAAAACGTTATAATGATAACCGTCTCATATAATAATAATTAAAATACTGTTTTAGTTAAATAATTATTATACAAAGCTTAAACATCATGAACGAATTTCAATCGTCAGAATTCTAACTCGTTGGACGTTTGTTTAGAATATTTCACCATTCATTATGCGATCAATTAACGGTTATTATCAACTGAATGAGACTAAGTAAAACTACAAACTCTATTTATAATCCATAAAGTATAAACACTATGTATTGGAAAGTTTAAATTAATAACTAGCATATTACAATCGTATATTTTAAGACCAAATTATTATCATAGGTATAAAACATTAAAAATAAATTGTATGTGATTGCAATAAATAAAACACAAAAACACGTTTAATCCCGTTACCGCTATAAGTAAATAGGAATTGAAATATTTCTTGTTAATTCAGACGTTGTTTGGAGAGTAATACAAATGGCCATCATAGTTCATATATATTATATATATATATGACTATGTAAAATAAATTAAAACTAACGTCTTTCGAAATTGTACTTAGGCAAATAATTATTTAGGTCATTTTTTATTGATTTCTCTATTACTTAGGTATCCTTATATGTAAATAAATAATATGTTGTAAAGATAAAATATTTTATGATTAAGCCATTGTATGCTACACAAATATTAATCACTATATATGATTTATAAATGTATAATATTATAATACTATGATAACTGTTTCATATCAAATCATAATAATTCTCATAAACAATAAACAAATAACAATATTTATCATGCCACTTTAAATCGGTTAAAATGAATGTACAAAAACGAATTACTATTTTCTGCAAACGAACTCACATTAAAGTAAAAATATAATATGAAACACGTCATGTTGAAGAAATCAATTTACTTGAGTTCCGACATGAAATCGTTATTTTTTTGTTTCATACTGCTTTTAATTTATAATTAATAAAAAAACTTCTATTGACTTTATTGTGATGTATTTTTTTATCAGACCAGAGTATGTATTCATTAGAAGGTGCAGCAATTTATGTGCACTGTAATTTATAAAACGACCAACTTTTAATGTATTAAAATGCAATAGATTGATGATATTTATTAACCAATAACCGAGTTGAATTAAGTAAAGAAAATAGTTTAAAAAAGTGGGTAAGTGGAAGTCACTCTGCAGTACAGTAGTGACAAGTGGGTCACTGTAATGGATGGTATTAAATTTGAATTCAATGATATAAAATCATTGTATACAAAAAACGATTCTGAGCAAAGATGGTCTGTCCGCTTATAGGTAATATTGTACGAAGTATATTTGATGATAATATTGTGATTAAGGTAATTTATTTTACAATTAGACGTATAAGTACAACAGTATATTCAATTAAATTTTTCTAAAAAAATTATATTTGAAAATGCCATAGTAATAATAAAATCGTAGTATGAAAATTTGTTAATCTACGGTGAATATTCAATGTCTAATGCTCGTAAAAACTTAATTTGACTTTCTAGTAAACTTTTTTTTAAGTAAACGTAGAAAACTTCAGGGAAATCTTATATAGAAATTTAAAATCCTAAATATAAATAGAAACATTTTTATACATTTCTGCTGATAATAAACAGATAAATAAACTGAACAATTTTTACTGTCCCTATAAAGGTGATGAAAGACACAAAAAAAAAACTCAAATCAATACATTTTTCACTCCACTCATAATCCAAAAAAGTGTAATATTGATAGTTTGTTATTATTTGTCAACTCAGACAAGTTACATGTTCTATAGCAGGGGTGGCCCCTAACCTTAATTTTGCGAGCCGCAAATTCATAAAGCTAATTCGAGGCGAGCCACATTTCGTGCCAGTAATATATTGGTAGCAATATTGACTGTATTACCGATTGGCATTGCGTTTTTCTGTAAAATCCTATATCCAGGGCTTCTTTAATGGCACAACCCCGAGAAGTATTCTTCAAAGTAACCAGGTCATAAAAACACTATCTAACGGTTCTAACAGAATTATATTTATTAATTTTACTCTAAGCTTAGTTTCAAGAGCCGGGTGAAACTGATTTAAGAGCCGCATGTGAGTCGCGGACCTCGTGGTGGCCACCTCTGTTCTATAGAAATCAACAATTAATTTACTCACTTGATTTGAGTTAACTTGTTTTTAATTTATATTAATGCCAATAGATATAGCCTAAAATAAATTGCCGTATGACATTTAAAATAAATAGGTAAGTTATTTGTATTGAATAATTCTATAGCCAGTGAAAACTAATTTCTTCTGGTAAATAGATTTACTCATTTATAAATAAACATGACTTGGATTTGATTGAGAGAAACTCGTCATTTATTAAGTTACTATCATTAAAAATCAATAAAGTTAAAAGTTATAAGTTAGTAAAAAAATATTTACAACAAGTTGAATTAAAACTATTAACTTTATTAAAACTTTTTAACTCGTTTATGTACAGCATTGTAAAAATATAGGGCCATCATATATTGTATTTTAACTATATGTCGATTGGAATGTGTATACGTGTCATACTCGGTTATTGGTATAAAACGTTGAATATAAAATATACGACGATAATATTATGACGTAAAAACGTTTACATCAAACTTTCATAGTAGAGCTGAAGATGATCTCTCCCGTAATAATATATTATCAGTACTATATATCGGTAACTTTTAGAAATCAGGAAAAACGATTGTGCTGGTTACTTTAGGTGAGTATTCGGGTTAGTTATCCTACCCACTAGCTGCATTCCTAACCTAACCTAAACGATTTTTCGTCATAAATTATTACTCACGTTTCTACTTTTATTCTGCCCTATGCGTTTTTGAACTAAATCTAAAGCCTATAAAAGGGGTGGAACTTTATCGTCTTTGTGCAGGTCGTACTCGCTCGGCAGCTATCCAGTCCTATACCCGCCTAAACTTGCAAAACCTACGAATAACTATTTGAATACTTAATGAAATTATAGTAATTCGACAAAAATATATACTTTTTGAAATAAACTGTATACATTTAGTACCAATGAGATTTTTTTCTTGTGTTGGTGAAAATATATTTTAAACGTTAATAATTATTACGTAGTATCTGGAATAAAGCAATAATTATTTTTCATAATCATATTTCATGTAACATTTCTACATTTGAAGTTTAAACCATAGACGAAACGAACTCGGCGACAATCGAATAAAATATATGCTAATTTTATTGTACTTATGTGGGTACATAATAATATATAAATTATGAAATAAACATTATTGTTTCATAATATTGTACAGGGGGAAAATACACAATATGCACTGCGGGTGCTTACATAATTTATGTACATAATATGAAAGTACAAAACACGCGAACACACTATACTTAGGTAGGCATATTAGTTTTTTTTTAACGCAACGCAAAGCAGACAAGAACGAATCTTATAATAATATACAGTGCATTTTAAAGACCAATCACGATATCTATCCCTTGTCCGGGGCATATAGATAATGCTACATTTATTCAAACTATTCTGATTTTAGATTCTGAGTGGAGCGATGAATGTATTGATTTTACAATGATGTATGTGTGTGTTTTTTTTTATATGAGTCTGCCATCACCGTTTGAGGTAGTAAAACTGCTTCGATTTTCTTCAACAGTATCTTGTTCGATGGGAAAGAGAATCTAGTTGGTACACATTCGGGAGGTCAACATTTTAAATTTCCAACAGTTTATAGTGTAGTAATACACATGGTAATATCGTAGGCTGACCGACCGTCTTCGTTCATAATTGTTTTTCTTATACAAAGATATTATATCATTGAATTCAAATTCAACACCATCCATTGCAGTGACCCACTTGTAACCTATAGTGTACAGTAGAGTGACACCCATTTACCCGCCTTTTTTTAAATTTTCAATTGTTAAATCTTTGTCGGTATTGTTGAACAGAAAGGGGGGGGGGGTTAAAGGTAGATGAAAAATTAGTAGAAAATAGCTTTGCTGTTTCGATGGTAGAATTAGAGGTTAAGTTTTCTAAATAGACAGAGGAAGGAATGGATGGATTCTGTTAAAGATCTCGGACATATTTCCAAAAAATGCTTTGATCATCAACTTTAATAGAGATTTATTGTAGAAAAATTGTTCTAGTTGGTACTTTTGGGAGGTCATAGTTGAAAATTCTCGGCACTTTTAAAAATATTCGGGAATAACTAAAAAACAAATAAAAAAATTTGATAAAGTTTTAATATTATTATTAAAAATATAATTACTTTGTAACCAAAAAGCAAGACCATTTTGCTCAAATTGTTTTTTCAATGATTGAAATATGATTTACCATTGAATTCAAATTTACACTTCCATTACAGTAGTGCCACAATGACGAGATACATTCGATTCCTATTATCCAAAATAGTACAGGTTTACCTACTTTCCCCCTTTTTTAAATTTTTAATTGTTAAGGAGACGATTTTTTTGAAAACGTGCATGTGTACAAATCAAACTAAGAGTTTCTAAGTTATTAAACTTTAAGCACCTACTAGAGATAGTAATATAGTCAGTATGATATTATAGGTTCCAAATATATGTGGTGGCAATTGCGGTTTGAAAATTATAGTAACTAAGGGAATGTGAAATGCATCGTTCTGCTAACGGCAATAACGAGGTTTCTCCTGGATTTAGTAAATGATCATTAGTGGGCGATGGGGGTTTCTCAAGGGGATAACTACCTACACAGATAGTGGGTGGTGAGTAATGGCCAATTATAGTGATATTTTAGTATGTACCTACTATAGTTATTACTTATTACCACGGCAGGTAGTTACGATTAACATGCCTTTTTTGATTATTGGTGCTACAGAGTGGATGAAATATTATACTATTCCTAGCCTCTAAAAAATGTAAATTCCGACTCTCCTTTGTATGGATATGTGGCGTTATCCGAGGGTACTTCTCTTGTTCTCGCACGCTCACACATATCAATGACCTATATAACCAATGTCACAATTTATCGCATATTATTTCACTATTAAATTGATCAATTTTCATTCCACCATAGGTTTACCGATCGATCCGATAATACGACTTCGATATTGAAACGGATTTGCACATCTTAACTAACATGGCAACTTTAGATCCATTTATTTATTTGGAGAAGCATAATTTACTGTTGAGTGTTGAATATAATAACAAGTAGGTAAACAAAAAGTTTACATTTTTTAAATTCGAATTCCGTCATTTTAATTAGTGTATATGTCCAAATATTATTCAAAGTCTTAAGTCATTCATATTATAATCTAAATAAGACAATACGAGGAATACAAACTTTTTTCTGGGTCCAAATCACGTAATATTAGATTGTTCAATACGTCATCACAATGGAATGAAAATAGGCCTTTTTAGCATAAAAAAAAACCGAAGGTTTTAAATCCCCATAATATTAATTTATTAAAACGCTAACATTTATAAAAAAAAAATGTCTAGTTAGGTAATATAATTAGGTATGATTAGGCAGATACTTATTAATTATATTAAAGGTAGATTATATATATTTCAATTTTCAAATAAGAACTACCTTTTTTTTACTAAAAAAAGTTAGGCATGTAGTTCTAGTAGTTATGATTTTTTTTCAAACTATTGGTCTGAATAGAAATTTGTATTTGTAAGTCTCGTATTTATTAAACTAAAAGATAATCATAACATATAAGATATTATGATTAAAAATTATATTTGTTTATTCAAATTGTATGATTTGTAATAACTGTCAGAGCATATTGAAAGAACTAAAATAAAAATATATGTATGGATAAAAACCATCAGCTATTAACGTGAATTATCAGTATACCTACCTTAGTGTACAGTGCAATAACTCCTTGAAAACTATAATCTCCTTATAACAATTTACGATAAACAAGGGTGGCTCTCGTTTGAATAGAAAAAGAAAAATGTTGTATAGCCACAGGACACCAGTAAATTATCGCTTGAATAAAAAATCTAACCATATGAAAACGATTAATTTATGATCTTCAATTAGGCAGGCGTATAAAAATTCCAAAATCAAAATTTGAATAAATTCGTT
Organism: Sitobion miscanthi; assembly: GCA_008086715.1. NCBI lineage: Eukaryota > Metazoa > Arthropoda > Insecta > Hemiptera > Aphididae > Sitobion > Sitobion miscanthi. Next base: position 4,255,578 of record CM017803.1, read on the forward strand.
ATTATAAAGTAAAAATTGTAGTAGGGAGGGGGGGTAACCATGCAGTATAATACGTCTCTCGCGTTAATAACTTATGCAACTAAAAAGTTTTAACTAGTAGCAAGTAGATTATGGCTATAGGACTCGTCTCGTATTATATGCAAATGTAATAAATCGTGTATTAGGTGCGTATAATATAATATAATATGTATACATATACCTAACCTAAAACAATGGCCCCCGGCAAATAGTAATTATTGGAATGGTTTATTAAACAACGACCTGACCAGCACATGCGATCGAATTATTTATTTTCCATGCCCTTTAATCATAGAAAAAATAAAATATTAATATTTTTACGCGATAACATTAATATAAATATTTTGGTAATTTTCGTTTATTCAAAACGTAGATACTCATAATATGTATTGTAAAGTGATGTGTTTTTATATTATATTATTGTTATTTGTTACCTACCTATACCTTGGTCGCGTTTCGGCGGTGTAAAATTCAACTCTCGAAAGAAATTGCACCGATTAGTAAAAATAGAATAATATTACAAGGTTTCAATTTTCTTCTCGGCAGTAACATTATTATTACGGCCGGAGAAATAAGTGATTTTAAATAGGTTAAAAGCAGGTAGGCGTATATATCAATAAATCATGTTGTTCACTTGTTCCCATACCTACTCGAAATAAAATATATTATAACTATAAAACTATGTAACTATTATAAACTATTAAACGTATAGAAACGTATTTTGTTTTCAACCGTACTTGGGTTTTAACATATTATATAAGTTTACCAAATACGATGGTTATAATCCGTTCAACTAAGTATACAAAAATATATTAAAAATAAGATAATATTATTATTGACTAATAAATTATAATAAATAAATAATTATTATCTAAGCCTACGTAGGCATACGTTTGGAGCTGACCAGATGAATATTTAACGTAATAATTTATGTCAATTTATTGTCGTTCGTTAATCGTCGCACGCGAGATGAAGCAATGCCGTCGACGCCTTTCATCGACGTTTACCATAATATAATTATTATTATTATGCCGAAATTTCGAAACATACATAATAATAATAATATAGAATACAGTGAAAAACACTTACGGTGACAATTTTATTTTAAATTAATGTTGCCGTCGGACCCGGCGTGAAACCGGCAACGTATAGGTAATACTATAGTTATGAATAATGCAAAAGTGAGAGAAACACTTTGACAATTCTCAATTTATCAACGTGATATGACAAATGGTAATAATGGTATAGTAATAGTAAATCTATCGGTACCGTGACATTCAACTAATGCAAAAAATAACTTTGAATTGAGTATTCAAATTATAATCTATAAAGTAGGTATAGACGTAATATTTTGTGTACTTACTACATATTTTCGTATATTGTGATATAAAATAATAATAACTGCAGCTAGACGTGTTATATAGGTACCTAACTATAATTGTTTTAAAATAGAGTTAAAACTGAGATAAATATTAATACATTGTTCGTATATTATCAGATGAATGAAAATAGTAAAAATATTACATGACGTTCATGGTACCTATATATCTTGTGTTTAACTGATCTTGATTATGGACATAGTTTCAACAATTATATTTTGTGACTATTGTGATGATTTTTAGGTACTGAAATATTTATAAATAAATACTTAATTAAATTATACAGAAAAATAAATAAAACGCCTCTTTGGTATACTAATACTAGTAAACTCAAGGACCTTAGTTATTTCCATATATTTTTACGAATTTAAAATTATGACTAAAAAACTAATATCAAATATAAGTACCAGAATAATTAAAAAATAAATATTTTTTTGATGTTCATATTGACAACAAATTGGAGTAATCTACTTGCGTCACCTGTTTTGTCAGTGTTTTTTAAAATGTATTCCACAATCTATTATTTTTAATAGAAATTAAATTATAATTTATTTAAAAATATTATAAGCAATGCAAATTGTCTGAAGTTTCTTGATTTTATAAATTTCTATTATTATTTTATAAATAGCCAAAGTCTTTGAAAAGAATATGTGTGCATTGGTAAAAAAAATAGATATCACGTTTATCGACGCTTGAAACATACAAAATATACACACACTCGTGTACACACATCAATGCACTTTTTAATTATAAATATATAATTTACATACTCTTGACTTGAACCACTTTATTGTGTGTCATAGTGTAATTTTACTTTCTTAGCAAGAGGCTGTCATATTCTAAATTATCATTGTCACTCATGTTTTATCATTACAGTTATTACTTAATAGTTTCAAATTAAACACAGGCAACGCGTTCAGAAGTGAACAACAACACTCCATACGCTACTCCATGCGGGACAAAAATAAACCCTAAATCAATAATTTGGTCAACACTATCAACCATTGAGAGGGTAGTCAAACATTATAAAACCTTGAGTCCGATGGAATGACATTATTTTACATTTGCCAATATTATCAGGGAAAGCCCAACAATCTCACACCAAGATGAAAACGTGTTCAAAATACTTAGAAGTATTTTACAGTCTTTTATGGATGACACTGTATGAAATATCTTATAAAATATCACAGGAAAATAGCAAAACCCGTGCTGGAGAAACTACTGAATAGACAGAATTGATAAATACATTTATAAACACCAGAATAGGCATTTGGGATGGTTTGGATTTCATACCGAATAGAGAAATAAATTGTATGCGCTCTGAAAGGTAAGATCTCATTCAAGTTAGGAGTGGATCACCAATTCCTAGCCCATCCAAAATATAAAAAAGTGTACCGTGATCAATCGAATCGAAAGCTTTCGTAAAGTCGGTATAAGCTACATCAAAACTTGCTGCTCTAACAAAAGATGAAAACATATACAAAAGCATAGAACACGAAATCAATGACACTAGAAGATATTGATCGGTTAGGAAAAAATCCATGCTGATCAATCGAGATTGTCGACAAAATTGGTCGCTGTATACGATTTAGTACAACCGATTCAAAAATTCTCCCTAAGAAAGATAGTCCGGATATGGGCTGATAATTAGTAAAATAATTAGATTTGAATATTGATGTAATTCGGCTACATTTCCAGATGGAAGGAAAGGCTCCCTGCAAGGAGTTTAATTAAAAACCAAAAAAATCGGTGAAGTGAGATTGTCTCTACAGCGATACAAAAATATGACAGAGATACCATCGGGGCCGGAGTGGTAGCAAGTAATTCAAGAGCGGCGAGTACTCATCAGGGGCAATGGACAATGAGGATGAGAGAAACGAAAATTGCTCTATAGTAATCAGATTCAACTAGGTTGAAGATACCACTTGTGGCTTAACATAAGCCGAAGCAAAATACGAGACGATCGGATACATGATAACCCGAAGTACGTATGTTTCCAAGATGGACCTCTTCAGGAATGCAGGTACTTTCTAAATAGTTTTAAAAAGCGTCGGGAAAAACAAAAATAAAATAAGGAAAAAATTCAAATTTGAACGAAAATAGATATTTAAATGAAGAAAGTTGATTTTGGTTATTTTGGTGTAATTTAAAAATATTTGTGGGTACTTGGAACTTTTAAAATATATTATGCAAATTTTTCATCAAAAATGAATTTAACCTACTGTTGTTGTACTAATGCCTAATAGTAAAATAAATTACTTTAATCACAATAATATCATAAAATATACTTAAAGTAATATAGGTTGTCTTTGCTCAGAATTGTTTTTCGTATACTATGATTTTTTTTGTCATTAAATTTAACACTTCCATTACAGTAACGTCTCTAGACACCTAAAATGTACAGCAGAGCGTTACCCACTTGCTCACACTTTTTTAGATTTGGCAAACGTTAAGAATCATTCATCGCAAAAAAATATATTGATGTTTAAAATTGCTCTCCGACAGAAGAATTTGATATTTTGGGATAGTTCACATTCAGAAAAAAGTTCGCCTAAAAAAATATCGGATTAAAAAAAATGATTTTGCTAATTCTATGATAATATTATAGTGTCGTGAAGACTGGAACTCATTTCGCATCGCTCGCGTTGGCACCGGATGTGTGCATAGTGCTACCTATAAATTGTGTGATATTATTTAATTACGTTATAATGATAAAATACAATACCACTGAAATAAAAAATATTCTGATCCCAGATTGTATAAGTCCATTTCTGTATACTTCAATTATAATAATTCCATAGAGAGAAAAAATTCCATTTTAAATATTATATTTAAACAGATTTATAAAATAAATAACTCACACGGCAATGTGTAGCTATTGCTAGGTTTTTGTGATTATACGAGCTGTATCATGTGAATTGTTTATGTTTTTATTATCTGTGTTAATTTTGATAGATTAATGTTAATTATTATTTATTTATTACCTAATTGTATTATAAATAAATAAATATTCATAATATGTACTGATACAGAACAATAGAATCATTTTTAGTTCTTTATTGTCATTATTAGAAAGAAGTAAGTTTCTCAAGTATACAACAGTCAACAATAGAAATAACAATCGTATTTACTAGAAAAAAAATAGATTCTAATTTACCATTTTTTCCACTTAATTAGTGAATTCACCGACATTTGTTTACGTGATTTCTTCATCTCTAAATAATAGCTAAAGCTGAGAGTTAGATTTTATTTTAGCAGTTTATTTATTTAAATTTGTATTTATAGTATAAATGTATTTAAATTCTTAAAATTCAAAATATCAATATCCAACCTATTTGCATTATAATGTTACCGGAGGAATACGAGGTAATTATATACAGTTTATGTTTTGGAAAGAAAATAAACATTATAGGTCGAGATTGTTGAGATATTTTTATATAGATCTATTATAGTAAAAACGAGTTGAATTTAACATTAAATTAAAATTTTTCGGCTCCTTCAAACGTAATGTTACAAATTGTATTGAAATAATCACAAACGTTATAATGCTAATTAATATTTAAAACAATGTTCCAAAATTTCTTCAGTTTTCGATAGTTATATTTTTTTACAAAATACTGAAGAATTCCGATAAATACCATCATCGTCTTTGTTCGATTAAATGTAGTTAAGAACACTTTTCAGGTCTCACAACCGAAAATCGGTGACATCACAAAAAAAAATACATATTATCAATGTAGGAAATTAATCTTTCATTCTGATCGGAATCCAAAAGCGAATCACAATAACAATTTATATTAAAATCGATGGAAAAACGTATCTTTTCATACAAATATTTCTGTCCTACAATGATAATATTATGCCTAACGTCAAAAGTGTATTGTATAGTAGTAGTAGATAATATTATGTAATCAGTAGATTTCGATGTACGCACATCTTTTTTTTCTGGAATGTTTGACACGACGCTTTCCAAGATAGGACGGTTCACGCACACACTATGTTAACAACGAACATTTTTTGAGGAATGTTTTGATTTTTTCGAAGTTTTTGACGTCGAGGCAATATTTAAACGTTTTTAGTGCATTTTATTTTTAGGTATCTTTTCATATAAATATTTCTGTCCTACGATAATAATAGGTAGGTATATTATGCTTAACAATAAAAGTAGGCAGTAGTAGTAGATATATTATGTAATCACTAATCAGTAACAAAGTATAACTATGTAGAAGACGATGGTGATTTCCATGCGTGCTCAGATTTTTTGAAATGAGCCTTTGGGAGGGATATGCATTTTTGACTATTCTCAGACCACGTTATATAGCCTTAAATATATTTTCATTCTATATCATAATAATATTATATTTTATAAGTCAAAAATAAGCCAAACGGTTGGGAGGGGCACACACACCATTCCTCACCCCCCCCCCCCCCCCATGTGATGTGTAACAGTAGGTATATTAGTATCATCGTTGTCATATTTTTTTATTATTTATTCGTGATCTGAAACGAAGGGTAACTAATAAATATTTATTTATATTTTTAAACATAGTTAATATGCATTTATGATGAATATCGTGAAGTGTACAGCACAGATGTGTATGCACTAAAATAAAGTATTACAATACGCCATATGTGTAGGTAGGCCGCAGTAAAATCGTGAAAATATGCAAATTATCTAAAAACAAATAGCTAAGTGATAAAAAAAATTAAAAATAACACAATTACAGCATCGCTCAGTGGATAATTAATAATTATTATGAAACTTTATGAGGTATAAAAATAATAATTTAAAATAAATTTAAAAATGATTATTTACAAATGCAAATCAAATATTTTTTTTTTGGGATAAAATTACTTTCAAACAAATTGTGAACAAGAAAGTTCACTTCATATTTAAAATTATAAAATGTATATTAGTTTATCGAAAAACGATAAGACTGAAGTCGAAAAAATGTACTTTTCAAAATGAATATCTACCTACTCAGTGAAATAATATTTATTTCCACTATTTACTGAAGCTTCAGTTTGCAATAAATATTCAATGCTGTCGTAATTTGCAGAAATATGAAAACAAAACTGTTGTTATTATTTTGAAAATATTAGGATTCGTAAATATTACTGAAAAAAATCACAAAATACATTATCGCTCAATATCGATACGCTCCAATTTCTTCCTCGGAAATCTTGAATACTTAAAATTTTAAAAAAAATAAACCATTCGTTCAACAATATATTATTATTTTGAATATAAATAAATTATAATTGTGAACCTAAAAGAACAACTAATTAATTCAAACTGATTTAGTTGTCTTAAACTTTATAAAGGGGCAATTCCGAAAGTAGTTTTATAATACGTACTTTTTAAAATAATAACAACATATATGTAACTGAAATAGTTTGCGTTGCATTATGATTAATTAATCACACTGTATATACAATATACATATATGTACTTAAAAATCTTTAACCACAATTTATTGTGTTTATAAATCGAAATAATATTTAAATGTTTTTTAGGTAAGCATTTTATGCTTGATAATTGACACCAACAGACATTATATTATCATATTTCTACGACCTATAGTAAAAACTATTCTGCAAAACGGTCATTCAAACGGAGATATTATAATAGAGAAATATTACACAAATGGAGATAAAAAAAAATAGATATGAATAAGATAGAATATATTTTCCTATTATAACATTTTATAATTTTTATGATAATAGCTTACTACTAAAAACTTATCTGCGCAGCGGTTAATATATTGTTACTTTATGCTTCAAATCATAAATTACATGTACTATGTTTTTTCAAAATTATTAGTAATTATAAATTTTAACTTCACGGCATAAGTATAAGTACAGCCTTCGTGTTTACTAACTATAGGCTCAAGCAGTCAAAAACTGAAACTATTTTATTTAAAGTGATTTTATTATAAAACGGTTTAAAGAGGGTATTTTTATATTTGAAACTTTGAAAGTACCTATATTACTTAATCGAATATTATTCTGAACAAAACTCGTTTTTTTTTTTAAATTTTTTTATTTAAAATATATTACAATAATCTGTTAAACATAGTTAATGAATGTAAAAAAACCTAATTAAATAAATTAAATATATAATTTATTATTATTTATTGTAAGTAATGTGTGTTTGCTATTAAATTTCGATTTCAAAAACTGTAGGTATACACACCGCTGCAGTGTTTTCGTTACTTCCTTAAAACTTTTTGGGCAAATCGAAAAACATTCAGTCAGTTTCCAAATAATTATGCAGGACCATTAATCATCGCATAAAACTTTCAGCGCATTTACACTGCTCCAAAAATATTTATACAAAAAAAGGCATCACGCATGCTTATAATCGGGTTTATTATAATAATAACAATTATTCCGTTCCTCACGTTCCGTTTTAACGGGGTGTTAAGTCCATATAATCACACATATTTTAATCTTTATCATATTCAAACATTACATTTCAAAAACACTGTATTAATACTAATATTAATATTAATAATTTTTCCGGTCATCTCACATCGTCTTAACACGAGGTGTTGAGTCCGGTCCACGGATACTATTATCGAACATATTTCAATCTTTATCATATTCAAACATAATATTATAACGATATCATATATCCCACCGCTGAGTGGCTCATCAGATGGAGCCTGAAACGACAACTATAACTGCATATACAGGGTGTTTCACCAAGCATATTAATTTCCCTTATTTTATCATATAATTAATTAAAATTTTCAATTTTGAAGTATAAATTACCCTGAAAATTTTATTTTCAAATGATTAGATTTTGACAATTTAAGGAGCGTCTTTAAATGGACATGGTGGGACAAATTTTTTTCTCGAATCAGAACAGTCGTTTTCTCCTGTAAATTGACAAGCTGATGATCTTTTTAAAAATGTTAATACATCTATAAATTTAATTTCAAACTAGAAGCTATATTAATTATTATGAGTTATTAAACTTGATGTAGGTACCAAGTCCTTGATTTTGATTTTATATCAAAATAATATGTAAAATAGATGTAATATTAAGCATATATTATAATATATACTATTAAGTACTTATTACACTCAGAACATTTTTAAAAATTATAAAATATTTATTAATAACTATAATTTTTGACTTGTTATAACCACCCCATATTTTTTAAACCTATAATTGGCTATTATCGTTGATTATAATTATCTGTAGCCCTTAAAGTTTAATAACACCTAAACTACATGTTAATATTTCGATTTAAACATATAAAAATTTTCAAAATACTCTACTCCCTAACAATTTAAAATTGAATAAACCGTGGTAAACGCCACTCTTAATGGTATAATAATGGGTAGTATATTATAATTTATAAGTATTCAAAGACCTTAAGTGCAATTAAAAGTTCTAAAAATCAGAAACCTAATAAATTCATTATTACACTAAAAAAATTTAGGAATTCAGAGTGCTTTGTGAATGTGTTACCCATCAGTGTACGTTATGATAAGATACCGGAATTATATGCACTAGAGGTGCTAAATATGAAAAGGTCAAAATATGCAGTTATACATTAAAAACACGTAAGTATCAAATTAATAAAATATAAATCTATATAAAGTATATAAGTCTATATAAATATTTATTTCCTTTCGTAGCAATAAAAGTGCAACAAAAAATATTTTTCCATTTATACCATTTTCGATTATCAAAAATTGATAATTTCAAATTAAATTGTAATTGGCACATATTGATTCTCGTCTTTATACCTACAGTAAAGTGGAAAGAAGAAAGAGTTAAAATTTGGTCCATGAAATCAGTTTGTTTTGAAACTCTCATATTTCAAACCCTCGCAGTCGTGCACACATCTAGTATGAAATTCGAAAATTCATATTATAATTATTCCGGTTTCTAATTATTAGTTTTTATTATGATATACCCAAGTTCAGTAAATGTTGTAATGTTTGCAACCCATTTTCTTCTTTATGATTTCGTTCCGTGTAACAGAGTTGACGTTGTCTGCATGAATAAACACTGCAGACCATTCTGTGAACGAATACCAAATAATCATAATAACAATATATAGGACATATGTAACATATTATTATGTTTCCTCTGTCAATAATGTGATGATGCGTTATTTAACTACACGTGTATACCGAAATGTAATATAACGACAACCGAGTTGGTAAAACTACAAATATGTACATTTGTCGATCAAACAACGAAACCGAGACGAAGCCATAATAACATATAATACATAGGTATACGCATTAATATTATATTATTATATTGTTGCGAGCGTTTACGAAGATAAAACAATTTAAAAAACGTACGCAGCAATCAAATGGCAGCAGAAGAGTAAATACAAATAACTGAAATAACCAAAAACGTTAGATATTATATTCGTCGATGATGTCTGACGAGAAGTAAAAAATATATCACCACAATACAATATAGATAAATGCGCAGCGAAATAATAAATCGTTTGTTTTTTTCATTTAACAATTATTTTAATACGTCATTATATTATGATACTATTATTGTGTCGTATATATAACGACGACTGTAGAAATAATTAAACGAAGCGCGGCTAGGCGACTTACATAATAATATCACTATGGGTAGGTACGCGTTTACCCAATTATAATAATATAATAATATACCATAAAAGCGTGCCGCCGACCGGAGAGGACTTAACCGAAACGTATTTTTGATTATTTTTTTTTTTTTTTACAATTTTTCCTCTTACTTTCGGGGGGGATGTTAAAAAAAAAACGAACAATAACTTTAAAACCATTAAACACGTATACGGTACCTCCTACTTACGTTGGGCGCGCACACACACACACACACTACACACGTCATATAACTATAATAATATATTATATGTATATATAACACTTGCTTGACCGTCACGTGTTTGGCAAACAATAAAACATGTAATATTTCATTTGGCAACGTTGCACCCGTTTTTTTTTCTTTCGTAGAATCGTGTTCTATTTCGTTTAAAAACCGTATTTCCTTTGACGTGCACCGCTTGCCGGTACCTATACGAAGAATCGTGTTGCCTAAAGGGACAGACCGCCGGAATCAGGTTCTACCCGAATAAACTAGTTCGATGGTCGTCGTCTCGTGCAGTGCCGAGCTTATTTCTGGTGGTGATAACGAAAGGAGCCGAAAAAAAAAAATAAATCGCTCATTATTATATCAACAGGTGTAGGTACGCGCGAGGTACGTTCATATTTATTACGGATAGGTTGATAATTATAACCGTCATAATTATATTGTTGAAATGTTCCCAAAATTCATGCTATTATATTATATTATTATTACTAATTTATTATGATTAAAGATAATATCACTCTATTTGAACGTGAATCAACTTCAACTTAACTTTCCGGAATAGTTGAAAATAATAAAAAACTAATATTTTTTTAATAATAGATAGTTTTAATAAATTGTAAAACACATATTATATTATAATATGCAAAATTAAAATATTAAATATTACCTATATGATTTAATTTATATTAAGTATAAATAATAGTAAAAGTTTCAAATCTATGTATCGAAGTTAATATGGTTATGACGCATTAATTAATAATATGAATTTATGAGTTATATTTACTAGTTAAAGGAATAAAATAAAGTAAATAATTAATTAAATTGTTATTTGGTTTTTTTCTTTGCCTATATGGTTCACTCGGTTTTAAGACTCAAGGTATGCTGTTCCTAATGTGAGTATTATAAGTGGCGTCTACTGTATACAGCTGTGCACTTTATTACCAGTAAAAAATGCCACCTCCTTGTGTGATTCAAACTTTATTGAATTTTTTATATTTTAATACTCGATGATGTTCAAAAATTATATATTAAAAAAAAAAAAATTAAGTTTCGATTTGTAACACATAAATTATTATACATTGCACATTTCAACATAGGTACTTATTAGTTATTGTGTTATTGTGTTTAACCTATACATTAAAATATTGTTTATCTTATAAACTTACTATAAAAAAAATATACACACACTTCCTTAGTGTGCACTTACACGATAACGTATACCTACTGTCAAAATATCAATTCTCTACTACCCTACCCATTATAGATTATGCTTTACGTCGATAAGTCAGCCAGTCAAGACACGTTAGATTATATTATAAAATATAGATTATGCCTTCCATAATTGAGGGGTGACATTTCAAAACGTACTATTTCCATTTTACACTTGTTTGAGAAATCACGATTCTTTATTTTTAGTTACCAGTGGAAATAGTACGTTATGTATTTAATTCAATTATATTCCTTATATTCATACTATGAGAAATAGTGTACAATATATGGCCTACTTTGGAAATAGTACGTTTTATACAATAATTTGAGGAATTGGTACGTTTTACGTCAATTTGTCAAATGAACAAACTATTTAACATGGGAAATACTACGATTTGAAATAATTTTGGAAATAGTGCGTTTTGCGTCATTTATGAGTTTCAGGTTGATTTTAACAAAAGAAATAGTACGTTTTGGTTCAATTTGACCACGCCATTCGATTCCACGTCCATTTATTCATATGACTCGATGTACAGCTCATTTCATGACATTTTGGAGATAGTACGTTTTGAGATGTAGCCCCTCAATTTATATTCCATAAATAATAATTTATTACGAAACAGTTTATAATTATAATTATTGAATATTAATATATTATAATATTATTTTATATTCATATTATTATTATTATTAAGCCTGCCATAACTAATAATATAAGAAATAATAATAATTTTTTATAATATTACAAGTGTGCTTACTAATTGGAAAAATCAAATTAAACTGAATTTTAATAGACTATTATTATTCTGCGATAACGCGACGAGTGCTTAAGAACTATTATTATAGGTAGGTATGTAACCTACATATGATTATTATTTGACGTGATTGAAATCTGAAAATAATATATTTTTTTAAACGTCTTCGCGGGATTTAATTATGCGTTTATTTATTTTGTACGAAGGTATACCTAGAACGTGATCGAATTAAAACTGTCAGAGCAGAAAATTTGGAATATTGGCAATTTATTATACATGTACCTAATCTATACATGTATAGTGTACCTATACATTAGTGGACGTCAGTGTGAGATAGTTATAGAACCAATTAAAATTCTAAAATACTTAAAATGCTCCTCAATACCGAATTGCCAAAGAAACGGCTAAAAGAGAAAGGTAATTTTAAGTACCTACTGTCAGTGGTCCGATTCAAATGTTGTCAAAAGATTCATAATGTTTTTACAAGGTATTATGTAGGGGAAATATTTAACGTCTGCCTATATCAGAATAATTGGAAAGGTTGTTTTCATTCATTGAATATTTTTTTAAAAATAATATTATGATTTTATGATTTAATTTAAAAGTCAAAAAATATTAGTAACCTATAGAAAAGATGCTAATAAATTCAAACCAGTAATCACACATCGCGAAGTACATAAGTTATTTACCTGCCACTATTATTGGTTCAAGTCCACAAAAATAGTGTGGGCCAATATTTTTTTTCCAAAAATAAAATCCCTTCCGGTTTCCTCCACAAAAAAACTTTGTTTCTTCCATTTTTCTCCATAAATTTTTTGGACTAACACAATTCGGAAAAAATTTTTTTTTTTGGATATTTGATTTAACATTGCATGCAATATTGTAGCGATGTATACTGTATTATTATAAGGGTTGGATCACACTATGCGATTTATTGGTCGCCGTTTCCATTCTGGCCACTGATATAATATGCCATTAATATGTTAGTTATATAGATGTTGACATTTTATCGGTCCCACACAAAACGCTAATCCGTCAGCACTCGCGATTGATAACTTCGTAACGTCGTAACTTTGATTAAACCTAATAATTAAGATATGCCTACGTAAATACGGGCATAGGTACCTATATATGTTTTTTATATTGTGTATCAATTATCACTGATGATTATGGTTTTTGTTTTGTTAATAATAATTAAAATAGGTTTTAAAAATATATTTTTGCTGTTTATTTTATTTGTATTAAACATAAAATATAATATAAAGTTATAATTTATTATGAATAACATTCATAGGTAAATTTTTTCAGTTGTCAGTATAGTACAGTTCTTCGAATTCCACGCAATATTTATATTTACTTAACATAATTACAGATGAAAGTTATACATTATACAATGATAAATAATTGTTTGCTAATAATATGTGAATTATGAAATTTTAGTGATATACCATATTTTGAGAAATATTACATTGAGTATTTCGATCCATAAAAATCAAATTTTGGAAAAATAGTTTATTAGTTAGGTATAACTTTGTAAGTATTTAAAGATTAAACTAGCGGATTAGTGGGCCCATGTACCACTTCACACCACTCATTTAATTTTAAATACATATTATGACTCATAAACTACTCGACAAAATTAAACTTGTATATATCAAAGTACCTATTCCAAAAAAATATTCTACTTTGGAACAAAGATTTAAAAATGCATATGTTGTCATTAAAAAATGAAAAAAAAAATAAATAATTAGTGCTATAAAACTATAGTAAAAGTATAGTTTTCTGAGAAAAATATTTTTAATGAATTTAAAGTATGGAAAAAAAATTTCAAAAACGTCAATAGTTTTTGAAATAATGAGTGTCGGTATGTATAATGTGTATATTGTATATGCACAATATGGGCACTTACGCTTTCGAATATTAGGTACCTAAATAATAATAATATGCACGTGTGCATTATGTTCATGTTCCATCTCTACTGGACGAAAATATTTTTATGGACCGATCCAAATGTAGCATATGCGATGGCTTATAAGTATAGTAAGTACCCTCTACATCATCTTTATGGTCGGTAATCGGACACCGATGCCATAAGTGACAGGTCCAAATTGCGGATTCTGTGAGGTTCTCCGGAGAAATTTCAACCGAACAGCTGCTCGTTGCTGACATAATTCGTGGCAAATTCGGTATACCGATGTGCATTTCCGGTTATTTATATTTCAATTTATTAAATTTATAATTTATATAATTGATGAATAACATTGTATATAATACACAATCCAATAAATCTCGAATCTATTCTATATTACATTTTATCGCACATAGTGCCTATTAATTGTTTGAACACGATATAGGTTTCCATAAAAATATTAAAATCATTTCCGTATTGTCTTTATCGTTTTTCGTTCGTTTGTAGCATTAATTAAAATAAATTAGGCAACGTTGTTATAAAGTAATATGTTTAATGTACAGGTTGATTTACCAAGCAGCACTCACCTCCATTGTTTAATAATGAATTAATTCAAATTCTTGAGATTTTTCGTACCGTTTGAGAAATCGTCCTCAGGAATTTGAAAATATGGTCTTTAAATGTACCTGCATATTAAAAAATTCCATAACTCACATTTTGAATAACTGCATTACTGAAGTGGGAAAAGAGGTGAGCATGGTAGTTGAATCACCCTGTATATTATGACTTACGGACTAAGACCAATTTTTGAGTTTAATATATTGTGCACTATACATATAGCAATCACTTCGGGTTTAGTATGTGACGTACATTTTATTATAGCTGTTCTTATTAAATTTACTTTATAGTTATAGTCGAAAAACTATGCCGTTTAGACAACTGGTAATAATCACTTGGTAGTCTGACCGGCGTTAATGACGATAATATTACGCTCCACTGCAGTAAATATTAATGTAAGTGTTTAATGGCGTGGGCAACACATTAACCCGGAAGATATTTTTGTTTGTTTTATGAACGGTATAAAACAAATTAATTTATAATTGTAAAATGTTTTTATTTTTTAGTATTTTATACTGATTAATAAATACTACGGTAATGATGCCATTATTATTGTTAAGCAACGTAGGTAAAATAAAAAAGAATTTATTGGAATTCCTGTCATGTGAAAAATGGATATAAAAAAGAAATAACCGGAGAAGTCCCTATTATGCACAGTAGATAACAAGCAAAGGTTGGCATCAAGTAGATGAAAAATTAACTTGGGTTAGTCAAGTTTAGCCAACGTTATAATAACGTTGGACTTTATATTAATATAGTTTACAAACAATATATTTAACTCTAAAAGTATAAAGTTAATACAACAAAAAATTTAATTTAAAATTAAACTTAACTCAGTTAATAACAAGTTTAGTTTAATTTAATTACTTTCTGGGACTCGCGAATTATTATTATAGTGATAGTGCAACTTTCATTTTTTGGTAAAAATTAAAACTAAATATTTTGATTTGAAATCTTTACTATTCATTTTTATTATACACTGTACCAATAGCGATTTAAATAACTATATGTTTGTTTCAACTGTATTATTAAACCAAGGAATACTAATTTGTTTATTCATATTTAAAATAATTTTACAGAGAACAATGGTAATCAAACATAAACATAAACACAACCTGACTAAACTAACCTAATGATTTTATCTTAACTTTTTTTTTTTTAGAAGAAGAAGAAAATATACAATCTATATTTAAGACATAATGAATATATGTCCGGTAAGAGGGAAACAAATAAAACGTGATTTAAATAATTTGGAAAAGAAGCCACCCACTAATGACACTTTCGAGAACTTAACGTAGATATTTATTTTTTAATTAAACTGTAAAAAATCAGAAGCAAGTTGTTAGAATGAATTTCCGAATATTTAAATTATTAAGTCAATTAGAAAACTACTAAGTTGAACGAGAAGACTTCGAACACTGTTGTGCTGCAAAATTGCAAAACTGCAAAATTCACTATGTGAGGGGATTGCCCGGGGGCTATTCCCATTTGGCCTAGCCATTGTAAAGACGTGTAAGGCATCATGGAGCTCGTAGCTTAGGAATATACAACAATGATAGCTGCGGAAGCTATGCTATGGTCTATGCGAGCCGAAACCAACTGTTGTACACATTTATATGCTTATTTATTTAAATAAACGATGCTGCATGGGGGCCAAGGAATGTGAAAGCGTACAGTTCCCATGTAGTGATATCACCAAAAAAAAAAAAATTACTAAGTTTAAAAAAATTAACTTATTACCTATGGTAACGGATCTAATTAAATAACATGGAATATAAAATGCCTATACTTAAATGGAAAAATAAAAATAAAAATAACTATAAAAGTTATCGTTATGTTATATCTAGCAAATGCTTAACAATTGTTTTATAAACATTTCAAAATTTAAAATATTTATTTATGGTATTATTACCTATTTGTATTAATTATAACTAAAAAATTAATTTTGTCAATCACTTGTGTTACCTACGTAAATATTCCCAATTTCCGTATTTTTATTAAGTTTTTTCAGATCAATTGAAAAGTATCAATTTGCTACTATAGAAACTGCCCTCAAAATGTAAACATTTTTTATGCACTAACCGTGTTAGGATAAATCAGAATAAAACGAGTAAATTGATTGAAATATCAAAATACATATTTTATTACTCCGCTGAGGATCTAAAATAATTAGATTATGTTTATATAGGCTGCATCGATATAAAGTGTATGACCTGCATTCATTTTTATGAGTATTGGATGTTTGAATGATATTTAATATTTTTTATTATTATTGTTAATATTTTATTACAAACGATAAATCTAAAGAAATAAATAATTTTAACATATTAAAAATGATATGTCAATCAGCGTCACTCAAAAATACGATAGGAGTACTTAGATCACTGCAGCGACGACGGTAAGTCACATATTATATTATTTACTTTTGCTATTTACCTAAGGTACCATACGATATTATGTCCGATATGGGTAACGTAACTACGTAAATAAAATATAAATACACACCATAATATGGTATATATATATATTAAATATGTATCATCTATCGCATTGAAAAATGTTTTCAAAATGTTTAAATGATTACAGTGTAAATTACTTATACACTATAATATACAGAGTGAATAAAATAAGTAAGGTCATCCCTTTAATTTTTTAAATAACGCATTTATACATTTTATTTTTGGAATTTTTAAATATAGGTAGTTACTTATAAGTTATAGATCGTATTTTCAAATTCTTGAGATTTTTTGTACTACCTACTTATGCAGTGAATTGTGGAAATACAAATTTCTGTTTTTCAATCGACCAACCTCTTTCATACAGTAAATTATTTAGCAACATGAAAATCACAATTGGAACAAGTAGTTTTTGAATTATTTGACTTGTACTAAGGATAATAAGTCCATTATAGTGGGGTTGGAAGATATAAGGAGTATATTGTCTTGAAAATTTTAGTAGGTAATTAATAACAAACTTTCAAAATGTATGCTTTATAAAAATTATTTTTAAAAATTAAGTACATAACATTTTTAAAATATTGTTTCACTTATCATTCGAAAAAAAGAAGTTTGAGACACATACGAATAATCTCGAGAATTTGAAAAATGGTATGGTAATAGTACTTAAATTTAAAAGTTAAAAAAAAAATTTGAATAAATTCATTATTATAAGGGAAAACGGGGGTGAGCTTAGTGCTTGGTGAATCAATACCTATGCATATATATTCCACATTGTGTTAATATGGCTTATCTAAAACAGTGTTTTTTGGTAATTGGTGTTTGTTTGATTAAATTTAATGTAGGTAGGTACCTACCAATGAAGAGTGATACTTAAATTACATTAAATTTGTCAAAACCATTGTTTTGTTATTGTTTTGAACGTGGTATTATAATATTCGATTTTATTACATAGATAAAATGGGTATTACCTATAAATTCGCCATGTTTTTAGATAGTATCATATAATTTAAATTCAGTGTCGGGGAATAGGTAACTTACCTTAAGTTAAAAGTTACTGTAACAAAATTACTTTTTAAGTAATTTTTTATTTTTTTTACATTTTATTGTAAGTAGCCTACATATATAGTATGTATAATTTACGCATACGTAGCTGGTACTTAATTAAAGTTACTTTTTTTAGTAAAATTACTTAATTTTTTTTAAATAGGTACACTTTTGGAACCAAATGTGTTTAACAATGATTGTTTCTTTGGATCTAAAATAAAACATTTCATATAATTTCAAATTGTTGGTTGTTTTGACATTTGACTACATAATATTATTAAGCGCCAGTGATATTTTTGAAAATAATAAAAGTAACTTTAATTTCATTACAGTTTAACTAAAAAGTAATGTAACTTGTTAAAATAAAAAAAAATTAAATTGAAAATAATGAAATAAAAATGTCGAAAGGTTATTCGTAATGTAATTTAATTACAAAAAAAAGTAACATCCCCAAAACTGAATTTAAACTAGGTAAACATAGGTATGTCATGCTATGCCAAAAGAAAGAGCCAAAAAATAACATATTATCATAGATACTTATTATCGCGTTGGTACCTTTAAATAATCGTGATAAAATGTATCAGATACCCATATTGGTCTTGATAAATATTTTAATTTATTTATAGTGATATAACTATTTTCGTTGAATTTTCAACTCGTTAAAATATTTGTTTTTTCTCCAATAATTAATGTTTTCAGGATTATTTTTTTTAACGAGAGCTCACTTTGAACTAGTGCAACTATAGACTTCTGAGAAACCGAGCTATCCGTTATAAGTTCAATACATTCGGCGCATAATACAGAGATGTATCCATGATAAGTTTATAATGAGGTGTAAATTATTTAGTTTAATGACCGAAAAAGACTAATGACCCTGTACAGACCCCTACCATACTGTATTACTGTAATATCGCTAATAATTATTATTTTTATACCTTTTTGTAGGTACCTAAGTCATAACGAATTATGATTATTGAGTATACAACCAATAACACATAATCATTACGGATTTGTGATAGTTTTTTACAAACATGCGTAGGTATTATAGTATATATATATATGGGAATATGGCTATGCCTTTAGCTGCAGGTATATACTGATAAATATATGTACATAGATAAATACATAATTATATATAGGTTACGGTGGGTGTATAATTAAGTATACGTTTATTTTATTATACAGATTGAATTTCACAAACAATGTTAAATACGAGTGACCTCATTAAAAAAAATTATTTTTTAAAAATTAATTTATATAATTGCTCATAAATATAGGTACGTGTGGTATAATAATCGTAATCGAATTTCGATATATTATCGTTTAATTTAAAAACAAAATAATAATATATCCCATCGAAAAAATAACTCGTCGAAATCGTGTCAATCGATATTATCATGCTCACCTATAGCGGGTACCTAATAATAAAATTTTTCTTTTAACAAGCCTCGTTTGTACCTACATTATTTATTCGGTACTTATCTGTATAATATTATTCGTACCCAAATAGGTAGGAGGTACCTACGTATTACATGACGTGCACTCTGGCGTCGTGTGAAATGGAATTGAAGGGAAAAAACAGATCGAAAAAAAAAACATAATAAATACCTATCGTCTAATGTGTGTAATGTAATAATTATATAGGTACGCCGTTTTCGTATTGTCCGAGGCGATCGAACACGTGTTCTCGTGAATCGGCGTGCGTGCTTTTTTCTGTCGGAAATAAGATGGAAAAAAAACGCGAGAAATAATCTACAGACCGTTTATACACACACACACACACACACACACACACACACACACACATACACATACACATACGTACAAACATACGTACATACACACATACGTACGTACGTACATACAGATATCGACAATCGTTTGTGTGTGTAACGTATAATTTAAGTAAAACGATCCAGCGAGTTGGGTAAGCATCGCTGTTCATATTTACCGATCTTAGCCGAACAGGCACAAAACGCATTCAAAAAATATCCTGAACAATCATAATAATAATTGATACCTAGGTCTGCAGTACCTATAATGGTATATAATACAACCGCGGTATACGATTCGCGTTTGGAATTCGGCGGCGGGGATCGCATGTCGCATGACGCATGCTTACATTTTAAACATTTTTAATCCTCGCCATTTTTTTAATTTTTGAAGCGACATTTGTATACACTATTATTGGTTTACGTAATAAAATATTACCAACGAATTTAATATAATATTATATTATAATAACATTATTAAAATGTATACCTATATATTATTCTCGCGACGGCGCGGTATTTTTTTTATAGATGAGGAAGGAAAGATCAAAGTGCTAAGGTGTGGGAGAAGGTGACATCGTTGATCCTTCTACCCTTTAAAAAAATACCAATTATAAATGTATACTCACGTCAACATTATAATGTAGAAATTAGGGCCGAGTACTATAATATTGACCATTGAGTTGTATAAAAATAGTTCTATGCAATTATCTTCTATAATGAACCAAGTAATTTAAATTAAATTAAAAAAATTGTTTTCATGTAAGTACCAAATAAGTTTTATAAAAAGAGTATTTTTAAACATCTATTAAAATAAATTATAATTTGTAACGTGTATACAAGTTGAGTGAGTGATAAGTATTATGAAATTACAATACAATACTGTCAAGACTATTAATTAATATTTTACAGAAAACCGTATTTTATTGGGCTTGGAACTTAGTTTTATATAAATCGATGCTTTAATATAGTATATCCTTGAAGTTTTGCAGAATAAATTGTAAAATTATCATTATAATATAAATTCCAATTGAACACATTACTATCACCTACTCGACACTTACTGTACAGCAGAGTGGTACCCACTGTCCCATTTTTTATTTATGTAAGCTATCCGGAAAGACGTATATACATTTACATCCTTGCTTACTATAGCTTACGACAGTCGAAACTTGATAAATATTTTTAAAAAAAAATTATTATAATACGCGTAATGGGCTTGGGGGGCTTTAGCTGGTTAGCCACCCCCCCTCGCACGCCACGAAAACTCAGTATACTAATCTCATTAGTAATTATATCGAACAATACTTAACCTAACCTAATCTAACCTATAAATATTTATGAATTAGTAATTACTAATTAGGCACCAGCTATATTCGGGAACAGAAAAATAATATCCAAGATTAAGCATAAAATAACGCTTTTATAAATATATGTTTTGTAGAATTCATTGAATTAGAACTTAGATCGGGAGGCAAACCATATCCCCCCCTCCATAGATTATGCCTATGGATATAGCTGAATGCTTAAATGTGTATACCAACGTGACTTCGTAAACAGGTACCACGCGGTATGATATTTCAGTGTAGGTATATTCTATATAGGTAAATGAGTACCTAAATAATGTAATATGTACAGTGTACACGCAGAGCAGTATTTAGGTTGGGTGGGTCGGGCGGAGTCAGAAGCACAGAAGGGAACGTGGGTGGCACTGCCTGTTTGAGTGCTGCAGGAGGTAAAATTCGCTCAGTGAGGAGAAACGTAGGTGCCTCTATTTATTATAATCAAAAGTAAAATACAAAATATTATACGAGTCATACCTTCGGTGATTGCTTGAATACCGGTTGAACGGTTAACCGTATACGGTTACGACACCAAAATGCCTAATACCGAACTACCATATTATAGTACAGAAACACCGAATTACCTACCGCATTTGCATTATAATATCGAATAAGGTATATTTAAAAAATGTATTTAAACAGTATAATATTGTGTCAATTACTTTTGCGGGTTTTAACTCCAATTATAAAAAACATAATAAATATTTGTTTTTTTAATAAAACTCGCGCTTTTTAATTTGTTTGATATACCTAGCACATTTAACATTTCATTATTTTATAGTTATATTAAATTTATAAGTATCTGGAACAATTATGGTAATGGTATCATAAATTCCGGTTTACTGGTATGATCAGTATACTGTTTAAATATTACGGTAAGGCATCAAAGGTGATTGTGAGCTCCACCAAATTAGTGGTTAGATAAATATAGGTATAATTAAAAGGTCTACCTAATGTAAAGTCCGCCTTTTCTAATTTCTTAGCTGCAATCCGTTTAATATTATGACGTGGCTAAACTCTTCCAGTGTAAAGATTTATATTAGACTTTTAGAAATTAGAAATTAACTATGATAAATTGACAATATTATATCACGTTCTTTTAATTCATACTTCAAAATAATATTACAATAATGAATAAATACGTAAGTACCTACTTACGTCCTACATATCATTTAATTATTATTAGGTACCAGCTGTAAACATTTAAATGTTTGGATTTCTGGACGTTTTTGGTACATAAGAATATTATATTCATTTAAATATTTAATTTGTCCGAACGATTATTATTATCACACAAATTTACTATGCTTTTTATTTTTTTTTTATATTAATTTAAAATGTAAATGTTTACATATTTTTTGGCATACCTATACTACAACATAATATTATGTTACGTGTATTTAAGATTTAATTTATGTATAATTGTTATTATATAAATTATGATTTTTTATAATAATATAATTATTATAAAAAATAAAAAAACTCATCTTGTTGTTAATTAATGATATCTTTAATTTAAAATATTGTACACTTGAGAGATTTTTATATTTTTTAAATTATGTATCTCATGTATGATTACATTTATGTGGTTTTTAATGAATTTTTCGATGTTTTAAGTAAATTTTTTAAGATTTTTAAGACATTAAATTCACAGCCCTAAAAATTATAAATAATAATTTTATATTGTTTGGTAGCTGATTTTTTTCCAGACGGAGTTTTCACTAAAAAGTAAAAATAGATTCTATTGTATGTATTGTATTGGTTTTTATGGTACCTACACATAACAATACGGCTAGCGTACGGACCTATATTACAGTCAAATTGGTATAGCCCCGGGGCAGTGGTGGATTTGACTCCACTTCAAATTTTCAAATTGGTAATCGAACTAAATCGGCATGGCAACTGAATAACTTATTTAGCATCTAATTAACTATTAAATAATTCTAAATTCGGTATATTGATTATCTTGTCATGCAAATTGTGGGAATTAAATATCATAGCTGAACGCTATAACAGATAGGTATGATACTATTATGTTTATAACAAACTGATTACGACATTGTACCTAGTATAGACCACGGTAATAGCAAAACACACATTTTTCACCTATTTCAGAATCGTCAGTTATATGACAACAGTTCACCCCCTCCCTTAATGAGCTTCAGATCCGGCGTACTAAACCACGGCGGAGTCGCGTGCACTCTTTTCGCAGGCGGACAGACGAAATCCGTCTATAAAATATAATATATTATGTACCGCGAGACCCGCCTAGACGGAAAATTATAATAATAATATAATAACATATTACACGTAAACACGTTATAATATATAATACCATAGTGTTGCCTGTACATTATTCGTTTTCGGACCACAACAACAACAACAATAATGGTAATGGTAATAATGGTAATCACGAAAATTATATGGACGCAACGCTCTGGACATCGGTCGCGTCTGAATATTATTATTATCATCATATTATAGTGTTATGCGTTAAAATAATAATAATAATAATATTATTATATAGGTAGGTATAGGTTACCGCGCGTGGTAATAAATTAGTAGCCAAATACGCGGGACGGGCTCGGGCACACACAATCGTGTTCGCTGCGCGTACTTACGGCCGTGTAAGAATTACAAAAAAAAAAAAAACCGTAAAAAAAATAAATAAAAAAGCTGCACGTGCGTGCAATGTAGCTATATAATATACACACAACAGGTACGACTTAACCGCGTCCGTCGCCCCCGTCCACTGCTCGCGCCGGCGTTTATGATAATAATAATAATAATAGTAGTACGAGTGCCAGTTGGTGTTTGGAGGAGGGGGGGGGGAGGTAGATGTATAAATGTCGAAATCACTTCTGTAATGCATAGTTTAAACCCATTCAGGGTTAGACGCGTCGTCATTGTTAGTTCTTTTCTCTTTTTGTTTATTTTTTTTCTACATATTTCCATGTGTCCATCGTCGCCGAACCTAATGCGAGAATATCGTCAAAGTGTATGATCATATTACATACAACACATAATAATATAATAAACTATAGGCATTTTTACGCTGTGGTTTTTTTTTAAGTCTCTGCTTGTCGACCAAAATTGGTGGACTCCAAAAACTCCGCACACTTCCCGCAGTGGCTATAGGTTAAAACCAGGTACTTTATAATAAAGATAACTTTACAAACATTGTGAGCAGCAAAAGGGCACTTGACCCCCTGATATTTTTGTGGTTGGCAAATATACAGTTTTGCCATACCCCCCTGCCTAAATATGCCAATAGTAAATAAACTTTTATGTACTTAATATTATTTTTTCAATATGGGAAAATATATGGGTACACCTACCAATCAACTACTTACCTACAATTTGTTTTTAAAACATAAAATTAATTATAATACTTGTGTTAAGACAAACGGGTTTTGATTTTGGTTAGTCAATCACCTTATCCAGGGTTTCTCGGAGGTTTTTGTTGACATTTTAATTACAAAGAAGCAATTTGATTTAAAACTGTGGGTACATTTTTTGTACATTTTTAATATAAAATATCACTAAAAACCTTTGTGATGGTCTAGATAATGATTTTACATTTGAATTATATAATATAACAGTTAAGTTGAGCAGTGGCGGATTTTCAACATTTTTCTGAAGGGGGGGTCCTAAAAATAATATATGTTTCAAAGATACCTATCATTTTAATTTTTATAAATGTATCATTACTGAAAATGAACAATATATTATTTCAGTGTAGGTATTTGAAATTGGTATATGAATAACTTTATAATAATATTCTATTATATTAGTGTATCTAATATAACACAAATATTTATAGTATCAGGGGGGTCCAGACGTCCAGTAACCCTGGACCCCCCCCCCTCGTAAATCCACCATTGAAGTTTAGTTTACTATAATTTTAAAAATTACAGGGTAAAGTGGATTATTGTCAAAGTAAAAATTTGTGCAATGCTGTACGTTTGTAAGACGGTGCAACACATGCGGGTCATGTGGCGTCATCTTGAGGGGATTCGATGCTGTCAGTTTTTACTTTTTACTTTTTAAGGAATTTAATATAGGCAATTTTCTAACAGTGTGTTTGGCGTTTATAAATGTGTGCGTAGTAAGTGATCATTAGTGACTGCGACTGAGCATAAAATACATAGCAAAGCGTTCTCGCACATGTCAATAACGCAATACTAGTTATTTTGTTATTAGTTATTTCTTGTCTAAAGGTTATATTATCTATTTTTTGCCATTTGTATTATTGAATCCATTGATCCCATACAATTTCTGAAAATTCAATTGAATTTACCATACGAATTATTACTTGAAAACGACTTCCTTACATTTTAAATATAATTTTTACATTTTAACATTATCAATTCGTAATATTTTAAATTTAAAATCTAATTTATATAGGTTTATGAGTTAAAATTCTGAAAAGTGGAAAAATCATATCAAGTAAATTCTATGACGGATTCAAATAAGTTTTATCCAATGACTAAAATAGTTGGTATACATTTGGCATAAGATAGGTCTATTTTGGTATGAAACACAGACGGGATCTGTCAGAATTGTAATTAAATTTAGTTTCATTTCAAGTGAAATACATTCATATTAAACTAGAGCTCTCAGAAAACAATTATTATAATTTATAATAATATACAAAAATGAATAACAAAATGTATAAATACTCATAGGTTGAAAAGCATTTATTTGTTTACTGTTCTTGTTAAAAAACTATCTATAATTTTTAATATTTACAACCGTCAACCGTAGATGATGTAAGCATATTAAAAATAAATATATGAGTATATAATAGATAATACATATTACCTATATTATTGTCGATGTGCGAGTACCTACCTAACTTAACCTACGCGTTTTAGATTTAGTTATTACCACAGTCGATGCACTGCACATGACACATTATCCTTGGAATTATTAGATCGAATCACTGCTTTTGATATTGGTGACAGAAAGCTTATCAATTTTTAAGCTGGCGGGGGGTGGATCTGTAACGGGCCACTGGAAAAATAACATAAAAATGATATACAGCGTGCTCGTTACAGCTTATCACCTTTCTATCGCTAATACAGCTATAGTTGGTTGAAAGCACGGCTATAGATAGTATGGTCACCCATCGACCCATGATTGCCATACTTAAAAAGTGTCTACCGAAATGAATCTCTATAATCAGTATTAAAGTTAAATTAAACAGCTGGAGACTTAATCACTAGCGCTTATATGCCATAGTGGCTATCACGGAACTACAATTTACATTTGAAAGGTAATTGCATTTATAGTCACTACAACAAATTAGTGCTAGTGCGTAAGTCTCCAGCTGTTTAATACTGATAATGGAGATTCATTTCGGTAGACACTTTTTTAGATTCGTTGGGCAACCATACTATCTTTAATCGTGGTCGAAAGAAAAGTGGCCGCTGGTGATATGATAGCAATCTTTTTTTTCTTTTAAAAACAGGGGTACTAAAACTTGTATACAACATCATTCTGTAATACATATTTTGTATTAGGTAATTATATCTATATCTAATATTTCAAAATGCGCCCTTTGCGAAACCGTCAAAGAAAATCACCACCAGAATCGTGCGCATCAGCGGTTACTTTCCATTCTCCCGAATGTAGTAAAAAAAAAAAAAACAGAATTGTGAGGGGCTAGTCCAGGGGCCAAAGAGGGAAAGGGCCGGGTCTACGGATGTCTATATTTGCTCGGTTGAATCCGCCGCTGATTGTGCGGTTTTTTTAAGCAACTATAAACATAGCCACCTACATATAGGTACCTATATTAACGTACCCACCTACGTACGTGAACAAGTACGTACACATTGTATACCTACCCAGAGCATAATACATTATAGTGAGCTCGTTCCTACATAGAAACACCAACAGCCAGTAAATAGGTGCAGGAGGACACGTGTACTTATGTATATAGAGTCTATTTAATGTGAACACATAGCTCTAAATAAAATCATAATGGTACCTACCTACACATTATAAACGGAAGTATAGTCGTTATCGCTTGTTTTGATAATTCTGCGTAATATTCAGATTTAACGGCAACATTTATCACAGCATATTATATAGTTTCTTGAGATCAGCTGTTTCCGCCAAAACCAAAATAATAACAATAATAATAATATAGTTCATTTCTCCGCGATATCGTATGACTTTTGAAATCATAATCGTATATCATATTATAACACGTGAGTAGGTACCTCCTATGTATTACACATTTTAGAACTGTTTTATTCCGACGTCGTTTTATTATTATTATATGACTTGCGGAAAACTAATAATTAACATAATATTTACGTAATTTTGATGAATTTAATTAATATTTGAACTTATTTAGGTTCACTTGTAAAAACAAAATGACAATACTATATTTTAATATTTTTAACTGTAGGTAGATCAAACTTGCAACTTTGTATTCGATTTGTAATAATTTCTACTCATAAATAAATCGAGAATAAAATATAGTACCTATATGGCTATATGTACCTACGTATGGTTTACAAATATATTTAGGTACACAATATATATAATATGATTACCTATATGGCTATATTATAATATACGAACACTGAAACACCAACTACAGTGAATATATGTGAATATATAGTGCAAAATACAATATGTACACAATTGTTCATAGATAATATAGAATGGCTAGGTTTTGGAAAATACCACATCTATACCAACTACCGTTACCAGTAGTAACCACCTCTTATACATAATGACTTTTTTTCATGAAATAAAAAATACGTTGCACTGTAGCTTGTAATTCGGAAACGGCCAAGAATCCGATGGACTAACAATTCTATATTATCTAATCAGTGTTATAAAAATCATAACAATATGTATGTACTAGATAGGTATCTACCCACACATTATAAACGGAAGTAGAGTCGTTATAGATTATTTCGACAGTTCTGCATATCCAGATTTCACGGAAATCCAAAATTTATCACGTGTAGTCTCTTGAGATCTGTTACCCACGCGCAGACTTTCCTCCAACAAAGCTCGAATTGGTTAATAGATTTTTTTAAGCTTATACTTGGATTCATCAGTATTAAAAGTGAGTACGACTTTGTTTCAACTACGAATCGAATGTAAATCCAAATACGTGTTGATATATTTTAATTGTTTCGTTTTTGGTGGATCCCTTACTAACTCCCTTGCTACCCTCGAAGATTGCGCACCACTGACCCATTATGTACTTAGTAGATACATATCTATTATACATACCTACGCACTACGGTACACAAGTGTACTTACATAGACACCGACTACATAAAGTATATAACATACATCGTATTATATTACTATGTATACATAGTGAGCGCTTATTCGGTAACACCAACAGCGAATAGATAGGTGCAGGAGGTCGCACGCGTATAATAGTCTATTATATTAATTCTACGCGATAGGTACGCATAATATAATAATATCACATTAATATTTTATAAAATATAAATTATAATAATATTATGTACACATTATAAGGCCGGCCGCTGCGTTCGACCGCGCTCGTACGCGTCATGTTATAATATTACTTGTATTATAAAGTACATTTACATATAAAAATGCACGCGTATAAAATAACGAGAAAACGAGAGAGAGAGAGAGAGAGAGAGAGAGAGAGAGAGAGAGAGTGAGAGAGAGTGAGAGAGAGATAGAGATAGAGATAGAGAGAGAAAGAGAAAGATAGAGAGTGAGAGAGAGATAGAGATGGAGAGAGATGAGGAGTAAGTGAGAGAGAGATAGAGATAGAGAGAGATGAGGAGCGAGTGAGAGGTCAATGGCAATCGGTGGGAGACGGGCGACGATAGACCCGGAGCACAATGTTTATGGCTCTGATAATACCGAACCCGAATTGTTGGCTAATAATAATTCAGCAGTTTAAACGCAAGTAATCGGCCGTCGAGTAATGCTATTTGACATGTCAGGCAGCACCTAACCGGTGTTAGTGTGTGTGTGTGTGTGGCGCATATAACAGCAGAGTCTTGTCCGCTGCAGAGTGGTATAGAATATTTTATAATATTACTATTACTATTATTACACGCAAACGCACACACGCGCATACCGCGGTAGTGGTCGTCGCCGTCGTGTATGGAGTGGTCTGGCCCGCGTTTGGGTCATACACGTGTGTATCACTACCGCTGCACACTGCTGCAGCAGCTGCGACCATAGTCATAGTCATAGTCATAGTCGTCGTCTTGGACCGTGGTCTCATGATCTTGCGCGGGACGAGTGTATATTATTGTGATGATGAAATGGTCCTTGTACATGTTATTATTATTTTTATTATTACACAGCTCGGACCGAGACGAATGTTTTAAATAATTAATATTATCATATAGTTATTATCCGACTGGTGACTCCGCCAGGATTAAGATAATTATTAATCTATCTTCCTATCGTTTTCCGTTTTCATTCGTTTCAACTAAATAATACGAACGCGATAAATTACAATATCATTAGGTAGGTATGTCCAGAATTAAGAAAGAAAATCATCATTGCAAATGATTGAAGTACCTACAATCGTTGTAATAATTGTGTTCGTATAAGTATTTGATTTTCGTGATCAAAACTAAATTTATGTGTAAACCACCTTTCAATATAGGGGTAGAAAATATAAGCTAAAAAGCCCTCTGAGTCTCAGCAAATCTATTTATATAACTTTTATTGATTACGGTCCAGTAGTTTTTGAGTTGATAGAGGTCAACCAAATAAATATTTACCTATTATTATATATGTGAACTTTCCGTACAATAATATAATATACTTACGCATAATATTATGATTCTATCTATAATATTATTATAAATATTAATAATATGTTAAGATGATAATATTATTCCACATCGATGACGTTGCCGATTTAATTTTTTCTTTATACGATTAAATATACTTAAGTGATATTTTAATAAAATTATAATATTATGCCATGCACTTGCAGGCCTGGATTAACGTAAGTATAATAATATGCAGTCTCGGCATTTGCCTAGAGCGTCGAGATCACCAGCCTGAAGAAGTTCCACGCCGATTTTTAATCTATTATAACCCTTTCTTTACCAAGCACCGTTAAAGATAGAAATGTGATTTTTTTTGTACAATAGTAATTTTGTATTTTTTTTGATGAATTTCAAAACTAAAAACAAAAAGTTTTTTTGAAAATTTATAGTTTTTTAAGGACCGGGACAAAAAAAGTCCCGTAGGGCCTTTACGGTGTGGACTTACAAGCCCCATTGGTCTGCTCCGGCAAATTAATTTGTTTATTTTCAATGGAGATTGTAAACAAATTGTTATTTTTTTCTTTCTTACATTTATTTAAAAAAGAATGACCATAACAAATTATACTATAAATATTTTAATTGATTGTTATCATATTTTATTTAAATTTAAAAATTACAAATCAAAATTTTAAATGGTCAATTTTTTTAAATGTAATTGTAAATTGAACATTTATTACACTATGTAAAATATTTTGCTATAAATAATAAGTATACATCAATGATAAAATATTACTTTTTTATTTTGTACTTTATATTATACAAAATAATTCTATAATATGTACCTAGTTGGTTGAAAGAAAAAATTTAACACAAAATGCATAATAATAATGTTTTATTTCATATCAACAACTTTTTTTTTACAGTAAAATAATGTACCTATAACTAGTATTTAATTATTTTGCATGGTATTCATTAAAACATGGTATTTTTTCATTTTGACATAAAAAAAACTTTACATCTAGAACATTTACTGAACGGTTTGGACTCAATTTTCTTTTTACTACAAACTTCACATCTACCTCTAGTTTTAGAATATTCTATCCAGTGTACTCCCAAGTTACCTAGTCTAACATCTGAAGGTATAGAGTATAATTGTTTGCCCTTTCTTGGTTGTAAAGTATTTTTTTTTTTGGTACTTGGGGATACGTCAAAAGTTCTTTTTTGAGCAGATTTATTTAATACCATTAAACCTTGAGCTACAGATCTTCGACACTGTTTAACAGATAATTTTGTATTGTTAAGTTCATCAACAATATGACATGTGGACACATCATACCCATCACTAGATGGACCAGTAACTGGTTCAAATTCAATATCATCAGCAAATTCTATTGAAAGTTCTAAAATTATAGAATATATATTATAAATAAATAATAAAAATCATGACATTTTTTAAAATATAAATAACATACCCATAATATTCAATTGTCGAAGCTCCACATTACTATTTGGATCTGGGACATCTAAATAATCCCTTTCTTCAAATCAAAATATTCATCATGACTATTTTCAATATCCGTAAGTCCACCATCGTCACCAGGAATTTCTATTAAAGTTTCAATTTCAAAATCACTCAGCTTTTTAAATGTATACATAGTGTAACATGCGAGGTACGACGATTCACGAAAGTCACTAGACGTTAGTCGGAACGCGTTACTCGTCAACGATAATAAAAGCGAATTTGAAATCACGACGACAACGGACCAATGGGACTCATAAGTCCGTTGCAATAATATATTGAAATTAAATACTAAACGCACATATTATCATGTTTCAATGATACGCATTGGTTCATTAGATGTTAACGATAATAACAACATCGGCGTAAAGTGATTACCAGTGGGTTTTCATGCCGTAGTTATTTTTAGAAAAAAGGTAAATATTATTTGAAAGTAAAAATATGTTTCTCATATAAAATTATGTATACAGCGTTATCTATCAGTGTGCCATAAATTCACTTCCAATAAAATCGAAAGAAAACATCGTGACTTATATGTCTCATTGGTCATATAGAACATATTTTAGTTTCTTCCTTATTAAATAGGTGTAAAATGACAGCGGACTTTTAAGTCCCATTGGTAAGCAAAGGGATAAATCTTAGCGTATTCTATGATATAAATATTTTTAGAAATTATTAAACAAAAACATTTGTAATTTAGACTTAACGTTTAATCATAATTTATAGTGACATACAGTAAATAAAAGAAAGTTTAATACTTCTTTGAACAATTTTAATCAATTAAACACGTGACAAATAAAAAACTGAACACCGTAATTTGTAATCAAATATTTAAAAAAAAAACTGGTCTATTTTATAATAATGCATATTTCTATCATATTATTATACCATGTGTCTCGCCCGTCGTGCGTCGCCTGAGATAGATTATTTAATTTGTTAATATATTTGTAAAAAATGTGTATAATATTTGAAATACTCCTATTATAATACCTAGCTTATAGCGTGAACTTCATTGCCCATTAAAAATACCAACTCTATCAGTGGAGCGTTAAGGGGAAGGCAAAAGGGTCAAAATATGCACATTTTTGGAATTTATAAAATATTATAGCTTTTGCTTATGTCAACACATTGTGTTAATGATTATTTTAGATTCTGAGTGGAACGATAAATGCATTGATTTTACAATGATGTGGGTTATTTTTTGTTCTTTTTTTTATTTTTGTGTCTGTCATCACGGTTTGGGGCAGTAAAACTGCTTAGATTTTCTTCAACAGTATCTTGTTCGATCGGAAAGTGAATCTAGTTGGTGCATTCAGGAGGTCAAATTTTGAAATTCCCAATAATTAAAAAAACGTATTACTGTAGATACTTGAAAATTTTACTGAATGTTTATATTAGCACTTTCTATACACGATAAAATTTTGAAAATAATTTGACTCTTTTTGAGCTGTTTATGGACATTGTAGTTTTTCAATTTTTTTAGTTTTTTTTCCTATAAATATCAATAATATTTTATTTGTTGGATGAAAAAACGTGAACATTTAATGCAAGGCTCCTGATATATTGCTGCAATAGCAGTTCAAAAATATTAAAAATACATAGGTAGGCACAATTTTTTTTTATAAGAATTTAAAGTTCAAATTTTAACAAAATTTTTAAAATTTAAAATTCAATAATTATTTTGTAGTTAAAAATTTATAAATGTTCAACTTTTATAGCTAAGGATTGAAAATCTAAAACAAGGTTCAAAATAAATAGGTTATATATAAATTACTTTATTCACAATAATGTCATCAAATATACTTGGTTATATCATAGACTGATTGACCGTTTTCGCTCAGAATCGTTTTTCTTATACAGTGATATTATATCATTGAATTCAAATTCAACACTATCCATTACAGTGACTCACTTGTAACCTACTGTACAGCAGAGCGACATCCACTTACCCACCTTTTTTTAAGTTTCAATTGTTAAATCTTTGTTGGTATTGTTGATCAGAAGGGGGGTTAAAGATAAACGAAAAATCAGTAGAAAACAGGTTTTCTGACTCGATGACAGAATTATAGGGTTAGTTGTCTAAATAGACAGAGGAAGGAATGGATGGATTCTGTTCAAGATCTCGGACATATTTTCAAAAACTACTTGGTGAATTTGAAAGAGAATTGTCTGTCTCTTTTAAATGCGATCTTTAGTCGGATCTAGAACTGAACTTGCATTTTGCTCTTAACTCTGAGAATAATAGATGGTCGGAAAGTTGCTTACACTGTTTATATTTTAGGTGAGCTTCTTTTTTTTATATAAATCACCAGATCACCAGATACCCATTGAAAGACTTAGGGTTTAACAAATGTCTTGAGTGGAACAAATTTACCGATAGTCTTTTGTAGAGCGTCATTAAATATCACAGCGGCATCCTTGAGAGAGTATTCTGAGAACGTGAGTGGCCAGTTAAACGATTATAAATACTGAGACGTAGTCACCTGATTTAAAATCTCAGTAGGTGTGAGAGTTATGGTTGAGGGGTTTATAATGGAGTGGGAAACTAATTAGCAAAGGCGGAGGGTAAGCATCAGGACTAACAATTGTAGTGGGAGCACAGTCAACAAATGGTTCATTACAAGTTGAAAAAACTAGGTCGAGAAGGACTCCATGACAATTAAGTTTCTGGTTAAGCTGGAAGAGATTGAGGATAGAAAAGGAATTAACTAGGTGAGAGGAAGAGAGTGTTGGGCCACTGGAGGTGTTTGAGACTAACCGACCTATGTATCAGTATCTATGTATCAGTACCTATGTACCTATGATACTTGAGGTATATTATAATCCCCACAAAATAATGTATAGCTAGGATTAAGAGACGATATTAGTTGTTCAACAGATGAGGTATGGGATTCAAAGACAGAGATTGGAGCATTAGGAGGAAGAGAAACTGCACTAAAGAGCACGATAAAAGAGTCAAAGGTGAGAGTGACGAATGATTGCTCAGTGTCTAAAATTTTAAGGGGTATGGCGGTAGGTTCTAGGTAGGTTTTAACTACAATAAGAACACCTCCGCCACGAGAAAAAATAGAAGAGTTTCTATCCTGCCAGAAAACAAGGAATCCATCAAAACTTAATTCAGAGCTGGATATATCTGGAGAAAACCAAGTTTCAGTAAGAACAATAATGTCGTAAGAAATAAAGGATGGAAAGAATGATGTTACGTTAAAGAGCTTAGTTCTAAGGCCACGAACATTTTGGTAAAAATACAAAGGTTGCAATTTACAGAAGTCTTGAGCATTATTTTATCAGTAGGAGTTGACATAGCATAACAATATTGGCTTGACAGATTACAGTGTCTTTTAATGGTAGGGGTGGATTGAATAAAACGAGAGCATAATTTACAATTAATAGTTACATTCGAGTGCTGATAGGTTGAAGAGACGGGTATGCATGTTGATAAAGGCGGTGGATGAAGAATCCCAGACATCGTAACTAGTGATTGTTGACTGCATGACCCTGCGGGGCAGGTCCGTTTTTGGGAGATTCTGTACAACTTTCAGCACACCACACATGTATCTTGTTTGTAAGCCAAAATCACCAGACTTGGTCCGACGTTCGAGTTCGGAATGGCATGACCGTAGTAGTCCACGTTTATATGCAGTTTTGTCTCTGATAATCCGGAATCTGGCAGGAAACTCAGCGCCGTTGAGCTTAGCCTCATTAAACACACGTAAAAAACTAGTTTGATCGTCTTTGGAAAGAAAGATAATCTTTAGAGGGCGTACATGATCAGGATGTACTTTACCAAGACGGACGAGCTTCATGGTGGAATTAGAAATAATATTTTTAGTGAATATTTTTTATGATCAAGAATTAGCTCCAACGATGTTTTATCATCATTGATACGTTAAGGAGAAGACGGAGATGATGATTCTGATAAGCCGTAGACCAAAACATTGTTAGCACAAAGTTGACTGAACACAAGAGAATACACACTGAAGAGAAACCATACCTGTTCATTGTGTGTGACCTGAGGTTTACCAACAATAGCAAATTAACGATCCACCGTCGGAAACAAACAGAGGAGAAACCGTATATGTGTGACGTCGATGGCAAGTTATTTTGTCAGAGCAACTATACTCTGTTCTAAAAGAGAACGGTCACTTTTCGCGCATTCAACTGACGGCTGCGGCAGTGCAATGGCCAAACTTCCCCCACCTCGCTAGCCGTCGTTTCTCGAAGACGTCGACGATCGTTGGCTAGGAAGGTGGGGGTAGGGGAAGTTTGGCTTTTGCACTGCCGTCAGTTGTATGCGCGAAAAGTGACCGTTCTCTTTTGGAACAGAGTATACTTGACAGCACACCCGTGCTGTGTCCGTGACTAGAAGTTTACCAGTAACAGCGAATTAACGTTTGCAACAAATAATTCAGCCAAAGCAACACCTGACAACACACAAGCAAACGCACACTGGAAAAAAACTTTTTCCTGTGATTTGTATGACCAATAAAATCCAATATTGACGGTCCACTGGATGGACATTTTTTAATTTAATTTAGCCTTGGTTAACTATATTTGTTATTTTCAAATTTAAAATAACCATAATATACACTGTATTAATTTACTGATATTTACATGATTCAAAAATTAATCACATTGAAAACTACATTTAAGATGTATTCAATTGTTTAGGTTTTTTTTTACATAAATATGTTTTTGGTCTGGGTACAGAAATTTTATTTTTCTAACCATTTTTTTTTAACGTAATTTAATCGTTATAGAAATAAACAAAATGTAAAAGTTATCTAATTCCTTCTAGATATATATACAATTAATGGTTACCTATTAATACATATTTATGATTCATACATTTTCTTTGTTGGGTCAAGAAGCCTGAACACTTAATACAAGGTTCCTCATAGGTATACGTTGATAAAATATCAGTTTAAAAAGATTAAAAATACATGTGCACGGTTTAATTCTATGCAAATTAATTTGTAATTAAAAATATATTAAATGTTCAGTTTTCATAGTTAAAGATTGAAAATTTAACCAAGGTTTCTTATAAGTATTTCATACTGTAACTAAAACATATACACAGTATATTTACTAATTTATAAATACGGTTTTTTTAACAGATAGGTATTTTAAGTTTAAATTTGAAAAAAATTTGGTATTTTAACAGAAAATAATGATTTTAGTTATTTTTTTGTAATTTAAAAATATTATTCGTGGGTACATTATTATATATTTGTATAGACATAATGCTACTGTTTTCAAATCCAATGTTTTCGTATAGAATCAATTCAACCCACTGTATTACTAATATCAAAACAAATTACTTTAATAGGAATAATATTATCATAAAATATACTTATTAATATAGGCTGTAAAATTATTTTTAAGGACTATTATTCTTGGTATAAACATTTTAATAACTAAGAAACTACCAACCTACTCATTCGAATTTCGATTTAGGTACATCAAAATTCTCAAAATCCATCAAAATTATCCACTAAATAATTTACAGAAAAATAGGGGGTTCTTATTTTAAAAACAGAATTTTGTATCGTCACGGGATACTACTTAAGTAGTAAAATAAATTCAAGAATTTGAAAATATGGTCTTTGATTGTATTTAAAAATCCAAAAATCAGAATTTGAATAAATTCATTACTAAAAGAAAAAATGGGGGGGGGAGCAAGTTTGGTGAATCAACCTGTATAAACTTGGATAACTTAGTATTGAACTATTTTTTATTTCCATCTTAATTTTTTATCGACAATTATTGAAAAATCTTTAATAAATCAAAACATTTTAATGGGTAATAAATAACTAACAGAAATACACCCATAACTCTCAAAAACTAAAAACTAAATACTTTAAATTTTCATCAAACTTTTAAATGATAGATTTCCATACATGAATAAATTTTCAAAATCTTTAGAGTGATTTATTACCCATGAGAATTTTTCGATGTATTAAAGTTTTTTTCAATAATTGTCGATAAAAAATTTAAATGGAAAAAAAAAATTTAATACAAGGTTATCCAAGTTTATACAGGTGGATTCACCACCCTTGTGAACTTGGCAGCACAACATTAGTAGACATCGATCCAATCAACCCAACAAATTTGTTGGTGGATTGTTGGACATTGTTGGATAACTTACAAAATTTGTTGGACATTATTTTCACCGTAAAAAAAATGTCTAGTTGCGCTGTCAAGTTCACGCAAGCAGCGCAACTGTTTGTTGGGACATGATTTTTGTGCTAGATAGGTTCGTCTCCATTTGTTGAACACTGTTGAACAACATTCAGAATTTTTTGTACGTTATTTTCAGAAACAAATTCAAAACTGCACTGCTGCCGTGAACTTAACAGCGCAACTAGAAATTTATTTTACGGTGAAAATAACGTCCAACAAATTCTGAAAGTTGTCCAATGGTGTCCAAAAAATTAAGATGAACAAGTCTAGCACAAAAAAACATGTCCCAACAAACAGTTGCGCTGCTGACGTGAACTTGGCAGCGCAAAATTGGAAATTGGCCCTCCGGCGAAAATAATGTCCAACAAATTTTGTAAGTTATCCAACAAATTTTGTAAGTTATCCAACAAAGTACAAAAATCCACCAACAAATTTGTTGGATTGATTGGATCGATGTCTGCTAATGGTGTGCTGCCAAGTTCACAAGGGTGGATTCACCAAGCATGCTCACCTCAATTTTTTCTTTTAGTAATGAATTTATTCAAATTTTGATATTTGGATTTTTAAATACAATCAAAGGCTATATTTTTTAATACTGGTTTGGCGTAAAAATCCATGTTTTTCCAAAATGATTTTTTTGGTTTGCTATTCCTAATTTGAAGTTTTTACTTTTGAGTTTTGAACCCTTAAAGTACCAACTAAATTCACTTTTAAACCAAAAAATATGTAGAAAAAGAAAAATTATGCATTTTTACTGCCTTAAGAGATGTGGTGTTAGGCACAAAAATAAAAAAAACATGCATCATTGTAAAATCAATACTGACTCATTGTGTTATTAAAGTTGTTATTAAGGTTGCTAAACAATTATTTTAATAATAATATTAATATTTTTTTGTTTTTTTCAAACTATTTTAAAAAGCACTAAGAATTCTAAACATTTACCTCCTAAAAGTATCAACTAGATCTAATTTGCTACCAGAATCCTTAATTGAAGTTGATCATCAAAGTATTTTGTCTAATAAATAATGTTACCCAACTCTGGTAACTACGTTTAGAATGTAATAAGAAAATTCGTTAAAATTAAAAATTATTTTATTAAAATAATTATTGCCTAGTAGGTAATTCATTATAATTACCAAAATGTTAGACCATCTTCGATTTATTTTGGTTTATTTCTATAAATGTTAACAAAAAAATTATTGTAAAGTCAAAAACTTAAGCTTAATTTAATACAAGGCTTCTGATGGTTGATTATTAAAGATATCTTAATATATTGAAGATTTGTAATATTTAACCACGATTTTTCTTATAAGCGTTTAAAGTTCAAATGTTGAGAAAATGCGTATAAAATAATCAATTAATGATTATTTTAGGTTAATAGGTATGCAAATTAGAAATGCAATGTTTTTTTTTTTTTTGAAAAAATAAACTCGACCTGCCTGTTATTACTAATACTCAATAATGTATCATTGAATTCAAATCTAACACTTCAATTACAGTGATCCACTCGAAATCTACAAAGCGGTACCCACTTGCCCAAATTGTTTTTAAAAATAACAATTCATTTACATCCCATGCCCCATTGTAGGAAAGTACTGCAAGTATGCTGCAATAACATAATAATAATAATTAATTGTATCCATAATAATATATTATTTATATGAGATTGAATATCTTATTAAAATCTTA
The DNA here is from genome assembly GCA_008086715.1 of Sitobion miscanthi. Classification (NCBI taxonomy): domain Eukaryota; kingdom Metazoa; phylum Arthropoda; class Insecta; order Hemiptera; family Aphididae; genus Sitobion; species Sitobion miscanthi. The sequence continues at coordinate 4,295,067 of CM017803.1, forward strand.
TTCAATGCAATTTTGCGAAGTACAAATAACAAAAGTACCTGTACCTTATTATGATTTATGTTGAATAAATAACCCTCCCCCCTCCTACCATACCACCAATTCTAATGAAATTATTTATTACGAGTGCTCACAAAATATAAAAAGGAAAATAGTAGAGGAGCTCCGTCACCAAAATTCGAGCACTGCAGGATATTATAATATAATAATAATATGTAATGTGCGTAGGCAGATACAACCGCACACACACACGCGACGCTGACATGTTTACGTAACTCGGGTTAACGATATGTATAATATTATATTATTATCAGATATGGTATGAACCTACCTACCTAGGTGGTTACGTCGGAAATGAAATGAAATAAATAACTATACATAAACCTACAATCCACGCGTACTAACGGGTAAATCAAACCATCGTGCAATTGTTTTTTTCTTATTATTTAATATACCTGTAGTCTGTACCTTTTAAAATATAATATGTAATACGCCTGATACCTATGTTAAATATATTATTAAATAATGTTGGGTAACAAATATTTTAGAAACAAAACGTATACTTTATTTTTTATTTATAGATATAATACGATAATATGGGTACGCGCAGGTGGCCTGGCGTGTATCGCACGCGACTACTGCGACGTTATTGTTAGCTGTTACCTACGTGCATTATACCAAAAGAGGGCAAGTTAATGAAAAAAGTTAGTTAAATCAAGTTAAGTTGACGTTATATCCATTAATCTATCAGTCAATAATAGTTACCGAATAATATATGTCATATATATATATATATGTCTCAACGTTTAATGTTTATATGGAACACTATTACACTAATATATCCAGTGATCGGATTAGATAAGTATTTTTTTTATCTAGATAAATATAAAGATAATAGAACTCAAATGTATCTAGATAGATATAAAATACAACTTATAACTCATATTTATCTGGATACAGATAAAGATGAATACTTATTTATATAGATAAAAAAGACGCGATTTTTTTTTAAATGGGTTTTAAATTTAGGTATATTTTGGTTGGGCACTAGGAACATAATAATAATAATTATATAAATAAAAACAGTTACATTATTTATAAACCATACACTTGGTTTGAGAATCTGTATAAATATTTAAAATGCGTTTGTACAATTTCGCGATTTTTATCAAATTTTAAGGGTGGAGGGCTAAATTAAAAATGTAAACTAAATAAATGTTTAATTTTATTAATACAAAATAAAACTTCGTATTATAGTACTTAATAACCGTCAAATTATTAAGTACCTAAGATAATAAGATAGTAATTAGGTATAATAACAAAGTACTATTTTTTTTAATTATAAGTTCATAATTTTTTTCAGGGGAGCAAGTGCCCTGACTACCCACCAATGGGTGCCCATGCCATTTTAGGGCAAGGTATATTTAGTTTGTAACAAATACCATTGAAAAGTAGGTACTTACATATAAAGAATGATCACGAGATATAAGTGCGTTTAACTGGATACGTATTTTATTAGATATATACTCAATATAGTATCGAAATTACACCATACCCGTCTGATCGACGAGTGGGCCGAAATCTCCGCGGCCCGTCATTGGGTGTATGATGCCCAGCGAAAGAGAGGAGATAAAACTTCATCGAAATCTAAAATTTTCACCATGCCACTAGCTTTTTAAGGCGCTTTAAATAGGCAATTTTAATGAAATCTCGAAAAAATTAATATTTAGCTATTATAATAAACGTATTGGAGCTGGTACAAGGCAAATATTTTGCATTTTATTCGTTAAAATTTGGTAAACAAGTTTTTGGAATTATCATGCTTACTCAAATTCTGCGCTGTCACTTGCAATATATAATGACAAAAGTTAAGATAAAGAAACGAACGTATAAGGACATATAAAGTATACAATATAAGGTACATTATAAGGAATAAAGTGTACTATATAAGGTAATATGATAAACGCAATATTGTGGAAATTTGTATTATTGTTAAGCTGTATTGGATGAATAAAACTGATAATCAAAACTTTCTATATAAACCCCGTCACGTCACTGTGTTATGTATGTTATTGAATACTTGGAAATAAGTACTGGTGATAATGAGTAAGGACAAAGGAGTAACCTTTATGGTATACATTTAAATAAAATTAATGTAGATTTTTCCAAGACTAATTATAATAATTATTCTGGATACAAGTTGAATGGACTGATACAGATGTAACTACTATTATAATGATATAATGAAAAAATGTTTTACAATTTTTTTTTTAACTTGGTTGGGGTTTTCATAGATTTGTTTTTCAAATAACTAAGATACTTTATTTTTATATTATTATTATTTTTATTTCAACTTGAATAATAATAATTAGGATGCAAACAATTTTAACTAACTAACCTAGACTTACTACAACGTGTGTCAGTGGCATAGCCAGCATTTTGGTTTACGTAGTGTTTTAGTGTTCAATTAAATTCGATTTCAAAGTCTGAGTAGTTGGTGTATTTTATGTTGTTTGCTTTTTATAAAGTTTTTATTCACGTTTTTATTTCCGAACTATCGCATTACAGAAAAATGTTCACCTTGGACAAAAAAGAATAATTGGGTAAAATATTGCATGACATTTTTGATAGGACCGGTGGAGAGGAAACCTGCAGTGGCATATTTACGGGAGGTGTGGCCGTGTGGGTGATCGCTTTTTTTTCATTGTATAATAACATACACCCTTATGCTGCACGTCATTTAAAAAAAATAAAATACTAACTTTAAATAACTAAATTACTCCGGTAGATAATTCAACTAACAATACGGTATAATGGAAACGTTTAATACCGCGGTTCTGTTCCTGCACATTCCTAACACTCAAGAGCATTGTTATTTCACAGCTGTAATTTCTCTTAATTTTTTATTAATATCCAATTTATTATAATAATGTAGACTCTAGATATATAAACGAGACTCAATGGATTGGCAAATGAAAAGGGGAAATCAAACACATTTACTACAATTCAGTACTGCCAAGAAATTTCCAAATTTCGCCCAACGTGGTTGTCTACCCCATCCCACGTGTCACGATAATAATGATAATTGATAATTATTATCAATAGTAAATTGTCTTGTATAGTTCTATCTCCACTCGCCAACCCATCAGGCCATGATTATAAAATTCAACTTAATATACCATTGGCGTCATTTTAGTTTTTAATAGAGGGGGGCAAAGTTTTGACCGGCCCCAAATGGGTAACTTAAAATAAACCACTCGCAAGCGCATATAAATATATTATGTTCCTTTTCCTTTATAAAACACACACATACACATACAAATTTCGAAATTATATCGTATTTAAAAATACATACGATTATACATTTTAATAATATAATATATTATATATATATATATACTTAATATTGCTATATTATATACGCTAGACAATTTATCTCATGATGAATAAGTTTTTCATACAGCAATTTAAAAATCAATACTTTTTATAAATACATATTTTGGAGTTCATAAAGTTTGGTAGGTTCGTCTTATTCTACGTAGGCAATAGCGTAATTTAGTCATGTCTGTGTGGGGGGGGGAGGTGGGGGATCGAACAATTTATCCCGAAACACCTCCCCCAAAAACGGACACCACAAAAAAAAAAATTGTTGGTTTATATCATAGAAAGCTCTCAGTCAACCCATTGTGATCTGTAATCTGTATAATGTATAAGTAGGTACATGTATAAATGCATGCATATTGCATACATTAAAATAAATAATTACATACTATTTAGTAAAGTCTTAGTTTTTCGAGTAGATTCGTGGAATAATCTGCGTAGACGTAAAATACTCAAAGTTATAAACTTCAAAAGGTTATAACCTTGAAACTAAGTCCGACCAATCAATTCTGATCGCACCATTGTACTTTGTACTTGAACCTGGGATAGGGGTCTCCCCCTTGACATGAAGTCCAATACATCATCCCTTACTTGATATCAACACATGTTTTTTGGAAACCATTTTGAATATTATCACATTATATCTCAATCTATACATTTATCTAATAATATATCTTCGGTGAGTGTACAAAATAGGTTAAGTCATAAAATCAAGGTTTTCAGTATGGTTGTCGAAATATTAGAAAATGTATTGTAATTTGTAAATAGAGATTTTAGTATTATTATGATTTTATATGATTTATGGTTTTAGAGTATACTGCGGTATAAACTATTTCAACAGATAATATAAACCATCAAAAATATTTCTTTATTTGATTTTAGTGATTTAACCACCAGGTCAATAAATCTACGGTATGACTTAATAGTTAATTTCTTCTGATTTAAAACATTATATATATTATTGTCCATTGACTTAAAAACATAATCTTATAATAATATTTGTATTATTATAAATTATAAAATTTATGTCTTAGGTAAGGAACAATTTTATTTATTTCAGCCAAATCAATTACAATTACTGAATTACAATAAATTAGATTAATAATAGTTGATACGTATACCAACTGAGCCAATATGTTATATCGTATCGAGTATCTACCAATCTAGTATACGAAGTTAAATATTATAATTCGCTTTATAGTAAAATACTTATACGTTTAAAAATACGACTTAATTAATTACATCTAACATAGTAGAGAGATACTATAGTAACATCAGTGTTAAGGCGAGTTCCCACGGCGCGTGGCTCGGCGCGTGGCTCGGCGAACTTCGCGCAATGCGTTTGTTGTGCCGAGCCTACATGAATGCTCGGCATATCACGAGCCTACAATGTCAACAGCATTCCCACGGCGCGTGACTTGGCGAGTCGCGAGCTTATACAAACCAATCAGAGCCCTCTTAAAATTATTTAAAATTTGCCACCAAATTACTAAGTTTAAAATCAGTAGTAGGTACTCTAGAATCTAGATCAGACACAAATTTCGGCTTGTGCAACTGCGTATTTTTTCATGTTAAGCAGCGGCGAGCAAAGGCGCAATAACGTTTGAGATTTTGTGAGGAAAGGGTAGGCTTCCTTGGACTTAAGCAGTCCTACTTAATATTGTCCAAGCAAAAAAAAATTGTTAAAATGTTTGAGTAAGCTATTGACATTTTTTTTGGGGGGAGGGCCTAAATACCCTAAAGCTCCCCACCTATTATACCTATAATGGGGGCATGCAATAAATTATAAAATCCCCATATACTAGCTATAGGTTAAACTAGCAAGAGATGTAAACTTGAACATTTTTTTTTTTATTTCAATTTTCTGAAAAATTTTAATGTATTTTTCTTAATATAATTAATTTTTGGGATCGTAGGATTGGTATGTGAGTTGAATATCAATTATTTATTAGGAATTAAACGACTGTGACTATTAAATAAAATCAAAATATACTTAAAGGTACTTATGCTTACAATCTAAATATTAAATAAAACATATTTATCAATTATAAATAGATCTTAATTGTGGTCTTGTGTTAAGACTAGATAATATTTAATTTGTAATAACTAATAACTACTCATAAAAAATAGTTTGTGGAAATAACTCAAACAATAGTATCAAAAAAACGGAAAAATAAATAAATGTAGGAAAACGTTTATATATTATTATACACTTGTCATACATTTTTTAACAGAAGATTAAAATGCAAATTTATGACCGAGATAAATTTATTTTAATTATGGATTTTTCATATTATGTGTTATAGTAGGTATACCTATCTAATTTTAAAATAATATTAAGATCGGTAAATGATAATAGAAGTAGGTACACAGTTTTAAACATAATTATGTATAGGTTAAATATATTATACATTTATAACTATATATACTATAAAGAACTTTATTTTATAAAAAATTAATAACATTTTCATAATTTTCAATTTCAATTTTATTTTTGAACCTAAACTTTTTATGAAAACTAGGTAAAACTAATGTGAAATATTATTTTATTTTATTTTTTTTTATTTAAACAAAATATATTTTTATACATTTAAATATAAGTACATACGTACTATATAAATATTTATATCAGTATAATTTTAAATTCTGAGCATAGCGATTGATGCATGATGAGTGTTTTGTTTTAACTTTTTTTTTATGTATGTTACACGATAAGTAACCGAAGGAATGCTTCAAATTTCGACTCAAGTATTTTCTAAGAGAAAGTGAATTTAGTTAGTACTTACTAGAGGACAAAAGAGGATTTTTCAAAAGCGTCGGGAAACAACAAAAAAAAAAATTAAGGAAAAACAGAGATTTTTACGCAAAACCAGTTTTTGACAAAATCGATTTTGGGTTTTGATGTTAAACTAAAAAAAAACCGTGGATACATTTTCACCGAATAATATGACTATTTTATGTACCTACATGGAAACATTTTAAAAATATTTTGGCTTTTTTTTTTAACTATTTATATGCATAAGAAAATGTTACGTGGGTGAAGTTAGCCCCCCACTTTACTAAAAAACTTTCAAAATATTTGTAACCTAATTTTTTTAATTTGTAACTATTTGTAACCAACTTTTCAAAATTTGTAACTTCGTAGTTCAAAAGTTACAACTGGTTTCTCAATGAGGGGCCAACTTCACGCCAGTCCCCTCACTTTAACTAAATCTATAGAAATTAAATTCATTATTTTCCTTTTAATTTGTAACTATTTGTAACCAACTTTTTAAAATTTGTAACCTCACTGTATCAAAGTTATGACCATTTCCAAATGGGGGGGGGGGCAGCCCCCCCAGTCAACTAAATTAACTCCAAAATATTTGTAACTCATTAAGCTTAATTTGTAACTATTTGTAACCGACTTTTTGAAATTTGTAACTTCGTAGTTCAAAAGTTACAACTAGTTTCTCAATGAGGGGCTAGCCCCCCAAACCAACTAAATAAATTCCAAAATATTTGTAACTCGTTAAGTTTTATTTGTAACCATTTATAACCGACTTTTTGAAATTTGTAACCTCGTTGTACCAGGGGTACAAACTATTGACATTGGTCCCGAGTCGATCGGACAAAGTCGGGGGGCTGACCCGATGACCACCCATTATTAGAACATCGACAGAGTACAAAAGAAGTTGGTTACAAATGAGTTACAAAATATTGACATCGGCCCCGATGTCTCAGGGGGCCGACTCATGGGTTGGGATGGGGGGGGGGTAGGTTAGCTACTTAGGTAACCGACTTTGTCCGATCGACTCGGGACCAATGTCAATATTTTGTAACTCATTTGTAACCAATTGCAACTAACTTCTTATAATTTGTAACCAACTTCTTTTGTACTCTGTCATGTGAAAATGGCCATAACTCTGGTACAACGAGGTTACAAATTTCAAAAAGTCGGTTATAAATGGTTACAAATAAAACTTAACGAGTTACAAATATTTTGGAATTTATTTAGTTGGTTTGGGGGGCTAGCCCCTCATTGAGAAACTAGTTGTAACTTTTGAACTACGAAGTTACAAATTTCAAAAAGTCGGTTACAAATAGTTACAAATTAAGCTTAATGAGTTACAAATATTTTGGAGTTAATTTAGTTGACTGGGGGGGCTGCCCCCCCCCCATTTGGAAATGGTCATAACTCTGATACAGTGAGGTTACAAATTTTAAAAAGTCGGTTACAAATAGTTACAAATTAAAAGGAAAATAATGAATTTAATTTCTATAGATTTAGTTAAAGTGAGGGGACTGGCGTGAAGTTGGCCTCTCATTGAGCTACGAAGTTACAAATTTTGAAAAGTTGGTTACAAATAGTTACAAATTAAAAAAATTAGGTTACAAATATTTTGAAAGTTTTTTAGTAAAGTGGGGGGGCTAACTTCACACACGTGAAAATGTTTAGTTTTTATAGTTTTTTTTTTTAAATTAGGTACTGTAAAAAAAATTTTTTACCGTCAAAAAACTTAAAAATAAATTTCAATATACAAGGCTTATCATAAGCTATTATTAGTGAAAATTAAAAAAAGTTGAGAATAAATCTGTAATATTTTTATATGAGTATTGAGCGTCTGAAATTGGAATTTTGACAAAATTCAAAATTTAAATCACAAAAATTTTCCAATTATTTTGTGTTCGAAATTCATGAAATTTTAGATTCTGAGTGGAGCGATGAATGTATTGATTTTACAATGATGTGTGTGTGTTTTTTTTATTATTATATATTTTATTCTGTGTCTACTTTTTAGGATAGTAAAACTTCTTAGATTTTCATCAACAGTATCTTGTACAATGGGAAAGTGAATCTAGTTGGTGAATTCAAGAGATCAAAACTCTTAATAGTTTTCAAAAGCACTGGAAAAATTAACAAAAATTAAGGAAAAACGAGAATTTTTATGCAAACTGCTTTCTGACAAAATCGATTTGGGTTTTTGGTGTAACTCTAAAACAAATTACCGTAGATACGTGAATAATTTCACTGATTAGCATTGTCTATGGACATTTTTTTTGTTTTAAATCATTTAAAATTAAAATATAAATGTAAATTATATTAAAAAATAAAAAAATTAATAATTGATTCAGGTTGATGAATGAAACTGATAACATCGAACGTGGTACAATACATTTATCATATTATATCATTGTAATGATGAAAATCAAGCATTGACTATTAAACCTTATTGACCATAATATATCATGACTAACAGAATTATTTAAGTCAACTTAACTTTTTATGATTCTGAAATATAGTATTGGTTATTGTATTGATCAAATTGATGTATGTCAAATTAATGATTAATAATTAATCTCAAAGAATTCCAAAGCTCAACGTTTAACTTGACTTCTTTAGACCACTCACTGAAGACGTAAGGATGCAATTTATTATTATGAATGAAATGATTAAAACATTTGTGTACCTATACCTAATTTTCCAATTAAGTTTTTTTTGAGTTAGAATGATTTTTAATAAAGACTTCCTTCAAAATTCAATCCTGAATCTACCACTGCCACTTATAACCGTCCCTGACCACGCCATTACGACGTGGACATATGGTACGGTTTTACAGTTGTAAAGTTTTTGAGTAAATATGTTTAAAATTTAATTACTTTTATAGTAGTTAAAATACATTTTAAATAGGTACTTTTAAAATTAAGGAGGTATTTAGAAAGATGTATATTGTATACAGCACAGTACATGACGTATTCTTATTTGAAAATAAAAACTTTTATATAAATACTTTCCAAAATTCAAAAGAATAAATTATTCGTAACATTTCAGATTGATTTTTGATAATCATCATATTATTTTATTTATAATTAAAATCAAATTATTAAACATTTATTTTAATATTAATTATTTATTTTATATAAACATTTATTCATTTTAAAATTTATGTATAACAAATTTGTATTGAGTACATTTCATTTTTTAAGATGGAATGGTATAGGCATTACATAGTTATAATTATAGTTAAATACGACATCACTACATTAAATTACAAATTACTAATGACGAAACAAATATTTTTACTTACTTGTACAATCAAATATGTAAAATTAAAAAAAGTATTAAAATACTTGCCCAACATTTATTTATTGTTATTAAATACTATTTCTTAAGAGTACTTGAAATTTATTTTAAGTATTTCCTTGTATGGATCTATTTATATTTGTATTTAAATACAATTTAAAAAATATTTAAACATAACCATATGATATTATTGACCTATAATAACCTATATAAAACGAAAATACGACACACACTCTATTATTATTATTATTGTCAAAATTGGATAGGTTAGCTCTGTTTCGTAATAACAACGTGTTTGCCGAAAAGTCAATATAATATATATATACAAGTACATACATGTGCGCTAGAAATAATCCGTTTTCTACGAAAACAATTTATTATTATTATTATTATTGTGTAATTGCACTCTCGTATATTATGTCGCTGTCAGAGTATAATAATAATATTATGATGTAGGTAGGTATATAACACCAGAGGGTTGATATACTATTTCTGGTCGTCTTCGAGACTTCCGGCCAAGATACGTCTTACACAATAATACTTTTGCCGATGGCATTGCCCCCCCCCCCTCCCCCTTTAAGCCATCATCCAGAAAACGCGAGCTCTCATAGTTTTGCACCAACGACAACAACAATATTGTTATTATTATTATCATCATTATTAACTCCGAATTTCTACATCGTCGTCGTCGTTATTATTGCGGGTCGTTGGTCACATATTATTCCACGCCGCAGTCACTGGTTTTATATCGAAAATGTTGTTTTTATTAGAAGTATACGAAAATACAATATTATTATTATTATTATTTTCTGTAGGTGGTCATATTTGTCACGAATACAATAATAAATATATATATATATATGTATTATGTGTGTACGTATTAATGTCGGTACTCGGTGTTTGTTTGCAGATATACATGTATCTATGATGTTGTTGTAAATTCGACATGTCTATTATACCTATTAAGATACCACCTAACTATATATTGTTATACTATAGTGACGCACTTAGACATCACGTGCCCTTGGCAAACATTTTATCATTGTCCCATTCAACAATTCCGAGCCCGGGTAAACGGGCGCATACTATTTGAGTTCCGCAGTCAAAAAGGTCGACGATTTTTATATGAATATTTATACCTCTATAGTATGAGTCAGTAGCTATGGGTTACAATAATAATTATTAACATTTTTTATAATCTCATAAAAAGTTTATTTAATATCGTTATCTTTAATCACCTCATCAAACCTTCAAGTATATCTTAACCACTTGTCTGAGTGGTATAAAAAATGGCGAGTGAAAATTAACCAAAACAAATCTACACACACAACATTCACACTTAAACAAGGAATATGTCCAAACATTACTCTCAACAATGTACTAATTCCCACATCCGACACAGTTAAATATTTAGGATTATTCTTCGATAAAAGGCTCACATGAAAGAAACACCTCCAAACCAAACGACTAACCTTAAACAATCGCATGCGCATGCTCAGACCTTTGCTAACTAGAAATAAGAAGTCCACTCTAAACACCAAACTAACAATCTACAAAGCTCTACTCAAACCAATCTGGACATATGGACTTCAATTGTGGGGCGCAGCAAAAAAATCTAACACTAACAGAATCCAAACTTTCCAAAACATATCACTCCGACGATTATCCAATGCTCCGCCCTATATTTCAAACCACACTCTTCATAATGATTTCCATATGAAAACAATCGATGAGGAAGCACGCACTTCCTACAAACGATTTCATAAACGACTCCAAACTCATCCTAACCCTCTCATAAAAGATCTTTCCATCCTTACTCTCCCAGGAAATCCCAACCGCAGATTAAATAGGAACTGGTGCCGTGACCTTCTACAAAACTTTAATGTCTAACATCCCATGACAAAAAAAAAAAAAAACATAAAAATCTAACTAATCAATAGCCAAGAGCCACTAATGGGTGGTAACTTATTATGCAAAACTGTATAGATTGTTTATTTCAAATAAAAATAAAAAAATAAAATAAAATAAAAATATCTTTATGGGCCAAAGTGGTGGGGGTTAAACCCCTTGGTCCACGAGCGGATCAATACCACCCTGATCCATGAATTCTCCGTTATCATTATAATTAACATATAACATTTAATATCTAAAATATAATAATATCTTAACCACTAGGGCTTGAAAGTTGATAACTTGCCTAACTAAAAATGTGTTTCAATAATATACAAATCTTAATAATTAATTTTTATTTTGCATTTATTGATATTTATGGTATTTTTTGGCATTTTATATGTATTTATATTGATATTTTATCTAATTTTTAATTAATTTTTATGATTAGAAAGAAAAAGTAAAACTTTATTTTTGATTATACTTTGTAAAATTTTACAAGTAAAATAATTTTTTATAATTTAAAAGTTAAATTTAATCGACTTGGAATGGCCCGTGTGTGTCTTGCAATAATCTACTGTAATGCAATGTGGCCTTCAATATTTGTTACAACTATTCGAGGAGGACATCTCTTGAACCAATTTTACTGGAATGTGACCATTTCAGTCTTTTGCCCATGCCTGTTAACCGGGATGATCCTGATCTATGATATCCATAGTACGATCTATTTCCATTAACTCTATAAATGGTAAAAAGTTCTGTTCGAATATGCTGGTTAAGAGACTTTAGGTCCAGAAATATTTTATTGCACCTAAAGAATAAAATGTAATAACAATTATTAATATGAAAATCGAAAGGGCATCCAATTTTTATGGGTGCTGATCGACAGTGATTTAAGGTAAAAAAACGTAATATGTACCCATGTAAATAAATTAATAGAATTGAATGTGTAATTTAAGTGTTTTACTAACATTAACAATTTATAGATTTTTTTATTTACTTATTTACTTTATTTTTATTTACAAAACAAAATTCAATATAAATTACTAAAAAGTAACATATCACCTAATTTTTAATAATAGTAGGTATACTAAATTAATATATCCACCACCAGTATTCTACTCAATGTGGATCTAGCGAAATTGTTGTTACATATATGGCAACAGTTTTCACCATTTTGTTTTAACAACACAAATACACATAAAATGACAAAAAATACCATAAAAAAATCAATAAATTCAAAATAAAAGTTAGTTATTTAGACTTGCATGTCATGGAAACAAATTTTTAGTTAATTGTACTTGAGTTTGTATCTACAAAACACTACCACCAGTAGGTATTCTACTCAATGTTCGAGATGGTACCCTAGTTTTTTGTTAAGAACTTACTCTGAACAAGTTCCAGGTGTTCTATGTATATCGTCGATATGTTTGCGTAATGGGTAGGAAGCAGTCGTCCGAAAAATGATAAGAGCATCCTAACCGAAAAATGTTTTAAGTTATAGTGATAACGGAGTATTGATAATAATGTGCACGGATCAGGGTGGTTTTGATCCGCTCGTCTTAGTCCCCTCGTAAATACACCACTGATACGATTTACCTCTCGACGCACCCTAAACGTTATCGTAAACGGCTTAAACGAAAAGGGTCTATTACTAGTTGACTTCCAATAGGCAGGCAATAAATGTTTACCTAAGGTCCTAGGTGATATTCCTAAACGATTCAAACATTTTATAATCATATACAATCATATAATAATTATTATAAATTAAGTTCCAACACCTAAACTAGTTATTACTACGCTACTGCATAACCGTGAGCTGAGCTTGGCGAACTTTTATTAGGTATATTAATTGATTAATGTTGCATTTTTATATTTATAATTATATTAACTAATGTTTGTTATAATATTATATCATTATTATTTGTTATTAAATTTTAAATTAATACCGACTAAGACCATTAGGTAAACTATTTTGACTGAATTATACCGTTTATTTACGATGTCACCTGTCGATTTCAATTACCAATTTGGCTTTTGAAAATATATAGTTTATACGAATATTAAATTAATATAAAAATTAGGGCTGAATTAAAATAATAATTATTTTAGTGGGCAAAACGGTGCTGGCAATTTAAAAAGTATTTATAGCTTATAAGCATATATTTCAATATAACATACATCATCTTACAGTTTATAATATATTCACTTTAAACTTAGTCACAGCTATTTAAATTCGGAGATGGTAAAATTATGTGGTATTCAACCTGTAGATACGAATTATGATACGAATCGTCGAGGAAGTCACTATAACTGTCTTCGAGATTCTCCTGAACATCTTGATATTATGTTTAAAAATAGAGGTTAAAGAACATTCTTATGTAAGTTTGCTAAGACTTAGTAGGTAGATACTAAATAGTAAATGGGTTAATAGCGGTTTTTGATAATTTTTCGAAAATATTATCATTCAATACATTATATTCTGATGGAAAAATTTTGGCAAAAGCCAATGGGTTATTACTATTGTATGAATAAATTTAAATTTAACATAATTGTTTAAATTTTTTCAGCTCCCCCCCCCCTACCACCCGTTTACGATTTTTCTAAACACGCCATTACTGAATGGATTATAATATATATTATTGTCGATATAATTTTTATTTATTTATAATAATAATTGGTCGTCGTCGAAATGCTGGCACATTGGCACTTCACACCCATAAAACGTACTAATGGTAAAGGCAATTGCCAATGAGTACATGCCTGTCCTGTAAAGGTACAAGTTATTATTTTTAATTTTTTAGATTTTTTCAACCTTTTTATAACATTCACAACACTCTGGTAAAACGCAATATTACTATACCTATTAACTATTAATTATAATATTTAAATTATTTTATCGTTTACGTAGAAAACCGTACAGGTACATGTCCGATAAAAAATAATAAGTACGTATAAGTACTATTATTTGTTAATTTTTTACTCGGTACTTGGTATCGCGATAGTAATACAGTTATTATTTTCTATCAATCTTAAAAGTAGCTGTTTTCAAAAATAATTTTCACTGTATAAACTGAATACTGATTACTGAATTCGATAGGTAGGTACTACATATCCGTTAAACACGCTACAAGATTAGCCGATAGTGAACCAAACATAATTTACATGATTTTTTTATGTATGAGATCATTAAAAAAAATTAACAAACTGTGATAACCATCAGAAATATTAAAAAGGCTTGTTTTAATTAACTGTAGGTACCAGCTAAGCTTATGTTTTTATGCAAGAAAAATAAATAAAATAATTGACTGTTGTGCTATGAGTTTATCTCATCGCGTCATTAAAATTAAGTCAAATTTATTTATTTATACATTTATAGGTCCATCTAGATTAAAAAAATAAAACTAATTGTTGTTTTTTCTACAAAATAATATTACGTTAAAATAATGCGTATATATACAAATAACGGATAAGTAGGACATAAATCTTATTTTAGCGTAACCTATTTAGCTACTGGCAACTGGCTACTGGTTTAGGTTGGATACGGATACCTGGTGGCCGGTTCGGTAGACTCACTCTACTTGGCTCAAGACAGTGTTTGTTTTGTTTATGTTATAAAATATGATTAAAAAAATATAGGGGTAATAATAAATTAACTTGTTATGCATTATGCGCATTGGAAAAAATTGGGGGAAGTACTTAGGTCCCCAAAAATCAAGCCCTCATCTAGTAAGTACTAAGTGAAATATAAAATATATTCTTCTACAATTTTGAAATTAAACTAAATAAAAATATGGAAAAAAAAGTCACACGACCTTCGATGGATATATTATATTTAACTAATCAACCTCTGGCCACGTTACAGCATGGTATTCTTGAAAAACGCATGTATTTGTTGATGTAGGTATAACCTGGTATATACCTATATTGGTCTTCAAGATAATAATATTAGAGAGCCACAATTATTCCACATTGAAAAGGATATGCTGCCAAATTGTGTCTGTGGAAACCAAAACTAAACGTCGTGAATCAAAGGCTACAATAATAAATGGTCTTCCAAACATACTTAAGTGTGTGTAACACACTTAAGTTTTTTTCAAAAGTTGTAGAAAAGAGCTAATATAATATCATTATCCATACAATGGAGAGTTATTATTTGCGGTTCACGTCTCAGTTGTCAATAAATGAAAATATTTTGAAAAATGAATGGCACTGATTTCACATTTCGACCGCGTCTTCTTATTGTATAGTAAACAATCAAGATATTTTTATACATTTGACAATGTATAGGTACCCCGAAAGTGTGTTGTACCTAAAATACTGAATACTGATAAATTCTATACGTGTAATAAGCAATATTGTTTATGTTATTAATAATTTGGCAGTATTATAGCCTATAGGGCGACAAATTTTACATTTTAGATTCCAAGCGATATTTGTATTGATTTTTTTTACTAAAGGCATAATATTTTATAGTTGAAAAAAATTCACCGATGTGAACTTCGAAGTATGTTTCAGGTACCAAACTGCAGGAACTAGCTACAATATTTAGCGCATTTGCATATCATAGATCATCTTTTATCTTACAGGTTTGTTACTTGAATTGATAGACGATTTTTTAACCTGACCAATTTGTATGGTTTTATGCATTTTTAACAATCATTTTTTTTTATTCTCCAATCTCCATAGGTTAGCTATTAGCTAGACTCATTTATTAAACATAATAAGTAATAGGTACCTCTGGTACCTACTTTAAGAATTATCTCTTTAATTACATATTTTACATTTTAAAATATAATACAAAACTACTCAAAAGATATTCTTACAGCAACTAAAAATTATCAAAAACTTCAAAATTTATTTTTAAATTATTATTTCATAGGTAAAATCATAACATTTTTAATTCAAAAACTTTCAACTTGTAAATGTAGGTATTAGCCATTGGGTACAAGATTCCTAATAAGTTTATTTAACTGGAATTGACTAAAAAATTTAGCGCAAAGCCACAAACTTTTTTATGAATACGTAAAATAATATAACATACGATATTTAATTATCAAAACTTATAATGTAAACAGTGGAATACTTATTTTAAGTTATTAAATGAATACTAATTTTCTTTTGTTATTTGATGTTTTTGAATTTTTCTGGGAACTATTTATGAAGAACACTGTATTAAATTGTCAAGTTTTAAGGCTTTAAGCATCACAAATAAAAATAGTATGATATTTATATTACATAATAATTTGCACATTTTCACGATGTTGACAAACTTTAAACGCATATCAAATAAATAATTTATAACTATGTTTTCAATAGTTTTTCGATTGAATAGTTATAATATCTACTTACGAGGAATCTTGTATAAGTTTTCAAGCAATTTCACTAGAATACAAATACATGTTATTAACATAATACACGGAAACAAATATTTGTGTAACCGAGATTTTCCTTGTACCTACCTACCTAGGTATTTCTTCCCAAACATTACTTTGAATTATTGTAAAACTGTTTGTATGTTATATAATAACTTACAAACAAATGTATATAATATTATTATATTCATATTATTACTTAACATACTTTTAGATATATAATTTAGGTACCTACTTATATTATTCACACACATTTAACACATTTAATTAAATATAAATAAACAAAAAAAGGGAGTGTTGTGTGAAGGTACTTGTGGATGGAAATAAAATATTTTATTATTCTATTACGAAGATAAAACAGAGTGAAATTTAAAATGTTCTGTGAACAACTATGATCATACGATTGTGACAATATCAACCTATAAGTTATAACTTTAAATAAATAATAATGAAATCATAATTTTGTTCTAATAATTCACATTTTGTAACTATTGTATATTATATTTGCATAAGCTTAAAATAAAAAAAAAAGAGAAATGGGTACTGGTTTGCTGTACACACAGATATCTATACTAACTAGATAAGATACTTCTATATAATTTACATTATTATCAAGTGAAGCTCAGCTGTGGACGGCCGCCATCGCCATTTTCTCGGGGGGCAAAACGTTTCATTAATTATTCAAAATTTATTAGGAATAACATCGTTTTTAATGGTAAAATAAAATGGTAAATGTGAAACGACTTATATAAAATATATATATGTTTTTTTAAACTACAGGCTTAGAAATAATAAAATATAATACAAAATAAATCATAATTAATCTTATTTGTTTTATGAAATACCATGCAATTGCCTACCGACCTTAGTGCTTCAATAATTCACGGTGGGAGTTCACTATCTAGTACTTTATAGATATCTGTGGCTGTACAGTAGTTCTTGAGTATATCGGTCATTGTAATGGATGTGTTATATATGAATTCAATAATAAGCCATTGCATACGAAAAATGATTTTGAGAGGACACGTTGTGCCCTTCTATAAATAATCCTTGTACAAATAATCAAACTTAGTAAATAAAAATAAACTTATAAAAATAAAAAATATCTTTTGGGTAACTTTTTTTTTGTTAAACAAACAATTTATGGGGATTCTTCCATTAAAATGTCTAGTGTAAGCCTTGAAAAGCAAAATTTTATAAATTTCTAACTGAAAAATTATTTACAAAATGTTAAAAATTTCTCATGTTTATAAATAGCTCAAAAAGAGTAAAAAAAATTTAAAACATTTTACAATGTATGGAAAATGCTAATATAAGCATTTGATAAAAATGCTAAAAATTTCAAGTATTTACGGTTATTTGTTTTTGAGTAACAACAAAACATTAAAAATTGATAGATTGAAAATTGATGATTTACTTGTAGTAATTAATTTATGTTTTTACACTTATATAAAATCTTTTTGACCGGAAACCCGAATTTGAATATTATTTCAGTAATTTTACTTTCTTATATTTTCAAGAACAATGTAGGGATATAAGTAAAACACTATGTGTCAATGGGATTTTATTAAATTGAATAGCACCACGATATATTATGTAACCTTTGAGTAAGGCGTAGTAGGATTTACCGCGTGTGATAGAGGGATATAAATAAGATAACATCTTGCGAAAAATGCTACTATTCTCGTGAAATTTTACCTAGAAGATTGTAACGCTGTGTCTGTATTCCCTAGGATGTGTAGATAATGATTTTTTATTAAAATTAAACATAAATATTAATATTTTAAATGTATTTTTTTGGCTGCGTTAAATGACGTTTCAGACCACTGCACCGCGCTGTTCCTCTATTTGACGCTGCAGGAAAAACACACCTTATTAACATTATTAAATAAAAATTTTGAATTTTGTTTTTTAACATTTAAAATAAACTGTTAAAATATTATTATATCAACAACATATGTAAAACTTGACACAATATCTACGTTAGACTTGATTATCACGCTTATTAATTTATTTAAAAAAAATGAAAATCTGGACTACCTAGGTATTTATGTATATTATTGACATGTAACTACTTATACCTAACTAATTGATGTACCTAATTTACATTTAAAAAAATACTAATACTAATATTTCTAATACCACAATAAGTTGGTAATATTATTTTTCTATTCTCTGAATTAGATGTTGCATACTTAAAAATAAAAATAGGTCGAAGTACAATCACTAATAATATGTTACCTATACTACAATTTTTCTAAAATTTCTCAAACTTTTAAAATTTAGAAAATTTGGAATCAGACGATGAGTTGATTGATATATTGAATAAATGTAATATTATGGATTACCTACAATTTAACGATACCAATAAAAATCATTAATTAATTTGTATGTTTAATAAATCAAACATACAAGTATTGTGATTTGTGATGGATAACTTACAGTATAATTATATGTGCTAGTTAATGGATCATAATATTCAACATGAATTTATCTTTATAGGGAATAATCAAGTTTTTACTTTTTAAGTCAAAACTCCTTTATTTTTTTAGGTAACATATTAAATATATTTTATTCTATTAAATTATATTTTTTAAATGTAGGCATACAAATGTTCACAACATATCTACCATAAATTAATTGAAAAGAAATATAAAAATGGTTCTCCACAATTATTGATGTGTTTTAAATTTATTTGTTCATCTCACTAAATTGTATACTATATTATTATAGTTAATATAGGTACTACTAAGTATCTTAATAGATTTGATAGTCAGTTATAATTCGATATATTATAATGCAGATATTCTAGTGCCGTTTTTTAATGTAATATAATATGACTAATAGGCAATATAGCCTCCCTTTTACCATGGTCTAAAAGAAAATGTTCAAATACGCTCAAAACCCTTTTGTCGAAAATAATCATTTTGCTGAGTTATTTATTTATAATATGTATAGTAGAATATAATATACCTAATATTACAATTTTAAAATCGGTTGAATTTTGAATGAATGAAAGCAACTAATATTTTCATGAATACAGCATAATATTGTAAAATTTTAAAAGGTAACTTATGCTACTCCAATAGAGAATTAAGAACACACTATTTGTTGAAATAGTACGTAATATTTTTTATTTGTTTTATAATATTGTTAAATATATCCTTTATGAACTGCTATGCGCAAGTCAATTATATAGTTATATCCATGATCTTTGTGATTGAATTAGAGATATGTATAACTAAAGAAATGTGTGAGTTATTTCAGCAATACAATAATTTCTTTAATTATAATTTACAACTCAAACTTCGTTACAAACATTATAGACAACAAAACTAATATGTGCATATCAGTTCATGATGGATACATCGAACAATATTATAAAGCAAATACAGTTTCTTCAGAACTGGTGCTGCACGTATTTCCATTTTCACAAGATATTTTGTTGTTAAAAATTCTTAACATTTGAAATATTCATACTTAAGCTAAAAGGTCCCATATAAGTTTTACTTACTAGAATAATAAAAACAATTTAGTGTAATTTCACAAATACTTTTTATGCGCGTTTGAAGTTTGAAGTTTGTGAATTTCAAGTAATTTGAATATTCGCGTGTAAAACCACGACCTTAGTTTTTCAGAGAGTATTAACCGCAAAAATGTACAACATTCCACTGTAAATCAAATTATAATTTTCTATACCTACTCTATAAAATGTTCAAAATACTTACTTAGTAAAGTGATTGAAATTCATATTAATTTCACATCTTGTTGTAACATATTATTTAATATTATTATGTATGAATATGAGTCCATATTGATTTAATTTGTCTAAAGTGTAAAATAAGGTAAAATTTTAGCCGAGCCACGCAAAAGTCGTCGCACAAAATCTAACAAAAATGTACATATATTCCTATAATGGCGTCTAAAAAACTAATAATTCGTGAAACGTTCGAATACCGGCTTTTCACTGGCCACGATGATGAGGTCCAAACATAATAATTCATGTAATATAGGTAAGCATATAAATATACGAATAACCGTATAAATATACGCTGAAGTCGAGCGTTCCGCATACGAATATCCTCGAAACTGCATTATGGCTATTATATAATATTATGAGGCCTTTGTCCGGCGGCGTGCGTGATAGATCCCCGAGGATTGTGTGCCGCCGAGACAACAAACTGCATATATATATATAAACATATAACAGTACCTAGGTATATATAGTAGGTATAGGTAATAATAACAATAATAATATAATATATTGTTATACGTTTCAACGATTTCCCGCACGCGCGGCTCGAATTTCCGATAAGCTCGGCAATGTTTCGACGAGAAATTTCGTGCACAAAACCTTAACTATATAATACCCTTCATCTATATTTTTTATTTTCTCGCATAAACAATATTTACAACTATTATATTATTCAGAGACCGTATTCAACGCGTACCGTTTCTATTTATTTATTTATTTTTTTATTTTGCCACACCCCTCTCGATACAATAGTCAATAACAGTTTTAAATAGTTGGTTGTAAAAATGAATTTCATATGTGAAGTTGTACAAATGTGAAAAACGAGTCAACGAGGAGTAATAAAAATGCAATAATTATGGGTGAGTTGTATGCTCAGTGCTCACCTCCATTTTTTCGTTTGATATTATAACACATATTTTCCATTTCTTCGATTTTGAATACCATTTAATGATTGCGTCATGTGTCTTTATATAAACTTTTTTTTTCAAATGTGATCCAACATTTTGTGACTATGATGAATTTATTATAAAGCAGATAATGTATCTAAATCAAAATTCCAACGAGTAATTAACGAAAAAAAAGGTGGGCAAGTGGGTGTCGCTCTGCTGTACAGAAGTTTATAAATGGGTCACTGTAATGGATGGTGTTAAATTTGAATTCGATGATATAATATCATTGTATGAGAAAAACACAAAAAAAAATTTTAAAAAAACACACATTATTGTAAAATCAATACATTCATTGCTTCGCTCAGAATCTAAAATAATTCCTAAAGTAAAAAAGGGGATGAGTTTACTTAGTGAATCTAACTCTGTATATGCTAGGTATGTACATAGAGAGACGTGGGCAGACCTGAATTTCAGATGGTGCAGCCCTACAGTATTTTTGGGACATCTTCTTTATTTAGATATCCTCTCCTAACAAGCAAGTAACTTAAACAAATTAATACTTATGCACAAATGTATAACTAGGGATTAATTTGATTAATTTTCATAAAATTGTATATAATTTATAAAATTAACACCTATATATATATATATATATATATGTTTATTCAATTTACATTAACTAATATAAAATCTACAATGTAAATTATTCTAAAAAAGATATTCCAATAATGAAAATTTAATTTCTACCAACTAATCCAAATACTACATTAATCCAATTATTTTTTTAAATAAAAAAATAAAGCTATTTAATAATTTGCCTTGTAGAATATTAATTTTCAAGCTTTTTTACCCAACAAATAAAGTTTTATTAACATTCATTGAAAAAAAAACCTAAAAAAGTTGGAAACCGAGTATATCCGTAAACAGTTCAAAACAAGTCGAAATATTTTGAAAATGTTTTCATTTATAGAAAAGAGTAATATAAACATTCAGTGAAAATAGACATTTGTAACGTATATTAAGTTATGTTTTGTGTAAATATGTACCTACTAAATATACTGTTAAATGTACCTACATTATTGTTGCTAAATATATATTGAAATTTTGAATGGTTCTATATTTTTGTTAACTATTGTGGCACTATTATTACATATAAGTGGTACGCGAAAAAAATGTCTCTGCTTCAATCGATGGCTAAAAAGATGCCGACCTATTACTCCGCAGTCTTGCCCATATTAATCTGTTAATTTTTATGCTGTTAATTAATCTACTTACTCATCATATTTCATTCCAGCTTAGTCAATTCTGTGTCACCAAAATAATAACTTATTGTACATAAGCTTATGTCGATTGTAATCATTTATTTTCAATACAACAAAAATCGCTTCGTATTCATTACAAAGTTGCGTTTAATATTATGGTGTGTTTTGCTTCGCGGGTGTTTGTATACTTAAATGAAATCTGTTTATTCGTGTATTTATATTATGTTTAGTGTCTGTTTACCCTAAAATCGAAATCGTTCGATTTGTTTTTAAAGATTGTTTATATTATCAGAATTCTGTGTCACCAAAATAATAACTTATTGTACATAAGCTTATGTCGATTGTAATCATTTATTTTCAATACAACAAAAATCGCTTCGTATTCATTACAAAGTTGCGTTTAATATTATGGTGTGTTTTGCTTCGCGGGTGTTTGTATACTTAAATGAAATCTGTTTATTCGTGTATTTATATTATGTTTAGTGTCTGTTTACCCTAAAATCGAAATCGTTCGATTTGTTTTTAAAGATTGTTTATATTATCAGAATTCTGTGTCACCAAAATAATAACTTATTGTACATAAGCTTATGTCGATTGTAATCATTTATTTTCAATACAACAAAAATCGCTTCGTATTCATTACAAAGTTGCGTTTAATATTATGGTGTGTTTTGCTTCGCGGGTGTTTGTATACTTAAATGAAATCTGTTTATTCGTGTATTTATATTATGTTTAGTGTCTGTTTACCCTAAAATCGAAATCGTTCGATTTGTTTTTAAAGATTGTTTATATTATCAGAATGCTCTGCGGTTAACATACTATGAAATATGAATGCGTGTAGACCATTTTTTTTTAATGAGTTTGGTTGTGTTATCTACGGCGAACAGTCGTGTGTAATTGTGTCGAGTACAGTACTTAGTGTGTTACATTGTGTGAAATATACCCACCTACGTAGGTTCCTATTTAGTTCACTAATGTATTTTAGTTTTATTATTATTATTATTATTATTATTTCACATATAGATACCTATAGTATGTGTACCTACACTTGTTGTTTCGTAAAAGATTTAATTTTTTGAAAATATCGTTTTACATATTTAAAATTTAATTTTCTGAAGCAGAATATTTTTTGGAGTGTTGGAATACATAAAGATTGAATTTCAAACGAGTACCTAGTTATTAGTTAAAACTAAAAGGCAGACTTAAATGCACTAAAAATATATAATATTATACCTATGCTTTATAAAATCTTAAAATATGCTTAATAATATGATCTATAAAATGTACCAATAGTTTTATTCTTATAAAATATCAATATATGTGCTAATCAACAAAATATGCGAAAAAGTATCAAATAATTTGCATTAAAACTTTTCAAATATGAAATAAAAAAAAACATTTCTGCCCTAAAAAAGCTTATGATATTACTAAGAATATTTGATGATATTATTGTGAATAATATAACCTATTATATATAACCTATTTACGTGGAAACTTGTATTAAATTTTCAATCCTTAGCTATAAAAGTTGAACATTTTATAATTTTTTAACTACAAAATAATTATACAATTTTAAATTTTAAATTTAATAAATTTTGTCAAAATTTGAATTTTAAATGCTTATCAAAAAAAATTGCGCCTATGTAGTTTTAATATATTTCAACTGCTATTGTAACAATATATCAGAGCCTTGCATTAAATTTTCACACTTTTTTACTCAACAAATAAAATTTTATTGATATTTATAGAAAACAAAACTAATAAAATTGAAAACTGACAATATCCGTAAACAGCTCATAAAGAGTCAAAATATTTTCAAAATTTTATGGTGCAAAGAAAATGAAAATATAAATATTCAGTAAAATTGTCATGTATCTACAGTAATTCATTTTTGAATAACAAAACCACTACATCAGAAATCGAAGGAAAATCCAATCTTGTAAAAATATGAACTTCAAACGTTCATAAAAATGTAATTTGATTTGCTTGTAAATGACATTTTTTTTTGATGAAGGTAGACAAACTTATGAATAATCTTGTATTACATTTTTAAATCTTCGATTTAAAAAGAAAAATTTTTATGAATTCTCAATTCAAAATAATTTGCAAATTATCGTGATTTTTCTGTATTTTGTCAAGATTTGAACTTTAAATGCTTATAAAAAAAAACTGTGACTAAGGATTTTTAATATTTTTCAAATCTCATTGTAACAATATAGTAGGGGCGTCGTATTAAATTTTCAAGCGTTTTTACTCAACAAATAAAGTTTTATTGACATTCATAGAAATTAAAACTAATACAATTTTAAAATGAAAATGTCTCTAAACAGTTCAAAATGTATTGTGTATAAAAGATGCGAATATAAACAACCAGTGAAAATGTCATGTATATAAGTTCATTAATTATTGCACCAAAAACCAATATCGATTTTGTCAAAAACCGTTTTTGCGTAAAAATGCCCGTTTTCCCTTAATTTTTATGTCGTTTTTCCCGGCGCTTTTGAAAACTATTGGGAATTTTAAATTTTTACCTCCCAATGCACCAACTAGATTCACTTTCCCATCGAACAATATACTGTTGAAGAAAATCGAAGCAGTTTTACTATCCCAAACTATGATTTCAATGATTTCAGAGTATTCAAACACAAAAATTTAAAAATTAAATTTGAAAAAAAAAACAGACACACACATTATTGTAAAATCAGTACATTCATCGTTCCACTCACAACCTAATAGCTGCAATATAACCAAGTATAGATGATTTAAATAAAAAATAAGCGTAGGTAGGTATGTATACCATCATAAGTGTTTAGTTTAGGAATTTATATACAGTTTTAAGTAATCCAGAAGTATAAACATATTATCTAACATTTTTGATTATTGATGT
This sequence comes from Sitobion miscanthi, assembly GCA_008086715.1. Classification (NCBI taxonomy): domain Eukaryota; kingdom Metazoa; phylum Arthropoda; class Insecta; order Hemiptera; family Aphididae; genus Sitobion; species Sitobion miscanthi. The sequence goes on from CM017803.1 coordinate 4,320,567, forward strand.
CGGTACTTTTTACATATTTTCTCATTGTATTGTTGATTTAATTTGAAAACGTCATTATATTTGCCTACATCAATAATATCAAAATTTGTGCTGATAATCAAAATAGGAAAATTGTTCAAAGACACAAAAATGTTACATTTATATTCTAAAAGTTACGAAATAATTTTCTATCCTACTCGGCAACTTTCACTGTTATAATATATAGAAATGCATAAACATCCACCCTTTAGAAATAACTATTATAAAAAGATATTTAAAGTTTAGATGATAGCACATTAGAGAGCAGTACATGACATCATTATGTTAACTTAAAATACGTTTAACCTTATTATAACTACTCGTACAGAATTCGATTCTTATATTCAATATAATATATTGTAGCAAAATTCTCCAAAATATAATCGGCTTTTTGGAATTTAAAATTAAAAATATACGTTGTCATTCAACATAGTAAAAACTTATAAAACGGGTAGGTACTACTACAAAAAACAATTTGTGAAGAATATAATTTATTTAAATGTTGTCTTCCAATAACAATACTATTAAATCACGAAAAACATAAGTTAAGACTTTTCAAATAACGAGTCTTACCAACTTAGATATTTATAATATCACCTTGTATAGGTACATATTAAATATAGATACATTATATTTCCGTTCATAATAACAATAATAATTACTACCTATAAGTATACATACATAGAACATGCGCATGTATATAATGTAGGCATAGGTTATACCTATATATTATGCCTACATTAAGTATTATTCAACCCACGCCTATATACGCATAACCCTATTGTTAGTCAATAGTCTGTTGTACTTAATGAGAAACTAGACAAGTGTTGTGTTATATATAATATATGACCCTCGGGTCACGATTTATATATACCTATAGATTATATATAGGTACCTATACTGCCATATAATATACAGGATACTTGAAATATGCAGGCTGATATTAAAAATTAATAAATAGTTTTAATTATACGGTGGGTAACTTGAGAGTTCATAAAAAATGTATATATATATATATGCAATATTTGAGTAATATGATTTACAATATTATTATACGTCATGTGCGAAAGGGTATCGACGAGGGTCGCGGATATGTCGTGTGGACATGAAGACCGTCGAAAACGGAATGATATCTAATAATACAGTGTGCTTATTTGCTAATGATAAACAAGACAAACACGAATGGATATTTCATGGTATACAGGGTGATTCACCAAGCACGCACTAACCCAATTTTTTTCTTCGCAATAATGCAGCTATTCAAAATCTACTCTTGGGAATTTTTTCAATTCACTTAAATATTATATTTTCAAATTATTGAGATTTTTGTACCTACTACTTACGGAGTACCTACCCTGTCGTAACTTATATCTGTTTTTCAAATGAGAGACCATCTTTTCAAATGTAAATTATTTAGTGAATAATTTTTTTTGAAAATTGTATTGTACCTAATGACCTAATGTCCATCCAGTAGTCTCTCAGGTGTTCAAATATTTATACTGAGGACAATAGTCCTTAAAAAGAGTTTTACAAAATATAAAACAGTTGTAATATTGGATCTATAGTGTTTATGACCCTTGGTCCTTGGACGGACTATTATTACAAATTAATGACTACCAATGTTCATAGATCAATAATATAAATAACTAAATTTTTGAAATCACTGAGCCCCCATATCTTCCAAACCCGTTAAGATGATGGTCCATGGTGGAAAGCTTAATAATTCAAAAAGTATAAGTACTCGTTCGAATTATGATTCTGATAATATGTCAGCATTTTCAAAAAAAAATATCCTCTAAATTATTTACAGTTAAGAAAAGGAGGGGGGGGGGTGTATTATTTTTAAAACAGGAATTTTGTATCTCCACAGGACACTCTTTAAGGTAGTGGAAAAATCTGAAAAATTTGAAAATTTGGTCTTTAAGAGTATTTAAAAATTTTGAAAATCATTATTAAAGGGAAAAATGAATCACCCTATATTATATTGTACGCTGTCTAATACTTATATGTATATAATATAATCAATGAGCCCCGATATATTTTCTAGACAAAATACTCGATGAAAAAACCACAATATAATATTATAATGTTATTTTCTCGACAAAAGCTCCTCGAGTAGCGTTTTCACGAGTTGCGCAACAATAATAAATACTCTGAGACCGCACAAAATAATAATAATAATAATATAATAATCAGTTGAACACAATAAAACCATGTATTATAATAGTTACCTACTCACGCACGAAACGTTAATTAATGCAACTTTTCGTCTTTAAACTCAAAGTTTTGTACTTAACTGTTTTTGTACTTTACACTAATTAAACGTTCTAGGCATAAGTCATACAATATACGCATTCATTACTGGGTTAATAAAAATATTATTTATAACCAGTGTGAAAACATCATGATTGGTGTATATTTAGGAATTATTCACATACATTCACATATTATTTTTTTTTAGCTATTTATATGAATGAGAAATTGTATAGTACCTATCTAAAACGAATCACTTAAATCGTAATAAAATAATAAAATATACTTAAATATAGAACAGGTCTTCGCTCAGAATCGTTTTTTTCGTATACAATGATTTTATATCATTAAATTCAAATTTAACACATCCAATATTGTGGCCACTCGACGCCCTAATTTATAGCATAGACTATTTGGTTTTTAATGAGTTCATCTATAGACACCAAAATCTTAATTTTATCAAAATAATTGTAGTTAGGTACTGCTTAGTAAGTAATTAGCACGGTAGCTTTTTAGTTGTACTTCTATTCCATGACACACGTGTAGCCCCATCGTTATTAAAAACTTTTGGTCAAATACCTAGTGTCGACGATATGGCTTTCGAAAAACCATTGTAATTTCAAAACTTTGTTGTATACACTAAACTATAAAAAAATGTATTATATCCGAGCCATACGTGTCGTTAAATATTTCAAGAGTTTTAACGAAAATAACTAGACAATGGCATCGCAATAATATGTATTTTCATTTTCGTGAATTATATAGCGCACCACGCGTGTTCCTTCTAAGCATGCAAGCATGCATGCAACCAAATTATATATCAAACTCCCATTTCGGTGGTCCCCTTTTTTTGGCTACTTCAAAAACCCGAAATTATTCAAATATCGGTACACCCACTATTTTTTTTAAGTGTCCACGTGCGTGTAAGTGTACACGTGGGTCCGCCATATTTCTATGTAGGCGGTATACAATTGTTATATTCACCGTGTAAAACAAATGCAACGCCTTTGGGAGACGTATATCAATGACAACTGCTTAAATCCATATTTTAATAAAAATTATTTTTGGCATTAGTTTGTGCCATTTCCCCGTCCAAGTAAAACAAAATATTTAGGGTACGCAAAAAAAAAAATAGTAGCTTCCCCTTGCGCAATGTTATATATTATTATGTGCAAGGTTATGGCCTAACGAGATTAATGTGGACTTGAAAAACAGACATAATGCGTCCCACATAAGTTTTGTCGGGACAACGGGACACAAAAATTTATTACGAAATATTTTTTCTTTTTCACACCATTTCTACCTATAGTCAATAATCATAAATGTTGCTATCATAACGCGGAACTATCACTAAATTATTATTTTTGTTGCCAATATCAGTTTGTGTACACTTTTATTATTCTCAATTATATAAATAAAAAAAAATTTCTTATTTAGCCCCTTTATAAGTTTGGTCCGAGGGGTGGGGATTTTGGTTGCACCACTGAGGTACGTTACACTAGCACCACAACCTAAACTATTTTCTTCGAATTTGGTTCCATACTTTAGTAACCGATTAATAACCATTCGTAACCGAAAATTTGGAATTCGTAACCTAAACCAAGTACCAGGAAAACCGTTTTTCCCAACTGGGTGCTGATATTGTAATCCTTAATATACTCTTTGAATATATTTTTATCAAGTATATACAAGCATATCCTTGATCAAAAGTATTTTGGATAGTTTTTTTAACATGAATATATAAAATGGGATATAATTATTCATTTTTAAATCCTTAACTATTTATATTGATATAAATACTATTTATTTATTTATGTGATAAAAAGCACTAATTAGCAGCACTAATAATGTGCGTTACGCTAAGGCACCACCACATAAACTATTGGAAAAGGAATTTAATTTCTATGGTTTGAAATAAAATAAAGATCTTATCTTTATTTATTATAAATTTTATCACATAAATAAATAAACAGTATTTATATCAATATAAATAGTTAAGGATTTAAAAATGAATAATTACAAAATATTAATAAATTAATTTTTTTCCTTTTTAAAATTAAAATATTTTTTTAAACTTTTCATTTATTTTAAATAATTATTTTTTAAATCAATTTTTTTATTGAATAAAAAATAAAAAAATAATTTATTAGATAAAAAACATCTTTATTTAATATAAAATACAATAATAAATTAAAAAGGTATTCCTATGTTAATAATTAACAACATTTATTTATACATTTTTGTTTTATATTCAGTAAGAAAATTAAAATATAAAAATAAAAAATAAATATAAAAATATACTAATTTAAAATTATGGAAAAATAAAGCTAAAGAATAAAAAAATATTTTATATATTCATGTTAAAAAAACTATCCAAAATACTTTTGATCAAGGATATGCTTGTGTATACTTGATAAAAATATATTCAAAGAGTATATTAAGGATTACAATATCAGCACCCAGTTGGGAAAAACGGTTTTCCTGGTACTTGGTTTAGGTTACGAATTCCAAATTTTCGGTTACGAATGGTTACTAATCGGTTACTTAAGTATGGAACCAAATTCGAAGAAAATAGTTTAGATTGTGGTGCTAGTGTAATGTACCTGCGCCACTGGTGTGAGTGAGTTTCCCGAACGCTTTATGTAATTAAAGATAAACTACGGCTAAGAATCTTGAAAATCAGTAACGTACATACATAGTCACATGACGCTATATTTTTAGATCAAAAAAGTTTCAGCATAAAAGTCCCAAAAAGTGGGAAAAAAATTCACCCAGTACCAAAATCCCGATTTCAATTTTGAAAACATATTTGAATTCCTTATTTTCTTTTCTAGATTATGTAGGAAATGGATTTTCGATTTTTGTATTGTTTAATTAGTGTAATTAGTACTATTATTGTATCAGACGAATTTTCTTTTTTTTCAATTTGTTACAAAAAAAATCAAAAATATATTTCCTACATTTCCTAATCACACATGACACAGGAACGGATTCTCTTCTGTGTACAAAACTGTGTATGTTTTTTGATTTCATTTTTCAACAAAAATTACGTATTTCTATGAGAATATGCTAATCACATAACAAAACGTTCAGTACATACTACAACACTCTTCCCTATTGGAGAATCACATGAGTTTTGTTTGGCCTATTGTACATTCATATTTGATATGTACTGCAATTCAATCGAACAATACCAGTCACACATACATCAACAAACCAACACAACACAACTCACTGTGTAGTGCATTACTGCACTAGACATTAGTGCGTACGACTACTGTTTTCCAGACTTATCCATACAATATTAATAACATAAATCACAAAATATAATATATTATATACATGTTTATTAAATAATTATATGTAATATTAGTAATATGCATTCTCATAGTACGATAATAGCATACATTAATTCTGAGAACAACCGGACAGTTCTATAAAATATGACAAAAGTTTGACACGGTAGCGTGGTGTTGGCCATCATTGTACGTGCAGGTCGTCTCCGTTGTCTTCCGGAAAGTCCACCCAGCCGCCCGTCAACATATCGACGCTGGGTAGCTCGTACTGGGTGATGCGTAGCACGTCCTCCTGGTCCTCGTCCCACGTAATCAGATCCGCTACTGGCGGATCCGTGCGTACCTGTGGCTCCTTCTTGAGGCTGGCCTTGGTCTTCACCCTTCTAGCCCGTGCTGGTTTCGACTGTGGTCTAGGAGGTGTTACCACTATACCTCGGTCCAGTGCAATCTGTAGCAGTGGGTGGTTCTGGACCGCGATCGGGGTTGCTGACACCGCCCACCGTACTAGTGCCCTTCCGTCATCTTGTTGCGTCACCTCGGTCTGAGCCTTTACACTTGGCGTGAGTCCGGAGTCGGTCTGTGTGCCTCTATCTGTCTGCTGAGGTCGTTGGCCACATCGTCTCCAAGTGGTCATCAGCATATCCAACGTGGGGATACCCGATGCCCGACCAGCGAGCAGGCGTGCATTAAGGAGGTTCACCGCCACTTCATCCATTGTCAATTGAACCACGTCGGCGACTGTCTGGTGGTGCGGCCGGTGGTCCCCTGTAGTCAGCTGCAAGTCACCATCGTTGCTCACCCTAGTGGGTTGGGTTCCAATTGGGTGCACTCCACTGGGTGTCTTTAGCGTTTGTTGGCTTTGTGTAGTCATTTTACCTTTACCTAATGAAATACAAAAAAGTGTTATGTGAATGTCGTACGTATTTCCAGGTCGGGGGTTTCTCCGTGTGTGTTTCGTCGACTTTGTTTCTCCCGGAATCGTTATGCGGGTATTTGGTACGGTCGCCGACCATCACTTTCTCTTCGACGCCGCGAAAACTGCTTGACCCAATAAACTACATGGGTGTTTCCGGCGTTTACAGAAAGTGCACTACGTATTCCCCAAACGGCCCGTGGATTTCCCCTGGTTCCGCCTCTCCCGGGGTTTTGGCGCTTTCCGAAATTTCCGAAATTCGTTATACTTTGTTTTTTTCACGGCTACCCTTTGGTTGCTGTTGCCCTGTAATCTCTTATGTTGGTTATCAAACTATCCCACCTACGTGGTCCATAAGCAATGCCTGTTACTGCGCGAGAGGTACTCGTGGGATCAACCCTTGGTAAGTATTGGGAAGTATTAACTTAGATAACTTATTTTATTGGATAGCTTTATTTAAACTAGTTTCGAAAATTTGTTAACTTACCGAGCTTAGGTTCACCAAATTTGTTACTCAGCCTGGGTGCTGTTATTTGCTAAATTTTATGCACTTGCCAAACTGGTATTGTCTTTTGCTTACGGGCGTTCTTTGGCTACATATAGAAACCTTCATTCTTCATTTTTCAATCACGCCGTTAATGTTACTTTCGACACGTGGATTTCTCGTATCCTGCTGAATATTAGTTAAATCGAATGAAAGTTAACGAAGTCTGACTCTCAATACCTACTGGCTTAAAATATAAAATATATTGAAAATACTGAAAATAATCTTAATCAACTAGTATTTGTTTTTCATACAATAACGTGGTAACTAAAATCTATTCTGTTAACGGTTTATTAAAATGTATTTACTGTACACTAGGATTTCAAGCCAGTTTATTTTGTTGTATTACTTTTTAAAATAATAACGCAATCAAAATCGAATAATTAATCGAAGATCGAAAGCATTAGTCAATGACTAGAGGTATTTGAGTAACGTCCATTATCAAACAGTAGGTACATGTTTCATGGTAGTACATAATTTATTGTTGACGTTATAAAATTAAAAATCCACGACAGAGTGTCTCATGGTATCATTCTGTCATATATTGTAGACGGTCGTCAATATAATACTATTTAATATATATTATGTAATTTAGTTGGAAATATTTTTAGCAACTACATATTTATCAAGATAGGTCAGACCAGTGTAGTAATGTTATGCGATCTTTATAAAAAGTGTAATTATTTAAAACTATCAACATTTTGTGCTTTTACTATACTCTCGCGACTCGCGTAATATTTTCCGTCATGTTAACAACGTTAGAGCTTATAAATCACACTGTACCCATATTCTTTTTGTTTAAAAGGAAACATAAAGATAGGTTTGTGATGTTTAACCCTTTCAGCACTGACCTACATTTTTGTGTAGGTGAATAATTGTGTTACTACATACTGAATATTATTTCAATTTTATATCCATTGTCAACTAATCTACACTTTTGTGTAGGTAAATTTTTACCCTCTTTAAATCCTGAACTATTTTTTTTCTTCAAATGGTCTATATGTTTCAAAATGGACTCATTAGGTATTGAAATGCATAGGAAAAATATTTAAAAAAAAAAATGATCATCGGTTTGGCTAAAAAACAACCCACACATTTGTGTAGGTTAGTACTGTATTAGTATAATAAAATAATAATAATAAATCCATTGTTTATATAACACATCAACAAATAACAATTTTAATAAAAGAAAATATTGAACTTTTTAATACACTTTTTTATCAAACTTTAAAAATAACATGATTACAAAAAAAAATAAATACAGTAAATAATATAGTACTCTTTTATACGTGAAAATCTTTAAAGCAAGTGTTCTTTGTAGTTAAACACAAATAAATATTACATTTACTACATCTTACCCGAGTACGACTTTTACATTTTTTATTTCTGCAATTTCTCGCAGTCTTCAAATCATCAACAATCGGCCAGTGTTCATATTTGTCCTTCGCTTTTTGCTCAGGTGGAAAAGGAGTTCTATAATTTTGAATTTTATGTTGTGGTTCAGTTGGTTCAAGGTTATCTTCACCAGATGATGAAGAGTCAAACGCAAGGGGACGTTTGTTTTTGATAGAAGCTGCTAACCAATCACGTGCTATTTCCATTTTAAATTCCATCAAGTCTTTTATATTTTTTTTTTGAATTCCCATATTTAAAGCATCTTGTCTATACTCCATCCACGCATTAACAATAGATAAGTCGATAAAGTGTAGGGCAACTTTTAGCGTCCATTTTTTTGTTTTTATCCACGTGCGGTAAGCTTCGAGTTGTTGGTCGCACACGTCTACGCCACCCATATTTTGGTTATAAGTTTTGATCACCGATGGACAAGGAACTTCTAAATATTTTTTTTCAGACTTACTCCAACGTGTTACCATTGTGTGTGGCTCCGCACCTGTGGCTGTTGACAAAACAGTGACACACTTACTATCTTTCCATTTTATTGCAACTATTTGGTCATCAGACCGCGTAAGTTCTTCCCATTTCCCTTGCTTAAATTTTTTATCTTCATTGAAATGTACATTTTTTAAACGATTATTCATAATTGTACCTGTTGCCTTTATATTAATTGCATTTAAACGGTCTAGTAATGGAACAGTGGTGAAATATCTGTCAAAAAATAATACAGAGTGTTCTGGAATAGTTTTTGCTAATCTTAAAACCACCGCTGGGCCTAATCCAAGAGATCTGTCTAATGGTGTATTTTCTCCTTGGTAAATTTCAAAATCCAGTACTAAACCCTTAGAAGTTGTGATCACAAAGTTTTTTAGACCAACTGGTCTAGGTTTATTTCTGACATATTGCCTATATGGAATACGTCCTAAAAATGGTATCATTTGTTCATCAATCGAAAAACAACTTACATTACGCGGTATACTTAAACATGCATTACGTACGCTGTCGATAATTGGTTTAATTTTCCAAAAGCGATCTGCTTGTGGCGGACGATTGTTGATATCCACATAATGTAAACAAGAACGTAATAAAAAAAACCTATCTCTAGTTATGGCTTGTGCAATTAAATCAAATTGGATACCTCTTTGCCAGTACATGTGAATACGAGGATACTTTATTATACCGATCATGGCATGAGCTCCATAAAGAACTTTTATTTCATTCGCACAGGTTTTAAGTTCTTTTCCTAGTTTCGACATTGCATACATATTCGTAAATAAAGCTGCTTCATCAAAATGCGAGTCTGGAAGATATTTTTTAATATAACTAGACGCTGATTCGATTACTTTAAAATTATGTGGGCCGTATTGCTGATCTGGTAATTGAATACCATTAAAAGGTACTGGAGCCCAACCAGTAGTTGTTACAATAATCGGAGTTTGTGGTTGATTACGTAGTGGTAAAGTAGGTAGTGTTTTCGAGGTATCTTCAATAAAATCATGATCACTAACCTGTTCAAACCCATCATCTTCTTCTTCTTCGTCGTCTTCATTATCTGCAATATTTTTGTTAATAACTGGAGGTTGCCACGTTTTGTCAGCATCGGAATCGTCACTAAAACCATCAATTTCTGACTCATCAGATAAAAATGATAAAATATCACCCTCAGTTATAGTTTTCGGTCTCATAATTTATAATAAAATAAACCTTAATAATTTAAAATAAAAATGTTACTAATACACGAAAAAATACTATAACAGAAATACGTTAAGTACTACACACGATCAGCGTTGTGAACGAACTAAAATAAATACTATAAAACCAACGTACACATACGTGTGGGTTAAACATATTCGTGATTATTTACAATATAATATAAATACACGATTACCATAGTATCTACTATATTCTTTGCTTAATTCTAAACCAGAAACATGTTTAAAAATAAAATATTGATTAATAATTAAACGTCTGGGCTTATCGACAAATATGTAGTTCCAAAGAAACCCATTACAATTCATTATAAATAGAATATTATCGGTTTATTTTGATATTATTACTTTTTTTTTTTTTCCAAATATAGTTTGTTATCTACACAATTGTGTTGTTTAGGTCTGAAATCTCTATTTTATTTAGTTTCAATTATATCGATTTACAAAACTAAACCACACATTTGTGCATGTTAGTTTTCAGTAAATACAAAAATAGAAAATAATATAAGAATTTAAAACGATAACGATTTGTATACACAAATGTGTGGTTTAGTAGGAAATAACACTAAAATTAAATTTTGGTCTAGTACTGAAAGGGTTAAGGCAGAGGACCTAAAGTTCTAAGAAAACCACTAGATATGTAAATTAAAAATGAATTTTTCAAGGTGGGCGCGGTTGTGTTTGGTTTGATTCACTAACGCTAGATAAATTAATAATTGCTCACGGTACAGACCGATCGGCTTATTTTTAATTGTGTATAAGATAGGTGACGATCACTTTCCGTTCGTAAAAGTTAGTTGCTCAATAACCGCGGTCTTGATTGTAGTGGTGAACCGAAACGTGCCACACGCTGAAATAAAAATTTCTTATTATAAATTAAATAAATAAATTATAACCATCAATCGTGTTTTGCCTTAACGTTTGGTCCTTTGTCCGTGATCTGTTTATTAGTAGAAATAAAAAAAAGAGAAAATTCTCAACGCGTAAAGGTTGCGAATTGACGGTTGCAAAAAAAGTACCACAACCGTTAACCTCAAAAATCAAAATATATCGATAAGTCGTTGAATATCAGTTCGAAGATGTTCAAGTAAAATATATCGGAATAAATCGTTTAATATATTAAAATATATTTTCGTAGTGTAAAAAACTCGTGGCATAATAAATTGAAAAGTGTGATAAGTGCGAATACAGTAAGTACAGCAGACCACTAATTGGTGCGTGGCGTACGGATACCAGTGAAAACTAACAGTCTGTAAGGCAAGGGTCTTATTAATTGTATCCAAAGTATTAAGATTCTTTGTAGTTTCTTCCTGAGTTTTAATTATAGTACTTACTACCTACCTTCTGTATGTGTATAGCCATACCTCATAACACCAAAATGGAGATAGTTAAAAATACGGACGTAAGAAGAGAGCAATTAAAAGCGTCGATAACACGCTTTTGGGATAGTTAACAATCTTCAAATGTCGATCCATTTGAGATAAAAGCTCGACGAGAAATGATTGAAGAGGCGTGGACAGAGTATGAGCTAATTCAATCTGTAATAGGCATGCAGTGAGGAGTCGACATGGGTGCGCAGAATGATCTATCAAGACACTGTAATACCCACTTTCTCTTCCAGTACTCGTTATCGTAGTCAGTCGAGAAAGAGTAAGACTTTGTCTAAGTTAAAGAGATTTCACCCTCAAACATCCAGTACCTACTCGTTATCGTGATCAGTTGTTTGAGAGTGATAAGCGACCTTAGAGTTATAGAGTATAAATCCTGTGAAACGTTGTTAAATTATCATTTTGTACAGTACTCCAAAAGGAGAATTTAAATAAGCTTTTTACCCCAGGTGTCGATATTTACTCGTTTGACGATTTGGTAATCGGAAACCAAAATGTATCAGCTGTTATATACTACAAGCTTTTGCGTGGCGTATACGACACGACAGTACTTTTTATTGAAGTGGAGTTCATGAATATTTTTCTATTATTACCTATGCGGAAATACCAGCTATACGAAGACTAGCTATCCTATTATATTAATAATAGGACTATTAAAAATAATAAATTTGTTGAAGTGAATTTCGATTAGAGTGGGTAGAATCGTGTAAAATCCGCAATTAAAAATAGGGTTGAGAGTGCCGAAACAGAAGGCACATAATACATCGGAGGGTTGACAAAAGTCGAGGCACTGATATAATATAATACATATTACATGCGTATAAAACCTATACAATATATTGACGTCTATTAAATGTATAACACGCGATGTGCAGCGATTTTCGACCATATTTTCGACGTTTGAATCACTTTCTATACGCTGTCGTTTCGTGAACTTTTGACGAATAATAAATTACGTAGGTACTGTACCTCGTGTCTATAATATTGTTTCTCCACCGGTGAATAATATTCTTATGCCTAACCTCAAACAGACCTTTTAAAGATCTTTATAATATACATTTTTATTATACTTTGTTTTTCAATTGCATCTAATGTATCATCAAGATCATTTGTTTTTAAATTTCCCTTGTGAAAATCTGATAATCTAGTTCTTATTTCCTGTATTGTACCAATAGATTTTAATTTATTTAATGTGAAAATTGCTATAGGTTCTGTCTTTTTTTTTAAATAAATATCAGTTATAATCAATATACCAAGTTCTTTATGACTATCTTTGTTCATATCCCATCAAGAAAGTGTAATTAATGTACAATTTTTTTATAATCTAGTCTGGAGTTTAAATGTTGATGAAAGTTAATCATCAAACGAAAAATATAAATTTCTCATCAAACAATTTTCTTTTTTGATTGTAATTAATAAACGAAGAACCTTAAATACTTAAAATTTTCATCAAATGTTTGTATTATCATTTCCTACAAATGGTATAATTTTATAAAATATAATATGTTGACTCTTTGTGAGCCAATTTTGTAATTCTAAAAAAAAAAAATGTATCAAGATGTTACAGAAACATTCGCCTGCAACACATTACGAAGCCAAAGATGTAATTAAAACAATTAATTAATTAATGCCTTGGATATGTCATTCTTGTCATTATCTTGGAATGATATACTGATATTCTTAATTGATTTAATAAATGCAGTAATAAACTATAATTAGTTGAAATTAAGCTAACAATTAATATAAAAATAGCATAATATGACAGTATGGCCAGTTATTTGAAAAAAGTAAAGGAAACCTGGGTAAGATGGGACACCTAACTTTATTTATATTTAAGAGGGTTACTACTTTGTTTTATTGAAAAAAACAAAAATCATTTATTATATAAAATTATGTCTAGGTAGTTACTACATTTCTAATCAGTTTTGTTATATTTTCATTAATTATACATAAATTTTGACTATACATAAAAATTTATTTCTGTCCCATCGTGGACCATGGCTGAGGTAAGATGGGATATAGGTTTTATTCATAACAAATACAATTAATTTAATATCACATAGGTGATTAAAATATGTTATCAGGCTTAAAATGTTTGTTTTTATTTATTGTATAAATACATTGATCACAATTGATCTAGGTACATTAACATTTTATCAAGAAAATGCGAGGGAAAATGATAGTTATAACTTATAGTATTACAGTAGTATAGTATAGTATTATAGTAGTTTATTTACATTTATAATATTTATGAATAAATTAAAATAGCTATAGTTATATTTGCTTATAAAACATTTATTTTAGTATATTAGGTATATGAATACAACAGGATAACCGTAAACCTAATTTAAAATTTAAAAAAAAAATAACATAATATGGGACATGGTTCATCAATCATCTTGCCCCATTGTATTTTTCCCGTTCACCCCAAATAATAATATTTTAATTTAACGTGTCTATTATTCTTAAAATAAGGATACACTCTACCAAAGTCGCATTAATCAAAATCTAACAAGACTAGCCATTAAAAGTCGTGCAAGAGTATAATTAAGAATAAACAATTATTTAATAACTTATTCATTATTTGATGTTCGCAAAATATTACGTAGCATATTACCGTTAAATTCAAAGCACCGGTAAACTTGAATTATTTTTTAATATCAAATAGTATTATTAAGGTGTGATCAACATACTCCATTTTTGTTAAAAGATTTTTCCCAAAAACTCAATAGTTTCCGAGATAGGTACAACGATGTCCCATCTTACCTCTAGTCTTCGTCTTACCCAGATTTCCATACACGTTTATCTTTTAATACTGAAAAAATTAAACAGCATAGAAATCCTAAAAGGTGGGTAAGTGGATGTCGCTCTGCTGTACAGTAGGTTACAAGTGGGTCACTGTAATGGATAGTGTTAAATTTGAATTCAATGATATAATATCATTGTATATAAGAAAAACGATTCTGAGCGAAAATGGTCAGTCAGACTATGATGTTACTAAGTATATTTGATGATATTATTGTGCATAAAGTAATTTATATATAACCTATTTACGTGGAGCCTCGTTTTAAATCTTCAATCCTTAGCTATAAAAGTTGAACATTTTATAAATTTTTGACTGCAAAATAATTATTAAATTATAAATTTTATAACTTTTGTCGAAATTTGAACTTTAAATGCTTATAAAAAAAAATTGTGCCTATGTATTTTTAATATTTTTCAACTGCTATTGTAAAAATATATCAGGAGCCTTGTATTAAATTTTCACGCTTTTTTTCCCAAGAAATAAAATTTTATTGGTATTTATAGAAAAAAAAACTAAAAAAATTGAAAACTGACAATGTCCGTAAACAGCTCAAAAAGAGTCAAATTATTTTCAAAATTTTATCGTGTATAGAAAATGCTAATATAAACATTCAGTGAAATTTTCAAGTATCTACAGTCATTCGTTTTTTAATTACAATAAAATAAGAAAATCGTTACATGAGAAATCGAGTAAATATCAAATGTTGTAAAAATATGAATTTCAAACGCTCATAAAAATTTAATTTGATTTACTTGTAGTCATTTTTTTTTTTTTTGGCAAAGGTAGACAAACTTATGGGTAATCTTGTATTACATTTTCAAATCTTAGATTTAAAAAGAAAAATTTTTATGAATTCTCAACTCAAAATAATTTGCTAATTTTTGTGATTTTTCCGTATTTTGTCAAGATTTAACTTGACTAAACCTAACTTTAAATGCTTATAAATAAAAACTGTGACTTAGGATTTTTAATTTTTTTCATCTGCCTTTGAAACAATAACCTAGGAGCCTTCTATTAAATTTTCAAGCTTTTTTACTCAACTGATAAGATTTTATTGATATTTATAGAAAAAAAAACTAAAAAAAATGGAAACTGACAATGTCCGTAAACAGCTCAAAATAAGTCAAAATATTTAGAAAATATTATGGTGTATAGAAAATGAAAATATAAACAACCAGTGAAAATGTCATGTATCTACGGTCATTTGTTTTAAAGTTACAACAAAAACCAAATTCAATTTTGTAAAAAATCGATTTTGCGTAAAAAGTCCCATTTTTCCTTAATTTTTCTTTTGTTTTTCTTGGTGCTTTTGAAAATTACTGTGAATTTTAAATTTTGACCTCTCTAATGCACCAACGAATTCACTTTCCAATCGAAAAAGATACTGGAGTTGAAAATCGAAGCATTATTTCGACTACTTATCGTGTACACAGACACAAAAAAAAATTTAAAAAAAAATATAAAAACACACATCATTGTAAAATCAATACATTCATCGTTCCACTCAGAATCTAAAACAGGCAAAATGTCTTCAAGATATATATTTAGATGATTTATTAAGTCCTTTCCCCGATGAATGAGTTCACTTTAAATTAATTATTATAAGGAACCTCGACATTGATGAAAAACCAAAAAATATTCAGCAAATGCTTGTATTTATCAAAAATAATTATTACTCTGAAATGTTTCATTACATTGTTATTGCGTTAAGAACGTTATTATGTAGGTACACCATGTTGTATGAATTCTACCGAACGGTCTTTTTCAGCTTTAAAATGAGTAGAATCATACCTTAGATCAAATATAAAAGATAAAATAGTTCGAAGTATGTAAATTTATGCGACATAACTGCATTTTACCTTTGTGCCCTAAAGGTCTTAAAAAATAAATGTCTATCCTACTTCGAAACTTATATTGTTAAAGTATAAAAATATGCAAAAATATAAGTATTGAACAACCGCCCATTAATAATTGTATTCGATTACATTGCTTTGCTCGGTTATGACTTCCGACATGGCCGTCTACGAAAAGTAGTGTTCGTCTTTGCTAATTCTTATGTCAACGCACGTTTAACATCTAAACATTCTAAACGTGTACATATTATTAAATAATAACAGGTGGGTGCACATACACACATTAGTATACAATATAATAATATACACGCCTGGCTCAACTGATAATGTAACGTACCCATGTGTGATGATAATATTATTATTATCTGTACATCTCTCGTCGACGTCGGGCGGCGGCGACGACAAGGTCGTGTGCATGTAGTTTATTAGTTTTTTGGTAATTTATATTGTAATATTATATTATTAAATAATATTATATGTTGTGACCGAATGCGCGAAAGAAGTAAATGACAATTTGGCGTGGGGTCTGTGCCGTATATGCATGTAAGTGTATGTAGTATACATATATATGTACATAATATTTAATAATATTCACGACGCGACGTTTCGGACAATACGCATAATACATACCCGAACCACTAACCACCTACCTAATGCCTGCCTACATGACGTATAGGACATGCCTACGCCTTGTATGAAATAAAAAAAAAAACAAAAAAAAATAAATAGGCACCACGTGAGGAGAGCGCGGGGAAAGGAATCGCGGTAAAATATTATAAGAGTGAAGAAAAATCCGATAACGCGTGATTTATAGGTACACTATATGTCCTCCGGTACACGAGCGTATTTGACCTATGTCAGGGAGGGGAGGGGTATTTTTTTGTGTGTATTAAATACGAATTATACTTTTCTCTGACCCAAAGTCATTGAATTTCAAATTTAAACTCTAATGTTATATCATCCGCAGTAGAAAACTAGTAGTGTTCGATATGCAAATATCTTGAGTGTCTACATGATAATGCACCTAGATAACACCTAAGCACACTGATCAGTAGTTATACGGACGACGTAGTGAACATATCGCGTTCTCTGCGCAATGACTCTTCCTGTATGTAATGTACTTTAAGGTACCAGTATGTAATGTACTTAACGTGAACCAGTAAAATAAAAACAAAGTCAAAGTCGTTCATTGATTCAAAGCACTGTTTTCATTGCACGCGACAAGAAATTCTTTCGAGACCAAAAAACATTCGCTAATTATTTTGGCATGGCATAAAATGTATGTCATTGTAAACATAATTCCAAACATAGAATTTGAATTTTTTTTGCTAATTTCGATGGTTTTATTTTATATTTCTTAGTAGTTTTTCTCTATTTTTAGTAAATTTTGTGACGACACAGGCATTGAATATCTTAAATATAAGTGGAAAAACATAAATGTTTTCAAGGGGTGGACCTATTTAAAAAATATTTTTAACTAAGAGAGAGATTACATTTGCTGCTTATTTTAATATTTTTAAATTCTTATTTTATTGCACATAGTTCATTTTTATACTCATTTTTAATAACTTATTTTGAAGAATTTATGTCCACAATTCTGGTGACTAAGCATATGTTTAATATCATACACTAAAAATGTTAAATTAATATGCTTCCACGATTTAATAACATAACTGAAAATGCTAATGATTTTAGAGATTATCAAAAATGTAAAGGCATACCAATTTTATAACATAATTATTAATTTTTAGTTATTAACTATGAAGACACTTCAAGTACTCATGATTTATGGGGGATTCAGTTTACCTACAACATATTTTTTAAGACGAGGATTCAGATTACTAACACCCTTTTTTTAAATTGGAACTCGGCTTACTAATCACACTAATTTAGGTACCCTTTATCAAATGATCCAACACAGATAATCTGCAAGGATACACCAATTCGGTGTTGGTGAATTGCGGCCCACAACCCCTAAATCAAGTACGAGTTGAGGTCACATAACAATAACCACTTTATATTAGCCCATTAGCAATACCCAGGAGACATCACGAGGAGATTGGCTGAGTCGTCTCCCAAAAAATTGAGTTTTAATTTTTGTATTAATGTTGTGAAAAGTTGAGTATAGTTCTTAGGACAGCTTTTGAACAGCCAATCAACATACATTTACGTCATACAGCACTTGTAGGTAAATTGTTGCGTTGAAAAACCAACTATATATGAAAACGGAATTTGTAACTCCATGACTAACTATTTAAATGTGTATACACTTTAATATTAAACTGATACGAACTTATACAATTAAAGCTGATTTTGGACCGACAGTTTAACTGTAGAAATGTAGAATAAAATTAAATAGTTCAAAAGTAACAAATTTAGAACAAAATTAAAAACCATAAATTAATTTAAAACCTAATACTTCTATTTGCATAGTTAAATATAATAGAAATGCAATGCTAATGCATACTTTCTGACATATTAATTATTAATATGTTTTAATAATTTCAGAAAGTTTACTTTTAAAACATCGAACACGTCATAATATGAAAAAAACTCTCAGTGGGGCATTTATTTACTTGTATTTTTAAATTATTCGATAACTTCATCAAATTACTCTATACCGTCATATATGCTGTTGACAGCAGGGGGTGGTTTAATGAAGGGGAGCAACGTGGTGGTCAACCCCCACTTTGAGCTTTTTTAACGATTTAATTATAGTTAAGTCTTCATAGTACTTTATATATCACTCATAAATATTCGAACTCACCCCCCCCCCCTAAACAACTTTAAGATCCACCACTGGTAGACAGCCACCAATTGTAAATTATAATATATAATATGAAGTAGTAATTTAGAAATGTATTTTAGCAACTCAAGAAATAACTAGGTCAAACCAGCGAAGAAATTTGTGCTGATAGGTGACATCAAATTAGAGTACAATTTATTATTGAGCTTCATGCAGGGGCACCATTTCAGTTTTAAAATAGGGCTGCCAAATTTTTTACCAGGCCACATTTTTCTACCACCAGGTCATAGTTATAACAATGAAAATTGAAATGTAGCCATGTTGGAGTTATTTCTAAACTAACTATTATAGGGATGAAAAAATATTAATATTTTAAGTGATAAAACTGATAAAACTATAATATCAATATTCATTAATATACATTTTCTTTCTATATCTTTAATATCTAAGTATATCTATGTATATTCTTTATTTATAAAATATTTTTATCTTATATTAGTTATTTCAATTCATTCAATTTAACTGATACATCGGTCATCGGCGCCAACATGAATTTCTGTTCTAAATTTAAAAATAATAAATCGAAGAAATTAATTTTGAATGGTTTCAAGACTATGGTTGGGATGAGTCGTAGTGTTCTAGGAAACCGTATTATAATATATAACATCTATTTATGAGAACTGCTCACAATTCTATTCGAATTATATTATGCACAAAAATTGTTTCGGTCGAAACGGGCAGGTCACACGGCAGCAGCTGTGCATGATTTGCAAGTGGAAAAGGGTAAAGTACTTTACACACTTTTGGTGGAAACTAGTTATGCCCAATCGTGGAGCACTGTGTGTGTGTGTGTGTGTATGTGTCAGTGAATTTTTTTTTTTATTACGTTTTCGGACGGTTAACGTCGTGACTGGTCGTACAGGTACAACGGAAGTAGGTACCTACCTATATGTGTATTTTAACAATAATAATTATTGATGTGGGTGTCTGGCAGAGTTCTGTAATGTTCGCCGAACAATAAATGTATATGTATATTATATACATAATAATATATAAAGCGTATCCACATTATAAGCGCATACCTATATGAAGAAAAAAAAATTAAATGCACGTAACAAACAATGGACAATAATGGCGAGAGGGACACAAGGTGAATATTTAATTTAACAACGTGCAGTGCTTATGCATTGCGTACCTTCAACAACAATATGATAACTGTCGAAATGCACCTATATTTCAATCGTAGTTTTAGGTGTACATATTTATTACGAATTTGCGAAAATTGATATCGCTCGACTGTCATTATTTATTTAGAATCGCATTTTCTGCGACTGCATCGCGCTAATAGTTATTATATTTTATATTTATTTATATTTATAATATATTGCTGAGGACTTCTAATACATAAAAACCTCAAAATATATGAGTATGCGCTTTTACATCTAAAAAAAAAAAATTATATGCACTTAAAATATGCCTCAAATTAATGTAATATATAAAATATATTAGGTACCTAAATGAATTAAAAATTTAAAAATGTATTACTTTTGTCTTCTTCTTCTTCTTCAATGTATTCTCTTTCGTCTTAAAATAATAAAAATGTATTTTGTAAAATTATTTAGTGTATGAATAGGTATGCTAATATATAATAACTAAATTTATTATGACCTTTACTATAAAATATGTATTAAACGATAACATATTTCTTTATAATTTAAAATTTTAACCTTTTGTCTGCCAATCATCCATTGAAGCCAACAATGCAGAGCTTGCAAACGTTATATTTGACAATAAACGATTGAAATTTGTAAACGTTATTGTAGCGGAAAGCGATAATTAAAAACCGCAAAACAAAACATAACGATTAACAAAATATATATATTTAAACAAAACATAACGCAAACTTAATTTATAGAATGTCATCAAACGAAAAATAACGCTAAACGAAATATTTAAAAATGTATAGAAACATTTATTTCATGCAAATAATCTAAGAATTTATTATACTATATTCCGAATCCGGGCCGTTACCTACCCGCATTAATTATTATTTTTAAATTTAATAGGTATTAACACTATTTTAAATAACGATAAACGCAAAACTTGTTTAACGTTATAATTCTAAATAACAATAAAATCAAAACTTGGATTCCGTTTTAATTCTAAATAACGATCAACGCAAACATTTTGTAACGTTTTAATTTTGAATAGCATAAAATGGATTTTTTTTTTAAATGCAAGCCCTAAATTTGAAGCATATTGTCAATTTAATATTTTTGAAATTTGATTTAATTTTTAACCGCGTAATGTTATGCTGAAATACTCTCTATTTTTGCTGTACTAATTTTCCTACTAGACCCGGAGATCGAATCAATTTTAAATAGGCGTTTTTTAACTTTCTATGGTAATCTCAATTTGTAGGGCTAACTCCATGATCACTCAATACTAATTTTTTTTTATTATTATTTAAATCAATATCAGAAAGGTTACAGATCCTCACTGAGAGAAAATTGCGGGGGGCCCAGGAAAATTGTTCTTAAATTATTATTTTATAAGCAATTACTATTTATATTTTATTTACATTTTAATTTTAAAAATAGATCTAATTTTAACGTGTCCTTGTTACGTTTATGGTGCAATTAAATAAATCGTCAATAATATTTAAAATTAATATATACCTATATTATTAACGGTTTTATAGGATATTTGTTGAACGGTTTATGGTTTTGACTAAAAATATTGTTTTTAAATTCATCGGTTTTATTTCCAGGAATTGGTAAAAAGTGGTATTGGCTAGTGGCCTGTCGCTAATAATAATTATACAATATTAATTATTCATATGACATTTAACAGACCATGCACTAGGTACCTCCTATTATTTCAACGAAATGAGAACGTAATAACATAACATAATATTATCTGCTGTATCTAAAGCTTCATATTTTTTTGTTTTGGATAACTTAATCGCAATAACAATTTTAACTGTATTATTATTTTAAGGTGTTTATAAAATATGGTAAATCATTCGTACAATAATTCGTAAGCTTAGTTGCCAAATGTTGTTTTTCCGTTTTTTTTCTTTCGAATTCATTTCTATTACATAAACAATTCAAAATGACGTTTTATTTCATTTTTTTTTCATTTCTACAATATATTATTATGTAAGTGCGTTTGCAAGAAATATGAAAAAACCACAAATTTGTTTCATAAACGGTGTATGTATATTGTGATGGCCTAAGCCCTCAACAAAGCGTTTACATACATTTGATTATATCAAAATAAATCATAGATGCATCAACCTCGCTTTACTATAACCGAAACACGAGTTTCAGCTTGAATGGTGATTTGAATAGGTACACTATTATTATTATATACACCGTATCTATGTATAATACTTATTTTGAAATTCGTTTTTCGTATTTAAATCAAACTTTATACTCGAATTTCAAATTTCCATAAATTTAATTTACTACAAATACAACCTACATTTTGTTTGTGCACTTTTTATTTTAAATGTTTATGGTCGTATTCCGAGGTATTTTAGAACAGAAACGTACATTTTATTCTCCGTTTACAGTGGTTTAAATTTGAATTAAAATTATTTGAAACAAAAACTATATAACACATTAAAAAACTTTTATTTGATGCAATGTATTATACACACATGAATGGCCAACACATTTTGTATTTTTCATAATTGTATTTAAATGCTAATTACAAAATAGGTACATTTGATTTTAATGAGTAAATAAAAAATACGAAATGAAAGATAACAATTAATACATTTTTAAAATAAATAAACAAATTTAATATAAAATAAATGTAAAATCGTAAAATATTGAGATAATGTTATTAAAACGCAATTATAACGGAAGTCATTTGAATACGCATTTACTGTTGGCCTTTTCAAAAGACAAATAATTCAAATTTATGGTCTGCAACTTTCGACCTTGTCAAAGTATGAATGAACTTATATTGAAACGTTTTAAAAGATTCCATACTAATGATAGGTGTTGGTATGGTTGGGTAAAAATAAAGGTATTTGGTTTAAACTTAGATTATATTATTTTATATTAAAACTATAGGTACCTACTTAATACATATAGTGAACATAGTATACAAATAATACACACAAAATACACCAAAAATACTCAGTAAACACTGAATAAAAAATACAATTATTGTATTTTAAATACGTAATTCAGATGTCCATTCCTGCCTAAGAGTTTAGAAGAATACCTTCAAAATTAGATTTTAAATTCTAAGCCTAACGATGAATGTATTGATTTTACAATGATGTGTGTTTTATTTTCGTTTCTGGAAATTCTATTAAAAAAAAATGCTCTGATTATCGACTTCGATGGAGGTTTTTGTTAACAAATTGTATCTAGTTGATACTGTTAGGAAGGTTGAAATTGAAAATTCTGAGTAATTTTTAAAATATTCGGGTAAACGAAAATGTATTAAAATGTTAGACGGTTTTTGCTTGGATCGTCATCAATTAATTTTAGTTATTTTTTCTATAAATGTCGAAAACAAATTAAGAGTAAAATGGCTTAAAAATTGAATACAAGATTCTTCGTAAATTATTTAAATCCTGAATATTAAAAATTTAAAAATTTTAATAAAACTGAAGTGAAAAAGTAATTTAAAGATGTAAGAAAATCACTTTCAAGTAAATTCCATTACGTTTTCAAAAATTTAACGGAATAAATAGGTTCAATAATAAAAATTTGAAAAGATACGTTTAGAACAAGAAATAACAAAGTAATTATTATTTGTGAAGTGCGTTATTGACATGTGCGTGAACGTGCGGGAGTGCTTCACTATTTACTTCACACACATTAATGATCAGTTAGTACTTACTACACATAATTTTGCATAACTTGCAAGCACATAGAAAATTGCCCATATTGAGCTCCTTATAAATGGTCAATATCGAACACCTACCCTTACTTAAGTAGGTACTTTGAATTTCTAAAATGTTAAAATTACCATAGCAGACTGCACACTGCTTTCGACCTCACGAATAAAATTAAAAAACTTGCGTTTGAATTTATTAAGTATAACCGTGTATATCTATTCTTGAATAGATATTATTTTTAATGATATTAGACAATATTATAAACGGTAAAAAATATTATTAGTTTATTATGAAATATTGACAAATCCAAAGTACTCGAGTTCTAAACATATAGTTCAAAAAATGTTTTTTTTTTCTGTAGTAATAAAAGGTACTATTAATTTGACACCAAATTTTAAATTTTAGTAACATACCTTTATGGTAGGTACAAGAAGACATTAAATTTAAATATACATTGGTTCTCTTTTCGAAAGCGGAGTTTGTGCTGAAAAGAGCTAGAGACACTGTGGTATAGTTTTATTATTGTTTAACAATCGTTATTAGCGATTAAGAAAATGAAAAATAAAACGAAATAGAAAATGAACAATAACACATTTACTACTAATTTTTCCACTATCATTTTTTTATGTTAAAATATTGTTTAAGTTATTTTAACAACTTCACAATATTTTAAAATAAAAAAATGAAAAATTATTGTAGACAAATTAATTAGTGATAAATGTGTTATTGTTTATAAAAGCTTAAACACTTAATAGCTAAGTTTAATATATTATGTGGCTTATACAGCTTGGACGTGTATCTTAGACTTACATTTTATATAATAATAATGATAATATATTTGTATGCTTTTAACTATTAATAGTGAAGAGAGAAAAAATAAATAAAAATTATAAAATAAATGAATGAATGAAGATTATTGAAACAAAATATTATTTATATATTTTTATACATTTGAAAACCGATAAAATTAAGAATATTAAAATTCTATATAGTAGGTACAAAATGGATTGAACTTATATCTAAGGCTTTGTTGCCGGCATAATGGACAATAAGTCCTATAGTTTTATATTAAATCCACAGTAATTTTTATGAGCATCTGAAGTTAAAATGTTAATAAAATTCATTAAAATCACGAAAATTGGCAAATTATTTCGAGTTGGAAATTCATAAACATTTTTCTATTTATATCTTAGCTTTGAAAATGTAATAAAATATTCCCCTTAAGTTTTTCTATATTTACATAGAAAATAACTTAACCGGAAAGTCAAATTATATTTTTACCAGCGTTAGAAGTTAGACATTGGATATTCACCCGTAAATTAACAAATTCTCATACAAAGATTTTATTATTTTGTAGTTATTCAATAGGTACCTAATTAACACAGTTAGATACTTGAAATTTACACCAAATGTTTATTTTTTGATTTCATATACTTGATAAAATGTGCAAAATATTTTGAGTCATATTGAACCGATTACAGACATTTTCATTATTTTTAGTTGTCTTTTTTTATTAATGTCAATAAAATGTTATTCGTTGAATCAAAAATCTTGAAAATTGAACACAAGGCTCCTGATATATTGTTACAACAGCAATAAAAAAATATTAAAAATACAAAATCACGTTTTTTTTTATCTGTCTTTAAACTTGTTGACAAAATTCACAAATTATTTAGTTTTTAAAAATGTATAAAATGTTCAACTTGTATGGCTATAGATTAAAAATTTAAAACAAGGTCCCACTTACGTAGTTAATTATATAATCAAAAATATAAAAATAAAAAACACAGATTTTTTTATAGTTATTTAGAGTTCAAATTTGGACAACATTAAATAACCAAGAATAATGTATTTAGTTATTTTGTTATAATTTAAAAATTTAAGGGTACTTGAAACTTCTCAAGTTTATTATTATATACAAATATTGAAATATGATAATATTTTGCAAATAAATAAAGAATATTAATCCAATTTCCTGTCTACAGTATTAATAATAACAATATAAAATAGGTATATAATATATTAAAATCTCCAAGGTTAGTAAACCGTGACCACTTAGAATCGCTTTTTGTATACAATAATGATATCATATCATTGAATTAAAATTTAACACCAACCACTATAGTAACCTACTTGTAACCTGCTGTACAGCAGAGTGACATCCGCTAGATTCTGATCGGAGCGATAGAAACAAAAGAAAAATTAAGGAAAAACGAGAAATTTTATGCAAAATCAGTTTTCGACAAAATCGATTTTTGCTTTTGGCGTAGGTAACTCTAAAACAAATGACCGTAGATACATTAAATTTTCACTGAATGTTTATATTAGCATTTAATATACCTACACGATACTATTTTCAAAATACTTTGACTTTTTTTTAGCTGTTTACGGACATTTGCAGTTTCCGATTTTTTTAGTTTTTTTTTTCTATAAATGACAATACAATTTTATTCGTTGAGTTAAAAAGCTTGAAAATGTATACAAAGCTCCTAATATATTGTTACAGTGACAGTTGAAACATATTATATTATAATAATAATTATTGGTTGCCGTGAAATCAGTGTATTCATTCAATGCATTTAATTTTTTTGTACGCTGTGTTTTGATATTATATGTATCTGTGGTTAATCCACCGTAGGCAGAGTTAAGTAAAAACGACAAACTTGGTATAACTTTGATACTTTAGAGTTAAATCATACGCTTACAGCACGGGGGCCGCGATCTACCGCAGATAGATTGCCTACCTGTCAATATACTGCTGCGATAAGAATTTTTATTCTGGGCAACAGAAAAGTTAAGACGAATCTAGAACATCATACACCAAATATTAAATGAGGCATTGAACAAAGTTCGAGTCATATACAGTTTGTACATTTAACGGGTAACGAAGTGCACGCGGGATCAGCTAGTAGTTAATAATAGTAAAACATTTTTGTCAAGTAGTTGGTAGCCTAAGGGGGGGTCCCCAAGGAGTTTGTGGGTTTGTAAAAATTGTTTGCACAACCCGGATCTTATAGGTCTATGTGGTACCTATACTGAAATCAAAAAAGGCAATTTGGATCATTGTAAATTCAGATTAAACAATTAAATGAAAAAACTTTATCACTCCATATAAATTAAATCGCAACAAATCTCGGGTAAAAATGTCGTCCACCGAAGTAAAAATTATCAGCACAACACTCAATTCGCTGGAATTTCTTTTGATCTCGGCAATGTGCGTGTTTAACAACACACAACATTCACCCACCCACTCTCCCATCCCTTCATTTACGTCATATATTATAGTGTGGCTAGTGCAGAATGCCTTTTAGCGTGTTTTAATTTTAATCTTTAGCCTCGCATGTGCACAACCTATACCTATACAATATAATATTTCCGTGTTGTATACCTACCTAACGCCACGTCTGCATTGTTTCGCTTCTACACACGAAATCGATAACACGATATTATTACTCAACAATATAATATTAATGTACACTATTATTACACCGCACTGTGGTGGTGTAGGGACGCTCGTACAAACAAAATGGGTTCGCATCCTTCATCAATACATGTAGTAGTTAGGATCGTATACATAGTATTATTGTTAGTTGGGGTGTATACAATATAATACGATGACGAGGTGAAAACCGAAGCCGAACGCGATTGTAAACGATCCTATTTCAAGTACGGTATAAATAAGGGCGCGTGGTGGCTGCTTCTATGGAATAACATTTTCCGGCCGTGCTACTGGGAAAATGCTCAAAATAAATATGTTTATAATATTACTGCGGTCTACATGATTATAATCCATGGGTCCGCGTATAATAATATTTATTTATACAAATAGGTATTGTGTATGAGGCTTATTATAACGAAAAACACACAATTCGCAAAGAGCACACGAATAGTTCAATGGCGTGGCGTGGATTTCAACTAAATGTATTCGTTGAAAATTAGAAGTCAATGAATTTTAAGGGACTTAGATTAAATTTCAGACATACGCAAGTTTTTCATACATTAAATCTTAATAATTATTATTTATTAGTATTACACACAAAAAATAAACCACCTTTTCTTGGATTCGTCAAAGCGTTTAGGAGGACGTGATCTCCGTTTTGCAAATGTACAACATAATAAAAAACGTTTTGCGTGGGATAGAACCACCCCCTCGGTATTTATAGTAGAATTACCAAAATGCCACAACGCATAGGGAACAACTTTATTTGTGTCGTAGCGTTTTTATTATTTGGATAACATAAATAAAATTAAAGTTATCAGTTTGAGAACATATAAGTATTTTTTTTTGTTTTTTTCACTTAATTATTAAAAATTATTGGTACGACACAGATAAAGTTGTTCTCTATGCATTTTGGCATTTTGGTAATTCTACTATGTATACCAAAGAAGTGGTTCTATCCCGCACATAACTTACGACCCCCTCCCCCCCCCCCATTGACTCGTGTATCGTGCATGTTGAATGTTGTGTTTTTACATGATTAAGAAAAACAAATTTTATCATACAATGCGAAGGATTTTGTAAAAAAATTTCGAAGCTCCAGTTATCAATATTTTCAATTAATGTCGTGATTTTTTTTGTTATCAGCTTGGTACCGAAAATGATTGAAAAGTACTGAGTTAATTTTTTAATTCAATTCTTTTGTAGTTTTGTACATTGCCAGTATCTATAGCTACTCCAGGGAGATCTTTTTTAAGGTTGAAAAGTTATCTAAGATCAACAATGAATAAATACATTAGTATTTTGGGAAATATTTTTATAAAAGTTAAGAGTTATAACATAACTATATTAGATCCTGAGTGGAACGATGAAGCTAGTGGTTTTACAATGGTGTTATTTTATTTTTTTTTATCCTGTGTACAAAATTTCTCCCGGAAGGAGTGCTTTGATTTCAATATGTAGTACCTTATCTTTTAGCAAATTGGATCAAGATGGCACTTTAAGGACGTCATTTTTTGATTTTCTCAATAGTTATTTAATGCCTCGGGAAAAACCACTGCCAAATTACAAAAACCTGCTAAAAATGGGATTTTAATTTCTAACGCTTTGCTTATCACCACAGAAATGAATAAAAATTATAATATTATAATATCAATTCAACTTAGTATAATAAATAAAAACAATATAAAATATCCAGACACACCGTCTCCGCTCAGAATCGTTTTCCTTATACAATGATATGATATTTTTGAATTCAAGTTTAATACAATTCATTATACATTGCCCCACTTGTAACCAACTGTACAGCTGAGCGACATCCACTTACCGGCTGTTTGATATTTTAAATGTTAGTAATATTAAATTTTATATTATTATTTAATAATTAAACCTCCACAATTTTAAACCGTTTTATAAATATGGTATAATTATTTAATAAAGAGTAATTGGGTGGTTACTTTGCCTCCCGCAACTCTGTTTTCTGAAAATTATGTGGACCCTCCCCATAACAAATTCCTAAATACGCCACTGGGTCATACGGTTATGTTTATCACATTTGTATTGTGTAATACAAAATATGATATTTGTAATAATGGAAATATAAAAATCATTTGTTTACTACATATGACGACCGGGCTAATATAAATCTGTTGTATGAAGAATTTCAGTTTTTGAAAAGTCAGGAAAAAAAGTAAAAATAATTAAAAATTTGTAGAATTTTTCATTTTGTATATTTTTTCAATGTTTAGTTTTTAACCATAAACTATAATACCTACAATCCATACACCCGCTTTTTACGGTGTTTGATCTCTAGGCAAATTTAATAAAGTTCTAAGAAAAATAAAAGTTTTAAAGTTATAATTTCAATTTAAAGCTACTATTATATGTCGACTTACGCTCTTCATAGCTATAACTATTATTGTTGGTTGTTGCGTAAATTCAAAATTATATGCAAAAACGATTGAGTACGGGTAAGAACCAAGAAGATTACTGCTATAAATAAGAAACAACATTTTCAATATAAAAAGAGCGAAAACAGACTTTGTTTGAAAAAATATAAAAATAATGTATTTTAAAACTAAAGTAATTTTTTTATATATTATGTGCTAGCACCTTATATCGAAAAAAATTTTGAAAAACAGTATTGCACAGTTAAGAGCGTATGCTTTCTGTTGTAAAAAATTGCATTTATAAAATGCCCCCTCCAAATTGTAATTTCGACTTTGAACTTTATTTTGGAAATTTTTATAAGCTGATTTTCCAAGATTGAAACTCAATATATTTCTCAGAAAGTATTTGCCCTATCTACTCAAACTATCACCAATATATTTTGAAACTTAATTGGACCTATTTGAAACCTAGTTTCCCCAAATTGAAACTTTACAATCTTTTCAGTTATCATTTTTGATTCTTATGATATTTTTCCCAATTTTAGTTTAAACTATACTGCTGTCCCAATCAATTATATTTATATCATCTTTAGCGTACTTGAGATTTCAGTTAGATAAAACTACACCATGTCACCATCTGTACCAATTTTCAAAATGTATTATTGTTAAACAAATTCGATAGTCAGGTTGGCCATATTGGCAACTGCAAAGCTATATTGTACAGTTTTCATTAACTGTGCTGTTATTTTTTGGACAAATTTTGAAGTTATTAGTTAGTAACATAACTTCAAACATTAAACAAATATAATATATAAAATAAAGACATCATTAGAATTGTTGTACTCGAATATTATTTTATTTGTACGGTGGCCTTGACCTTTATTAGACGTAGTTAGTCACTATAACCATTAACTACAGTTCAAAAGCATATGTATTATATTTGTATTTAAATAATTACATTAGTAAATAGTATTATAAATTATTTCAAATTAATTGGATTTCATAATTTAATTTTCAAACTAAAAACTAAATAGTTCTATAAAATCGGGTAAGGTTTGTTATCAACTCACAGTAAAATTGAATAATGTAAGTGCCATAGTACATACTACTGCCCATAATTGGGTGAATAATACTATATTAATTATATTTTCAAACCCATACCGTAATTATTTTGTCACGGAATGTAATTATTTTTTTAAATATTACAAATATAACCGAGAAAATAATGAATTTCCAAATTTGATAAATATGTTTCAAAATAGTTCCAATTAAGTTCCAAAATGTTGATGGAGGTATGATAGTGAAGTAGATGGGACCAATTATGTAGCTGCAGGCCCTCTAATTGATAATTTTACTTTCCGTTATTTAAAGAGTTACGCAAAATTTTTAAATGGTTCATATTCAATATAATTTAAAAAATTGTCTTATAACATAAATCTGACTAGTGTTAAAACAACAGGTTCTATCCACGTCACCAGTTAGAACCAACTAGTGATAATCAAAAAGCACAATTTTATATCCATTCTAATGTCACTGTATCAACCATTATATCCATAAAACAACCATAACTAAGAGAAAATAATATATTAACAAACAAAAGATTAAATCTGTAGACATTTTTGGTTCTTGACTGATTTACATTACCATTATTTTTTATACTTAATGAAGCTTAATGAAGAACTACAACTTACTTACTCTGTTAATATTGTAAATTAAATTAAATTTTTTGGATTTGATAATCGTTAAAAATCATTCTCAACGAGAGAATAATTTATGATCACCTATATACAGTTTGAAGTTTAAAATTTAAAATTTTGCACAAACTGGCAGTGGCATAGTTAGGATTTATATAAGTTTCTAAGAAAGGGCCAGTAAAATTCTTATAAAAATTAAATTGGTATTATTTTCACTAGAGATCATTTGTATTCTTATTACCTACATGACCTGCAGATATATAATATTATAAATTATAATATACATCCTACTTTAGTAAATAACATTTTTAACAACTTTTTGTTTATATTAATTTATCACACACAACTTACATCTTTATGAGATACCTACTTATAATATTATATTATTATTATATCCTAGTCCAATCTAAGACTTTCATTCATCTATATAGGATATTTTTTTATAAAAGTAGTCAATATTTCTTTTTCTATATTTCCATCTTAGGAAAAATATAGCTGCAGGTGATCATATTATATGATTGAAAAACCAAACATTTTATAATTACTTAAAAATGTATATATTTTTAAATGTAAAATATATTATTTATTATTTTATATTTATTGAAATAAAATAAATTTCCGTCAGCTAATTACTCATCACAATAATTACATTAAAATTATTTATTTTTTACATACATAACAATGTCATGTTATGCGTAAAAATAAGTAAATTTTTCGTTTTGCAAAATATAGCACTCCTGCCTAACTCGGTTAACATTTTCGGAATACACATTATGGCCTGCAAGTTAAAAACACCGTGCGGTGTATTTTGCTGTACAACAAGTCGAATATAGTTTGCAGATTAATTTGTCCATCGACCTGGACTTAGTCGGGAAAGTTAACATAATAATATACCCTTCAGGTAATGCTGGTAGACCCGGGAGAGTTCATCATCATCGGTAAAGTTTACTGGTCATTAAAAATCGGGAGAGTTTATACAAGCGCACTAACCTAACCACGAGCGTGCGGTTTTCGGACGCGACCAGAAATGTGATTTCTCCCGCGAACAAGATAAATATTAGTCTTGTCGTGTGCCTCTACATATAGGTAGGTATACGAACTGCATTTGCTGCAGACAGTACGACGATAATGCGTCTTGCGTGTGTACACATACGCAATCGTATAATATAATGTGCGCGTGAAATAGGAGAGAAAAAAACCGTCATCTGCACAGGTCATATTATTATAATTCCTACCTACCTTCCGACCAGCTGTACACACAAACACGGGTATACGGAGTGATCCATTTAACGTAAGACACTTTCAGAACGCACTGCAATAACGTTTTTGAAAATATATATCTTCTACGTGATTATGCTTAAGTCGTTACGAAACGACTGCGTTTTTGGAGAAAAAAAATTATACGTTTACTTTCGTTCGTCAGTTATCGTTTTCGTTTAAGTTTCAATCAAAACGTTTGTATTTTAATTTCATATTCCAAAGAAGAATATCATTCGGAGTATAATTTCGATCCATAAAAATCAAATTTTAGAGACAAGTAAAGTTTATTACAGCTTTAAGTGTTCGAAGTTTAGACGAGTGGATAGTAGCGGACAAACAAATTGTGCGAGGTACCCCAGCTCCGCTCGTCTAAACTTTAAATACTTATGAACTTTGCAACATTCGATTTTTGTACGTCTCCGAAAAATAATTCAAATTTATGAAGATAAAAATAGTAAAAAATATTTTTAAAAACGTCAATAGAAATAATAATCTGACGCCAAATGGATCACCCGGTATATATTTTATTTACTTGTAAATGCAACCGGCGACACGACCAATAGCGTTCAAGCGCAGTCTCACAATATACACATAATATATATATATATACCTGAGCGGGACGAGAAAGCTGTTTTACATTTTTATTGATACGAGTTAAAAACGTAATAATATTATTAAACCCAATATGAGCAGTGCACGTGCATATATAAAATATAGGTATGTCTGTGTACCATCTATATATTATAATATGGTCTCGCATGCCTATTTCCTATATACCTACGACCTATGTGCGAGCATTAAAAGTAATACAACAGCGTGTCGTATACTCGTGTACCTATACCTTGAATTTATCACAGTTGTTTCTAATGAATTATTTATGAAAACCGTACAGGTACTTAATGCGTACCTATATACAGCTGCGGTTAATACCGCGATATGAAACCTGCACCGCCGCTCCGTCTCATATTATATACCTTGTACAAGTAGGTATAATATTATATAACACAGAGGTACCTGCCTGTACCGATATTTTCATTAGAGAAGCGAGTTCGAGAGCAACCCATCCCGTGCACGCCATATTAAAGTAATCGTAGTGGTGTATACAGGGCGACTCTAAGAACAGTCTTCACCCACACTGCGTCCACTAGGGTGTTGGTACCACCCGTGTATCCTTTAGTTATGCTTTCTATTCAAATTCTGATGTTCAGAATATCTACGATTAAATTTGTCTACCATTTAAATAGAATTATTATCCTGTGGTGGCGATACAAACGGTTTTCTTTCAAATGAGGACCACCAACCTTTTTTACTGCAAACTGTAAATGGTATGATTTTTTTTTTAAGTAAGTTTCTTAATCAAAGTTTGGGGATAAGTAGTTTCTGAGTTAGAAATCTATGTGCGCCAAGGATAATAGTGTGGATAAATATTATTACAAATTAGTTGTCCGTTATCTCGATTTATATGCACACACGTACTGCTAGGGCATTGCATAACATATATTATTAGGTAGGTACCCTCTACCCGCCTACAGTCAATCGAATTTTCTGTGCACTATGCAACGTCATTCCAAATTCAAATATATTGTTGAACATAATTATCAACTTTGTTTACCAAAAGAAAGTATTAACTTAATCTTCTAGGAATAAGTAGTTATAAATGTAGGTATTAACAAAATATTTTATATTTACAACATTATCTGTATTTTCTGTCTAAGAATTTGTGTAAATTACTTAAATTGCATAATTGACTGTAACACAAATTATAATAGGTATATAAATCGAAATTTGAACGAGTTGTTAAAAACTCAGAAAGTGCCACACATAATAGTCAATTTTTATAATGGGTTTAGAAGATCAGGTATATCATTCAAAAAATCAAAAATAAAATCAATCAAAATGAAAAATGTTTGTAAATTATATAAAAAATTAAAATCGATAATTTATATCAGAATAATAATTGTTAATTTATATATAAAAATCGATTAAACATTTAAAAAAAAATGTTAGTTTAAGTTAGAATCCAACGACAGCTTACAGGTCAATAATATTGTTCATCGCTATAGGTAATAAGTTATTTGTTGAAGTGGAAACATAGTATAGAATGGTCATAGATCAATATTATATAGCAAATTAAAGTTGAAAATAATATAGCAATATTATTATAAAATCTTAAAACGTAAAAGTGGTAAGTATTTAAAATTGAAACTAATATCAAAAAAATAGAAAAATCAGAGTACAATAAAATCAAAATTGTGCAATCATAAAAGTCATACAATTATAATATCATAATATATTGAGTTTAAATCGAAATTAGAAAAATCATACATTGATAAGTAAAACTGAAAATTAAATCGAAAATATTAATTTCGATTTCAACTAGTCCTGCCTAGCGCCTACTCTATAATATAGATAATATAATATATATCCGGTAGAAAGCTATTATTTACTCAACACTGTACAATTATTGTCGACATGATATTACAGAGTCCGAAAGTAAGTTATTGTTATGGACTAATGGTACTAACTGATTAAATAAATCGATTTTACAACACGCTGTGTGGGCCGGTTGGCCATTTCTAATTGAACAAATATTTTTATCAATTATGGGTGAAGAAGGCGGGATTATCGTCATTGCCTAGGAAATATGGCTAAATGTATCATTGCCTAAAATTAATAAACATTAACGTTATTTTCAAATCAATCTAATCTTACCAAAAATATCTGACTTTTTATTATCTTAATCTTAATATTTATGTATTTGACTAATAAACAATATACATCAAAGTTTTCGTTTTATCTATATAATAGAGTTAAGTGACCGCTTTTCCGTTGTCACGAGTTTTCTATTGAACCACCGATCCGATCCACTTGAAGTTTTATATAAATATTCTCTAGTCTCCAGAAGGTTGTAACTTACATAGAAGAGTATAGAACAAAGCAACTTTCCAAGAGTACCTATATTGATCTAAAAATTATTTTAAATTTTTTACCTAATGTTTTATAACATTTTAATATGGTGTTTCTTAGTAGGTATGGTAGATTTAATATAATATTCAATATATTATATATTTGGGACTTAGGAGTGCTACACGATAGGGAAACTCCATTAGCCATTACGATACAATCGTACCCAAACCAGTAGATTTTTGACAAAACATAGATATCACCAGATTTCCTTTGCACTTCATAATAATATATAGATTGATGTTTTGAAAATTATTAGTTAAAAGGTAATGTTATAATCAATGAGGTTTATGAGTTTTTTGTTATTATCATTAATGAGAAAGTAAATTTTAGTCGATATAGTCCATAGTAATTTCAATCAATTAAATACAGACAATTTTGTACGCACCTCGTTTATAACATTGATAATGATAGATTTAAAATGATTATGTAAATAATATAAAATTTAAATAAAAGAAAATAATTATGTATAGCTCGGAGAATAATAAATTGTATAATACTATATAAAATCAATGCCTGTGGATATACAACATTTATAATGTTATAATATGTTTAATTCGTCTATCTGTTACATCGAACCCTTGGCGAATCTCGGGTAATGTTCGCTTGTTTACAATAAGAAAGGATGGTTTATATTTAAAAAAAAAAAAATGAAGTTTGCATCGCCCCACAATACGAAACTCATTTGTTGCATAAAAAATCCAAATACCCATATTAGGACAACAATATTATGGTTCGCTTTGTCTGGCCCTTAAGTACTCACACACTCGATACCTATTTCTGAAAATCATGATTTGAATAAATTCATTATCAAATCAGTTAATTAATTAATCACTCTGTATATACGGTTTCGAAATGAGTGAACAGAAAAACGAAACGCGTTCCTTCCTATATAATTGATATTATTATATAATGCATCTGGTACCTATTCATATACATATATATATATATTATACTGCAAGTGCGCACGATATAATATAACTGTAAATAATTAATAGATAACGCGTATCCCAATATATTATAGGTAGATGTCCAAATAATGTTAAAAAATTCACTAAATATGTAGGTGCACGACGTTTTAAAGGTTGTCACTCTTAAAAATAAAAAAAAAACCCGCGCTCGTCGAATAACACATACCGGGTATTGGATACCTATAATGTATTCCGAAATCGTCTTGGCCGTATAATATGCAGGCACTCAATGATATGGTACGTCATTAAAATTATCTACCTACTTGTTTTATTACAGGTCGAGTCGCATTATATTATGCGTAGCAACGTGTACGCGCAGCCGGTAACCTTATTTTCGGTTTATTTCTATATACATAATAATATAATAATATTATATGTAGGTACCTAATGTGCGTAGCAAGTATATAATAATATAATTTCTAGGTGCAGTGGAACGCGTGTTCATATGGCATTCACCTTCGTATTGCACCGTATAGTGCAGGTGAATGAATCGTGAACGTTACTCGTTATTATTGTTAGAAAATACTCCGTTAATACTCGAACGGAATATTCATAACATTTTATACTATCTTGATTTTTAATCAAGTAAGTATGGTAATTGAAATGAAAAAAGTCTAAATTTTGAAATCTTCAACAATTTGTGTTAAATAGGAAAATAATAATAATGTAACTGAGTAATGATGAGTAGGAGTGTAATTTAGGTAGCTTTAATATAAAATATTAATGAGAGGGATTTGATATCACGCCCAAGTGGTATAACCACTTGAATCCATAAAAACGTCGGCGTGAACAGTCCCAAAATTTCTATTTTTTAACTTTTCTCCTAAACTATGATAGCTAGAAAGTTGGTTGATGATTCATTAAAAAGGGATTTTTTTTAAAAATTTTTAATTTTTTACAAATAGAAAAAGAGTTATCTTTTGCTGGATTTTCATTTAGCGAGATAGATTTCCGAAAGTGGAGAACAGATTTTGTTGGTTAGGGTCTTGTTAGATTCACATTGGCTAGGAGAAGTGCAGTGAAGATTTTCAGAACTTTATCTCCAATCGTTAATTCGCCACAAAGCTGTAAAGCTAAAAAACATCAAAAAACGCCGAATAAAATTTGATTTAATTTTTTTTATTGTCTGTAGTGAATTAACTATTAAAGATAAAGTTCTGAAAATCTTCACTGCAGTTCTCCCTAACCAATGTGAATCCAACAAGACCTCAAACAACGAAATCCATTCTCTAGTTTCGGAGATCTAACTCATTCAATGAAAATGAAAATGATTTTTTGTGGTGCTGTGTTCACACGGACATTTTTCTGATTCAAATTGTTATACCACTTGGGTGTGATATCAGTTAATAAATTTCTAAAAATTAAAAATCAAGAAAGTTTACATGCCGATCCCTGGCTTGGCAAGCATTTTTTTTAGCTGGTTTCCAACAGTTATTTCGGGCGTATAACTGCGTTTAAGTATTTTTATATATTTTTTTTATCGATTTTTGATTTACTTTTGTAGTTTAGTACCAACACAAAGCTTTGCATATCAAATGAAAAATTCAATTATAATTTCGTGTAAAGCCGCTTCGATCGCGTCGATAGACGAAGTGGTACTTACTGCGAACTTTCGCCACATTTCCCTGCATAGTATACCTACCTACACGTATAGTAAGTTCACTTCTGCTGAATCGCGTATAGATACTAAATGGTATAAGTAAAGGCAAAAAAATAATATTAGTGTTTCCTGATAAACTTAAAAAAAATTCAGACGATATAATATTATGTGCTTGCTAAAACTAGAAAATTTATTTCTAATCTATAATAAATTGAATATTTTTTTAACATTGCCAAATCTTCAAATTTCAATATAAATATGCAAAAAAAGCGGATTAGTGGATGTTGTTCTGCTGTACAGTAAGTGGGTCACTGTAGTCTGCAATGGGTAGTATTAAATTTTAATTCAATGGTATATTATCAGTTTAAACAAAAGCCATTCTGAGTGGAGACGGTTTATCAGTCTA
Organism: Sitobion miscanthi; assembly: GCA_008086715.1. Taxonomy (NCBI): domain Eukaryota; kingdom Metazoa; phylum Arthropoda; class Insecta; order Hemiptera; family Aphididae; genus Sitobion; species Sitobion miscanthi. The sequence goes on from CM017803.1 coordinate 4,359,073, forward strand.
GGATATTTTATATTATATTTTAATTGTTATTACTTATTATTAATACAGTAGGTGGTAAGTTGAATTAATACCTATTATAAGATAACCTGCAAAAAAATTAATTAATTAATTAAAAGATATTTTCAATGCAAACTTGATGGTATCCCAAAATTGAGCGGAAGAAAAAAACGTAAATGCGCAAATGAAAAAAGCGATTACAAAATTTTAAGATTCGATAAAATAACATTATTTGTCTAATCTAAGTCAGTGTCTTCGTACCTAGATTGAATTTGTCATTTTAGTCGTCCGACGGTGTTCTTATATTAATGTGTTCTTCAACGTGTTTGAGTAATACAGTATATTCAGTCATAGCAAGGAAAACTTTTCCTACAGTTAAATAGTTTCTTATATCAGAAAGGAAAAATACGTAACGATGTCGAATATTGGCGATGTACAGACAAACTATGTAAAGGGCGTTTGAATTTAAAATACGAAGGAATTATTAAAGGCCGTTCCGATCATAATCATGTTGCCGTTATAATTAAAAATTGAAGGAAAATAGAAGTCGAAAATATTAAAAAGCTTGCCGTCGAAATTCAAGATAATCCTGCTGGAGTTATAATTAGTGAGTCGTCATCTTCTGTAATTCCAATTGTTTTTTGTGCACTTCCACAGATCGCACATTTAAAACGTACCATTCAAAGAACGAGACAAAGAAACTGCTTAGCTCCACCTAATCCTCAAATTCTCGATGATTTCAATTGTCTATTAGGGTCGCGTAATCCAACAATTTGGAAGTTCATAAAAGCCCTTCAAAATCAACAGACGTTGGTAGATATGCAGTTTCATTTAATTAATAGTGTCATACGTTCGTCCAATAAAAAAAAAAAATATAATGATTATGCAGAAAAATTAAAAAATATTGTTGGCGATCTATAATATTTATAATATTCCGACAATTCAATATTTAAAAGGTATCGCGTGTAATTTTTCATTGCAAGTATGACGAATACTGAAATTTGAACATAATTTATTTTAATTATATATTATACTTTGTATATTATTTTATTTAAATTATATTTGATACACATATAAATGTTTTAATTCAATATTCAATAAGTAAGATAAATATAAACATATTATTTTTTTTCGAACCATATTATGTTTTCGATGATATTTATATTCGCTCATTTTGTTTTCTCTCTTTTTCATTCGCTCATTTACGTTTGATCATTTGCTTTCGATCTTTTGTCGTAAAACCAAATTTGATATAGTAATCTGATTTTATTTTTAAGGTAAATATAAAGAAAAAAAAAGAAAATCATATTAAAATATTTAGTTAATATTTATTACTAAGTACCTACTTACTCGATCTTATTTCTACTGAAGAAAGTTCTCGCTTATTACATATTTCGTTGTAGTTATTTTTAAGTATGTTAGACAACACTGCAATTACTATTATTGTACAATGCACATTTTAAAATAAAATAAAACAACGGTTGAATGATCTATTGCCAATAGGTCTTTTTAATTTTTAATTAAATATTTGATTAGTTGTTACTTACTAAATATTGTTGAGGTAAAAACACAGTGTAGACGTTTGGTTAATATCTATTAAACATGATATTATGTTTTATCGATATAACTTGTCACTGATTAGTGATTGTTTCATTCGGCTTTAAGATAAACATGTAAATCATATTATGCTAACTATAGCCACTATCTTCTTAGTTGCATTAGTTGCAAAAAATACATACAAGCTTAATTTTTTTATGATTTAATAATTCGGGTTTGGGGTAATCCCCAAATATTTCATTCAGGTTTCGGGTTCATTTAGGTGTTTATTTTTTCAATCGGTTTTTATATACAGGTTTCGGGTTATACTATTTATTTGAGTTTAGGGTTTCGGGTTACGTTCGAGTACAAAGCCCTGGTCTACGGTTATTCGTTTTTGAATTATGACAAATTAAAAAAATCGCTACATGAACAATTTCAACTTCAGACGCTCTTAAAAATTTAATTTGAATTTCTGGTAGAGATTTATTTTTTTGATAAACGTAGACAAACTTATGAGAAAAATGTTATTAAATGTTCAAATCTTAGATTATTATATCTAATATAAGAAATTTTTTATGAATTTCCAAATCAAAAGAATTTACAAATTTTCGTGATTTTCACGTATTTTGTCAAGCTGTTTAAATGCGTATAAAAAAAAAATTGTGACCATGTATTTTAAATATTTTTCAACTGCCATTTGTCGAAAATTGATTTTGCATAAAAATTCACGTTTTTCCTTAATTTTTTTTTTTTGTGAATAAGTTAAATGTCGAATCATATTCGTTTTTTATTAAATAAAAAATGCCCATCGTAATCTAATGCTTTTACAATGATTATTGCAATTACGTAAGTAAAGATACTTTTGACATATTTATTCGAGTCTTTTTGTAGATCTTATCTTATAAAAATGATGAAGAAGACGCCACACATCCAATATTTAAGGGGTTTGATATATGCAACTTTAATGACATTTAGAAAAAAATTAAAATTTTAAATCTTATATGTATTTAAATACTAATTCATTTAAAAGTAGTCAGGTCCAACAATTATTTTTGCCCAATAATTAGATCATAGAGGATGATCATGGTCACCCATGCTTTATCCCATACAGCATAAATATATTTCCCAACTATGGTAAAAATTTTCAGAAAAATAATAAAGTTGTCAAAATATTTTTAAAAGTTGCGTAAATAATTAGGAAATATTTTAATTATATTATCTTTGACCCGAAAGTTTATATATTTGAAAATATTCTATAAAAACATTTACAAAATATTTTAATCATATTTTCAAAAAACACTTTTACGGAAACTTTATAAAAATATTAAGTCAACATTTTTATGCAATCATATAGTACAATATTTTTTTTATCATAAGAAGAAAATATTTATAAAATATTATTAATCAATTATTCATTATTCAACCATATTCATAAAATATTATCATTTTCCAAATGCTGTGTGGGATTCAGCGCAAATAAATGTATAGATTGATTGATTGATGGCGCTTCCTATTAAAAGTAGATTTTAAAGTGTGATGTGTTGTGATAAGTGCTATACTTTATGTTTTGAACAATAATGATATTATTGCAAAAAAAAATTTAAAAAAAATTGTACCTTTCAAAAAACAATGACGACATTTTTTGAAGAAGATGATGTTTAGGTTAGGTATAGGTACATCGTTGAAAGTTTATAAATTTGATGTGTGGGTACGTTATAGGTACCTACGTGGGTATGTGTTTATAAATTAAGTTTTGATTTAGAAAAGGACAATTAATTATTAATAATTAGTATCTAATATTTAAATTCTTGATTTTTTTTGTTCAAGACTTAAAAAATCTTTTTATATTTTTGTATTTTGATAAATCTGTAATAACAGTGTTTTTGGTTTATAGGATTTTCAAATTGTATACCACTTTAGAAATGTAGTTTTCATAGTATCACCGATCCGGTGAAGTGCATGTGAAGGCTTACAGCTATCAAGTACCTATTGTATTCAGTGCTGTAATTAGTGGCACCCCCACATAAGCCTCGTCATTTTATGAAAGGGCCATTAGACTCCGCCACTAAATTATATTAATATACATATACCTAAATTTGATATCGTTCTAAGATTTCTGTGAATGAATTTAAAAGTACAGTTTTAAATTTTGTACGTTACCAAATACTATACAATTGGTAAAATTACGAGGTAATGATGAAAATAAAAAAATGAAACTTGTGAAGGAAATTTTAATGGACAGTAAGATTTTTTGCATAATTTGATTCAGTTCAAAATACACAAAGAAAATCGAATTAAATACAAAATTCAGAATGATGTGATTTAACAAACATTCAAAGCTAATATATTAATATGTCAAGAAATAGGAGCAGTGACATGTTTTACTCTGATTATTGATTCAACTCAAGACATTACCAAAGTAGTTTAAGATATGGATACTAGTCATGATCATATCCAACAGAAAATAGATATAAAATAATTATTTTTAGGATTTGTTGCATTGCATAAACATTCGGCAGGGGAACATATAAAATTGATTTTTGAGACTTTTTTAATTTACTAGGAACTGTGTCTTCTGCCGAACGTTATTTTTCCAAATCGAAGCTAATAAAAAAGTATTTGAGGAATTCTACTATAGTCAAAACTGATTATCTAATATTAAAATGATCGACATCAAAAAACAATGAACATAAGAAATAGATATCAAAAAAATTTTAGTTGATTTTCCTGATATTAAAGCAAAAAAAAAATCATTATAATCATTATCAAATGATTAATTTAATTTTTTGTAATTAGTAATGATTTTATTGAACAACTTTTGTATTATTATCATTAATTATTTTAATATTATACTTTATATTATATTATCTACAAAAAATAATATAATATTGAGCCAACAAGCGAATTTATATTTGCCATTTTTATTTTAGTTTCAATAGGAAACAGAGGTCCCAAAATTTGACGTGCACCTAGGCCCCCGAATACTAGCTGCGGTATCGGCACTGATTAAATATAGCGATATTAAATTAGATAATATACATTGATGGCTACTGTAAAAAATCCATTGATTTAATTTGAAATTATATCAGAAAATATAGAATTATCGGTAAAAAATATGTAAAAAGAAAAAAGTAAAATAAAAAAAACCTCATTATGTCGGAAATCTTTTGAAACGGATTTTAAACTTGTCAAAGTTTGTCAATATTTAAATAAAGTAATTTTAATATTTTAATAAAGTTTGGTTTTATAAAGAATATGTATTTACATAAAAAATACTAATTTTTTTAAATACACAAAAATCTTTTTATTACGTTTATGGTTTATTTAATCTAAAACTAAAATTTTACTACATTAATATAATTATAAAATAAGTAGTTACCATATTTATTAGTCTGGAAAAAGAAAACTAATGTTATGCCTTTATTTATACCTACTATTGTAAATGTAATATTCATATTATATTCATCAATTACTTGAATATCCTTTCATATTTTTTTCTTATAATAATTATCTATTTATTATTATTTATTTTCAACTTAAAATACACATCATAGTTTAATTAATTACATTTTTAAAAAGTAAAATCCAGTTAATGTTTTTTTTTTAAATATTATTCGGTGAAACAAAAATAACAGTTGGTAATAAACAAAATTAAGTCGACAATAAGAATTTGAGTTATTTATTCTGTTTTTTTAGAAATGCCTATACGGGCGGATTATTCCAATAATTGAATATCATGCAATTTTTTTGGTTTTTTTTAATCTCCTGAATATTTTAAGCAACCGGTTCGTTGGTTTTTAATCGATATCGTGATTTTTTTCCTATTAAACTATTCTATGAGTTACGAAAACTAACAATACAAATATTTTCGTCTGTATACTAATGAACGTCGAGGTATTTCTAGTCGTGGTTTCTATACGCTATTGAATCGGTCTAGTCAATGAGAAACTAACCATTTCGTATAATAGGTAGGTAGGTAATACAATATCATCATATAATTTATAGTGAAGTGGTTTCAATTATATTCGTCTACGGTCCACACAATATAATAGCTATATGGTGGCATGTGTCCGGCAGTTCAATTGTTCCTAAGAGTGCGTTCGATACGTTACAATAATATTATATTATATTATTAAGGCTATATAACTGCAGTTTTGTTCTTACGTCCTATTAATTCCCAATCAAATATCTGAATGAATGGCATATTATTATAGAACTTAATAACAGGGCTATAGCATTTGCGTGGTATTTGTCTATACCATGGATACCTGCCCGCACAATAAGCTATGAATCCGTTTATAAAAGTTATAAATGTTAACATTACCATTCCCTATACATATGTTATAGTTTTCAAAAGAGCTAATATTTGAGCAAAGACATTTGAAACATTTTTTCCATTTTCTATAAACATCGATACAAAAGTTTCGTTCGGTTAAATAGCTTGGAAATGTAATACTAGGTTCCTCATAAGTTGTTGTTAAAGCTATTAAAAAATATTAAATATAAGTACATAGGTATGGATTTTTTTCTATAATCATTAATTGAAGAGTAAATGTTGACAACATTCGTCAAAACCACGAAAATTTGCAAATTATATTATAGTTAAAAATGTATAAAATGATCAATTTAATAGCTAAAACATGAAATTTCATATAAGGTTCCTCGTAGGTAAGGAGATTATTTTGCGGCCTATAATTCTAAAAAAAATATATGAGTAGAGCATTTTTATAGGCAATTTAAATTCGAATTTGTACAAAACTAGATATTTAAACGAAATTTAACGATTTTAGTTATTTTGTTGCATTATTCAGAATTATCACTTTTTGTGGGGACTTATAACTTTTGCGCATATTATTTTATTTTATATTATACACAGTGAAATATTGAAAATATTCATATTAATTTTAAGCTATGCCAATTAATTATTTGGACTAGGAACCTATTCACACCATACTACGTTAACAGGGGTTTGTTAATAAGGTCACACTGAGGTCTTCGATAAGAATCATTTTTCATATGCAATATTTATCATTACTATTGAATTCTCTATACGATATCCACTTGCCCACCTTTTTATTTTTATAAATATCGGCCAAAAAAAAAAAATTGCTCGGTCAAAAAGCTTGACAATGTAATACAAGGTGACTCATAAGCTGTTATTAAAATTATTTACAAAATATTTAATTTATTATTATAAGCATTTGAAGATTAATTTTGTACAAAATTAGATAGGTATTTAAACAAAGAATAACAATTTTAATTAATTTGTTGCAATTCAAATTTACTATTTGTACTTAATACTTTTAGGTACCTATAATTATTTATTTTCTAAACACAATAAAATGTTCAAAACATTTAGATTAATTTTAAACTGTTGCCTATTTTATTTTAATACTACACACCTATTCACACCATTTTACTGTAAGGTGGTATTAACTCAAAAGTTAATAACAATAATAAATTATATAACAATTTTGTATTATAATAATTAAATATTTTTATTTTCAAGTTTTTATTTTATACCTGTATAGTGGTCTTCAGAATTTTTTACATAAATAGTGGTCCGCACAACTAAAAAATATTGGGAATTGCCGCTTTAGAAAACAATATTTTTAAGTGATTGAAACTGATAGTGATAACGTACATCATACATGATTATAAAATATAAGTTCCACGAAAATACAAACTATTTCTAGCTTCTAATGGGCAATGAACTGAAAGTTAAAATCTTTAATATTTTTAAGTTATAAAGTGTCCTAGTATTTTGATTTCCCCAAACATTTACTAAGATGTTTAAGGATTATAAAGATATATTATTATTTTTGAGTTTTTTTTGTTTCATAGTACTTTGTTTTTATAGGACCAACTATCCATTATAGAAAAAACATGCTCACTTTTATATTTAAGGCACTATTTTTATAAAACTAAATGTCATCGGGATACCACCATCTCGACTTATTATTTTACTGCTTATAAAGACCATATCCTAAAAAAAAAAAGTTTTTTCACGAACTAATGTGCTGTTCTACTTAATAAATTTATCCGTAATTGTTTTAGCTTTATTCTCGCAATGGTTTAAACAATATGCGAGCTGCTGTAGAAATTATAAGGATTTTAGGTATCCGAAGTACCACTTAATTAAGTGAATTTGATACCGACCGTTTTTAAGGAGTTCAATATAGGCAATTTTCTCTCTATTTTCGTGTTTTGTAAATGTGTGCGTAAAGTAAGTGATTATTAAGGTGTGTAATTTAGTAATATAAATGCTCTCCCATACAAGTCATACATGCAAAACGCACTACATGAATATTCATTTTTTTGTTTTTTTTTGGTCAAAAATATCAATATTTATATAGGTAATTGTTGCACTAACTTCTATATCCGATTAAATTTCTGAAAACATATTTGATTCGTAATGTAATTTACCTACTTAAAATCACTTTTTTTCATTATTAAATTTCAAAATTATTATAATATTTTAAAATTCGTAATATTCAAAATTATAATCTAAAATTTTGAAGGGCTTAGCTAAGTTTTAAATAGTGAAAAATTCTCATTCAAGTCAACTTCGTGACGACTTCAAATGTTTGTTTTCAGGAGTTTTATCCAATGACTGAGATATACGGCATAAGATAGGTCTTTTGATAGAATTGAACCCATAGGGGGTTTCCGGGGCCCATGCCCAACTCTATTTTTGTTAATATTAATTGGTTTATTACTTGTAAAAAAAAATATATATGTGCTGTATTATCTTTACTTTGCCCTTTCCCTCCCCCTGATTAATATATCTAAGCGCGCCTTTGTTAATACACTGACGGAATTGAATCCCCTCAAGATATGAGTGACATCATTTAAAGTCTAAATGTAATATATATGTTGTAAGGTTACCCTTACGGTCGGATACTAAAAGGGTACCGACCACCGCGGATCCGAGACTAGTTAGTTCGGAGAAACGTGGATTTTAAATTATTGAGATACACATTATATGTGTAAGATAACATTGGTAGCACCCGAAGTATGGGCATGAGGATATAAATACATAATTGATTATCCGACACCTGTAGGGTCACCACATTGGCCTGGTCGCAGCCGCTGTTGTTTTTCGTTGTTGTTTCTACTCCATGGCTGGGGACATTGCACACTTGATGGAAAACTGCATTGCGCCGATGACCGCGGTCAGGAAGCGAAACGGCGACTGACAGATCGGCAGTAACGCAATACCGTGGTGGCGGCCTTACAGGTGTGTGTCGATATAATAAGAAACACGATATGACATTTTTTTATCTATTGCTGTATGTGTGTGTGCTGTCGGATCTGGGTACGCCTTATCTCTCCGGACTTTATATTGTGGCATACATGTACATGACCCATAAACATATACCGGCTTCAGTAAAGTACCACAGGGATAATTTTAGTCACGTTACAATGTGTTATTCAGGTTTTTAATGAATTTATTATCGAACATCCATTTATATCCATTTATATTTGTTGTGTGCTGTACTAAATGAGGAATTTTTGTTCCGTAAATTAATTAATAAATAAATAAATATCCAGTCGGAATAAATTATTGTATATTATATTATATTATTCGAATATTAATAACAGTAGATGAACGCAATATTATGATGAACTTTTAATTTGTAATATCGTGTTTTTAATACCACCAAGCGGGCCAACTTGGGGCAGTTTTGAAATTATATTGTAAATAACTTTAAGATTAACTAATCTAGATGTATTTACAATTTAACATTTTTTTTTAAGGTTTGCTTTATTCATTTCTGATGCATTTTCACCATAGTACATCGTCAAATTATTATTCCTTCTATGTTTTTTTTTTACTTTTCTGCTTACCCCATGTTGCACTGAATATCAACAACATGGGGATTTCATGTTTTTCTTATGAAAAATCTATATTATCATTCACTTAAACAAACTTGGGGACACTATTTTAATTTTTTTTAAATAATAGACAATTTTCTGAGCTTAACAAATATATTTTGTAACTGGTAAGTGTATATTAACATAATATACAAAAAAAAATATTATAATAATTCTTGTTCTTGTAATTTTATTAACGGCGCGTTATCGAATCGAACTATTACGACAATTTCGACGTGTGCAGTTTCAAGTCGAAACCACAACACTATCACACACTATTGTCCCGGAAACCTCGAGGTCTAACGCACTGCGTTATTCGGAACAAATCTCACTTCTGACAATTAATGTTGACTTCCCTCTAAGGTAAAGAAGCAACAAAAACAAAAAAACAACAAGCAACAGTTAAATCTAAACAAAAACACTTTATTGAATATACTCATAAATCACTCAAGAAGAAAGGCACTGGTCCTTCGCAAAGACAGTGCAGGTGACCACTCGCCTTACTCGCCTTTTGACAACAACTAACTTACTACAACAGTACTACTCGGCCATACAGCGGAGCCGCCACCGCTAGAGACGGCGATAGGCCACCTGGCCACGCCATCTAGAGGAGTTAACACCTATATAGGCATATAGTATATTATAGTCTTGAACTCGGACTAGACTATGTTATTACAACTTTTGTACGTATTACTGAGTAATATCACTGGATATTTTCTCTAGTCACGTGCCTCTTGTTATTTTTTTTTCTCCGTGATCAAATTTACTTGTTGTATTTATTAATATAGATTGTAAATAAAAAAAAATGTAATACCATTGATTATGAACACTCAAAATAATAATTATTATAATATAGTATTCATAATCAATGGTAATACCATTTTTAAGTGGAAATTTATTATAAAGAACAAGGACTCGACTGCATAGTTTAGTGGCCGCGATTAAAGATTACAAACTGATTAATACATTATAGGTAAATAATTATAAATATGTGGTATGTTATAAAAAAAAAAAGAACAAATTAAAATTATTTAGATTTTTGGTTAAATGGTTTTGTGTAAATTAGTGTCTCTTATAAAACTAAGTGTACTGTTGATATTTAGAGGTTCATGGTTTAGACATACGAAGAGACTGCTGGGAATGTTGTGTTTAGTTCTTTCTTCATTAAATTGGCGGCATTCTTGTTTTAGTTTTGTGTGTTTGAATTCAGCTGTTTGTCTAGATATATTTTGAATAACTCGTTATGCAGACGAGTAAAACGTATTTTACTGCTATTTGATTGAAGTTTAGGTCTGACATTTTCAATTATATCTATCATAGCTTTTAACGAAATGTTGTACTGTTCAAATATAAATTCTGGATCTGGATTAATTTATACCTTTTCGATTATATCTCTAAATTGTGGGTAATTGATTGGTAATTTCTTATTATTGTCAAAAAAACTTTTAATTGGTAATAAATGTGTATCATGTTTTCTATGAAGTTTTCAGTCGCTGGAATTAATTTTGTTTTTTTTGTAGGGTTAGTCTTATGTGTTTTGGTTTGGTTTGTTGAGGGAGTCACCTTGTTTGATATTGTTGAGGCCGACAATGTGGGCGATTGTGTTGAAGCTGATCTTTTAGTATTTGGAAGTGGTTCTGTCTCAATTTGTTGTTCTTTATTGTCGGTTTGAGAATGGTCCATTGGTTCATAAAAATCAATTTCCTACTCTAGATGTATGGGTGTTTTAGGTTCATCTAATTCTAACTGTGTTTGGGTATTTGATAATGGGCTAATATTATTTGTCTCAGTGGGTTTGAGTTCATTTGCTTTAGGACAATTGTTTGAAGTATGTCCAATTTTTTTGCATAAAAAACAGGTTAATTCATCATTAGAAAGAAATATCCGATAGTTTGCGTTTTAAAAATTGATCAGTATGGAGCTAGGTATTTTGTTTTGATCTTCAGGTGATATATACATTTGGCGTCTAAAACTTAGTATGTGTGTAGATGTGAATTCCTGCACGTAAAAATGATATAGGACTGGTGGGTGTTATGTTGTATTCTTTAAGTGCTTCTATTATTATTTCATGTGGTATATTGGGGTATACATTTGCAAGGATGATTCTTTTGTCCGGATTGTATAGTTTTCTTAATTTAATATTTTGGCCTTGCACAACTAAATTTTCGTTGTCTTGAATTAATTTATTAGCTAGGTCTTTTGTCGATAAGAAGATATACATTCGTTTTTTAGATATTTTGGACACGAAAAAAAGATTTTCTAGTTTGGTTATTTTTCCTATTTCAATAATGTAATCTTTTAATTGTACCTACTTCTTCGTTTTCTATATCAAATATAATAGCCTGATCTTTTTTTGGAAAAGGATTAGGATTTATGTTTCTGCGAAAGTTTTTTCTTGGGTTGCAATATTTTGTTGTGGTAAATTGTTATCCATATTTTTTGAGGTGTCAGAAATAAGATTTTCGGTTGATTGGTTTGGTGAAGAAGGTGGCATGTTTGATTTAGATATTTGGTTTTGTGTAGACATTTTATGTTGGGTTGAATTGGAAGTTAATTCACCACACGTCGACGGTGATTTAATTGGTTTGTTCATTTATTTAGTAAGATATAGGTGGTATATGTGTACATAAAATTACATATTACCTGCGATAAATGTCGACCTTGATGTTATATAACGTGCTAACGACAGCTATAAGGCGATAACGGATACAAAGGTAACACACGTACTGCTTGGACGATAGTGGGACACGAACTGAAGGAGGAAATTTAATATAAAACAAAGTGTTGAATAATGTTACATTTCTGTGTATATTGTAGTATTTTTTTTAAAAACAATTAATTTCCATTGTAATAGTAGCTGTTTTTTAATCAATCAAGACGATATGCGTTTCGGTTCAGACGGCGTTCAACACCGGAAGTGTTGGTTGTCGGCAGTGACGCTGAATGCGGGCACCGTGTCCGGATACCTTTGGCCGAACGTGAACCTGGTGCAGCATTTTACGGCTTTGCCGTCATACGCCCCTGGGCCTGGCGTCACTTGCTTGCAGCCGTTGACAAACCTCTTTCCAATCGTTTTGCCGGTCGAGAACGGCCAGGCAGATACAGATCGGCTGACGGTAGTTCGTACTGTCCGGGGCCGGGCGTAGGGCACACCTTAGGCTGCTTAAACCGCTGTCCAAGCGACGTTTTCAGCCCACAGTCCTGGCATGACGGATAGTACGCGTTCGGCGCTGGTCCACAAGAACGATCGCCACCCCGCGCGCCAGGTCTTGGTCCGATTCGATGGCCGGTTTTTAAAAGCCCTGACTTAAGGCAGTATTCGGCGGGGCTGGGGGTGCAGTTCAATCCAGAGCGAAACGCCCGTAGGCCGAACGGGCCACCTGGCACTCGGTGGAGACCTACACGGCTAAGTCCGACCGTGTTATACGCCGGTCCTGGGCCGAACCCACACGCCTGTGTAATAAACCATTATAAGTTACATTGGCTTAAACATTGGGCACTTGGGGGACTTTGTGTTCCTACAGATATCTACCAAGTCCCCCAATTCAAAAGTTAGTTGGTACTATATAATAATATTATGATGGGGGGAGCTTAGCCCCCTAAAAAATTGAGCTATTTGCGCTTGTTTTATTACATTATATCAATACATAACTGTATTACATTATAACCTGCACGGCATTGCACGTAACAAATTAAAAAGTTTATATGAAAACTGTGATAATACTAAAATTACTAAATTGTCATAGATAATTAGAGGAGAATATTATCCATGTTTAGATTATTTATCATGCTAATCGTGGCCATTTTTTGTTACCGAGATCAAATCATTTTTTTCTGTGAATTTGTAAAATTTATGTTTTCTTTAATTTATTGTGTTATTTTAACACAGATAATTTTCTCCTCTGTAAGCCGTGTATATATTCTGGTAATTTTGAAAAAATTTAAAAACCATTGGTTTTAAATCGTGTAAAACTATTTTTGTTAAAAAATAATGTTTAAAGCCACGCTTTTTGTCGAAAATTAGATGGCTTCGTTTGTCTGAGCAGTGTTATATTATTGTTTTTATCGTTATATCGTGCCAGGGGTATTTATCACTCACGTTTTTGGATTTTTTTCCGGGCATCGAGTACGCGGGGTTCTTTTCAATCGACGGATCGGTGGCTCGTGGTCCGATCGTGGTCCTCACGCAGTAAGCCGCCGGCCCCGGACTCCTGGATCCCGAGTTGGTGTAATCGAGAATTTTCTTGTCCATTATGTGCCCGTCGACCTCGCGGGGTTCTAAATAGCAACCCATCATCCGGACACTCTTAAGGGGTCTCGCGCCTTCCATGCAATCCAAGACCGTATGGTCCACAGCATATTCAGTTATCTTGCAGCACTCAGCGCATGTCGGGTCATTACTGCCGGGAATCACGAATCTGGCGATGGGGTCACAACCCAATATCTTCCGGCCCATGACGTCGGTTTCGTGTAATTGGATTTGTTCACGTGATCTGTATTAGAATGTGTATTTTATGTTAACGTGTATTATCGGACTCGTTCCTTTGTACTCGAACCGATTTTGTAAGTAAATTTTGTGTTCAGTAGTTCATGTGGACGTCTGTTTGTAATGTATTAAAATATGATACCCATAATTGTGTTGTTTATGTACAGATATATGTGTTAGTATATACGCACGTCGCTAGGTGATAAGATATTGAAGTTTTATTTAAGGTCGTCAAGGATAAAAAAAAATGGCGCAAGATGTACAATACTGTTATTATTAGGGCACGCGTAACAGGACTTTTAAACTAAGAAGAAATACGAATGTAAGATTGTAGGGGTGTTAATTGTGTCTGAAAAGAGATTAATAAGGAAAGATAAATTTGACATGTGCCTAGATCGACCAGACTTCTCTAGCATCTTGTCTCTGACAAAGCTATTTCAAAACAGGTAAGTAGTCATGAGACTGGTAAAGGATGTAAGATGTTTATTCTATAACCTAAAACACACGAAAAAAATTATTTGTATACGGCAGTAATAAATTTCATACTTCAATCGTACAACAATATAATTGAAAAATTGTCCCAACAACTCAGTCAGTACCAGGACAAGCACCAACAAATTAATCTCCAACAATCAATTGATAGTCTACGGTGGTTAGAAATAGAGTATTGTAAATCAAAATCCGGTACACCTTGCAAATAGTCTTTCTTTTTCAAAAAAAAATAATAAATATTGAAATCTGATCACTCACTGGCGTGAGTTTTTTCTGTAAGGTATGTTTTTGATAGGAAAAAAGTTTACATGCAGGCCCCTTAATTAATTTTTTATTGACAATAATCATTATATGTTATGGATTTAAATTTTTTTATAATTATTTCATTTAAAGAAAATGTTGACTTTAATTGATTTTGATTTTGAATGGTAGAACGCATTCGAACCACTCTGTTGTGTGTATTCCGATAGAAGAACGAATACGGAACCATAGCCTTATTTAAATACTGTTTATACCTATGCAATTAAAATTTGTCCTTACAAATAAATACTATTGCTAATTTCTTTTTTTTATATTTAAATTATAGGTATTCCGTCGTTAAAAACAAACTTAGTCATCATTTAATGTATTTGGACGACTTATCTATAGAATATATTAACGTAGCAAAAATGTATTTTATACATTAAGGCATATTATTTTAGTGTAAGAGAATATACAGCCTATATTTCATATTTAAGAATAAATTGTATTATTGCTCATAAAATATCATATTTCTTAATTTCTCGAATTGTAATTATTTTGTATATAGCAGGAAAAACATGTTTTTAATTTAATAAATAAAAGCGGGTTATTAGATGTCGCTCTGCTGTACAGTAGGTTACAACTGGGTCAATGTATAATGGATTGTATTAAACTTTAATTCATTGTATAAGAAAAACGATTCTGAGCGGAGACGGTTTATCATTCTGGATTTTTCATATTGTTATTATTTATTATAGCCTGTATGTTGAATTAATATTATTTATTATTCGTTGCTATGGTGATAAACAAAGCGTTAGAAAATAAAATACTATTTTTAGTGGTTTTTCGTGATTTGTTGGTAGTTTTTCCTGTGGCATTAAATAACTATTGAGAAAATCGAAATATAACCTTTCTAAAATACCATCTTGATCCGATTTGCTAAAAGATAAGGTACTATATGTTGAAATTGAAGAACTCCTTCTAGTAGAACTTTTGTAAACAGGATAAAAAAAAATAAATAAAAATAAACACCATTGTAAAACCACTAGCTTCTAAGAATCTAAAAATTATAGAAATAGTTCAACAATTTATTTGTTACTGGAAATTGTTTAGTTATTTCAATTGTTTAATTGCTTCAAGTGGGACTGCATTTAAATAATATATTTATGAAAAGATCTGAATCATTATTTTCAAGTGAAAGCATAAATATTAAAGTAAACATGGCTGTACTATTAATATTATGCATAATTAAAGTTTTTTAATTATTTGAAGTAAAAATGCACTTTTTACCATGTTAAGGATTATCAAGAGAATATTTTCAGGTTTCTTTAGAGCATATAAAAATAATATTTAAAATTTTTAAAAACATTAAAAATGTACTCTTTGAATAATAAACTAAAATAATCTCACAGCAATATATGCATATTTTGCCTATCTATAACGCCGTGTTACCAAAACTGTACTAACTATTGATTACTAAAACGTAAGAATGTTCCAAATTCTAAATATAGTATTCCTTTATTATTTAGTTTTCCAATTTGTGTTTTGTCGTATTACTCATGTTGAATGACACACGCTAAACCCCCGACGTCTTACCTCGTAGACTCTTTGGCCCAGCTGTTCTCAAACTGTGATGCACGTAGAACTATAGTAGTACGCAAATGGCTACATGGTGGTACACGGAAATCCATGTGGTGGTACAACGGACAATTAATAAATTAATATTTTACTTTTATTATGTAACGGATCTAATATTATTTTATGTTTTCTGTAAATAGGTACTAAATAATATAATGTTAAATGTACCTAAATATTATTTTTATACATTATTATTGTTAAATATTATATGTATTAACATTTTATATACCTAGTTCTATTTTTAGTCATGAGTGGTACATGATCAATCCATAATACACATAACTCATGAGTTGTACTTACAAGAAAAACAATTTGAGAATCTCTGCGCTAAGTTAATGACTATAATAAAATAAATAATACCCCGGCGCAGTAAAGGTAAAACCATTTTTATTTAATTACCATTTAATGCATGACGGTGACGGTGGTGGTTAATATTAAAAACTAAAAATATAGTGTTGCCTTGTTTTAAGGGCGACCCTTTGGGGGGGGGGGAGAAGGGGAGGACATATCGATAGTAAAAATACAAATACATATCTGACTAGTAAGGTATTGTTAGCGACGTTTATTTTTGTATTCGGCATACCGGCCTACCGGCCCGTGTCCGCTGCCGTATCTCGTTCTGTTTTTCCGTTACCGCCATGAACTAAGATAGCTATAAGAAGAGTACTATCTTAGTTCATGGTTACCGCCGAGCACGACCATAGACATATTAATAAATGGTCTGCGCTTTCCTCACCCCCCATCTATCCGAAGCTGAAATGTAAATTGTGTGAGTGAGATAGAAACTGTTGGGGGCAATCATGAAAGACATGTATTCAATTATTTCCCTCATGCTTGCCCCCAACAGTTTTTTTCTCTCTCATCAATGTCGGTTTCATGATTTCTCTCTCTAAGCGCAGTCCATTTATTTATATGTCTATGGGCACGACGCACGTGCTCGCGGACGATCTACCGAATCCGTCGTATAGTTCCTCTTTACTTAAAAGCCGTTTCCCTCTTTTATATAGTTTCTATACAAACACCATTTGTAATGTTTAATAAACCGTGTGATACAATAAAACTACGTATTATTATTTAATCCTGACAACCCCTTATAATAAAATATTATTGCTATCAGTATTGATATTATTTATTTTTATAATGCTTTAATAATGGATTTTTATAACAAAATGTTTTTTACCTTTTTAAGGATGTAGTAATCATAGTATGTAGTAATTGACACGAATTAAATTAAATAATAAACTGAATTATTTTTTACCTTTTTAAGTATTTATTCTAGTATGGTAAGTAGTTATTGACACTTAAAGAATTAAATAATGCATTGATATATATTAAACATTTTATTAAAAACTGAACTACCAACTCTTTTTTATTTAATAAATACTTATATAGTTATGATAAATGAATAAATACTATTGCATGAATACAGTCATATAATATTGTACTACGTAAACTTACATATAGCAGTTAACAAGTTAACAGAATGATCAATATTATTGCATATATACAGTGTCCCTCCCCTGTATTTTCAAAGATGGACGCCCTTGCCTTGTTTGCTTCATTGGCCTGACATATTTTAACTGTTAACAATTAATTAATTGCTAAAATATAGTTCTATACATCTATACTACATAATATTATGTATATTAAAATAATACTGACGACTATCTACAATATACGACGGTCCTCGAAAAGAATTCCCTCATATTTAAGGCTAATTTTTAGACATTCGAGAGTTTCTATTTGCTATGTTTGATATACAATTTAAACTTATTCATAATTTATTTTACCCCTTTGGTTTTTACAAATTTTTGTCCGAGCTAAATTTTTATTTTGACTTAATGATAAGGTTTCTACCAGCTGCGTAAAAAAGTCATATATTATCCACGTATGATAATTTTAGTACTATTAGGTACAATATTATATAATATAATACTATAGTACTATAGTACAAAAAATATCAGAAATTTGAAAATGTGGTCTTTAGGTTTACTTAAAAGTACTAAGAATTTGAATAAATGTAATATTAATCATCCCGATCATGTTTAAAAAATCGACCTGCATAATTTGTATGCCGAGTACATTTTTGGTTAAATGGAACAATAGTTGATTTATAAATATTAAATAACTTATTTGTCAATATAATTAAAAATCGTGTTTTTCAAATGGAACATTTTCCTATGTCGACAGCGAAATAATGTAGGAGTGGTCGGCCAAACGATATTTTATTTAAATTTACAAATGTAGGTATAATAGCTAGCTATCGTGCGGTATCATATAGCTGTGTAGTAAATTTTTTAATACGGTGCCTCGTGCCTGCATGATATCGCGTTCGGCCGACGGTCATGCATTAGTAAAGTCGTTGTTTTTTTTGTTTTAAACATTTTAATCCGTCAAACCTTCCAGTAACACAAGTTTGTCTGGCCTGTTTTTACGTGTTTATATTTTGTATCTTCTGCAGCCTTTTTAACTGAACTTAACGGAGTTCAAAAATTTGATTAACTTGCCAAGCCAATACATATATAATATTATAGAACGTGAATGATAAATAATTATTTAGTGTTACATAATACGCTACTCGAAATGTGCACTCGCGGTGTACCTATACATTCTAAGTTTTATTTTTAACAACAAATTTTAACCAAAGGGTCTTGCAACTGTTGTAAAATCACCAGATTTGTGCAATTTATGAATTATTGAGAAGAACATTGTTTGTGCTTAAGCGTTTTTAAAAGTTTGATAGTTTGATTCACTAGTTTTTGATAATTTATTGTAAAATACAAAAAAAATACATTTTAAAAATTCACAGGAAAAAAATTATTTGAACTAACCCCCATTGGCAGTATTATATACAAAAAAGTATTAATTATTTTTTTGTCTATAATTTTTGTTTTAAGTTTTTTTTTTGTAAAATACCATTTTACCGGAACTCTGTGGTATCAGTATTAATTTGATAAACGCTATTGGCGATAGAGTATAGAGCAGTCCGCTTATGTGGTTAAAAAAGAGAATATGTAAAGTTAAAAGGTATTAAGTTTAAAGGGTGTAAAGGACTACAGCTATACATGATGATGGCATTTGTAAATAATGATTTCATCGCAAGTACACCGAGTTCTTTTTTGTTTAAATGAAATAATCGTTAATTTAAAAATATTATTGTCCCTAAAAAGTCGTTTATTTTTCACATGGGACATTTTCCCACCACGTCGACGACGAAATAATGTATTATAAAAAACGGGTTAGGTTAGGTCGAAACGATATTATAAGTAAACATGTAGGTATACATCGGTAGGTTTCGTGCGGTATCATAGCTATGTGTAGTAAATTTTTAAATTCGGTGCCTCGTCCCTGTATAAAAATATATATAATTAATATTATGTTATATGTAAATCAGCTTTAATCATTGTATAGCCGGCAGTGTTGAGTGATATCTAGATAAATTATCTAGATTCAAATTTAGTATCTTCATCTTACCTAGACGAATAAAAAAAATAGTATCTAATTGGTATCTGAGATTTAAATTACGGAAATCTACATAAATATCTATAGATAAATGTCGTTGTGTAATAGACGTGTTTTTTTCAATAATAATTTACCCATTTAGTCATTTTACATAAAATATTATAATATTATCACAATACTGTCTATACGAGTACAAAAAAAAAATAATAACATTTAAGTGCTGTTTCCTGGCAAATGGCAATAATTGTATTCTATGCTGTTACCACAATTAATAATAACAATAGCAGTAAGGCACCCTTCTGTCCGTTACGATCGTATATCAATACAGATACCAGAATAGGGGCTATTCCAAATTTAAACAATAATAAATCACTGTGTTAGAAGATTATCCCATAGTTAAACAAGTGTTCTTAAAATACAACACAACTATTCCGTCTTCAGCTCCAGTCGAACGACTCTTTAGTGAACCAATCCAAGTATTGACACACCGGAGAAACCGTCTGAGGGATAAAACATTTGAGATGTTGCCATGTTGCAGGTCAAAAAGTTAAACAAGCCTGCATTGTTTTGTATGTTATTTTAATTATTTATGTTGCGTTGAATAATTAATATTTTCAAAAGAATAAAGTTTTATTTACTTATTTTAATTTATAGTTAAAATATAATATAAAAAGTCTATAGACCAGTTTTTTAAACCAGAAAATATATGTTAAGTAGTAATTACTACTAAATACTAATTAGTACTTAATTCAACCATGATTTTGGGGTAGATGTATTTGTCATACACTGGAAATTGGAACTGTATGTCTGTATGCTCAGTATATATATTTTATACTTATATTTGTTCATTTATATATTATTGATACAAAATAAACCTTCCAGATTTGCTTCCCTTAATAAATTACTAAACCAAGAATCCAATAGCATGTCAAGCATTAATAAAAATTAACAGCTATGATTTAAACGTCTAGATAAAAAAAGTCTTATCTACATATTTCTCTGGATAAAAATTGAATATTCTATCTTCATATTAATCTAGATATCAATTTAGCTAGTAATCTAATATGTATCTAAATGTTATTTCTGCTATCTGAACTCAACACCGATAGCCGGGTGACCTAAATAGTGTGGTAATGATAGTTCGGCCATACGCCCATTTACCGGTGGTCGATCGTTAATATTTAAAAACATCGAATGTCGTGTACGGGCAATAGGTGCTCCTCCTCCTCCTCCTCCTCCTCCTCCTCTGTCGTCGTACAGTGACCATACGAGTTTAACCTAATATTATGTACGACTTTTGTGCTGCACGACAACCCGCGACGGTACATAATAACACGGGTAAGCGCATATTTTATGTGTATAATACGCCACCGCGTATGTTTGCTGTCGTTGGACGAATATTTTAATAAATGCCGCAGGTAAGTAGGTTAGGTATAAGTAAGGTATACACACGCGCCCGAAGACGGTATGTAATTATAATATTATTATATTAATATTGTCATTAAAGTCATGCGTGCCTCGTGCCTCCGATGCCGTGCCCTCGACAACAACGACAGAGCTCGACATTCGGGGTTAATTTTTTCGAAATATTAATTATAAGACAGGGGAAGTATATTATGTCACCACTTTGCCGCACCGTAAACGTTCCGAGTGTACCTCGTCATTGAACTGCAGTAAATCACTGTAATGTAATAATGTTAGAAAACGTATTATTTTTAAATTACGACAAAATAACTAAAATCTTGATTCCTTGTTTAAACGTATCATTTTGTCCAAAATTGAACTTCAAATGTCTATAAAAAAAGACTGTATTGATGTATTATACCTTATAAATTTGTTGGTCATGTGCGATGAACTACTCATGAAACACATTGTAATAAATGTTCATTCCTTAGCTTTAAAATTGAATATTTTATACATTTTTAACTGTAAAATGGTTTACATATGCTCGTGATTTCGACGAATTTTTTTAGCATATTAACTTTTAGCGCTTAAAATATAAAAAATCGTGCTTATATTTTATCTTTAATATTTTTAAATAGCTTTGACAAAAACTTATGAAGAACCTTATGTATTACATTTTTAAGTTTTTCAACCACAAAAAATATTTTTTTCAACATTTATTAGAAAAAAATTGAAAATGTCAAGTATCTATAAGTAGCTTAAAAACAATCAAAATACTTTGGAAACTATACCATGTGTAGGAAATGATTGTTTAAACATTTTATGAAAATTTCAAGTAAACTAAAGCAACTTTTTAAACCGAAAAACAAAACCGATTTTGGTCAAACATTGATTTTGAGTAAACATTTCGGTTTTTTGGTTTTTATGGCGTAAAAATTAATTGGCTGTAATCGTTAGTTTTTAAGTTATAGCCTTAAGAAGTTCACGATTGTTGGTGTTTTACGCATGCCTACAACGTTATAGTTCATCGTGCTTTTAACAAATTATTCTATTTGTTTTTTGAAACAGGTAAATTATTTTTTAATTTTGCGAACAAGTGTTTTTGACCATAATTTTCAAACGAAGTTTTTAGAACTTCTTTTCAATGTACCATAAAATTAATGATACAAAAAAAAACATTTTGAAAAAAGAAAATTCCAAAAAATCACTTTAACTAAACTGCATTTATTTTATTCCAATTATTCAAATAATCGTTAAAAACATTTAAGTAACACTATTGAACTAAATTAACTAAATTCTATAAGTAGTCGTTATTCAGTAGTGCCCATCACACTAGCGCCTTAAACTAAACATGAAAAAAACATATTAACAAAATACCTTTAGATTATATTATAAATTAGTTCAATTTACAGTATAAGTTGTATAATGAACAAATATGTGTTAAAACTAAAAAAATGAGTAATGTCTTGTTACACAGAACTATTTTATGTCAGGACATATCATTATTCAATTTATTAATACTCAAATGCAAATAAGAACCTTGATGAATCGGTTTAGTTCTAGAGTCTAACCATTGTTTAATTTAAGTTAAACCTTCATTTGCTTTAAATTAAATTACATTGAATTGATGACACTTGAAATTACACATTAACATCAAAATTTACATTTAATAATCCATTTATATTAATTAAAAATCACACAAACTAAACAATACAACACTAAAAGTAGTTTATTCTTTTTTATTAATGACATTATAATATATTCAATTCTATAACTACTTGACACAATCTATCTATTTAAAAATATAATTTAAAGAGCAGTTAGGCTTTTTAGAAATATTATTTTTAAATCATAAAAATTATGGAATGCACATTGTAAGACACAATATTTATGATTGTTTATTTTATAATCTATTATTATACCATATTACATTGTATACATAGTATTCTATGTAAAATCAGTGGTTTTAATGATTACATTGATAATTAATTGACGATTTTTAAAAAAAAATGTCCTTGGCAACTCAAGATATAATGAGAAAACAATTTACAAAAACAAAATATAAGATATTAAATATTATAAATTAAAATAGTTTAAATAGGTAATAAGTATATCATATAATAAGATGTACAAAAATACAACAATACATAATTAAACAAATAATTATAATGTCTTACAATATGGACTACTGTATCTACTCCGTAAATTTTCATAGTTTTACAATAGTATTTCAAAATAGCGTAACTGTTGTTGGTCTACAAGCATAAAGCAAGAAAATTGTGGTCTGTTTGCCGAAAATATATATAATTAAAGCTTAGATTTTTTACTTTTCTAGAAAATACGAGTTTCTCGAATAACCTGTGACATAGGTACATAATTTTATTACATACATTAACATTTAAAAGTAGCACAGTTACATGATTACTAGAGATTTTTTTAAAACCATACTGATTATAACTAAAAGAGATATTTATCAAGAAATTCCATATACTTATTTTTAATACATAGGTCAAATACTTTCTAATTGTTAATGTCAATGCAATAGGTCTATAATTAAATTATTACAATCTTGATAATTATCTTAAATTTTAATATATAGATAGGTAGTTTATAAATATTAATAATATTATAATATAATATAATAATATTGTAATACATGTCATATAGGTACTAGCTAAACTAATTTAACTCTATATTTTAATAATCATAGTAATGTGTTTGTAATTTTATATTAATTATAAAAATTATTAAGAACTTAATATTTATCTAATTCTTATTTAATTGATTAAGTAATTTATCTGAAATAAATAGTACTCAAGAGCATAATGATATTAATATTATATTATACAAAAATAGATAACCCTTTAAATTAACAGTTATGTTAAATGTTACACTTTACTAAATTCTAACCCTTGTTGCATAAATGCATAGTATATTAACTTAAATGCTTTACTTTATTAACTACTAACTAAAATTCCAACAAAGTAGAACTATTAGAATTCACTAAATATTTGTAAAACTGTTTTGAATTATATTAACTTATTTTAATAAAATAAAATATACTTAATGGTATATAGTTTACATTCAAAACATACAATAAATCATAATAAGTAAAAATAAAACTTTTGTTTACGAATTATGAAAAGTTAAATAATATAATAGTGTAATACATACAATTAAATTCTATTTACAATTTCTTAATAGGTCATTATTATTTTCTAAATTTACCATAAAAGGCTTTTTCTCTTTAGTTGATATTTTTTATTGCAAACTATTAGAATTCAATTAATATTTCTAATCCTGGTTTATATTATATTTACTAATAAAATATAGGTAAATCATAATAAATCCAAAAAAAAAAACCATTATTTACTAATTTTACTTAATATGAAAAATTACAATTAATAGTGGAGTAAAAGTTTAATACGCACAATTGCTTAATTGATTTATGATACTTTAAACACATAATTATGTTCTGAACTACCAGAATTCATTTAATATTTGTAAAACTGATTTATATTATATTAACTTATTTTAGTTAAATAAAATATAGTTATTATAAAGCTAATGTTTAAACATATACCATATCATAATTAGTTTGAAAATATCTGTTGTTACAACAAAAAATTACATATAATGCACACAATTAAATATCATTAACATTTCTTTATAAGTTATATGATACTTAAAATAATTATCTTCTGAGTTTACCGCCCAGGCCTTTTTCTTTATAGTTGATATTTTTTGTTGCAGATCTACTAGGTCTTGATGAAGAAGTTGAATCATCAATATCTGATGCACTGCTTGATTCACTTGATCGTTTTGTACGTTTTCGACATGTTACATTTCTCATCATAGAAGATATGTAATTGCTGGTTTCAGTTCCATCAAATTCTGTAATACCACTTGAAGTAGAAGCAATTGCTGAAACATCAGCCTGAACTTCACTGACTATTGTTGATCTAGAAGAACTTTGAACATTTTGTATTGCATTAGTAGTATTGTTAGAATTTTGTGTTTGATTTTCTGGAGTATGCAACCAACTAGGACCTTCACCTAAATTTTCGTTGAGTCGACGTTGAGGTCCTTCTCCATTAGGAACAGCTTTGGAGTTTTTTAACATGGCTGCAACATCTTTTAATCTTACATATGGTTCCATATTAAGTTTGCATTGTGGTGAGCTTCTATAACTTAGTTTTCTTGGTCTTTTTGGAGTTTGTTCAGTACTACGCCGCGGTTGTTCAGTACTACGCCGCGGTTGTTCAGTACTATGCCGCGGTTGTTCAGTACTACGCTGCGGTTGTTCAGTACTATGCCGCGGTTGTTCAGTACTACGCTGCGGTTGTTCAGTACTAAGCCGCAGTTGTTCAGTACTATGCCGCGGTTGCTCAGTACTACGCCGGGGTTGTTCAGTACTATGCTGCGGTTGTTCAGTACTATGCCGCGGTTGTTCAATACTATGCCGCGGCTGTTCAGTACTATGCCGGGGTTGTTCAGTAATAGGACTTTCAACGATGGGCGACATCATAATATCACATCTCCTTATTCTAATAGCTGGTTGAATGATGGTGTGACCGTTAATCATAGGTCTAACAGTTTTTGTCTGTTTTTCTTTCTTTTCCTTGTTAAAATCTTTGATCTCAAACTTGCTCATTTCATGTACACTTTCTAACATAGATGGGATACATTGCGACATAGTTACCAATGCAGGTATACAGCTTTGAATAGTTTGTTCTAATTCACTAATTTTTTTAATCATTGTATTATGCATTGCCGTCAGTTGAACATTAGAATTTCTAATAGAGTTAATTTCAGTTTGCAATGACAATTTTTCCAATGATAAGTTATTCCTAGTGGTTGATAATTGTTGATTTTGGTCCGATAACTCATCAATACGCTTACGTAAACTATTATTAATTACCAAAGCATGATTAAGTTTCTTAATAAAGAAGTTATTCTTAGAAGGCTTGTTTCGATTTTGAACCGATAACGATTTGGGTGCCATTTTGAAAATATCCTTATTAAATTTGCTTTGGGCCTAAAAAATAAACAAAATATACTCAGTTAAAAAATGTATACAGTTAACATATGTATGTAAAGAATCAGAATATTCTTTAAACATTTTATAGGAGTTTTGATAACTTAACATAACGTATATATTAACTATTTTTAAGTTACACTGTCAGATATATATATTAATTCTTATCTAAGTCATTAATATTATTACTATTATTTTGTTAAACTGGTATTAAATTAAAGTTAGTCTGTTACACGCCGTCAATGAGGTAGTCAGATTATTTCATATTTATTAGTCGACCATATCTTTATTTAATAATAGTCAATAAAAATCTGTGTTCAGAAAAAACTCATTCATTGCGTTTACTTTTTTAAGAATAAATTGTGAATGTTACACATTTTTATTAATTAGAACTTAAAGTTTAAAAAACTTATATATTTACCGAATTTCTTATATTTAAATACCTACCTTTTGCTCTTATTTATTTTTTATCAATATTTATTATTGCTATAGTTTTATAGTTATAATTTAATTACCAAACTTAATATTATAATTTTAACTAAAAAACAAATTTAATCTCTTTTGCATTGATAGGTATAGACTATAGATAATATTATTAACATTGAGAAATAAGTATAAAAAAAAAACTAATAAAACATTTCAATTAAAATCAAGGATAATAATGAAAATAATTAAGGTATGTAATGAGTGGAAAACTTATACAAATATTTAATTACATTGATATATAAATTAATTTACTTTTTGAGAAACACAAATGTGACTATGTTTAATTAGAAAAAATAAAATTATTAAAATAAACTTGTTAATATTTTTGGAAAACATTCTAAGCACTGGTAAAATTTCCTGAACAGAAGGTGTATATATTTTTTCATTATTTGAAACACAAGGTACTAATATTACTATCGTAAAGAAACTTAAATGTTGAACAATTTTACTTACAATAGCTCCTTTATTATTAACCAAACCATGGACAAAATAATATTTAAAACCTACTAATCAAATAATACTTACAAATTAGAAATTAAATGTATCAACAATAATATATAAAATGTGTTTATTTTTCACTTCAATTCGATGAATCAACAGACATAACAGATATCGCTCAACTATGTATATTTATATGACTATTTTTTTCAAATTTTAATTCAAAAGAAGAATTATTAACTATAATCCCTATGAAAAGTACGACACGAGGTGTGGATATTTATCAGGCTTTCATTAATTTTGTCAATAAATCAAATTTACCTTTGTATAAATTAGTTTGTATTATGACTGATGGAGCTCCAGCTATGAGAGGTAAAAATAATAGTTTTATTGCTTTGTGTAAGAATGATAATAATTTTCCAAATTTTATAACATTCTATTATGTGATTCATCAACAAGCATTGTGTGGAAAATTATTGAATATAAGTAGTATAATGGACAGTGCTTTTAAAACAGCCAATTCTATACGTTCACAAAGCTTGCAAAGGCGACTTTTTAAATTACAATTAGAAGAAAACGATTCTCAGCATTGTGATTTATTACTGCATACGGATGTTAGATGATTGAGCCGTGGTAAATTTCTAGAAAGGTTTCAGTGTTTACTTCCTGAAATAATAGTTTTTAAAATCCAGATGCGATAATTATGATTGTTTAACAAACAATAAATGGCTTCAAAACTTAGATTTTTTAACAGATATAATGGCTCATTTAAACACTTTAAATGTTGAACTTCAAGGAAAAGATGGGACAATAATTGAGTTATTGAGTTCTATAAATGGTTTTAAATCAAAATTGATATTACTCAAGTCACAATTAAATGAATCTAATTAGAATAATTTTCCAAACTTAAAAAGATTTTTTTGAAAAGCAAAAATCTACAGTGGCAGTGGAAATATATTGCTCTGAGGTTGAAAAAGTGTACAATGAATTTGAGAGATGATTTAAAGATATTCAAAAATTAGAGCCGATTATTACATTAATGTCTTTTCCTTTCTCCGAAACAAACAATATTGAAAATATTTCTACACAAATAAGCAATTTGTTTGATATGGATTCTACAAAATTTGAATCTGAAATAATAAAAATTAAATCAGATATATTCCTCAAAGCTCGAGATTCTGAAACAAATTTTTGGAATTTACTGAGTGAAGAAAAATATCCGGGTTTGAGGAATGTAGCTTTGCAGTTGCATACTTATTTTGGATCCACATATTTATGCGAAACAACATTTTCTCACATGAAAATGATAAAAGCAGAATTACGATCTACGCTCTCTGATGACCATTTGGAGCAGTGTCTTCGATTAGCAATTAGCAACTATTCGCCAGATTACGACCAATTGGTCAACGACATGCAATGTCACACTTCAACAATGCCCAGATCAACAAAATAATATGTTAATTAAACTTAACTAATTAGATTTTAGAAATTATTATTTATTATTATATTATTTTTAGTAATTAGTAATTATTTATAATACTTATTGTATGTTTATATCCACTTTATGCAAGTATGTTTCTTAATAATTGTAGTTATTCAATAATAAAAATTTTTTTTTATAAAAGTCGATCCTCAAAAGTGAAGTATATTTTTAGTAGATCGTGACCAAAAAAAGTTTGGCCGCCTCTGATTTAGATAATGCCTAACACTACAAGTGGTAGAACAATTTGAATTCAGAAAAATGTAGGTGTGGACAGCCCCACAAAAAATCATTTTCATTTTGTGATATAGATCTCCAAAACTGGAGAGCAGATTTCGTTGTTTGGGTTCTTGTTAGATTCACATTGGTTAGGAGGAGTGCAGAACTTTATCTTTCATAGTTAGTTCACTACAGAACATTAAACAAAATTAAAACAAATTTTATTGGGCATTTTTGGATGTTTTTCAGCTTTACACCTTTGTAGTGAATTAACGATTAATGTGAATCTAACAAGACCCCAAACAACAAAATTTATTCTCCAGTTTCGGAAATCTACCTTGCTAAATGAAAATCTAGCAAAAAATAACACTTTTTTTTAACTGTGAAAAATTAAATAAATTTAATAAAAAAAATTTAATTCCACATTTAATATCTACTTGGTAATCCCTTTTTTATGAGTTATCAACCAACTTTCTAGCTATCATAGTTTAGGAAAAAAGTTAAAAAATAGAAATTTGGGACTGTTCACGCAAATGTTTTTATGGATTCAAGTGGTTATACCGCTTGGGTGTGATATCAAATCTCTCTAATTAATACTTTATATTAAAGCTAGCTAATTTAATCTCCTACTTATCATTACTGAGTTATATTTTTATTATTTTCCTATTTAACAAAAATTCTTGAAGTTTTCAAAATTCAGACTTTATTCATTTTAATGATTAAAATTCAAGAAATTAAAGGTAACCAAATGATAATTCAAAATAGGTGGTTTGAGTTAAGTTTTACTATTGCGATTAGTCACGTATTAGTCGATATAACCTCAATATTATTCTTTTACCTTTTCTTGTGAATGATTTTGTAAGCAAACTTCCAATCATATTTAATTAATTATAATGACTTTATTAAAGGGCATGTTAAGTCGTAAATACTTGGGTTGTGAAAATATATTATGTTTTATACATTAAGTGCAATACTTGAGTGCAGTTGTTTCGACCGTAGCGCGTCTAAAACGAATGGGTTTAGAATAAGGTCACTCACCTACTAGGTTGTTAACGACGAATGCTTGGATGGCAAACGACGATAGAGACGACGACTGTAAGACTGCTGAATGTTGAAGTTGTTAAAATCGCAATTATTACTATTCAAAAACACTTGAAAAAATTATAGAAAATGGTCGTCCGACGAGCTGCTGTCGTAGACTCGAAGTGGTCTGTACAATACACACCGAGGAGTTCAATTATTACTGTAATTTTTACAGTATAACAGACCGCATTGAAATGACGACAACCAGTCGGTCGACGACACGACGAAAAAATATCGAATTCTTCAGAACGTACAGAAATCTTCCCACCTACTTTTGTAAATATTGATGCCAAAAAAGTGTAAAATGCAGTCAGCTGCAACTGCTGTGCCAGTGATGCAACCGGCAATCAGTGAAACGATGTCCGACGCGGTCACGACTGAATTTCAAATACGACACGAGATCGCCACGCACGTTCACCCACACGGCCGTCGATCGTAATTTTTTTTCGCACAAAATATCACAGTCATCGTCGGACGCGTCCCGACAAGTGCGGAATGGCTCCAAAGAGTACAATTTCAACCAATAATGGCTGTAGCTTGTAGCGTCACCGTCAGTTCCCTTTTACCGTACTGTCGCTTGTTTAGCAAAGAACACAGAAATGTAGAATGTTGCCTTTGGTCTTTCACAGCCTTATTTTTGATTCCAAGACGATGATTCAGCGAAATCATTGGGAAAAAATGTATACATATTTTGCCGCGTAAAATTACAAGTTATAACTTACGTATAAGGTTATAAACTATAATAATTCTTTCCGTCGAGAAAAGGTAACAAAAATATTGCAAGTACAAAAAACAGTTGGTAAATTAGATTTGATAATAGTTAATGTGCATTGTAATTTGTATACCTTAAGAACTGTATTTACTGTACAGGCAGTATAGCCGTAAAGGTAAAGCGTAGACGATAGTCCTATTAACTAATAGACAGAGAAACCACCGGACGAGTCAACGAGAATAAATCAATAAAGGTTAAAAGGTCCCCCCACACTGCAGCGGTGGCGGTAAAATGAGTCTGGGCACCTTTATGAGATGAATCGAGAGAGAAAAAATGTCGGACGACGATCGTACTTTTCAGATATTTTTACAATCTAAAACTTTTGAATTTGTCAGGAAATTTACTTGATAAAAAGATTTTTCAATTTCTTTGACATTAAACTCTTAAACATTTCAAAATGTCGTCTTTAAATTTTGAATATTGTATAAATAAATAATAATAAATGTCTAAATGCTAATAATATTGAACTGAACAAACTAATTAGAAAATGTAAGAAAGTAGATTTCAAGTAAACTTCTTAACGAATTCAAATATGTTAGTTAATACAATAGGCCAAAAATTGATACTTTCAGACAACAAAAAAACAAAATAATTAATATCTGAGTAGCGCTTTGTTGACAGGGGTTTACTATAGGCAATTTTAATATTTTATTTTTAATTTAAATAATATTTTTATACTAATTCAAAGTATTTTAAATGTGGTTAAATATCAGCCAACAATGGTTATTGAGTAATAACGAAACATTGGTTTCGCGTAACAACAAAAGTTAATCTTTACAAATAAATGATTTGGATTGCCTTTTAAGAAAAATATAATATGTAAAGACATAGATCAAGTTCTTCTCTGTGAATCGTGAACATTTTAGGTCGTATGGTCAATTAAAAAAAAAAAATAACTCGAGTTTTATTTTCCTGAAAATGTGTCACTTAACTTAGTAATCAAATTCAAATCCCAAAATTAATTTTATAGCAATATTAAAAATACATAAATTTAAGTTTTTTAAGGAACCATGACATTTTTATTCAAAAACATTTCTAATTAACAAAAAATGAATCATTATGAAAAAAAAATATGTATAACTATATCCAACAAATTTAACTTAACCGGCCGAATTCTGCCGGTAATAAAATCTGTTATCAGTCGGTTAGCATTAACCAACACTTTATCGGACATTGTAAGGACGGCCCTTAATGAATTTAATGAACAAACAAAAGTATTCAATATATTTTACAACTAATGAAAATATATATGAATTATTATCGTTAGTCTCATCGCTATCTTCGATTTAGGTTTCCTAAAATTGGTAGAAATGAGGGTTTTGTATTAAGTGGACATAAGTCAATATTGGTAACAGTAAGTTTAATGGTTATTGAAGTGCTTGAAGTAGAGTTTTCTAGGCATACAATGTATTAGTTATATTATGTTCAAGAATTCAGGTTTAAATTATTAGATTTTATGAAGACCATTATGAGTGTCTATTTATTACAGATGACAACCTACTCATATGGGATCTCAAGGATTCCAATGATTCTACTGCAAAATTAAATGCAAATATAATAAATGTATCCATGACCTGTCGTTCAGCTTGCTTAGCTTGCACTTAAAACTTCCATAGCGATATAACAAATTATGTTGAAATAAATTATAATATAATAATAAGAATTATATAAGTTTTTGTAAAATTATAGTAATATATTTCTAATACATAGTTAATTATCTTTAAATTATTATTTATCATGTATGTTTTTGCTAAAAGTAACCTAATTAGTGATTATAGGCCTGTTAATTTTGTGTTCCATTACAGACTTGGACAAAACAGTTATTTTTATCTAAGATGATGTCAGCAGGTCTCTTTGGCCCATACGCAACATAGACAAAACGTATTTAGGCAGAATCATTGGTTTTATTTTTCATAATAATCTTAGAGTAAAATCACCCATTACAAAAACAATAGAAAATATTTTTTTTTGAGAGTATGACATATTATCTCAAAAATAATTTAAAGAATATTTAAATTTCTAATTTTATTTAATTTTTAAAGTCGAATACGAAGTCAAATAATAATAAAATATAAAACTAATGTCATACCTTCAGATTAATTATCCTCTAATTTTTTTAAAAGGTTATTTTACTCCAAGATCATATTAATGATTTTAGGTGAAAGCGTTTTATCTATGTTGTGCGTGAGTTTAAAAAAGAAAACAGATATTGCGCTGACAATATTGACAAGTGTTTGCGACATTATCTGCTTTAGATAGGCAAGTTTAGTATCAATAAAATGACTAGCCATTTTTAATAATGTCTGAATATTATAATTATTTAGAATATTATGCACATACATTGAAATGAAGTACAAATTATTTTTAGTTTGTATTGAATGCTTCAAATATGTTTTTATTTGTTATTAATAATACAAATATACATAATCTTTGGCAAATAACATTAATAATCTATGACTAAAGATTTTTTTTTAAGTATAGAGTTCAATATACATTACATTGTTGAAACAGTTTTAAGTATCTTACAGTAAACAGAAAAAAATTACAATTTATCCTCAAAGTTTAGAGGGTGTAAATTATAAAACTATTTGAAAGGTAATTAACATTATGAATTTACATTATACTAACTATTTTATTTAATGAAGAAAAATTTCAACGCTGAGCCAATAAAAATTGATCCTTATTACAAGCAGCTCATTAAATGTAAAATAAACATTTTTTATAATTTGTTTGAATGTCATGTAAAGCCCTCTTAAGGTGATTAACTTAAATTATATGTTGTAAACAAAAAAAATCTAATATTGTTAAATTACAGACTTAATTCTAACACAATTCATAATCGTAAGGAAATACTATGTCCAAAATCAATTACCAAAATACACTTTTAATCAATAATTCTTAAATGACATTATTGGTAAAAAAAATACATATTTTTATCATCTCATAAGTCTTTTAACATAATTTATAGTCTAAGTACAGTGTACATACATTATTCCGATGCACCATAATGCATTTTGGTTATAACTTATAATGTATGATTACAATCTGTAATAATATAAGTTTGAGTCTCAATAACTCAAACCTCATTAACTTGAATACCTCAAATTTTTTTCTTGTCTCTTGAATTGTTTTTAAGTTGCGTTTGAAAAATATAACTCGAAAAATACATAAATTGAATTTATTTTAATTTACCTTGAGATTTGAGTTATTAAGACTTTACTGTACTTAAATATTTAAATATAATGAATATTTTACTGTTAAACATAACTTTATAACTTTGAAAAATAGGATTATAAAAAATAAAAAATTACTATATGTACAAATAAGAAAAAACACATAAAATATACTACTATATTTCATCTTAGTGATCACCTACAATTTGTCTATCCAACAACTAATAATGTCAGATAATAATACTTTAAATATGCCATTAGAATTTATTTTGTTAATAAAATATTATTATATTATTATATGAATATAATATTATCATGCACAATTTATCAATAGTGTAATTACAATTTAAAGTCAATAATAATATTTTGTAACACAGTAGTTATATTAACATCAATCAAGTATCACCATTACATAGTTTAATGCACATAAATATTATATAAAATTAACTATTGCTATCGGCATATTCATTTTGTATTAAAATATTATTTTCTAACATAAGTTGTCAGACTGAACATATTGTACCTTATCATGTGAACTCACAGTACTAAATTCATTAATTTAATTTAAACAACAAATCAAATTTTACCCAATTATTAATAATAAATATGCTATCCATAATTTAGGCACCCAAACTAACAGCTAAACAAGTGACTATTATTCCACAGTATTGTATGAAAAATTCAATTGACATACATACATAATTGGTTCATCAATGAACTTACATATTATAAACAAAACATAATGATTTAAGACTAGTAAAAGCTTAACAAAATAGTAGCATTTTTATCAAAAGAAGTTTAATGTAGGCATAGAATGGGCAGATTGCTTTGACAAAAAAAATTATTACAGTTCATATTGTGATTCTATGAATTAATTTTAACAATTTAAAATTACACACAATGTTTTTTTTCAATGTATTTTAAGCTATAAATCTAACAAACAAAAAAAATTACATCCATAAAATAATTTTCAAAACAAAAACTCATAATAGACCACCATTGTTCAAAAACAACAATGTAGGTATTTCAAAAAAAAAAAGAAAAAATATATAATATAACGATAAAAAAAAAATTAAAAGAAGAGCGTGCTCGGATCGATCAACGACTAAAATGTAATTTAAACAGGCACCCATTGAGTAAAATTTTAGAATAAAATCACGGTGTTGATTTTTCTGTTGGTAACACAACTTTTGACGGTTAAAATGATTATTGTTTTAATAACGGTTTAATAGTATAAAATCATAACGTAGTTAGGCTTGTACCTATTAGCGTTAATAAAATCATTTGTTGACACACATACACTGTTATCATATTCAAGTATAGACTATTATAGATTACATTTTTAGTCGTAATCCAAATGTACGTCTTAGATTTTTTCCAATATTAAGCAAAAAAAAAAAAAAAACGAGCATTTTTTAACATTTCACAAATTTGAGACCCATTTACAAAAATAAATCCTACACACTACTACTGTGTTGTAGCTCCATAGTTCATATATTATATTACACTTTTTTTTAAAACCTACCACATAGACATTTATTTTATAAGTAAAAAAATAATAGATATTTTGTACATACATCTCTATGCTTAAAAACTTACAAGTTTTAAAAGCTCAAAAAAGAAATCGTGAACAGTTTTCATGATTGGTGGTATAAAAACAGCCACGAATTGATTCTTCTGTGTTATATAACATCGAATAAGGTCACGGTGTATATTATATACATGATGTGTTTGATACATCGACACTAATTATATATAAATAAAATTTTCGTATTCGTTTGTTGAAGGTTCTTCTTTTTCTTGATGGTGGTCAGTCCAAATTGTCTGCACCTAATAACAAAATGGAAAACCCATTAGTTTATAATTATGGAAAAATTGAAATTGTCACATCTATAATAAAACCCCCAAGTCATAAATATTGTTATAGACAATAGCTAAGCAGGGGCGTATTTAGAAATGTCTTAAAGGGGGGCAGAAATCAGTGGCGCACACACAAAAATAAATTGTGGTAGCTTATTGAATCAGTTGTATCTATATTGGCTAATAGGCTAATAGCTATAGCCTATAATTATTCAATAGTTTATTTTTAACATTTTTATACATAGTAGAATTTTTATGATGTTAATATTTTAGAGCCAAAGGGTTTAAAAATCAGAGGTAGCAGAATATGGTGAATGGGTGAGGCACAGACCCTATTTTTATGTAAGAAATACTTCAGCTGGTCAACTATATGAACTCACTATATGTCAACTATAGAATTGGTGATCTGTATATAATAAATAAAGAAAGATAAATCATCTAACTAATTTTTTAATAGTTATTATAAACTTATTAGTAATAAGATTATCAATAGAGATATTTTAGACATTTAAATATAGGCGTATGCCACGTATATAAAATATATAATATATTAGGTATAGATACTTATTTTATTGTTTACTTTTTATTTTTAATGACAAAGACACTTTTACTCTATGGTTCATTTTCAAATTTTATTCTACAAGACTCTTTAGTATTTATGATTATGAATCTTAAACTTTATTAATGCTCATAATAGGGGTGTGGGGGCTTTGTCTTCACGGGTTATTTTAAACTTGAATTTTCTAGGTATATAATCAGCACAGTCACAAATACATAGTGTTTTAAAATCATATAAGAAAAACATGCAAGTGTAGGAAGTCTGTTAAATCGTATTTTATTTGACTGTTATACCGGCCATGGTTATATTACAAATTATTTTATTATGACTGCTATAGGAGTGACTATCCTTCAATGTGTTAGTGTCCAAATAATACATAGTAACAAAATTGGCTAAAACTCACTTGTTTCGACTTATAATTTGGATTCCTTTTAATGATGAAAATATAGTCGCTATTGGAGGGCCAACAGCATTGCACGTTCAATGGCAAATCATCGTGATGGAGTTTGCGTTGGTATTCTTCGAATTTCGATAACTAATTCAAAATAACAAAATAATAATTAATAATTCATTATAATTAATATTAATTTCAGGTGTGAAATCTCGATCGCATAATGGGTATGTTTTTTTTTATGTAATTACCTCGTACAAAGAAAACTGTTCAACTTGCTCTTTGCTATTATAACAGTTCAGCAATATTTTGATCAGCTCGTCGACGGTCGTGCGTTCAGAAATCAATAAGCTTTTATACTTGGACTGATAAAAATAAACAAAATTGTTAATACGAATAAGTTGAAAATTTGAAGCAAAGAATAATCGATACACTTACCCCTGGCATCAGTTCGCCGTCGTACACTTTCACAAGTCCACCTTTTTTAGATTGCAAGCAAAACCTTAAACGAATAACAAAACGCAAGTGTTAAATTTAATAAAAATAAACAAATGATAATGTGTGGAGTTACTAAAACTGCAATATCCATACTAAGGGTTTTACATAATATTATGATTAATAAAATATTAATAAAATATTTTGTTGAAAATTGTGAAGAAAAAAACCTAATGTAGATTTTGTGCGAATGAAAACAGTAGTATGAAAACGTGTAGCTGTCATATAAAAATACGCAAATAATATAATGTTAACGTTTAAGAGCATAATATACGGAAGTATCAAACCGGAATTGGATAAAGATAATATAATTAATAATAATATATGTCTGAATTAATAATACTATAAATCACCTCGATTCTCCTCTTGGGTGGCATGACTGCAACACCGCAGGACACGATTCGTTGTCCAAGACGAATACAGTTCTGAGTCCTGAATAAAAACAATCAAAATACGATCATTGTAATGATGATATTTTGCGTAAATAATTTAATGATTTAAACGTGAATTGCAGTTATTCACTTAAAAGCCAATATTCACGGCCGCATTATAACCTACCGATTTTCCTGAGGTTTATCTCCATGGTCATGAAAAACAAATTCGGGTCCCTGTGACGCATTCGGTATTTGTTGAGCAGAATGGATATCACTTCACTGCAAGTCGTCGTATAAGCCAGCCCGAGTGTTTTGTACTCGAGGTCGGCACGCAAACACTTTGTGTACACTTTGATTGTATCCTATAATATTATATTGTGTTATTATCGTATTAATAATTCCATAACACCATAAATAAACGTCATAAGTTATGAAATAAAAATTTCAGCCCGAGTAAATATATTATTAATTAGGTTTCCTTTTCCTAACTATATTATTTATCTTTCACGGATAAAGCGATTGAAAGTGATAAGGTGTAACGGGGGCGCTGTGGATCATTTATATGCTATTTTACTAGTTCTCCGTTACAGATCCACTCCCCGCCCCCCTGATAATTGATAAGCTTTCAATCGCCAATAATAGAGGTGTTGAATACAAATAAGACAGCCATTGTGTGTAGGTGAATTCATGAAATATGACTAGAGTATAGGGTTAGAAATCATCTATTTAAATAGTGCGGTTACATAAATGTATAAACTATAATAGGTAAAACACGAATAGATAAACAATAGACAATAGAGGGTGATTCTGCGTCCAAGCATGCTCATCTCAATTTTTTTTTCTTTAACCATTATAATTCAACTATAGTTTTGGAAATTCGTAAATATACTTAGGTACTTGAGAACCATATTTTATTGTAAATTGTTAAGATGCTTTTTTTTAATTGTTGATGTGTTCAAAGTTTGAAATTTGAACTAGAGTTTCTGAGCTTTAATTTTGTTATTGTAGAGTTTAATTTAAAAATTAATTTTCAAAAATATGTTTTTCAAAATTTAGATAAAATAAATCGTCTAAAAACTTACAACTGGATTTGAAATGTTCAACGACGTTATGCTTGAACATCTACTAGACATAGGCTCATGGTTGAAAGAACTTGCTGTAGACACAATGCTAAGTGTGTCGGCACATTTTGCTCGGTGCACGTGTTTTAACATGGTTGCTTTTTATGGATCCTTTTATCTTTTCTCACCGTCCGACATAAACCAACTCGAATGACAAATCGTTTAAAGCCTGAAAAAACAAAGTTCTCAATTTATGACCGACAATTTATTAACTAAAATTAATTTTCATAAAGTTATGTTTTACGGTAGAAAATAGAAAAACTATAATTAAATCAAACCGGTACGTCACATGACGTCCGCAGTTACAAATTATAATTAAATGATCACAAATATCTCACTAGCTCATAGTTTTTAATCATAATTAAAACTAAACATACACACCGATGATATAGAACTATAGAAATAGAATTTTTTCAAACAATTTTCTTATAGTTTTATAAATTATATTAATTATTTAATATTTACTATAGAATAATTAAAATAATGCCATGTCAGTAATAATATGTACCAACTTGTTACTTTTGTATGGAAAACATGATCCATGATATGTAGATTAACAAGAACCACCCTTGAGAGGCCACGCTATGTTAATTTTAGCTCAAAAGACCTTAAGTTTTTTCGAAATTTAAGTTAGTTCACGTTGTTCGATTTTGAAAAATAATTTGAACTCAACAGAAAATTATCTATAGATCGTACGGAACACTTTGTAAAATTAAATCTTATATTATTGCCAACTGTAATAATTGAATGCTTGAAAATATGAATTTTTTAAAATCATAATTAAAATTAAAAACGACAAGTGTTTTGTAAGATCTACAGACAATTTTTTCAGAATCAAAATCAGACGTCGACTAACTTTAATTTTTCCAAGGCAATAAGTAAGTTTTTGTAAAATTATTCGTATAGTGAATTTGATATTCTTATAGATATATTGACATGTGCATGCGTGTACGAGAGGGGTACCCGCATTGAATTTTACTCACTCTAATAATTATTTGCAACTACCGGGCGACTAAGACGAGATTATAAATTGCCTAAATATTGCCCCTTAAATAATAGCAAGGTTTTTTTGATTTGTAGTGTAAAAACAGAGTATGCGCGAATGAAAACTGTAGGAAGTTAAAATAATGTTAAGATCACCAAATTTGTATATAATATAAGAATATTACCCATGCTTAAATTAAGATTCTGTTTATATTGTTCAATAAATTATCAAAAATTAGAGGATTAAGTTATCGAACTTTTGAAAACGCTTTATTTCAGATAATGTTCTTCACTATAAGTAGACTGTGAAAATTTGGTGATTTTTTAACAATTCCAATACACTTTGACTTTGGTTTTTATTCACGCAAACCAATTTTCGTTAAACAAAACAAAAACACTTGGAGTGTACACGAGCGCTACATTTAGAGCAGCGCATTCTGTTCATGTCTTTTAAGGAGTTTTATGTATGCAATAATAAGTATTTTTATACGTTTGGCTGCCTATACCTACTATGCGTGTCATTAAGTCATAGAGTAATATAATATCAAGCGCATCTGAAATATTTAACAGTAGGTAACGATTTTTATAAAAAAAAATGATAAATAATACATAAAATAATGACAATATTCATTAAAGAAACATAAATATATAATAAAAACGAAGAACCACAAAATGTAATTATAGTGTTCCCGTGACGTTACCGCTTTTGATTGATGCATTATCGTCGGATAGTGGCGTGGGTAAACATGCAGTCATAAAATATTATATTATAGTTACGAAACAAAATATTTAAACGAGAAAGACGAGAACTTTTTCTGGGCGATCAGTGTGCTACTTTTTTGTCACAAAAAAATACATCCAACGCATTACATAACAACTAATTTAAACGATTCGATGACATTATGACACGATTATTGTGTTTATGCATAAAAAAATTTGTTTCTATTGCACAGATTAAGTCAATGTCATAAAATATTGGTTTCTCAATAACTGGACCTACTTATTTGTACGGATTATTAAAATCCCCCCAAAGTAAATTTTCTATCGGTTTTCGGCGCAATACCACTATTAAGGTTCACGGGGACTTTTTTTATTTGTATGTTTTTATTTTAAGTGGTCATAGGTGAGGTATACATTTATTATGTGG
The DNA here is from genome assembly GCA_008086715.1 of Sitobion miscanthi. Lineage (NCBI taxonomy): Eukaryota > Metazoa > Arthropoda > Insecta > Hemiptera > Aphididae > Sitobion > Sitobion miscanthi. Next base: position 4,399,829 of record CM017803.1, read on the forward strand.
AATTGTGGAATTAAGTACAAAGTTTGACTTCGCATATTTTTTACTGTTTCGTAATAATATTTGTATGAAAAGTGCATATTTGAAAATTTGTTAGGATATTAGTGTTTTTTTTAATTATAAATGTAGTAGTTTCGGGTGATATCGTAATTGGGAAAATAATTCCCGAAATAAATTTTCTTTAAAGAAGTCTCTTTGTCGATTAATAAATGACATAGCTATCGACCATCGTAAAATATTATAAACTCAATGACGTCTAGATTGTACGAAGAATTTAAAGTCAGTACGTTTGTGTATCGCGGCGATCGTTATTTTGTAACCGAGTACTTAAATAGTACCTACCTTAGATACTCGGCATTGTATAACTTAAGAACAAAGAACTATCTATTTATCTATATCATTTTTTACTTCATCCTTTTATTCTGAGTTAGGTTACGTTGTTTTTTATTATTATTTTAAAATTATTTTTGACGTTTTAACATTTTTGTAAGTAGGTATAATGAATATTTTTCAAACAAAAAAATTTTAGCTGCATATTTTTAATAATTTTTTAGTCCAATATTTCTCCAACTCCAATTATTATATACCTACCAATAAACTACGAAGTAACGTAGCACAAAGAACTAAACATTCGACATTTGCCACTTTTAAAACTGTCCTCGTTCAAACACCACACGGTTTGCCTCATCGCGGTTTTCAAAACGTGCGTAATTTCAACATAGATAAAAATATAATACCTAATATTATCCTATGTTTGATGATGATTGCACTTTGCATGCTCTCGTCGGAGCCAATTGGTTTGCCTTATCAGTTATCTGCAGAAACTAGTTTCGGGTTGAAATTATTGGAGTGTGTTCGTTAATTAATTGTGACCAACGTCCGACGCACGATAGTACGATACGTGTTTCCTGATAATGATATACAGATAGTGTTTAACGATAATCGACAATGACCTATGTAGGTATAGTAGACGTACAAAGTTTGAAACGTGCGATGGCAAATTAGTATTTTCTACAAATGTATTATAAAAAACGAGATGAGCCTTTTGATTAATTATGTTTTCGATTTATGAGCAAAAGACTCGTGAGGTAAAAAAATGTGAAAAGTGCGCGAACGAGTTGTAGAATCATCTTGTTATTGGCTATGCCTACAAAAAAGTAACGTACGAAAAACCGATTAATTTACTGATATTTATAGAATTTGTGTGTTTTTGACAGGCTATTTTATTATTTAGATACTACGAAGAAAATACAATAATAACGAATTTTTCGTTTATGCTAGCAAAATTATAGATAATGATGTAAAATAAAAATATAAAATTATTTCATGAGTAGTCAACACGCGAATCGGATTGAAAAAAACCAGCACATCATTATTTATTCCCCTCTGGTACGACGACGGAAAAAATTATGATATATTTATTTAATTTGTTTTGAATTTCGATACCTACAGAATTTATATGATATAATTTATATTATATTATAATGTATGATATAAATTCTGTATTGAAAATCAAAACAAATTAAACTTATTGATACACTTGAGATGAGATTATTGGTGATTACTGATTTTATACATTTTATAATTTATCAGGAATAATACTAATAATCATACCTGATGTATTTTGCGTGAAAAAGACGAATTTTGTACCGAGACATTTGTTTCGGAAATAATGATTATCTAAATACTCGAACTAATATTATACTACCATCATATTACTATCTAAACATTCGACAAGGACACAAAGATATTAAAATAATTTGTCATGACTGAACGCCGGTGTTTTATAAAGAAACAATTATAACGAAATTTTATGAATAATATTCAAATAGAAAAATTAAAATATATTTAAATGCCAATTCTTAGTAGTTAACTGTCTGATGGTCTCGTGTCTCTACCGTTATTGGTTTCTGCGTAAGCGTATAATATAATTACGAAATTATATAGAAAATGCATACCATATTATTACAGATCGGACGTCTTCAGTGCGATTTTAGAACTCTATCATATTTTATCAAAACAACATATTTTTAACGCGTTTTACGTGGGGTTTTTCGCTACTCTAAATACATTTCATGACAAGAAATCGTATACATACTATTTTAAATTTATCTTTAAATAATGTTTAAAAAAAGGGAAAGTTGAGGCGTGTTTGAAAATGCTGTTATATTTCATATTTTTATAAGAGGTGTCCTATTATTACAAGGCCAGAAAAATTGGAAATCAGTGATGGGGGGAGGGCATAGGGGGGAGTGGCATCAGTTCCCGAAGTTTTTTTGAAGTGCGTAAAATTAAACAGCATAATACATTTTATACTATTATAACTACTGGGTTAAACCAACAATTTTTGTTTTGTTTTAGAATAATGTATTAATTTATATAATAGTATTGCGTATGGTAATCATAAATCAATAATTGAAAAAATACCTACCCCGGGGCACAAAATATCTCAAGTGGAAGTCACATATCCGCCGTGTTGTCCTATCGTCTTACGAATGTAGCAAATTTGCGTTCATCAGTTCTAATTTTGTTTTTTAATAATATTTATTTAGATTCTACAATAGTTATCATGAAATACGATATTTTAATTTCAAAGCTAGTTATGAATATTTTTAAATTACATACTCATAACTCATAACTTGTTACGTGTTAGTAATGCGGAGACAACACATGCGGGTACAACGTCGGCACGTCGCCCTCTTTAAATCCGGCCTAGATTTCTCCGAAAGATATATTTTGAGGTTGTAGTCGATCGACGTTTAGCCGGTTGAAAGAAATGGTACCGAAAATCACCGGCAAGACGTCCTCGTCCAAATATTCTGAGAATCGCTAATAATATTACTAGCACCCACGACTCCGGGTGTAGTGGCCCAAGTACAGCGGAAACATAAATAAGAATGTACGAAAACACCCCGACTACTGATTTTTGATTTATTGATGAAATCGTTTCCACAAATCTGAATACGCGAAGGATCACGCGGCTGGAACGTGTTTTATTTTGTGATCGATGAAGCGTAATAACGTGGTGCGTGGGGGGGGGGGGGGGCAAGACATGTGGACGTCGTCGTTTACGACAATATTGCACACGCCGGTTGCAGCTGTTGCCCTTCGCGAGCTAATAAAACGGCAAAATGCATTGCAGATGAACGTATTTTGTTTTGGAGAGAAAAAAAATTCCGTGCGCGCGACCACAACATTATTACACCACACCGCGGTGTAAGGATCAGCGCAGGACCCTCTAAACAGTCCTAAACGCTGTTGCAGGTGTTCGACCGGTGTTGTCTGTAGCCGTCCAAGTCTATATTTACACACGTTTGCGTGTCGTTGACGATGGATGGTATACTTCCGATACAAATGCATAGGAGGTTAAGCCGTTTCACATATTGTATTTATTTACGTCCACCGCCGGAGAAAATAATAATAAAAAACGAACGAACGAACGAAATTATAATAATAATAATAATAATTGCTCGAAAAACGAAAACAATTAATGATAAGTACTCGGGTAAAACATTATTATAAAATATATCTGCACTATTATTACACAGGTATGTAAAAAAAACACGCACGCGTGACAATCGTGAATAATAACGAATCGCAATAAAATCCTATATTATTTTTTTCATTCTTGTTGTAATGCAATTTTTTAATAGTTTTTTAAGAAACCGAACCACAGTCTAAAAACATATTATTATTATTATTAAAACATATACGGGTGAATGTAAACATGCATATAAATAGATATTTCCGGTGTTTAAATGAAAAGTCCAAACATATTAATAATTACGCGGATCATTATATTAATATTTTTTGTTGTTATTATTATTATTATTATGATTTATTAAAGCAATACGACGTGTGCGTGCAACGTGCAGTCTATCCATAAAACTGCAGTATTTTATAACGTTAAATATTATCGTAAAAAAAAAAAATAAGGTCGATTAATATTTTCATAAACATTACATGATATTATTTTATTATAATATCTCAGTTCGATAAAATAAACTAATGCGTTTTTATTTTATATGATTACATAACGATGATTAAGGGTTATTCACGGTAGGACAAAAAAAAGAATTAAAAATAAATTCCTACGCTCGCTACTAATGTGTTCCTCTTCTTTCCATGCACACCGTCACGAGGTAAATACAAAAAATAACTCTCACGCGTAGTAAATAATAATAATAATAATAATAATAATAATGTCAGTATAATGGTCGAGAAATAACTCATTACAAGCGGTAGTCGAACGAAAAGGGTCGGATGAAAAGGTGACGCGCGGACGAGGAGATCGTGATTTACCGACCCGGAGAAGCGTCGGCGGCTGATGGGATAACGCAGATTTCGACCGTTTAGTATGTACAATGTACACTGTGTACACATAATAAAATACAGACGACGTTACAAAATAATATATTATTCTCTTATCGTTTTCGAGTGTATAATATATTATCGTCTTCGTGCGACACACGATCTCGCACATGAAGGGTTGTCGAGTTCGCTAGAGGATCTATATACAGGGTGGTTCACCCTCATTGTTTACATGTAAAATTAATCTATTCAAGTATTTGACATTTTTAAATATACGTAAGACCATATTATCGAGTTCTTGTCACTTGAGATTTATCGCACCACTTAGAGAGAGTATGAACAAACTTTTCTACTGTAAATTATTTAGCGGATAATTTTGACGTATTAAATCAAAAGAAAGTATAATTTTTGAATTATTTAACTTTGCGTTCTAAGAATAATATAATAGGTTATTTATATAATAGGTTTATCATAATTTGTAAAAATAACCCAAGTATAATAAACCAAATATTCTATATTTTGTAAAACCATTTTTAAGTATTATTATCCTTGGGTAGTATAAACATTGTAATAACTTATTACTGAAAAACCACTTGTTCAAAATTTGAACGAATCCATTATTAAAAGATAAATCGGGGGTGAGCATGCTTGGTGCTCATCCTGTATATTACTATAAAATATACCTTTGGCTGGCAGCAGGTAAATAATATGCGGTGTGGCATTTCAAGTATTACTATATATAAGATGGTATAAAGATACGCCCCCGATTACTATAATATACCTTCGTCGTACAAACACTATATTATTTTTACATAATATTATTATTCTATTAAACGTCGACTAAAGACAAACATGCGTGTACATCAACCAATATAATTGTATACGTATAATAATCCTGCGATACGATTCCGGATCGGTTTTTTTTTTTGGACTCGTCCCGAAAACTGTTTACGACGTTTTTTAGCGGTCGCGGGACACACGCGCGCTTTTATATTACGATGATAATAATTATTATAATGCTATGCACGGCGTATAAAAAACAGTGGACGTCGGAGAAATGCGATTTCGTCGTTGAAGCGTATTTTTTTGTTTTTAACAATAAGATGACCACCATTGTCCTGTCCTGGCTATATTGAAATAACGCATATTTATTTCGCTGTCATTTCAATATTCATTAAAACGATGATCGGATTCTAATAATATTCCGTTAACGGTCGAACCGAACAACACAATTCGATTATACGAATAGGAATTTTAAAACCTCAAACCAATACGCAATAAACAAAAACGAAATACGTACGAAAACGAAGTATATAATATTATATTGTGTGCAGGATGCATTCGTATTATTTTATGGCCGTCGAATGATGCCTATAACTGTTCGGTTTGAAACGTGTGCATACAATTAAAATTAAAATCACGTTATTTCCTAATCTGTTTGATAGTTTAATACATCGTCGATCGTAGATTGTAATGATTGTACACAGTCATGTGCGGTACATATATAATATTATAATATTTTGTTTTGGTCGCAAAACACAAAATTATAAGTTATTTGGCCCACTAGATATTATGATGCATAAACTATCATGATATATAGACATAACGTACACAATAATAAGACTTAATGGGAGTACGACCAGAGTTACTGTTTTAGGCATATTAATAGAAATAAAATATTTCAATCTATTTCCAAGTGTGCAAATTAGCTATAAAAATCACAATTTCTTTTCAACAACAATTTCTAACTTAAATACTGTGTTCACATATTATCGCTTTCGTATGTTTGTTTATTACGCATTTACGCACGGAAATCGGAACATAAATAACTCCACAAACATTTTCACGGTCACCGCACATGGTTCGAATTAAAATATGTTTTTATATAATACTTTTATTTATAGTAGTCCCCACATGATATATATCTAATATAATATATAAGATACATCAGGTACATCAGAAAATATTGTACATTTGATTATCAATATACACTTACCATTATCCTAATGGACGAGTAATTTTTATCTACATAAATCCACGTACCTTAGGGCTTACGTTTGTAATTTGTTCTCTTGTCTACGTAGACGATTACATTCCACGGAATATTGGTCATATTATGAAGTTTATCGAGTAACGGATTACTTTATCAGACCGTGACACATCATCGTCATGTCGTATAGCAATGAAGTGGGCGGCTTATGTTATTCATCCGTCGCGATAGAATAATATTCTCGAAAACGATTTCAAGCTACGAATCGGAAACATAAGTGCAACATTTTAGTGTGGCCGTTGTATAGGTCGTATGGAACGTTCGTAAGCCGTAAGTACGTTATCGACAATCGACAAACCATATACAGAAAACACGTATCTATATTCCATTTAGTTAAACATATAAATTACATACCGATCCTTGATACGGACAAAGTGAACGCTAATCTGTTTGCTTTCAACGTTTGAATTTCGTCGTTTCGAAATCTTTTTTGTCACGGGTCGTCGACGTTTGTGTTATATTTTTCATCGCACGTTTATAAAATATTGTACTGTTTTTTATTTCTTTATAATTTAATAAAATATTATGCATGTCCACTCTGAAATTCTCAGGAATTTTCAATGGGGGGGGGGGGGTGTATAATTTCTTGAACGTATTATATAGAGGGGCACAAAAATTCACGATAACGGTGCACAAAAAATGGGCGCGTAAAAATACGGCCAATTGTGGGGGGGTTAAACCCCACGAACCCCCTCCTCGAGTACTCCCATGCATGTCCAATACTCCAACTGTATAAGTTACGAAGCGTAGGTGCGTTGATTCGTTTATGTCGGACATGCCAACATGTAAGATTCGATGAAAAATCTAGATAAAAGATCACGACTTTCAAGTTTTAGAACAAAAGACGCTCGTTTTTGGTCGAACATGTACTCCAATAAGAAGTAATCACAACGACAACGTGTACTACCAGAAATAACTTGAGTGCATACATAATTTGAATTTAATTAGCATCGCAGTATTTGAGAAATCCAAAAAATTGCAGACATTTCAATAATAAAATAAAAACAATATATGAGCAATAATTTTTAAAATTTGATTAGACGTATATGTTGTAATGAATTAAAATATGTTTATTGGCCAACGTAATTAATTTAACCGCACACTGCTAGTAGGACATGGGACTCTCACTCTCTACGTACTCACCTTGCTAACTATTCACAAGGACCATTTAAAAAACATATAAGAGAAATCAGAAGTGAAAAGTTCGGAAAACAAGTCTCATTATGCTGATATGGCTGGGGAAAGAATAGCCGAAATAAAAAGTTAGACTCAGACAGAGAAATAGACGATAAAAAAGATTGTTCACTGTTAAAAGAGTTTTCATAAGCTCATTCTCATGATGAAATACAAAGCACTGTTACGGATCATTATATTATTGATTTGTCGAACACCTTATATACAGAGTGATACTGGTCCATTCAACGTAAGACACTCATTATTTCAGAAAACAATAAAGTTTTTGAATAGTATATCAATTTTTTTTAGAATAATGTTTTTTAGAACGACATAAAATTATATTATAGAAAAATATTTTCAGACTAATAGTTTTTCAAATAATGAGTAATAATAATAATAAGTCACTACTTACGTTAAATGGATTACCCCGTATACAGGGTGTTTTTCAACTGTGGAGATCGATACACACGTGGCGCGAATATCAATCATCAGACACAGTTAAAGACTTTTTAATCTCATCTCGTTGTATACGTCATACACATTGCGGTCTATCGCTCCGTCGTCGGCCGACCTTCACATACTCTCCGATAGATTCCTTGCAAGCTCCGACTGGGCAACGGTATCACACACAGTATTATTATTATTATTCGAGGAAATATTTCACTACAGTATTAACGCATAATATATATATATATATATACTAGTACGCCCAAACCTTGAGATACTTTATATACACATCTTGTCGCGACTCACAGGCACATATCAATATAATTTTATGTTATAACATTATAATATAGGTATCTGGTATACGCGGTCGATGCTTCTGCGGTTTTGAGCCGGTATCGGGTATATAATATTATGATATACATATTATGCGGTGTACACACGTCGTGTATTCTATTACGCCGACGCCACCCATCGGCCAACATTATACACATGTGTAATATTGTGTATTATGTAGGTATACGGGCCATATAATATATATAATAATATTTATTATTATTGTTTGTCGTCATATTATATTATTATTATTATCGTCATCACACGATCATCATGCATCGTCGCGGCGACTCGTACAAAATTCTACACCCGACCGCAAATATGTCTCTGCGTGTAACGCAGTACCCGTGTAAGTATAACAATAATAATAATAACAACGATTCGATGAATGGAAATACACTGACCGTAGCCCATATCGGTAAAAAAAAATCGGATCTCGGATAAAGGAAATAGTTACGTATTGAAAACCGATGCTCCTGAGATTTTTCGTCACACTCTCCTGAATTCTTTTTCCGTCTATACGGGGTGAGCTATTTACCACGAGACACTACTATACATTTCCGAAAAACATAACATTTTCGAAAATATTTCTTTTACAAAATTTTAAGTTATTATAAGACACCATTTATGAAAACAATTATATTTTAAGTTTTTACTGTTTTAACTGACAACGTGCATTTTTTATTTATCATATTCGACATATTCAGAAGCAGAATATCATTCGGAGTGTTTTGATCTATAAAAATCAAATTTCGGAAAGTTAGTTAATCAGTCGTATAAATTTCACTCCGCTCATCAAAACTATAATTACTCACAAGTTATATAACTCATAAGCTACTAGTCCAAAATTCGATTTTTATAATACATCAAATTGGACAAAAAAATATTGTCTTTACAAATAGATTACAATTGCCTGTGTAAAACATATATTTTCAAGAACTTAAATAATTATTGGAATAACAAAGTGTCTTACTTATTAAATGGAACACCCTATATATTATTATAACATAGGCACAAATATAATAACAGCGACAATACACAACACAATAATATAATAATATCATATCCTTTCGTTTTACTCGGTCTACACGGCCGCGCCTAAACGTATATTATAATAGGTACAGCGTGTATATACTTAGCGTACTTGGCGTCGAATGGTTGCTCGCGGGCGGAAAGTCGAATCGCTTTATCACACGAAACGACGACACCGACGATAATGCACCTAATATTATCATTTTATTTTCCCACCGGACGAGTGTCGTTTCGTTATTTCTATTGTTTTGGTAAAAAAAAAAAAAAATGTAACCCCGCTCGCGCGTGTATATGCAATTATTATAGGCGTATTATATTATTGTAATATGAAGGTGTGCAGTGTTTCAGACTTATCCATAGACAATTTGAGAATAACGTCTTCGCAAAAAAGAGTAAAATGCCAAAAAACCAGCCATTTTATTTTTTGCAAATCAGCTACTTTAGTGGGAAAACTTATAAAGGGCAATACAACGGAACTTCAATCGATGTTCCTGAATAATTTCATATTTATAACATATTTATAATATGTGTGCTCCAAGCAACCGAATACACCACGAGATTTATCGTAACCCGAAACCCATTTCACGGTTTTGTGGTTTTCTGGTAGTACCTATCGATTATCACAAAGCCGGCGCGGGGTCTAAAAATCTTAAAATCCGTGTGACAATTATTATTCTCATAGCTTATGAACCATTGTTTATTATGGAAATAAAAAACAATTAAAATCAAATAAAATCAAGCTGGTATCTAAGTAGAAGTACAGTAAACGGAAAATAAGTTTTCGATTCCACATTCACCGACACGGGAATGCGAGTACGCCCAAATATGTAAGAATAGCACCGAAATTCCCTATATAAATACGTTATAAATCACATTATCACAATAGTATTACATATTATTATTATAAAGTTCCGGATTCGCACTTGGACGGCGCAAACGTCCTTCACCAGTTGTTGTTGTAAACGCATATTTACACGACATATTATAACATAATAATATTGGTACTCGTTTCGATTTTCGTTTTAAACTGGTTTTGCCGCGGTCGACAATGTTGATAATATTCTAAATATAATAATATGCCAAAGTACCAAGATGCATAAGTATTTACTGGGACATTGCACGTACCTATTTATGGTGACGAAACGGGGTTATTATTTTATAACGATTCCCAGTATAGACAATCGAGTTTAAGGCGAATATTTTTACGTCACATGTGCTGACAAATAACCATATTTACTTTCCGTGAACGCGGTCATTAGGTACCCATTATTTTTTATTTATGCATAATAATAATATTATATTCCATTCCTGCGGCGGAATACCTGCTGCATTACGCACGGTCATCGTTGCTAAGCTAATTGACGCTTAATCGCCGTGTTTTTGTAGAAGTAATAAGCATAATATTACACTCGATAATTAATCATTGCAATAATCCACCCGGGATTTAGCGCGTGCGAGATGAAAACGGATTGACGAGGCCTTACAGATGGGCATTTTGTTTTAGATGTGGGGGAAAGCACTAGTAAAGTGAGTGAGCGACCCTCCCCAAAGACATATTCGCACATCGGAGCGAGGAAAAAAGGGCCCCATCATATTATCTTATTAGGTATTACAATTTGTTGAGAACCATTTGTTCATTTAAAACATTACCCAGATGACACTACGACTCACGGAGGCTTCTCATTATCCTCCAAAAATTACTAAATTACATCATTCAATTAACGATACGTAATCGTGACGGTTATGTAAACAAAAAACAAAAATTGGTTTTTAAAATGTATTTGTATACATATTATTGACCAGATAAACCAATATAATGTGTGTAAGGCACTAAGGCATAAACAGTTTAAATATATTATATACATTTTTTTAAATTACAATTTGTTATCGTATTAAGTATATTTAAGACTGTAGCATATTATTATTATACAGTTGAAACATCGTGAAATATTATTTTCAAATAAAGAAATATAGGACGGAACAGTTGAGGGGAGATAATGGGATTTCAGGGAGCTAAGTCCCTCCCACAAATGTCCGCCAATGAATATCATTACATAATGTTGTAATATTGACTTACGTCATGTCCCACGTGTCACGTGAATCCGACGAAAAACAAAACAGTTTGTATTTAGTAGCATCGGACGCATGCGTATTGCAACGGAAAATCATGATCAGAATAGTAAACGTCGGACTCGCCGGATTTACGTAGGACACGGCGGCGTTATGGTATAATAAACATACATATATATTATAGTGGTATAATAGTGGTATCCTAGTTGCTAAATTTGAGTCAAGTTCAGAATTATCCCACGCGATATTCAAATATAATTGGTTTATAACATTATACACATATGTAGGTGTGCAGCAACACGCTCGATGCAATATTTTAATTTGTATATAAACGCCAAAAAAACGTTTGAAATTGTTGTTATTAAGAGGCTCATAATAATCCAAACATATGGTAGCTTTGCGAGGAAAAGTGTATCACACATTATTATTAATATTCTTCTGCTGCGCTAGTGTTTTGTTTCGTGTGAAATGTGAATAGCACACTGATTTCGTTTTTAAGACGTTTCTGAATTAGATATTTAGATCGTCATATTTAGATTTTTCTTTGGGACGACCGAGACGACCCGGATCTTGCACTTATAATATTTATTTGCATGAGCTTTGCACGTGTAGGCACTTATATGTCAAGTCGGCAAATATATTATAATATTATATTATTTCATATATTGTTAAGTGTTACGAAACGCCAAATTGTCATTGCATACATTTTTTTTCTTGCGATATTCACGCCTTAAATGTAAATTGTGCCATTGTGTGGTTTCAAAAGAGTACAATATATACAGGTAAAACATTTTTGCGAATTCATAGAGAAACTGATATCCAATAATCAAACGTACACAGAACATTAGTAAATGTGGTCGAGTAATTACTGCATTGTACGGCTTTGTTTTATGCCTGACTGACATCTACTTTAAATAGTTTAAACAGAGAAATTAATAAATAAAATCACGCAATTATTAATGTATAAACTATAAAATAAAAAATATATACTATTATAAGTATTATTTATTAAACAAGAGTCAATTTAAACTTTAAAGGTACAAAAATCTTGTTCAAATACACACCAAAATGTTTTTCCTAAGTTGAATTATTTCTATATACACATGCCGGTATTATGATTTATGTGATATTTATTAGGTACCAAAGTAGAAACAAAATAAAAGCAAAGAAACGCATCGAATTACAAAAATATGCCAATTGATATGAGTTTTAATTTTGTTCTATCTAATTAAATATCGGCATTTTGTTAAAAAATTTAAAATATTCATTACACCTGATATTATCCATAATGCACATTATAAAAAAATGTATTTCCTGATTGTATATTAAATTATCATTTATCACAGTGGCGTCATTTTGTGGGATACAAATAGTATGCATTTAACATCCCATTAGTTTTTTTTATTTATTGCCTATACATTATACAACATAAGTACATAAATATTGGAAGGTAAATATTAATATTAATGAAATAATGTGACACCACTGTGCTATCAATTTTTAGGAACAAAACAATAATGATAATATTATTCAGTCAGTTTGACAACAGATCAGATAAGCTTAGGCGTGAAAATAATTTCCATATATTAAAATACGAATATTTAAGAATTAATTACAATACAAAATACAAATGCTTGCCGCATATAGTTATACGATTGATATATTATTTATATCGTGTCCTCTGTCCATAAAGAATATCGATATCTTTACGGTTTTAATAAATAAGTATATTATACCAATATAATACGATGAATAAAATTCACAGCCCATAGACATATAGGAGGTAACAAAGTATAAACAAATATTTATAAGGCATTAAATTATAAGACGATTCAATACCTTTAACAAAAGACGACAATTTCAAGAAATATATTATGTTTCTACTATACATAATTTACCGATAAAACATGAGGTATAGACGTATAGTTGATGTGCCAAAAATCAATAATAAATAGTGCTGTTCGTGAATAACATAATAATATCAATGATTCTTCAATTATTAGGAGAAAAAACAATTTTAATTCGGATCTCCTGATCGGCGAATTTAGTTTATAATTACTAATAGCATGTACCACTATAGTCTATAATATACATAAAAAAAAAATTATAGATTTATGTAGTTATTACAGATAGTTGGCGTCCTTTTCCATACTTCATATTTTATTATTTCTCAAAGGATGGATAATGGATATTCAATTTATAATTTTATATAGCAAACATTACGTGGAACCCATCGAATACGAATATCGCGTTGTTCCAAGGACGTGTTATACAACTATACCAGAGGTGAATACTACATCATTACAATTTACAATATTTGTATAAATTATATTTTTTCGTAACTATATACTTGGAATTTTTCAGTGATTCAGAGGAAATTTTAATATTACATATATTAATATATATAATATGCATAATATATTTTATAATCGGTCGAATAATAAACTGCATAACAGATTGATTTGTAAAATTGTAGAGGTGAAATTTTTTATTAAACTTAACATACATGTACTACCTAGTGAATAATTGCTATATAGCAATAGTTGTTTTAAACTGTTAAGGGATACAATTTTAAAACATTTGCTTAATTGAACTTTGTTGATGTTGGTCATAGGCTATAAATAAATTAAACAGTTCGTTACACTAACCATTAATCAAATATTATAATATATACATTACACCTATATTATTATTTTTATACGCATAGTAGCAGGTAGCTGTTAAGACATGAAAGACAAACCATATCATAATAAGTAACGAAAATATTTTGATATTATAAAAACCTAATTGTAATTTTTAAACATTAAGCAAATGATATCATATTGAAATATAATATATTAGGTATAATGTACTGCATAATAATGTTACTAGTGAGTTCGTCTTATAAAAAAATGTAGTTATGTCATAAAATTGTGTAGAAAAAGTTATACATATATAAAATATTATATAACAACGAGTAGATTTAGGAAAATAATAATAAATATTATAAAAATATGCAACTTCAATACAAACAGATGTAAAATGACGTCAGTCGTCAGACAATGTTTTAACAAATTTAAAACACCAACAATTTACGAGTAGATTGATCACAAGCAGCCTAAATACTATATTTTATTCGAACTGCCGCCAAAAGAACCTTTACTGCATTGTCTAAGTTAAAGTAATATAAAATAAACCAAAATAATTGTATCCGTTGAAATTACAACTACAACGTTGAAACAATAATAAAGTAAATAAGTATATATTATACAATATAAATAAATAAATGTTCCTCATTTGTTATAAAATGAAAGACTAGTCTTAATTTTATAAACATCTCTTAACAATGTGGCTCGCTTCAAATTAGCTTCATAAATTTGCGACTCCCAAAATTAAGATTAATGGCAACCCCTGCTATAATATAACTCCCGGAAGATAGTGGATACATAAACTATTAGGATACCAATGATACACTTTACTATTTACTATAATATGCGTACTGAGGATAATTTATACTGTATAATATATGACTATAGTAAATTATAGTAAATCAAATTTATTGGAATGAAATGCGTATAAATAACAACCATATTAATAATTATTTATTAAGTTTATCAATAACACCATAATATATTGACTATTGACTATTAGCCATTAGGTATATCAATAACACCATATATTGACTATTGACTATTAATATCCATCTATAAAGGTTAATACAATATCATTTTGCAAACGGTAACTTATATATTTTACCTGTACGAGAACGGAGTTGCGATCATCACGATTTTACTACTGTGGCCGTAGGAACACTTAACCTAGACGCAGGTGTATAATAAAGAGTATTGTTCTGGCGTTCAGCGATCTAAATTCATGGGCTATGACCTCACAACACAAATGGAGATTATTGCACGCACCAGTGTACACAGCGAAACCGAAATACTGCAAATAACAGAAAATAAAATATTTTACAAAAGTGGTAAGAGTGGTATTAGTCAACAAATTGTGTGCAAAACACAATGTGCATAATAAGTACCTAAATGACGAAATTATACTTTTAAAAATACAATACAACTTTCATTCTTAATTTTTGCAACAATGACTTTTGCGAGGAAACCGCCGGGGCTAAGCTACAGGAGTGCTGATCGTTCATTATTTGTTGCAAAAATATACACCTATATAATATCTGTCGAATGATTTTTTTTTTTTTTGGTAATGAATTTTAGACACACGCATGTAACAAGCCTTCGAACAGTTATTTTATTCACCCGGACGTTATTTATTACCCCAGTATTGTGTGCAAATGTTTTATGTTTATAAATCTATAATATTGTTCTTTGTTGAATATACTAATACGCATGGTGCATATATTATTACCTATATAGTTGTTATCAAAAACTATAAAATCGAGTCGACAACACAACAATATAATATGTGATAATATCACGTACCCAATATACTTACAGTTTTATTACAAGTGAAAACATTTGTACGTTTATACCAATACGTAATATATTATTATGCCAAACGCAATAAATCTAGTGGGAGCTACTTGACAGTTTCGATCCGTGTTAAACAATTATAATATATGCAGTACACTAGCTATATCATTACTCGTACAAGGTGAACTAAAACGAGAGTTCAAAGACACGGTTTTTACCAAGCCAATTTAAAAAAATTGTTATTTTACTTTCAATAAATAATAAAAAAGGGAAATATAATGTCACAAAAAAAGGAAACGATATTATCATATTATCCTATATGCAATCCTTTAGGGTAGCCCGAATATAATATAATCAAACGGGCGCATAAAATACGTTTCCGCCTTCGTCATAATTCACCGGATCCCTGATCGACAAATTGTCATCTCTGTCTATTAATATGGATAGTTGTAGGTACCACCGGTAGCACATACCTACTATTTATATATAAAATATCATACATTGTATATACGAGTAATGGGTAAAATAATAACAATAATAATACTGTTATATACCACCCGCGATACACCAAGGACAGCCTCTGTACTGAACCGGATCACGCAATCATTTTGATGCATTGCTCTTGTCCTTTTGTGTGTTTATAAATATAAAATAAAAGCAAGGGATACATATATAGGTGCACGCGTACTGCAACATTATATTATACTATTATACATTATATATACATACTTACGCCCATTACGATATCCGGTATTTTATAATTTTAGTTTCGAGTTGCACACACATTTTTTTACACACTAATGGGTGCACTTCCCCTCTACGGACACGCACCACTGATTAAACCGAATCGGAAGTAATGTAGGGGTTTTAAAACACAAACGCTCTTAATTGGTCATATTATACCCGTGTTAAATGACGTGCGGACATTAGATACGGACTTTTACTATGTACGGTCACTACTATCAATAGTATATAGTAAATCCAACCACAGCTGGTGGTGGTGTCACGGTCATGTGCGAAAAAATCAAAACACGGAACGCATCCTGCGTGCATTATACAATACAATATTATTATAATAATATAATATAGACGATTTATTGAACGTTTCAGTACAAAAATAATTAATATTGTTAAAACAAATCAAAATTGTGATAAACATGAATTATAATTATTTAACCGCTATAAATTCAAAACTAGAAAATCAAGTTGTAAATATATATTTTTATATTTATTTCCTATAGGAACAATTGGATAAATGATTATCAAAGTCCACAATACAATTTTTACTTAAAAATGTTGGTAGAAAACGGTAAAATTTTAATTATCAATAAGAGATATACACATATTTCGTAAAGTATAAAATATCGACTTTAAGGTACGCATTTTATAGGCCACAGGAAAAAGGTGCATAATTGTATACTAATTAAAGGTTATTTTCATGATAATATCAATAGTAAATTATAGTAAACACTAAATTAGAATCAGTATAATATTAAATTATAAACACTTGAGATTGTCAAGTTCACTTATATCTTGTCTATACTATCATACTGATGTAGATATGTTTGTGATTGGTCATACGTATTAATTACATAGAAATTATTTAAATCGATCGATAATGGATAAAAAAAAAAAAAAAAATGAACCACATTTATCTTTTGTAGAGTAATAGATATGTTACCTATTACTTATTATTATATGATTGAAACTATTGAATAATTTTTTTTTATGATGAAATTGTGTAAATAAAAAAAATCTATACCTAGATAGGTATAAGGTATAACAGATGTGCAAATATCACACGTCTCCAGTATTATTATCTGAATATTTTGTACAGTACTAAGTATAATAGTGTCTAAAGTGTAAACATTTATTCGTATTTCGGTCTTAAAAGATATAGTAAGCAATATGCGTGTAAACTAGATGTATACACAAAAAATGTCTAAAATGATGTTAATACGTGAGTTGATATTATTATTGTAACAGAATAAAAATTATTATCATTACCTATTAAGAGATCAAAGAAACATCCATTATCACTAAAACATACAAAATATTACGATATCATTATTGAATACAATAGTTTGAATGTTTGATTATATCTGAGAAATTATTTTATGTGCTTGGTCTATTTGCGATTGTAAGTAGAACACACAGAAACAATTAAATATAAATACGTATAGTAGTTATATAGTAGTCATAGTCGTTGACCCTTGTCATGATAAAATATAATTTATTTTTTATTATTGAAACATGATTAGCCAAATACAGTTTTTTAATGAATATTTAATACCTATTACAAAATTAACATTCAGTTACACGTGTAAAATACTGGGCGAGTTGTTTTCGAACAATAATGATAAAACGTGGGTGGATGTAAAAAAAATCCCGTACTTAACATCTTTAACACACTTCACACTCGACAGCTGAGATGTTTGACAAGCGATTTACCCAAAACGACAAACATAATAATATGTATTATATCATATTATATTATACTTTAAGTGTACCCACCTAAATAAGTCTTTTCCATAAACACTAAAAACAATAAAAAATAAAAGCTAATTCTAAACAAACAACAATCGTGCACCTAGTTTAAATAAACGACAACCGGCAGGGAGTAATAAGGATTTTCCGGTTACATAGACCAGCAGCCGGAACACAACGCCCTTGTGTTTCAGCTTCAATAAAGATCTCGGGACCAAAACACCAGCTGCTGCTAGCTTCAATTAATACTACCAGCGATCTAACAACGTACTTGTATACAGGGTGTCTCACTAATATTTAGAAATTTATGATGGTGGTGAAATGATGAAATCTATAATATACCACCGCGCGTACCAGATCCTATAACGAATCACTGGGGACATCCTGTACAGACAAACTGTGTTCAATCTAACGGTTTAAAGCTATTAAAATATTATAGATAGGTAATGCACGGCGCTTAATGTGTGTATTGTAAAAAAGTAAAAAAAGTATACATTATACTAATATGACGTTTTTAATTTTAAAATTTTAAAAATGGCCCGGTAAATAAATAATATAATCTATAATTACTATTATCGTTTATTATTTATTTACCATATTGTTGCTTATTATTATTATTTTTGAATTATTGTATATTACGTATATTATAATTTATGAATTACATATAAATATACTATATACATAAGAATATTATTTATAAATACGAATATTTATGTATTTTAAATGATGCGTAATAATAACATATATCTTGTCAAGCGTAACGTTTGTTAATATTTAAATATATATATATCACAAACGTATTAGAGTATAACAATTTGAAATAAAATGTGTGAACATCGTACATGTGATTGTACATTTTTAACTCGTCGACTTTAACGAGATCAGATCTAATAAGACATTCCAATTTAATATAATTAAAAAAACTTCTTAATCAACGCATACAATATAGGTACATGAGAAATAGGTCAAAAAAAATAACAATTATAATAGCTCACTTTCATACTTATTTAAATGTTGTTTTCACAAACTAATTGATTATGGAATCATTTTTTAAACTAACACTAAATTGTTTATACAAAATAAATTTCAAGGAACTATTATTACTAAATTTTAAAATAAATTCTGTTTTTCACTAAAAGATAATAATAGGTATGAGGTATACAACAAACCATAACTACTTGCTATTGAAATATAATCGTTTGGCTGACAGTTTTATAAATATGTTACGTAAATTATTAAAATATCTAATTATTGTTAAACAGCTTAATTACGATTATTACATTAGTTTTTTGACAGTAAAATATATATCAATACCTTAGAAAAGCACATGGGTGTATTAATAATAAGTTATTATATATACACAATATACATCCCACGGACTAGAAGCCAAGAGGTAAACGTGGGTAGCAAATGTCGATGAAACTTATGTGTATTGGCCATTTGGCCCCGATAAACAAATATTTTTAATGATTTGAGAGTATAGATAATTATTATTATGACCGAAAATGTTTTTTTTTTATGTTAAGTAACCTAATATTATCTTATATGCCTAAGAACATTAATTATGAAGCAACAGTAACGTTAGATTTTGAATATATTACAAAATATTATATCGTCAAGAAATATAGTAATGTAGCTGGTACATAAATATTTCATATTTATTTAGGTATCTACACATTGTTGTATAATGTATGTACTTAGAACCGGGCTAGAAGTAACAACACAAATATTATTTCAACTACGAATACATAGTTCTTACAATTCAAAATTAATGTAACAAAAAACTTTTATTATACAAGAATAATGGTTAGTATTTTTGCAAATTAATCTTAATAAATTTAAATTATTTTAAAAATGAATAACCTATAAATGAATAATTCAATAATGCCATAATAGACTAAGTAACTACGTTCATGAAGTTACCCAATACCTCAACAATTAAATTTGTATTGTTAAAAGCATTTATATAATTTTGTAATAATTGACAAGTCATAACGTATACGGAACCAACACACATTTTATAAAAAAAATGTTATCCATAAAATGCACAGATTTCCAAATGTTTAGTATCTATAGTATGTAGTATTATACTTGAATTTCAGAAAAAAATAACATAAATAATCGTACTATGTTTTGTTACGTATAATAATATAATTACTCTCAGTACGATAATGCTATTGTTAATTGCACATGTGTAAACAAATGTATTTTTCAAAATTGTAAAAACCAAATGATAATAATAAAATAAAATGAAGAAGGGTTTGACTGATATTATGACGTAATGGGTATTTAAAATCATTTTTAATGAACAACAAAGATATCCTGGTTTGAAAGCAACAGATGTTTCGTTAATTTCTGGTTAATTAAAACCACGAGCATAGTGAAGTACATATTATGTACTGCCCACACAACAATCAAACGTACGTAGTTATTCATCGAACCAATTCGTAAAAGTAATGAAGCATACTATCATATTAAATTATATTACGGCACCATTTCCAGCGACTGCCGACTAGTAATATTTATAAATATCTATAAATGTCTAAAATATTATATATTGTATACTTTCATCACGATAATAGAATAGTATAAATAGTATAATATTATTATTATTATATACTCTGCTCGTGTGTATATTGTGTATAAATATATTATAATAGTACGATGTGTATCTGTGTAGACGGAATGAAAATACTCAAAACACAATTGCTCACATTCTTCACAAGGCCGAAGGTATACAGCACTAATACGAAAAAAATTACCCTGGAATCCGGCGTAAAAACTAGCTGACCATATGGGGGGTTTTCACGGCCCAGTGATCCCGAAAAGAATTTTCACTGTTATTTTGTATAACAACGTTTACTTGTTTATTTTTTTTTTTTTTTGACGCGTCATACACTCGACACGGAATGTGGGAAAAGAGATTTTTTTGATTTTTTTCTTCATCTCGTCGGAATATTATATATTTATGTCATTATATGTAAGTACCGACAAAAATACGGCTGCGGTGACACTTGGTGATTCTTTTATCGAAAAACGCTCATTTTTTTTTATTTTACTAATATTGAAGTTGTCTACTCTTTTAAATGACTGACATCAATTTTAATCAGAATATTTTTCGCGCTATCCTTCAGTGCACAAAAATCGAATTTTGAACTAGTAGTTTTTGAGTAATAAGTATTTAGAGTTATAGGTACTCAAGTAATTTGATTATACTTTCGTTCGTATTAGATTTGATATGCATCGAAATACTCTAAATAATAAAAATAATAACAATACAGATTTTTACACAAAACAATTTTGTTTGTCGACGACTTAAAATTAGGCACCCAAGTATAAAAAAAACATTTTCAAAAATGTTAATTGTTTTTTATTTAAACAAAACGAGTGTTGTTCGATAAAAGTATCGACGCTTATAATATTAAATAAAAATATGTACAGTAAGATGCTGCAGTGGACGTTCGAAAAAAAATGCATTTACGTCTCATTACACAAGAAAATATCGTCTCGGGGGAGGGCGGAGAAAAACGAAATCGACGGCAATAAAATATATCGGTAGGCATTACCTGCAGGGCTGGTGGTGACGGATTTCAGTCGTACCCGGAGAAATGCTGCTGCGACAAAAACTCGTAGCGCCGGGGGCGGTGACAGCGGTGACGGTGGTGACGACGGTGACGGAGGTGAACCGCGACGACGACGACAATCGCGGACGGACGACGGACGGGCAATGAATCACTGAAGTATCCACGCGCACGCACGCCATCCGGTTCGAGCGAAACGCACATGTCGGCCGGAGAGGCGCCGCCGCCAGCGCCCCAGTGCGGCCACGCCGAACGCCCGAAATACACAACATTTTCGTATTATAATATTACGTTGTTTTTGATTGTCGTCGGTCTAGTGTTTGCATTTATTATATTTTTAAAAAGCCAGTTTTTGAAGTTTCAAACTGAGAAAAGCACAAAGAACATCTGTAAAAACATTGGAGCTCGACACGCCGAATTGATAGCAGCCCGGAAAACCGGAGTTTGTTATATTGTTGCTTGTCGTTTTTGGAGTTTCGATAAAATTCGCGATCGAATTGCGTGACAAATTGACAAGTCCACTGTCTGTGGTGGAATATAATATTGTTGTTGTAGCTCAAATACACAAGTAAACCCGTATGTTATTCAATCTTATCGGTTACATATTAATAGATATTAAAATACAATTTGATAAATTTGCTCAATCCTAAAAATAAAGAAAGACACTCTTGTAGTATTCTAATATGTGTATTTTGGTTTAATAATTATTCAAATTTATAATAGAAGCAATAATTATTAGACATGAAATTCGAAACCTATTTTAGTCTTAAAAGATACAAACGTAAAGTAAAATCGTAAAATATAGGTACCTATACACATAAAAACCTTAAATTACCAAGCCAATAATATGCAAAATACAATTTTGTATTCATACATTCAGTTATTCCTCATTATCTTACGAAATTAATTTGCATCATTAATTTTATAGCTATGCATAGATTCCACAAAAACTTGTAAATAATGCTATAAAATCCGACCGGGCTTCATCACGCTCGTCTATATAAAATAAGTATTGCACAATTACCTACACAATATATCACATAAAACATTTGATATATGTTATAATATAGGTAATATATAGGTACAAAGGTGGGTAAGTTAATGCAAATAATGAACCTGTTACTTGAGTTAATTTAGTTAAGTCTATATTAAGTAGCCAATACTGTTAAATTATAAATCAGCTGCGCAGTTAACAAACAATATATTTAAGTAGGTACTTAACTCTAATAGCTTAAAGTTAATACGAAAAAATTATCAACTTAACTCAGTTTAAACGAACCTGGGTCACACTCACACACAATAATATAATATAGTTAAAATGGTTGTGCAACCATCAGTTTTCAAAATAATAGGTAGGTAGGTAGGTAACTAAATGTTTTATTGTAAAATAATGCATCATTAAAGGCAGCCATTATATCCTAATTCCTATTTCCTATATAGTATTATAGTCTATACTCTCTACCATTCCTTCTTATATCTTATTAATTATTGGCGTTAAATATTAATGCACACCTTTTGTAGGAACTAGGTAGACAGGTAGTGGTTATAGACTATGGTATATTATACTCAATAATAGCCAATATAACAACTTAGTATCAAACTGTCAACTAAATTTATTAAGTCAAGGAATATATTTTATTTTCTCATTTTCTTATAGAAGTATATAACCATTGTAAGTACAGTATCGGTTACCGAGTGATTCAATAAAAATATTTAACTAATTAGTTTACAGACAGTTATAGATATAGACAATTATTATTTTCAGTATTAATTATATTTAATCATCACTATTTTTCAAATTAACTAGAAAAAACTCAAGTATTAGTATTTGTTATCATGGTTTCTATAGCTAGATAAGTTATTATTTTATTTAATAAATTTGGAGCAAAGGACTTGTTGTAGCAGTTGCATATTTGTGTTAAACAAACGCAAAAATAGCAGAGTTAGAAATAAATACGTATTATGCTAAACAAAACTAGTTTTATAATTTTATTCTGCATATAAATACATATTTTTAGGTTTTTTTCCATTTAGGGCATATTTCTTGGATTTTATACTTTTTGATACATTTTTTAATTAATTAGATAATAATTTGGTATACTTAGGTAATAGTAAAATCAAATCATACAAAAATAAGTAATTTCTAAATTATTATTACAAACAATGTTTTCATTTTATTTTTGTTGGAGTCCAATTAATTTTTCATTTTTACCATAATATTATGTATGGGTTTCTCAGAAGCGCTTGAAGTTAGTCCGTCTAGATTCATTTTCTGTTCATTAATTTTATTTATAGATGGATAGTTGTCACGGCACACTCGGCACAGGTTACAGCCATAGCCCACAGTACCTAAACCCGATATAAAGAGGCGGACTGGCAGGGCGGGTAAGTGCTATACCCACCCAGGTCCTCTAGAAATTTTATATTTGGGCCTCGAGCTATATTTGTTATTTTTAATGATTTTTCAATTCCACTCCGCAATAATTACCGCGAAAACGAAGAATTCAATATTACAATAGGTACTATTTACAAAAATAAAACAACTGGAATAGTCCGACTGCAGCCGCGAAGGCTATGAAAGTTAGGTTAGATTCATTTTTGGAATTTATTGATACACGTAAATAGATGCTATTGGTAGAAGTTCTGGAACACATATTAATTTATTAATTTTTTAAAACAATAATAGTAATTAGTATTAAAAATAGTATTTAAATTAAAAACATTAAATTTATTTTTTATTTTATTTGTATTGAAAAAGATTTATGATTTTAATATTGAAGTAACTTGTTTTTTTATTATGTTAAATTTTGTTGAGTATAAACCTACAGAATTTTTTTTTCATTTTGTTATAAGTTAAATAAAAATTGTCTCTTGTTTGGTAGTTTTAAAATACCAACCTGGACCTTCAGGACCTCAGTCCACCCCTGGATATAATATTCATAAATATGTGCACATTTCTTGTGTTTCTGAACGGTCGACTACGCGTTCTATTTGCGATTCATTTTATTTTTATAGTTATTCAATAAGTATATTTTATTTCATTAAGACTAGAACTTCTTTTTATTTATATGGCCATGGTATAACATATAACTAAATTATGAAGGTACGTAACTTATTAGGTATTCTTATTTTAGGTATTCTTTAAACTATATTAATATTTTTAAATAAACCGCTAAAAAAAATGTCTGGTGCATAACCCTATACTCAAGTACATAAGTGCTTGCATACTTAGTGATTTTTTAGAGGTACAAGTACCTCAACCATACAACGCTAAAAAAAAACTAAAAAAAATTAAACTTATCAACTTAGTTTTAACTTTTAACTATTTAATGACGACTTTTAAAAATATATAATAAGAGGTTTAACTACCATCGAAAATATACAGCGATCATACTGTATCGAATGATTGGTATTTTGTGTATATAATTACCGCAACCAAAACCCTAAAAATAAATTATAAACTTATAAATAATGAAAATTATTTGTGACAGAATACGTAATTATCGGTAGGTATATAAGTAACGAATACTTAGTGAATATTTTATGGTACCTGTAACAATAGGTATGTGCTTAATTTATTTATGATATTATAATTCAGACACGCTGCACTAAAGTCATAAACGTTATTATAATTCATATGGGCGTACCTATGTCCGTCACATGTATACAGTTTTCGGTTTATCCGGTTGCGAAAAGGCTCCTCGTTGAGCGTCTATAGTGTCTTTTGAATGCTGCAAAGGTTATATAGCTCGGGAGGCGACGATTAATTGAATTCGTTTCACTCTGCAGACCTTACATACCTTACAACCTTATATTGTGTACATCGAACACGTACTGCAGTCTGTAAAACCCGCAGCTGCAGTATAGAATAATAATATAGCCCACTGTAATCGGTTCGATATCATTACGATTACGATTATCATTTGAATTGGATAGCGAACTTAATACACGAAATAAGCATGATGTGCATTGTGCGTTAGTGCAGTAATCTCTGTCTGCTGCACCGCAGTAATCCGATCGACCTATGAACTTAGGCATTGCAAATCGTGGCGAACGACCCATTTATACCGAGACAAAATATACTACACAGATATCGATTTTGGTTTGAGAGGAGATGAGATTAGACGTTAATTTATTGAAATGCATAAAATATAATATAATATAATGACAACAACTTTAATTATATTGTACTTATATTAGTTGGCATGTTGCAATAGTTACAGTAGTATAACTACTAAAATTGAACTGTGACTGTACCTATGTCACAAATCACAATATAGATTGTGTGGGGAGGGGTTTATTATATTCTCTATTGTGGCTCATTGGATAGACATTAGAAACGGATAACAGTTGGATTCGAAAAGCGAATGAATTCAAGTTTCTTTAAGTATACCTAGTATTTACTCTAATATTAGGTGAATTAATTAGTTGTTGATGACTACAACAGACTACTATATGTTGTAGTACCTACGGGCTACGGTTTTACCTACATGTTACAACGTAATTATTATTATTTATTATATTTTATTTAGAATAATATTATAGAGGCAGCCGAGAGCAGCCGAGCAGGTTCCTAATTCACAAATGTACGGTCGTGCGTGTGTACAAAACGTATACACTTAAAATTAAAATTGGAATTGATCGTGCCATTATAATAAATATTATTTTCTATACTATACCCCATTTATGTGAGGTGGCCAGCCATGTCGCCACCGGTTATTTGTGTAATAAGAATGAAAAAACAAAAGACAATTTGTGGAAAAAAGCTTAACGCACAGGTAGGTTCATAATTCATGAATACACTATAATGCCTAAATTAGTAATTGCATATTCACATTGCCGCCGCTGATTTTAGTATAACAATAACATCATTCCTCAAAGCTTGATAATAATTGACAATGCATTCCTAAAAAATTATCAAAACTGTTACAATGACTAATTTTATATACCAGATACCGCCAGTGACCAGACAATAATATATAAATATAATATTTGTTCTAGCCACACTGATCAGTATAATCCCCGTAGACGTAAAGACATTAACCATCATTATTAATGTCTAGAAAAATGATAAATAATCAACTAATGTTTATAATAATATTATTATATAATATTAAAATTAATACTATCTAGAGTTTAGAGGTCATATATTATGACTGCTTAGAGAAGTCTTTCGTTATAACTTGTAATAAAAACGTAAAAACTAAGAAGCATGTAACATGGTAATAATATAATAAATACCATCCACCACAAGACATATTGCGACGTAACACATATGGACATTAGAAGGCCGGGGTTTTACAACATCCAATGTTTTGGTGTTATTTGGACGTCAAAGAAGAACGGTCTAATTTTTCGGGTGTTTTTGTCGAAATCGTTGAATTTAGGAGGGTCCATCGTTAACATTACCAAATCGCGTTTATAGTTTATACCATATTGTTAACATCACACGTGGCGGCTATACAACAAACTGCGTTGATTTCAATATATTTGTCGTCGTTATTCGGTTATAAACGTGTAAGTCAAATGCCATCGAAGAACATGTGGTCGAATTCAATATAACAATATAATATAGTCATATATATATTATATATATGAAATATATAGGCCATATGTAGGCTTATGTTTAATTCTTAGAAGAAAATAATACATTTACTTATACTGCAGTTTTCCCCAAAAAGCGAAATTACAACAAGTAGTTAAACATAGCATAACATAGTATACCTACACGAATGTCAATATCTATACTGCAATATTTGTAATATATAGAGGACAGAGATACCTTTTATTTTTTATAACAAAAAAAAATTGCGGACCGCAGACAAGAAAAAAAAAGTAAAAGCCGATAATATTTTACGTTGTAATATTGTAATTTATCATTTTTTTTTTCATTTTTATCATTCATTGGCAATTCAGCAATTTTGATGGCACGTGAACAATTTTCAGATTATTTATGTGGCTCTTCAAATATATTGATTGGTGACCCCTGGATTTATAATATGTTGACGATTTCACTGCTGCTGCTGAAACTTTAAACTTTCAAAAAAAAAACAAACGAACAATATTTGACATAATAAACAAATAATCTACACAGACCATAGAATATTTCAATAAAAAAGAACACATATTTAAATGTACTGCTTATGTTGTAAATTAATGAAAGAGAAAATAATATGTTATTCTATAATCAATTTAATAGTTATGAGAACTGTTAAACATATTATAAGTATATGCAAAATTAAATAAAAATTAATGATAAATACAAATAGGTACGTGATCGTGGTGGACAGTGGATCAAAGTAATTTGTGTAAATAATACTATTTCTAATTTTTGACAACAAATTTTGGATATCTTCTCAATATTTATTTTAGATAATGATGCTCGGAAAAAATAACATAATATAGGTACAATTTAAAAAATACCTATTTGTTTATAAAAATTATTATAAGCACATTCGTGACGTTGTTTGCTCGTAAACACAAACCAGAAGACAGATTAACAATCGTTTGTAATTCGTTAGTATTTCTTATTTTCTTTGTAAAATGGAAGTCAACAAACATGTTCATGTAGATGGATATTAAATTATGTATACAAATAAATAAAATGCTGACATATATTTGGCCATCTGCAGACAAAACTCGATTAAAATATTAAGTAATGTTGAATGTGGATAAATAAAAGAGAAATTTTTTTTGAATTTGAGTAGGTGTAATATAATATATTAATATATTATCTCGAGTGCTAATGAAAATAAACTACACACCCGTTCATTATTTTGAATATATTTATATTATATACTTTATATTTATGTGAACTCAGGGGTAGTGCGGGTGGTCAAATCCCCCCACAGATGAAACTTGTTCACAGTAAATTTTCAATTTTTTTTTTTGTGCTTCAATATAATATAAGCCATAAAGACATAAGATAATGCGATGTCATTATTACTTATTTTGTTTTTCACGATTTGTAGAGTTAATAAAAAAAGCACCTTTAGTACAACAACTATTCATTTAAAAATAGGATTACATTTTCCCGAGGTGTTAAAC
This sequence comes from Sitobion miscanthi, assembly GCA_008086715.1. Lineage (NCBI taxonomy): Eukaryota > Metazoa > Arthropoda > Insecta > Hemiptera > Aphididae > Sitobion > Sitobion miscanthi. The sequence continues at coordinate 4,428,781 of CM017803.1, forward strand.
CTCTACTATATAAATTATACAAGTTACTTACTATTATTAGTACATAATACCTAAAGAGTAGTACAAAGTATGCAACTATATAATAATACTGCAATGTATAATACAATACTTAAGTAATATAATACGTATGAAAACTTTTAAGTAAAAGTGTTTTAACATATTATGAACATAGTTATTTGTTATTAAAGTACTCAAGTGTAGTCTTAGTATATACGAAAAATATAAAATTAATTAAATTAACGAATGAGTTGGACTTCTTGATATATTATTACATATCATAATTTTGCGAAAATTCCTTTAAAATTAAACTTTCACCAACTATGAACTATGGGTCATGGATTATGAACTATGGACATATTACAACTAAGTTAGTTCAAATAATATATTAATTACTACAGGAATTAACGCCATTCGGATTTTAGATAATAATATATAATATAGAGCTTGTATTATTATTATAAATAAAAGTACCGATATTATATTTCATTACATTAAATAACTTCAAAAACAATGTTAAACCTACATACTTAATTTTTCATACCTAATTATATAACAGAATATATGAAAACAATAAAACATGATACATAATATTATTAATTTGGTGTCCAAATCGTTCAACTTTAATCAGTCAAACTCAAAGGGTAACATTTTAATTTTTCTCCACACAAAAAATTAGAAAATTATATTATTATTATATTATTTATTATTATTGTAGGGCCCAGACGACCATAACGTATAATATGTGATTAATTTATAACTATATAATCTATTTTATACAATCGAAATTAAATATTTATTGAGGTTCAGTTTTTAAATATAATATAATATAAGGATGTCAGCGCAATGTTTGTTTTCTCTCTCAGGCCCACGCGCAGCATAGATAAAACGCTTTCGCCTAGTCGTTTTTTATGATTTTTAGATTACTCAAGAGAAAAATCACCTATAGAATATTATAGACGATAATATTTTTGAGGGTAAAGTATTTTGCGTAAAAATTTTTATTTTTCTTCAATTTTTATGTTGTTTTTCCCGGTGCTTTTAAAAACTATTGGAAATTTTACCTCCCGAGTGCACCAACTAGATTCACTTTCTCATCGAACAAGATACTGTTGAAGAAATCGAAGCAGTTTTACTGCCCCAAACCGTGATGACAGATGTAAAAGAAAATTAAAAAAAACACACATTTAAAATTGTAAAATCAATACGTTAAACAAACGTTTCTAGAGTATATTCATGTATTACTAAGGTAAAATCAAAAAGTACTTAGGAATATAATTGACGCACCAGAAGAAAATCGTGGCCAAAGCTTGCGGTATGCTGGCCGTCCAGTCCAAAAATGTAGCGAAGAATAAATCAGATTTACCGAGATTAAACGCGTCTAGTGAAAGTTTTGTATTGTGTAGAGATATCGTTAACCGTAGATGTTTTTAATTTGAAAAATTGGTTATAATAATACTAAATATCCAATGTACCTACACGTCGCATCTGTATTACCTAACTAACTCTTGATTTACTTAATACTTTATGCCTATTACCCATTTAATGACCATTATGCTTAATTTAAATTCTACAATAATATAGTTATTTATTTACAATATAAGAAAACTAATGATGCACATAATATACCTAATTGGTAATAAGTAATATGTTAAATAAAAATACAATAATGGTATTTAATAGAGATAATACTCTTGTAAGTTGTACCTAACTAGTAACTAATAGCATAACAATTAGAGGCGCTTACTATACGGATTACACGGACTGCACTACCAGTTACCACATTCTAAATTACCTATTAAAATACAATAGTATATACATACTTACATAATAATTTTACAAGACAGAACGAGCCAAGTACAATTTAATGTTTTTTTTTTCAACTATACGTAATCTTTAAATTAAATGTTCATTGTACCTATAAGGTTATAGCTATATAGGTATATATTACACGGAATTATTAGCATGGGTATAATAAAATATTCCAGTACACTTACAAATGTATACAGAGTGATTCACCAAATATGCTCACCTCGGGCACCTCTCTTTTTTTTGAATAACGCAGTTATTCAAAACCTGCATTTTCAAAAATTATAATATGTATAATATTTATTTGTAGAATATTTTCAAATTATTGAGATTTTCTATACTATACTTAAGGGGCGTACTGTGAAGATAAAAACTTCTGTTTAAAAAAGAACCTCCCCCCCCTCCTTCTTTTTCTAATGTAAATTGTTGATCAGATAATTTTCTGAAAATGTTGACGTATCAAAATCTTGACTTATGGCTAATTGTAAGAAAATGTAATACCTAATATATAAATTATATATATTTATATAAAGTGAGTTCCGCATTATGTGATCACTGGTTCAAAGAATCAACCATTTATTAGAATCAAGAATAAAAATCCCAAACCAAATATTATATTAAAAAAAAAATGCTTTATGGAATCAACTGGTTAATAGAATCAAAATGACCTGAACCAATGTGATAACATTAGCGGTAGGTACTCACTGTATTTATAAAATGGAAATTTTTCTGTCTGTTTGTTAATTAGAGACTCAAAAACTACTGAACCGTTTTTAATAAAAGTTATATCAAAAGTTTTCAACCTCTAGGTTAGGTTAATATTTAGTCTTTGGCTCACGAAAAAAAGAATTTTTTATTTATTTATAGGATTTCCATTGGTTACATATAATTATATATTACCATCATAAGTAGTAGAAATATTTCCTACACATTTTTTTACAAATATATTTATAAAATACACAATCATTGGGACGGGCAATGTCGGGCGGGACAGCTATAGTATTTTTATAAAAATGAACTCATAGGTATCTACTTCAGTGTTAAGTACAGTTCCAGATTAACGCAAGTGTACTTGGAATATGAGCACTTGCAGGTAACCCATTAATTAATGATCGCTCGTCAATACTTATTGTTTAAACACTTTAGACCAGAAATTTTTTATTGCAAATGACAATAATGGAATCAATTATTGATCAAATAATTTCAATCGAATAGATAGCAAGTTAGGGTAGGATGAACACACTTCGCTTATCTTAGATTATGATATCTTTAATGTTCAGTGGACTAGGGTTGTAAGGCTACAAGTATAAGCTCATGGACGTGGCCCTAATTTATTTTAATCAAGCTCGTTGCTCATAAGTATATGAAAATTACACATTTTTTTACTACAAAATTAATATGGGTTATATTAACCCTTGGGTTATGGGTATATTTGAAGTGGTTAAATATGTGTTGATAGTATAGTTTTAATATCGCTGATTTTAACTGTATCAGAAACTATAGTTGGTAGTAAAATATTGGAATAATATATTATTTAAATTTGATGAGAACCGTTATTTTTTTTGTTAGGATTTTATTTAAGTTGACCGATTTGCCAATCAACTATTATTATATACGGTATAATGTATAGACTGATAACTAATCAACAATAAATACTGCATAAATATTACATCTATAGGTAGACAGTATCTTTAGTGTATATATATATATATGTATAAAATGTTTAGTCTGTTCTATGTAGGGCCTACCTATTTAAAACAATAACGTACACACAGCTACTTCTATACAACTCAAACTAATTACTAATATAAGTAATAATACTTTATACATAATATGTCTATATCTTATACTTTCAGATCTTTCATCGCGGATATCCGCCAACGCCTCTTGAATCAAACACACATAGTAGGTGGTCGTCGAATACAATAATGTGTAATCGCGAGCCCTGCATGGCTGCATGATTTGGCAGATAGGGTGTCATGACCGGATATGCGGGTCAAAATATTATGGCGCCAATTTGAATAAACTGTCGAGACATATCATCACTAAAGTATCGAAATAATGTTGAAAAGCACGTGCACGAAAAATGAGTTGAGTTTTGTGTCTATATTAGTAGTTATGATGACTATGGATCGGATTTATATAAAATAAAAAATCTCGAAATAATGCTCTTAAAAAATATACGCATTTATGTATGTATCAAAAAATGGCCAGATTTACGTGTGATATCTCATGGTAGTACTTATAACACAGCCATGTACGTTGTGACCAACATAAATGTCATCAATTTTCTTTGATGTGTGTCAACATTATAGTATTATTATATTATACATTTATACCTTAATATAACAAACATTCCACGGTCTCCTCTTAGCGGTAAAATACGCTCATCATAAAAACAATATTTTAAATAACAAATATTTTAAATGTCAACGAAAATTTTATTGCGTATGGAAAATAATAATTATTAAAGTTATATAATTGAATGTTCAATTTTTTTAATTACAACAAAGGAACAAAAACATTTGTGGACAAATCGTCGAATATCCAATAAGTCGTAAAAATTTGAACTTTAATTGATCAAAAAATGTATGTGGCTTAAGCTTAACTGTTTTTTTAATTTCCAGTAAAAAAAATTATCAAGAATTTTGTCTATAATTTTAAGTTTAAGCTTTTAAAATTAAAATGTTGATTAATTTTCAACTAACAAATAATTAACATATTTTTGTGATTTTAAAGAATATCAAGATTCCCGTTTTTCCTTAATAGTAGATTCTGAGCAATGCGATGAATGTACTGATTTTACAATGATGATTCGAGTTTTTTTTGTTTTTTTTTTGTTATCGATTCAATTTCAGTATATTTTTTGGTGGGAAAGTGAATCTAGTTGGAGCACTCGAGATGTAAAAATTGAAAATCCTTATTAGATTTCAAATCCGTTTGACGTGTTTGAATTTTTTTTAGTTCTTACATTTCTTTGGATTAATTATAGTATAGAATTTTGAACTTCTTGTTAAAGTTGGGTTCGGGTTGGTTCACTTAAAACTATAGTCTATAGGTTCTACTTTCGAAATCAAACCAAACACCTGAAATTTGGTTTGTTTTTTCGTACTTTGAACAGTTCAACGCACCTCTAGTTTAGTCGTTCATATGTGTATTGTTAAAAAATGACCAAATATGACCTTACAATAAATTTATTGTAAATATTATACTCTCTTCAATAATATTCGTATTTTTAATCACACCTTCACGAAAAACATTTTGTGCTTACTTAGCATACAATACGACCAACCGGCAACCACTAAAAATATGCAAATTCGTACAAATCTGAGACCTAGTTGTGACCTACATAATGATATTCTGTAGTAGATAATATCATATATTATAAATAATATAAAAATATAAATATATAAATTATTAATTTCCCAACAAGCTATATACGACAAGAAAATAGTATACCCAAGTACTTTTCCGATTTGATTTCTTATGCTATATACATCATTCAATATTGTTCTTTTTTTTCTTTTCGTTCATTGTTTTTCAATCTTTGAAAAAACACACATTCGACGTGGAGTGTAGAACTTAAACACTTCGCCGCGCTTGTAAGGAGTATACGCGTCCCAAGATGCAGAGTAACCGAGTAATAACCTATAACCACGGTATCTTATATTATAATATACGCCGCAAAGGTCAAAGACTTAACATTTTTAAACAATAGCAGTATTACGGGAGGCCACATCTATTATTATATTCCATAACATTAAAATAGACTCTTATTCCAAAACATTATTTCATAACACTATTAATTATGAATAAATTATATAGGTACATGCCTCTTATAATATTATCTTATAACTTTTAATAATTCGTGGATAAAAATTGTTGTTAAAATTATTATTATTGCTATTAATAAATCAAACTGTTGTTAATTTATTTTTATAATTATAATAGCTGATATTACATCATTATATACGTCTAATCAATATGATTTGTTTCTTTGCGTGTTCATTTAATAGTAGGTAATAAAAATGTCATATTACGAACGACGTAAGTCTTCTCATAGGTACATTATGGTTTTTTTTAAACCTACACTGTATAAATTTATTATTTTATATTTTATAATGGTATTGTATTGTATTGAATGCCAGAATACCTAATAACATTATCGAGGCTTGAGGAAAATAAATTTGTTAATTAAATTAAATTAATTATTGTGCTTACATTATGATGTACCACTTATAATTAAAAACTAATAATACTATGTCAGTGATTAAAAAACATCTTATGTTCCTACTTAGATCTTCATTATTTTATTTATCTCAGATTTTCATATTGATCTATACATTTGATATATTATAATATACATAATAGTGTATGCTGATTACAAATATAATTTATATATGTGTCAACAATTCGTTTTTTGTGTTAGATATATTAAAAACAAAGTGTGATTAATTAATTATTATTACAAATATTAATTACAGAAGCGGTTTAGAAACTAGTTAAAATAATTGATAAAACTAATTTAGTCGATTTTATAGAACAAATTAAATGCTTCGTTTCCAAAAACACAATATAGGTATAAAAAGCGGTTTTTAAATTTACCTTATTTATCATTTTTATATAATAATCAGGCCCGGCTCAAGGGGTAGGCGACATAGGCCCATGTCTAGGGCGGCATTTAAGCTGCACTTTAGTAAGAGGGTGGCATTTTCAAAATACTGATAATATTCTATTGTTAAGGGCGGCAAAATTTGATTTTGCCTAGTTCACTATTTTCGCTTGAGCTGGTCCTGATAATAATGGTTACATAAACGTTTCAGTTATATAGCTATATAACCTAGCTGTCGTATATCGGTGGAGGCTGGTGAGATGGTGGCCTCTTTGTTTGATCAATAACAATCAATACCTAATAGTACTATAGTATTTATAATCGTAGTATGTATATACGCGAGGCATTAATATTTATCACTTATTAGATAGTATTATATTCTCAGAAATCAATAATCAATTATTAATATTGATATTGTAATATAAATTATATTTATGAATATGATTTTGCTAAAATAAGGAAATCAAAAAATGACATTAATACCAGTGGTGATTTAGGATTGGTGCTTGAGAGCAGAAGCACCCCCACCGTTCCGATATATTGATTTTATTTTATTATAAATTACTACTTAGATTTCAAGTATCACGTAGAACTAAACGTATTAATAATTGTAAACTACTACCAAAAAATAGATTGAATTGGTTTTTACCCCTGAAGTTGTGCTGTTCGTGATAAGTACCTATAAGGAGCTTTATTATAAACATAGCACCCAGTATCACCATTAAATATTAAATATCCACCACTGATTAATACTATTTTTTCAGTGGCGTTATTTGGGCTACACGATGCACCAAAGTACATTTTAATTATTAGCCTTGCTCTTTTATTTATTTATTTTTTATATAGTAATGATTCATTACTAATGAAGAAAACAATAAAAGATTAAATTATAAGTCATATTATTTCTCCGTTAAAATATTTAATTTCATCCAAATTTAAACTTAGCCTTAAAATATCTGTTAAAAAAACTGAATATTTGTAAATCAGTAAATCTACGATGTAGTTTTTTCGGTTAGATTACTTATGAGAAACCTAATTTCAAATTATTTTCAGTCTTTAACCATAAAAATTAAATATTTCATACATTTTTAACTATACAAAATTCTTTACAAATATGAAATTTGATACGTTTTGTCAAAATTTGAACTTTAATTTCTTATGAAATTAAATCGTGTATGTGAATTTTTAATCTTTTTAAACTGTATTGTTTCAACGTATGAGGAACGTAATCTATGTAAATATTAATAACCTGGGAAAAAAATTCGAAAATTTGTTGAAATGTTAGCATTATTATTATTAAAATAATTGTTTAGTAGCCTTTAGACCGCATTCCCCTTGGAAATATTATATAATTTGTATTATTTATATAATACATATTTTATACGTCTAAAATTTAAAATATAAATAAAATTGTTAATATAGTTATCAAATCTTACCTATATGTATATATGGCTATATACGCACTAATAAATTTATTATTGTATTTTTCTAAAAAAAATTGGAATACCCCCATTTCAGATAGAAAGATCCACGCCTGCTGGACAGTCTATAATATTCTGAGATACGCTACTTTGGTCAACATGTTGTTACAATTTAATATTTATGGACGTTCAGACATTTTCAATGTTCGCGGTAAACAGCGACGAAGATACACGGATATTATTTCAAAGCCAGCAATAAAAATATTTTTCTCAGCGTCTTCTCGGGCACACCATGTGCAATTTAAATGTGAAAAAAAAAATAATATGGCTGGTGAATTAATAAACTATTTCACTGTAATTCGTGGTTGGCATGTCTGCGAAAATTTGCGTATCAAATGTAAAAAAAAAATTCAAAATATGACGACGGTGCAGTGCCCTTTATTTGTTTGCTTTTATATTATGCAATTTGATTAAATTATATAGGTACTCTGGAAACATAATGCAATATGCTCTTTGTCTGTAGTTCGTCATTTTTACGACATACAATTACGATAATTTGTATACTGTTAAATATACTGAGCGACTGGCAAGCGGGCTTCGTGTAATGCGCGTACCTCGTGGATATATAGTTATTATAATTAGTTGTAATTACAACTAATTAGTTTCGAACAGTGTACTAATATGTAATTAACTGTAAATGTAAAATAAAAATTACTGCCAAGTGCCAATACGCCAAATGGTACTAATTTTCGTATAAACCATGATGCAAATGTACAGGTACCTAGAACTAGTGAAAATAATTTTATAATCACGCGTAAATGCGTAAGCTATATTGAATGACATCATAATTCGGCGTGTGTGACGAATAATTAAGGTAATCTTAATATAACGACGGAAACGAAAAACACATTTTTAAAAGAAATAACGAGTAACAACCAACCAAATAGTTGGTTAAAATAATAGGTAGGTAAATAATTTATAAGCTAATGGCCTAATGTTTACTTTAAACACAGGCCATGTATATTTATACTGACATTTTGCATTTTAAATTCAATCATCGGATAATAATTGAATTACTGCTTCCGCTTTATGTATGTATGAACTTCGTTTGTGCAGAACTGATTAGGTAAATTTAATCCCCCAAAGAATGTCAGTCATAATATCCAGAAATTGCGTCCCAGGACATTTTAAAAATCATTTTAAGATGATCCATAATATATTAATTTGAAAAGTCAGAAATGTTGTAAAAATATATGACGTAATTTACGTATGAATAAAACATATTATTATTTAAGCCGCAATTTACAGCGACCTGTGCAGAAGCAGTTCATTTTAAAACCTTTTACACTAGGTATTTTACTTATAGGTACCTACCTAACTTATAACAAGTACTTAATACCAGGTAGAAAACTTTGTATAAATATATTATTTTTTTAATGACTATATTACTATTAAATAATCTGTTTGTATAAATGTTCTATGACAACTACGATAGCGACAAACTTGAAATGTTCGTGGTACCTTCAAAATTCATATTAAAATATAAAAACGTTCACTAAGGATTTTTAAAAATTTCACACTTTGAAAATGGCTCACACAGGGGTTTTATTTCGGTAAACGAAAATCGAATATATTTTTTGTGTACCTATTTATAATATTAATTATATGGTTTCCATTGGTTAGAGTAAATAAAATAATTGTAAACAAAAAATTAAATGGATAAATAATTAAATAAACGCGGGTATTAGATACTCGCATTTATAAATTGCGGAAAATGAATATTTTTAAAAAGTATTGAGTGTATATGTATTAGTGTTTAAAAATACTGTAATTCAATATAAACATACAAACAATAATTTATGAAAACATTCATACTTGTCGCAATTTATGAATGCGAGTCAAACTTTATTAAAAATCAAAAATTAATATTTGCTCAAATACTACTAATACATTTAGCGACATTTAGCGGATATAATTATTTAGCTTAATAAAACACAGAAATGGTAAACTGGAGTGGTATTATTAAATATTTGTGATTTTCAATTCCTTAAATCTGAACACAATTTTGATGTAAGCACATAAAGACTATTCCAAGTACCAATCTGAATGACATTAGACTAATTTAGACTTAAACATTTTTTGAATGTGTCCAGAATTAAGTAGTGGCAAATCATAAAAGTAATCACTGTAATATTGTGTTTATAACGGTTTGTATTATATATTATTTCAAATGAAGCGAAACGGAAAACGATAGAAAGACAGATTAATTATAATTTATAAGTTATAATCCTGCAGGTGAGTCCGGGTACAGCTAATAACCTATATAAATAGTAATCAGTGATCAGTGTTTCAACTTTTAAACCCATTAACTATTAAATTTGTCTATACTCCTAGTAATGAATATTGGACTGTTAGATTACTATAGAGCAGTTGACATCCTAAATGGTTTTAAAAAAATCAAATTTACCGATGCCATTAATGATCTTAATAGTGATTTAACAAAGGACGTGACTAGACACACGACAATAAAACCGTTGTTATAGTTTTTCGTCAGACTTCTAATCAGATTTAAATACCTACAAGGTGATTCACCATAAGCACACTCATAGCTCACCAACTCGATGCTCTTCGCCTATTACCTTTTAATGATTCGACGGTGGAGTCCTGTCTGGTTGTCTGGTGATACAAACTTTATTTTTTTCAAACTATAGAAACACCATATTTTAAACTGTAAATTAGTAGGTAACTGTTTAAACTTTGAAAGATGGTTTTGTTGAGATTTTTGATCCGTCTAAATCAAAGTTCAAACAAGTAGTCACTGACGGCTTAAAATATGCAGGTATACTTGACTAAAGCATAAGGATAATAATCCTTAGTAATGGTTTACGTCAAATATAAAATACAAAATGTAAAATAAAGATCATGTCAGCGCACTATTTGTTTTATTTCTCTGACCCACGCACAAGTGCACAACATACCAAATTTACGCGTAGTAGAACCAACCTTAAGTTGTTACTTTTAGTATTAGAGTGAATTCACCTATAAATTGTTATCAAATTTTAAGTTAAAAACATTACCTATATCACTACGCTTTGTCTATTATAGGATATTTTATATTTTATCCAAGTTATAAGTGTGTAGATTATTACAATATTTTTAAAGCTTATAAATTACATAGAAATTAAAATATCGTAAAAAGCCAACGTAGTGACACAGGTAATGTTCTTAACTTAAATTTGATAATAGGTGAATTAACTTTAATATTAAAAGTAGCACGACATTACGTGTATGCTAAGCGTAATTTTGGTATATTGCGTGTGGGTCAAAGAGAGAATCAAAATATGATGCGCTGATATCCTATATCTTAATTCTTAAGTCTTTACTGCATTTTTATAAAAGATTAATACTACTAATTTCTAAATGTCAATATAGTCCCTATCATAATATCAGTTTTAATTTAGCTATTATGGAATTACCAGTGGTAAATCAAGTTTAATAATATAAAAATTACTCGTTTGAATTTTTTATTTATATATACGTACAAAGTTTAAAAAAATAACCATTTGCCAAACAGTTTTCTGTAAAAAAGTGATCCAAATTTAAAAAAAAAAATGCTCCACCACCGGACTCCTTCAATTGCATAAAAAAAATTAAAAATATTCATAAAATCAAAAATTTTAACAAATATATAATATAATTATTTATGGAAAACTCTAAAAAGGGTGTGAGCATGTCTAGTGTAAAATATGTTGTATAATATACTTATACCTAGTATAGTTTCTTCAAAATTCAAGAACAAATCGCAAATGTAATGTGTTTTCGATATGATATTAAATTCCAAATGCCAATAAATAGTATACAATTAGTCAAAATAATTTGAATATGTCATTGTCTATAGAAACTGATAATTTAAGTAATAAAGTATTGTTTCAAGCTTATATGATTAATATTTTTTGAATAATAACAACAATCATTTGTCATCCTTTAAATATCCAATGTATAGTTAAAATCTCAATTTTAAACGCTTTATATTGTCAGTGATTAAAAACAAAATAATTACAGATTATAAATATTTATTTTAAATAATTTTTTTCTTGGAATTTTTTTACCGTGTTTTTATTTACTACACCTAAAGGTGACGTCAGACACACAAAAAAACACATAATTATAAAATATTCATAGTTTCGCACAGAATATAATAAACCTATCAATGCGCAATAAGGTAAAATTCAGTAATAAATATTATATATTACCAGATACCTATTAATAATAATAGTTATACTTACCCGATTGGCGAATTTTATAATTTGTGTAGTGTGTTCGTTGTACAGCAACTAATAATAATTACAAAATTATATACAGGGGGATTCACTGAGCATCCTACCACTTTTTTCTCTTTCAACATTGCAGTTATTCAAAATCTGATTTTTGAAATTTTTGAATATTATTCTTAAAGACCATATTTTCAAATTCTTGAGATTTTTTGTTTTACTTAAGGAGATACATTTTACATGTGGAGATATACAAACTTCTGTTTTTCATATGACAATCTCAATTTTATACAGTAAATTATTTAGTGGATAATTTTTTTGAAAATGTTTACGTAACAAAATCAAATTTCGGGAGAGTAAATTTTGAGGTATTTAGCTTTGTGTCCCAAGGATAATAATATGGCCATGATAATTCGGGTTTAGATAATATTGGGACTATGGTAATTTGAATATTTCATATTAATTATATTATTTTATTTATGCATTTAAACAACTCCCAGTCAAGTGTCACTATGATGGGTGGCTTAAAATTTGAATTTGAATTTTATTTTGATACCATATATTATACTTATTGTGCTAAAGAGTCTGTGAAGATTGTGTATTTCTTAATGTAAAAATGAATCAATTTTAGATTTGATTATTGTTACATTTTTGTAAAGCCATTTTAAGAACTATTACACTTAATATAAACATAAAAATAAAAACTGTTCGTTCGAATTTTGAATTAGGAGTTAGGACATCAACATTTCGTCATTTGCATAAAAAATATACACTAAAATATAATAGGGGGTTCTTATCAGAAAAATAGAATTTTGATTGGTTTGGATCACCACAGGACACTATATCCTTAAATAGTACAAAAAATCTCAATAATTTATTATAAATATACTTATTTGATATTTAATACTTATTCTTAAGCATCGACTATGAATATACGGCCCTTAGTCTTTAATTATTATAGATATATTTTAAAATTCCAAAGGTCAGAATCTGGACAAATTCATTGTTAAATGAATAATTAGGGGTGAGCATGCTTGTTTAATCACTCTGTTTATTATTATCCATCGTATACTTTTGAGTCAAATAAAATATTGTATATTTCAATATTGATGGTTAAATAAATTATAGGTAGTTAGTTTTTATATTTAAATCTCAAATTCAAAAGATTTAACAAATATTATATAATTGTAGGTACAGTTCGTAATATTTATAATAATATCATGTGAACTCGGTTTTGGGAGACGACTATACAAATAATAATATAGTATATAAAATAATAATATACCATATTTATTTTCGACCACGTGAAATCACTCCGAACAATATAACTGATCCAGTTAAGCCGAAACAACAAAGTATAATAATATATTATATACTATGTATAGCGACAGATGTTGGTCGGTCAGCCTCGAATATTGTGCATTTATGAGTATAATATACATTATACCTCTACCAACAAGGCACAACACATGCAGATTATTGTAGTGCGACAAACGGAGTAACCTTTTGGAATATAAAAAGTTTGAAAATAATTTATAACACGGAACATCTGGCGGCGGCTACCCAGTATTTTGCTTCTTATATATTATTATTATTATTATAACAATAGACAGAGACGCTCGGTAAAAACATAGTGGTACCTAACCTCCTATAATATTATATGCCTATTATTATGCGAGCTCGGATTAAACCACAATAAACACTAATTTATAGGTATATTGTATTATTGTGTGGGGAGAATAAGAGAGTGCCCAGTCGGCAGTCACTATTGTCTTAATAATAATATGAAGTATAAACACGTGAACAACGGGTTTCAGAGTTGGACAAATATTTGCACGCGTGCCCGAGTTCTAATGTTCTATGTCACATATTATGTAGGTACCTACGTGTGTTTATAATATTATTCCAAACTCGGCAGAACAGAATATTATTATATTATATTATAATTGTCTTTGTCTTTTCAATTATCCGACAGCAGCAGTGGATATAAGGAAAACAATAATATACGCTCTGAACACCACACGCGTCACTACAAATTATAATAATTATTATAGTATGTTTTTTTAATTAATAATAAATATTAGATTCCGAGCGCAGCGATGAATGTATATTGGCATTACCATGGGGTGCGGTTTTTTTTTTATTTATAATTTTTATGTCTGTATACACGAAAATTCGTCAAAAAAATTCTTCGATTTTATAAATATAGTGGGTAGGTAATTTCTGATACAAAATTTAATCTAATTGGTACTTTTAAGAGTTCTAAATGTGAAATTTAAACAAAAAAAATTAATTAAAAACGAGAATTTTTACGCAAAATCAGTTGAAGTTGAGTTTGAAGTTCAAATTTTAACAAATTTTGTCGAAATCACAAAAATGTGCAAATCGTTTTGTATTTAAAAATATATAAAATTTAAAACAAGGTTTTTCATCAATACAGTTCATACTGTTAACAAAAAATCTAAACAATATAATACAAACAGAGGTATTTTTACAGTAATTTTAAGTTAAAATTTGGACGGAATTAGATATTTAAACGAAGAATAACAATTTTAGTTACTTAAAATAGGTTGAAAATGGTCTAAAAAATTGTAAAATGTTGTTGTTATAATACTGTGAACTCGAAACACATTATTTAGTAGTTTGGAAATCATCGTGTCAAGCATTCCAAACGAATGATACAAATGCATTGAAACCCGACCCGTGCTGCAGTTATCAAACGTTTGTGTTTATACATTTATTATTATTATAATACATAATATATATCCCGACAATCAATATCTCAGTCGTATTTTTGGTGAAATAATGTAAGGTTGTCGATAATATTATAGTCGCTGTTTCTATACAGTTCACAAATAACCATATACGTATAGTATATTCATCATGGGGAGAAAATGACCCATGTCGGGGGGGGGGATGTCTCTAATGACTAAAAATGTCTCGGAGAGAAAATGTCCTTATACTAGATTCACTCATTTAGACAATTAAATTATTTAAAACTAATTTTATTGTTAATTATACAGTGTGGGATGCAAAATAATATAACTATGTAATAACTTTTGTTCCAATTAATATTTCTTGTAAACATTTTTTTGTTGAAAAATTGATTGGAAAAAAAGTTTTATCATAGTTATTTGATTACATTTGTAAGTTGTTTCTGTTACACTCTGTGTATGATTGATTTATGTTCAATTCTACGTCATAATCGTATGTCTGTATGGACGCTGTTTTGCAGGTAGCAAAATGTCTAACTGCGCCCTTGTTCAATAACCATTCAAAGTTAGTCGTGTCATACGATGTGGTTGTCCTCCGTCGATTACGTATTGTTTGCCTTATCCACAACCGTTCTAATTTCGTCAAACAATTTGTTTAAATAACTGCATTTCCACTCTTGTGATTCATTTTCCTAGGAAAAAAGCGTGAATAATAATAACGATAATATAGAGAATCGTATATTTATAGACTATATTATATTGTATAATAGCGGTAACGGTAAACTGGTACAACTCAATGATGCTTACCATAAACCGATTTCTGCTTATTGAGTACAGGCAAGAATATTGCACTAAAGCGGTAACGGTAAACTGGTACAACTCAATGATGCTTACCATAAACCGATTTCTGCTTATTGAGTACAGGCAAGAATATTGCAATAACAAAGTTTAATCAACATAGCTATAGTAATCCTACTAGGGAACATCTAAAGACGTTTGCCATACATGCACACAACCTTACCATGACATAATTTTAAAAATAATAACAAAACCACTGGTATAATTGATATGGGTACAAAAAAAATTATATTACGATATTATATTAATAATAATAATTGTTACTAATCGAAAAATATGTACTCAGTTTTCCGACGGGGCGTGGTCCGGTAGTGTTAACACTTAAAAAAAATGTAATAATTATTAATAACGGGTCAATTCGTCGAAATCTTTTTAAAAAATTATTTCATCAACTCGTTATGAATTATGATATTTGGTGATAAGAAAAATAGCTTGTTGCTAAAAATTACTTGGTTGAAATTAAAGAAAATGTTGACATTAATGATATTAAACATAATAGGTACAGATACAAATTATGTGGAGGCTAGAGCCCCCCCCCCTCCAAGTCCCCTCCAAATTGCGCCTATGGCTTTTACTCCTAAAAAAAAACCGATTACTAATACACTTACTGTTATGCCCTGTTGTGTGATCTCTTCCACTAGTGTTGTTTTAAGTTTAATAACGGATTCCATCGGGTCCAAATCCACGAGCGGTTCATGTTTTGAATTTTCTCTCTGCGGTACAATTTTATAATTGCTCTGTTGTTGATGAAGATGAACGCGTTCATATGGCTTCTCCGGCACGACACTTTCTTTTCTCGAAATTTTTTCCACCATTTGCTCTATTTTAATTTTGCTCATTATTTTGGCTTGTTGCTTGTACAGTTTGGCCAATCGCTGATCGCTTCTTTCCGGTATATAATTTCTTCTGTATTTTTCAAATTGCTGCACAGATATTATAATCGTGTTTTAATTAATACAATCACAAGAAAAAAAATATAAAATCGAACCAAATCTTATCTTGTTGTATTATCAGGGCGTATATTATAAATTAAATAGGTAGTTCCTGTTTGGCCTTTATATATTAATCAAATGAATCGCGGAAAAAAGCCCAGAAATATAAATATAAATATGAACCCAATATTATGTATACGCCATTACGTCGTGATATATATACATACTAAAATGTACACAAAAATTACACAACTATATAAATAATAATATAATAAGTTAATACAAAACAGGCGGACGGTGGTAGTATAATATATTTAGATAATAGATAATATTTTATTGTGTATATACCTAAGACTTATATTTTTTGACTTTTAACTTATAACACAATATGTCATGACGTATACATAATATTGTGTCATATTTATATTTTTATTTTATTTACAATCTATATTTTATACAATTAACAATTAATTATTATTTTCATTATAATATATTATTATTATTATTATTTTTTATTAGCTAACCCGCGGCAACTTAGGCCATTGAGTGGTTTTTAAACTGTGGGGGAGGGTACTGAAAGATGTAAACACGTGTGTGTTGTGTTTGGCAGCTTTTCAAGTGGGCACCCTAAGGTATCATGGCCCGGGTGGGGAATGGCGTGTTCTCCGGACACCTGCACCGTGACAAACCCGAAGAAATGACGCCCGCAGCCGAGGTATCGAACCAGCGCCGGTGCGCGTCGCAACCGACGTCTTATTCTGCTCGGTCACTCCGTCCCCCAATATATTATTATATTTAATCATATGTACATGGTAATTAAATACTAATTAGGAGTAGAGGATACATGTGTTCACATTTATATTTATATTTCTGGGCTTTTTTTTTGCCTACCATATTCGATGACGCCATTGGCGAAATGAATCTAATATAACCCATAAGCAATACCTAAAATTGACCCAGCTTTTTTTTTAGTGGGGGCGGGGGGTTTTAAGAGTTGAAAATTCCAATTAATCTTCAAGTTAATCGTAAAAACTAGAAAAACGGGATAATTTATAAAATAAAAATTTTTGACTAAATTGATTTAATTTTTTTGTCGTAATTGAAAAATTAATACCTATCTGTGGTTAGGTTAGTCTTATCAGACTTTTATTTTTCAATAAATATATCTTGTACTAACATTTCTCTGACATGATAATACTTTTAAAATATTTTGGACCTTTTTGACTTATTTATAGACATTAATAGACATTTGAATTGTTGATTTGAAAATTGAATATTCTCAGTGTAATTTTAAAATATTCGAGGTGAAAAAAATACCAAAATTTGATAAAATTGTAAATATTATTATTAAATATTAAAACAATTGTTTGGTAACCTTGGGAACCAAAAATGTAGACAATCTTCGCTTATAATCGTTTTTATTGTATTTACTATAAACATTGAATTAAAACCACAGTGCACACTCAATGACCAGATAGGTACACTTGACTCCTAACTGTATAACAGCACGATTACCTACCTATAATCTTCTCTTTTTTAATAAATAGTTAAAAATTATGATTTTAAACTTTTACCGAATATGATTTGTAAATCCTAGCATCAACTAATAAAACGTAGCTTATTTATCTAGTTTTCTCATGGGGTGCCGTCAATGGACGACTTCCCCTTCACGCCAATAAACCAACGCCCAATTTACTCATTGTATAACACGTAAATAAAAAATGTAAATATAACATTTTTTTCAAAAAAAAAAAAGCTTTGTGTAGGTAGTGATCGGGATTTGTCGGTATATAGGTTAAAATTATTTTACGCGTGAAATTGTATTATCCATCGTTTCGAATCGCATTGCATCTGTGTACTTACCTTAACTAATCTGTTGTATTCTTTTATGTTTTGCATCGTTTGCCGATTGAGTTTGTCAGATCTACCAACTAAAACTGTTTCGAAGAAGGTACCGATATATCTCTCCAACTCCTCGGTGTATTTATACATCGAGCATGCCAATATCTGTTGGTTGGCGTACATGCCTTCTTGTTGTTTTTGCTACAAAAACGTCGTTTAATATTATAATTTATAAGTTTCTAATATTTTTTAACATTTTAAATGCATGATTGTTATATTTTTCTTATATTCAACTATAGTTTTAAATGTCGAGATCTAATAATTTATGTTAAAATCTCTTATACCAGGATATGTAGTAGGTACAGACATTATTGGGTCCTCAAAAATAATAAATTGGACCCTTCCAGTAGTAAAATCACTATTTACCGTCGTTAAATTTTGCTACAAAAAACGTCGTTAAATATTATAATTTATAAGTTTCTAATATTTTTTAACATTTTAAATGCATGATTGTTATATTTTTTTTATATTCAACTATAGTTTTAATTGTCAAGATCTAATAATTTATGTTAAAATCTCTTATACCAGGATATGTAGTAGGTACAGACATTATTGGGTCCTCAAAAATAATAAATTGGACCCTTCCAGTAGTAAAATCACTATTTACCGTCGTTAAAATATAAAATGTACCTTTTATTAGTGACTTTTTGAATAAAACAATAATAATTATTGTCTGAAGCTTAAATTATGTATATAATAGTCACCTATTGACGCTATTGTATAAGGGTTTTGGTATCTCGTCTATAAATTATAAGGTGTTCATCTATTTCTAAGGTTATTTTCGAAAACTAAATTCTAACTTTGATATTGACTGTTTTAAGAAAAATAACCATCAAGAGGATATAATTGGGTCCTTTATCGTCGTCACAAATTATGCAGTGGGTATACTGGGTATCATGTGCACACGCACGTCGATGTATAATTTAAATAAAAAAATATACGGTGTAATTTATTCCAAGCATACTCGTCCCCATTTTCCTTTAGTTATTTGAGTTTATTCAATTTCTGATTTTTGAGATTGATAAGTATAACTTAGAAGTATGTGTACTACTGTACTTAACTACCATATTTTGATATACTTAGATTTTATATCATTCAAGGAGTTTCCTGAGACGATACTGACTTTTTTCAAATGTGAACCACCCCTTTTTTCTGTGAATTATTAATTACGCAGATGATTATTTTGCATATTTTATATAGATGTAAAATATTAAAATAGATGTAGTATTTAATCTAGTATATTTATTATAGGTACTTGCAGTTTTTAAAAATTATACAATGTTAAAAAGTTAATATTAATATCAATAATTTCCAACCCATTATATCTTCTAAACCTATTATCGCGGACTTATTAATCTTTATAGTAAATAAAGTTAAATGACTACAAATTACTCTTTCGAATTTCAATTTAGATACATAATATTCAAAAAAATCATCTGTTTAACAATTTACAGAAAAATGGAAAAATTTAAAGAAAACATTTTAGGATAAATTAAAGGAAAAAAGAGTATGAGCATACTTGGCGATTGGCTAATCACTTTTATAGGTATAGGGTCATAGCAACTTTGTGTAACTCGAAATATCATTTTTGCAATTACGAAAATAAAGTAATTTTAAAAACGTGAATAAATTATAACTATATTATCTTACATTCAAATTATGATATATTAATATTAAAACGCAGGTTGATATCATAATATAATAGGGGCATAGGGCAATAGGGCTGCATTTTTTGTAGCCTAGCGAAAGCCTTTTTTCGCATTTCGTGAAATATATTATAGCATTATCAACGTCAACAGTGTATCAAAGCCATATTGTTCAAAAATGTTTTAATTGATACTTGATAGATTGATAACATATTATTTAAAACTTTAATTTAAATATTAATTTGATACTTGAATACTATTAATATAATTTTTTAGACCATTCTATGGCAACCAACTAGGTTTATGTTATATTAAAATAAATATTTTCACTACTATTATAACTACAATGTTACTTTATGAAACGTTAAACAAATTAGTAGTAAATGTTTGTTGTTATATTTAAAAAAAAACTGTTTTGCTCTTTTCTACGTTTTTAGTGCGCTGCATAATTATATTTGATTACATTTTAGGGTGATTTTAATAAAATATATGACGTAAGCACATATTTCAAAATATAAGGCGTCTTTTACAGTGCTTTAAAAGTGCCAAACCCGCTATAATTACGATAGGTAGATATAACTCATAAGTCATAAGAGTTATAAACTTATAACTTATAACCCATCGAGTTTCGTACTGCACTCACCTTGAGGTTGCTCGCATTCTCCAACACCCGAGTGATCTTGTCCATCATGGTGGCCCTGTTCTCTATCCTCTGGGTCGCGGTATCGAACCTGGTCCTGACAAAGTCCGCATCCTCCTTCAGGCGCGTCAACATCCGCTCGAACTGAACGACCCTGCTTTCGTACAACGCGTCCACGATGGCCCAGTGGCTGTTCACCTCGGCCACCAGTCGCTGTTTCTCGGCCACCAGCCGGTCCACGGATTTCTGGCGTTCGGAGATCAGGCGGCCGTTCTCGCCGAGCACCATATCGCGCCGTTCCTTGGTTCCGACGTAGTCGGCCTCACCATCGTCCAGTGCATCCCTTGCCCGATGGTGCTCGGTCCTGGTATCGGCCAACCGCCTGTTCAGTTGTACCAACTTCTCTTCGTAATCTTCCCGGTAATCGACCGGCGCCTGCTGTTCGGCCACCCGCTTTTTCGACTTCATATTATCGGTATTGCCGTCGGATTGTAATGGGATACGACACGTGAATTTTGGATCGAAAAGTTCGATTGTTTACTGTAATATGATAATAATAACATATTATGTAATATGTGTACTAAACTTCGGTCTCCACGCAAAATTGTAGGTTCGCTTGAAACGCGTGTCTTTGGTTCGGGTCAGAATTTGAAATTTTTTGTTCTGATGTTTTCAATCTTATAGCTCCGTATATATATGCGGAAGAAGTGTTTAAGGGGATTGTTTTATAACTATATTATTAGATTCTGAGCGGAGCGATAAGAAAGAATTGACTTTACAATCATGTGTGTTTTTTTTTGTTTCTGGTAGAATAAATTCTTTGACTATCAAACTCGATAGAGGTTTTTGGTAGAAAATTGGGTCTATTTTATACCATATAGATATAGGAAACTCAAAATTAAAAACTTTGAGTAATTTTTAAAACAATCAGGAAACAAAAAAATAGTAACATTTATTAAAATTTTAATATTATTATTAAAATAATTGTTTGTAAGTTGTAACATTGGTTACCAAAAAGTTAGACCTTTGCTTTTCTTCGCTTGGATAGTTTACGATTTACTTTATTTTTTATTCTATAATAATATCGATAACAAATAATTATTTGTTGGGTCAAAAAACTTAAAAATGTAACTCTTACAAGGGTCTTCGCATAAGTTGATGGCTACTTATTAATATTAAAAATACATGAGAACGGTTATTTTTTATAAGAAATTAAAATTAGAACTTTCACCAATTCACCAAAAACATAAAAATTGCAAATTATTTTTTAGTTAAAAATGTATAAAATGTTCAATTTGTATAGCTAAAACTTGAAACTTTTTACAACACTGAAAGAAATGTTTTCCTCCAAGTTACTGTCCAGACGTATAAAGGAACGCCTATACTGTACGTACTTGAGAGCCATATATAGTAACGTATACGTATGCGAGACGTGGTTTAGCACTCAAGAATATGAAGAAAGGCTACAGAGTTTCGAGAGGAAAATACTCAGAAAAATATATGGACTGGTATATAATAATGACTTGGAAAGTTACCAAATATCAAACGAAAACTTGCAACAACTGTACAATAAACCGAGTCTACGACATTTCTTAGCCAGGAAAAGGCTAGAATGGGTGGGACACGTTTGGCGAGCTGAGGGATCACTCATTAAGAAAGTCACAGAAAACAATCGGGAAAAAGACCAAGAGGCAAAGATGAAGATGAGGTATAATACAGTTAAGAAAACCCTGAAGAAAATTAATCCAGTGCTGGACAAGGAAATGGCGTTGGATATAGAAAGAAGGAAGAGTGTGTTGGAAGCGGCGATGGTTCTAAATGGACCGCCATAAGCCCTAGAAGAACAAGAAGAAGAAAACTTGAAACTCCAATACAAGGTTCTTCATATAAGGGGTTCATAGTGAAATCTAAAAAACGTTTTAGCTTTAGATATATTTGAAGTTAAAACTTGGGTAAAATTAGATATTTAAACGAAGAAAAACGATTATATAGTAATTTTGATAAAAATCAAAATATCATTCGTGGAAAATTTTAACTTTTACGTAACGTATATTATTATATTTTATTGACACATTGACACTATCAAATCCAAAGTTTTCCCAAAAATTAGTTCAATCTATCGTATTACTAATTGTAAAATAAATTACTTTAATAGCAATATAAATATATCATATATATTATACTGTCTTCGTTTAGAATCGTTTTTCCTATACAATGAATTCAAATTGTACACATACATAATTCCAGTGACTTTCTCAATGAAGAAGTACACTCAGAAAATCCACATAGGTATACAATACACATAGTGTACAGCTGAACAGTTACGTACTTTTTATTAATGAATTTAATTCTGGGACAATTGGCTGTCTTGAAACACTTTATATAGGGACACCGGGACGCTATATTCAAAGCCGTGACTTGTGATAGTTCTACTGAAATATATCTTTGCTTAAAATCTAAACAGCAAATATAATTATGTATTTTTACTTATAAGTTATAAGTTTATAATTTATATGAAACTAATATGTGTCATAAAAAATTATATAAATGCATCGTTTAATTAATATTAAAATAAAAAAATATTTTTCATTATGGTTATTTTTTAAAACAAGCACTTGTGTAACTGTGTGTTAAAAATAGTAAGTAATTGATACAAAGTAAAATTAAGTAGCTAGGTTAAAATTATAATTAAAAGGTTAAAACTAAGCAAAAGTGAAATATTAAAATTATATGCCACTCGTTTCTTATATTTTGAAATTCTTTAAATCAATTTCAGTTTCAAGAACAGATAAGACATCTCACACACGTTCGTGTACCTATGTATACACGACGATGTGTAAATATTAGCATGAAACATACAACGGCTAGATTGAAAAAAAATCATCAACTGCGATCGTACTGGTAAGTAGCTCATTATAATCCTTACAAAAAAATAATTTAAAACACGAAGGTACTATGTACCAATAACATTGCATCGCTCATCAAGGAGCTGAGATGAATACGGCCTATTGTGTGGTATATCATATTATTATAAATATGAAAAGAACTGTTTGCTTATTAGTTATTTTACTAGTTTGTTTTATTGTCGTTTTATAACGTTTTCGTGCAAAAAAAAAATATAATAAATATCGTGACCAACAATTCCATAGAAGTGTATAATATAATTTGTTGTAAGAGATTTCGATAATATATTATGCGTATAAATCTATTATGAATGTGACGAACCTTGTGTATTATTTATATCTAGTCTTGAAACCAAAAATGATATCAAAATAGCAATCTAAAAATAAATATTAATAATATTGTCACGATTCATGAAACTAAAGTATAGGTATAACTTGCCCATCTAAAATCCAATATATTATAGTCAATGCTATGTAATATCCATTTTATCATCATTGTTAAAAAACTGCTAATGTACCTACGTAAAAAAATGTAAGTAACTATTTTTTGGTACAAGACATAACAATACTATAGGAATTATAGAACCATATTTTATGATGGTGTTTAATTAAAACCATTTACTGTCGTTTTTTCACTGCTGAAATTGCGAATCTCATTCGAAAATCTCGTCGTTGTAGGTACCCTATAAATAGGTATACACGTATAAAATGTATTATAATTTATAATAAAGTACCTATATCGGGCTCCATAAATATTGATGCCAGAATATAATATATTTATATTGATTATATTCCAGTTTAACAAACAGTCGAAATTATTACAATGTTTTTAAACATTGTACGGCGGAAAATGTTTGTGTATACTATTTCGGAAAGTATAGAACTCGTTTTTCGTACTTTTTTTTATTAGATTTGAATGCTTCAAATACGTGATGTGTACAATTTCGTTCTTTAAAGCTTATAGGCTACGGTATAGGCCTATAAATACGGTGGAATTAAGGTTTATAAGAGATATATTTAGCGGCGAATTGGTTAAACATTTCGGCCAGGGAAATTACCGTGGGCAGGCTCACCCAATTTATAATTATAATAATTAATAATAATAATCCATAAAAAACTTTTTTTTAGGAATTCTCTTATTTATAATGTTAAATAATATTCCTTCTTTTAACATGTGACCGACTTGCAGTAGCCAGTAGGTAAATTTAAGTTGGGGTAAGTGCGTGTAATATAGAGAAATTTTACTTTAGTTTTATGTTAGAAAAATAATAAAATATGACTAAAATAAAGGAGAATTCAATTTATTGAAAATTCCGAATTTGGTTTAATTAAATGTATGCAAGTCAGTCATTTTTTTAAATATAAAAAAGTTGAAAAAACTGCACTATTTGAATTTGGCAGGTATTATAGTAACAACAAATTTAAACATTTTGAAAATTGGCCCAGAATGTCTACTTATTAGTATGCTCATAGGATAGCCAGTATTACACTGGTACGTCATCGGTCGATCGACAAATTAATACATTCATTTGATGTTTACCGACTTTGTGTCGATCGACGAAACGTGTAGACTGACCGATGTCCACCTAATGCTAATTAAAGGTCATCATCCGACTGAAATATTTCGTATTGCTACGAAACACTCTGCAGCAGTGACAAACTCGCACTGCTAAATACCAGAAAAAAATATACTTAGTAATAGTTATTAATCACGAGTACAAAAATAATATTCAAAATCGTGCTACAACACCAGGCTAGGAAACTGAGTCATTAATGACACTGCACTCAGCAACAGGTATCACGCATAATAACGCATTCATGCCGGACTGCCGGAATTCAAAAGTGAAAGCAAATATTATTATTATTTATTATTATATCGGACACCACCGCTGGGATTTTCCTGTACCGCGAAATTATTTAAAGGCCGACTGCAATATTGTTGCCAATAAATTATTAAACAGTGGGAGTTTACCAACACGTGATGACGTCCGGTCAGCGATAATTATATTTTTACCTTCATAAAGAGATATTTTGCGAAATAAAATAAATGTGTAAGTACGCGTGTCCAAAATCGTTACGGACGTTTCGTCGAAAAATCGGTCATCTCGATTTTTGGCGGAAGTATTATGACCAAAGTCATAGCCATAGGCATAATATGCTATAAAATTTAATCTACATTAAATATTTAATTCACACGAATGAATAATTTATTGATGTATTATATAACATACTGGTAAAACGACATTTTTTTTCTTAGTAATCGATTAGAAATTAACAATACTCGTTATACATGTATACCCAATTCACTAGCAAACGCTTTATCCTATAAAGGACATAAAATAGGTGAACTACTGAATTGCAGGTGATTCCAATCCAGTTGAGATAATTGGGCTTACACAGAAAATATTCCAACTTGTCGGTTTAGTAATAGGTTTTATTTTCACAATTGTTTATATCCGCTCAGTCAAATCGGTCCAAAAAAATTTAAGTACACCAACAACCCGAACAAAATGCTACAAGGGGGACGGAGTGGCCGGGCGGACGACGGTTTCGACGCATACCGTCGCCGGTTCGATTCTCGACCACGGGCGGCTTTTCTCTCTGGGCAGGCACTGTCTAGAGAGAGAGGATGCCATCCCCCGACCGGGCATGGCAGAAATCTACGGGTGCCCAATTCGAAATTCTGCCAAAAACAAAAACACACGCCGTGTTTACTATCCTACAGTACCCTCCCCTAGTCCCCTAAGAACAAGCAGACAGCTAATGGCCATAGTCACCGGTCTTAATGATCAATAAAATAAAATGTTTGAATTGTTTGATATATTTTATTTGTTATTTTTAGTTTAAGGTATATATATGACACACTATTCTATGTAGGTAAAACGTTAATATGTCTTCTGTTAGATACCTATCAGGTAATTGGTAATACCTAACTAAACTTGTATTTAGGATTCTGATTTCTGAACCAATGACAAACTGTGTAATTTGCTTGTTTGCCAAATTTACATTGAACATACAAGGACGATAGCACTGAAGGACTAAAATCAAAAAATAATTTAAGAAAGTTCAAGTTTATATATTATTTGTATAATTTATTCGATTAAGAGTGTACCTACTCAAAACTAAAATCTATGACGTTTTCCCTTCGTGCCTTCCCACCTCACAGGGATAATTCCCTCCCCGGACAAAATATTAAAATTAAAAATATTTCAAATATATTACGTTCAGGAAATTAAAAAATAATAATCTATTATTTTCATTGTCAGTTTATAAATCAATACAATTATATTTTAGAATATATTTTTAAAATTTGAATATAAGTAGACACTGTCTAATTGTTATGTCTTGTTCTCTCCTAAGATGCATAGCTATATAATAACAATTAAAATTAACTAAACAAATATTTTTTAACACTTATTTAACATTTGAATTATTTTAAATAATTGATATTTTAAATAAATATTTGTTTTAAAAACCTATTACATAATATTTTGTCTATTTCTGTGGAAATTGCTCATGAGTGCATAAATGATAAATCTATTAGAAAAATTCAATTTTAAACTAAAAACAATATTAAATTAATTTAAAATTATTGAAGAATTGTAAAACAAAAACTCACTACAAGGTAGGTACTTTGAAAAAATCCTTTACATAAGTATGTAAAGGATTTTTTTTCAGTTGTAAATGTTAGTAAAATTAGACAATTTTTAAATATTCTTAGAAATATAGGTTAAGAAAAGACTTACCGCTCAGAATTTTTTTCTATACCATTATATAGTTATTGAAATTTTAATTCAATTTTAACACATAAATTACTGTTACTAACAAAATGGCAAAATACACTTGAAACCTATACTATACATATGTTTAAAATGTTTTTAAGTATAAAAAGGTGAATTATATCGAGTGAATATCAAATATTGTAAAAATATGAATTTCAAACGCTTATAAAAATTTAATTTGACTTTCTTGTAGACAACTTTTTTTTGATAAAGGTAGACAAATTTATGGACAATCATGTATTACATTTTCAAACCTTAGATTTAAAAAGAAACATTTTTATGAATTCTCAACTCAAAATAATTTGGCAATTTTCGTAATTTTTCGCATTTTGTCAATATTTGAACTTTATAAATGCTTATAAAAAAAAATTGTGACTGGATTTTTAATTTTTTTAATCTGCCTTTGAAACAGTATACTAGGAGTCTTCTATTAAATTTTCAAGCTTTTTTAACCAACAAATAAAATGTTATTGATATTTATAGAAAAAAAACTAAAAAAATTGAAAACTGACAATGTCCGTAAAAGGTTAAAATAAGTCAAAGTATTTGGAAATTATTATGGTGTTTAGAAAATGCCAATATAAACATTCAGTCAAAATTGTATGTATCTACAGTAATTTGTTTAAAAGTTGCACCAAAAACCAAAATTGATTTTCTCGAAAACAGATTTTGTGTAAAAATTTCCGTTTTTCCTTAATTTTTCTTTTGTTTTTCATGGCTCTTTTGAAAACCACTTGGAAATGTTTACTTTTGACCCCCAAAGTACCAACTAGATTCACTTTCCTATCAGAAAAGTTACTGTTGAAGAAAATCTAAGCATTTTTACTGTCCTAAAAGGCGATGATAGACACAAAAATAAAAAACACACATTATTGTAAAATCAATACATTCATCGTTCCACACAAAACCTAAAAATAATGAATTATATACGTAATACTTTCAAACCCTCATAAAAATGTATGACTTGAAGTTTTAAAAAAAAAAAAATAATATTAATTCCAGTATAAACAATTTACGAGAATTATTGAACTTCATTTTCAAGCTTTTGGCCTTGCATAACATTTTTTATAAACATTAAAAGACAAAAAAGGAAAAAAGTGAACAATTTCAAATGTTTACGAATACATAAAAAACCTCTAAACAAGTAATTAAAAAATTATTTAATAAACGTTTATATCATATTGTCTAGTAAATCCTTGTATAATTTAATTGGAGTATCTACTGCGGTAATTAATTTTTTATAACAATTATTTGGAGAAGAAATCTCGTTACAATTAATATGGTTAGGTCCTAGATAAATTCCTAGAATTTTTTGGTACAAATTCTGAAATTGGTGATACAATAATAGGCAGTGGCGTGGTGAACTTCATTAACTTATGAGGCACAATAATTACGTATTTAGT
Organism: Sitobion miscanthi; assembly: GCA_008086715.1. Classification (NCBI taxonomy): domain Eukaryota; kingdom Metazoa; phylum Arthropoda; class Insecta; order Hemiptera; family Aphididae; genus Sitobion; species Sitobion miscanthi. The sequence goes on from CM017803.1 coordinate 4,457,671, forward strand.
CAAATATTTACTGAGAATGATTGGCTCAGACTTAGTGTGTACTCAATAAATTATTTACCATATGTGAAATGCCCCTAGTCTCCAGGACACCCACCACCCTTTAAGCTGAGGCACGTGCCTCAAATAAAGTCCTTCGTCATGCCACTGATAATAGGTATACAAATGGTAGACAATTAATTAATTAATTTTACTTTATAAGTTTTATAAAATTATATTTAAATAAATTTGTCTCAATCGAAATGTTTTAACTTTATTACTTTAGTTTACATTTTATGTATATAATTTTTTTATTTATAGATATCACTATATCAGTTTACCTATCACTATAGTTTAAGCAAATAATACATTGAAACAACAAAATTTTACTAAAAAGTAACATGATTCACAATTTGAAGCAATGTGGAGAGTACTGTTCAGACTTTAGAGTCAACTTATTCGAGCCAATGTGATAATAACTATAACATTTTTTTATAGATATTAAAATGAAATAATTTTGTTCAAATTCTATAGATAAACTATTGAACCTATCCATTTTCATCAATATAATATAAATAATATAATTAACTTTTACGTATAGGTAGGTACTAGGTAGTATATTGTCAGTATTTGCCATTTGGTAATGTTTATTATAATTGTGTCACAGAAACATACTCGAAAACTACTGTACAGCTGTGATCTGTCCATCTTTTTTTTATTTTAACTTTGTTAGGTATTGTTTGACATTTGTCATTTTAACAAATTATGAAAATTGTAAACTGGCTTGGTATTCTAAAATATGGTCAACATACCTACTTAAAAATTCCAGAAATAGAATTTAAAAAAAATCATTATTTTTAAATTCATTATTAAAAGAAAATAAAGTTGTGAAAATAGGCTCAACTCCCCACAAAAAATAAGTTTCATTCCTAGCCTATTTTATTTTAACTATATTTACGACTATGATTGGTGAATCACCCTGTATGAAATATTCTATAAATAGCGAATAACATACAAAACGCGTAAATGCCGTTATACCTAAACATAGGTAAATCTTACGTTTCACGTCATAATAGCTTATTTGTTTAGTTGTTTTCGTACACGGACATTTGATGACATGGTCATGGACAACTATATAGCCTATGGGACATAGGTACGTTGTATGGGTACCTATAATATTATTATCTTAATAACATCCATTATCATATACCATTTGTTTTTTTTTTGTGTGAGTGTGTGTCATTCATAGTAAATAATAATACTGTACATGGTACATGCGTCATAGCTATCGTCTACAATCTACACAGTAGACTACTTGAACAACGCCAGCAAAACGGTTCAAATAAAATATTAATATAATAAACATTGCAGCTGCTGAGCACAAGCCCGCATTCATCTCTCTTGCGGACACTTAAACGAGCGCGTGTCTGCATTATTATTATTATTTATTATTATAGTATTTGACCGAATAAAAAACATAAAACGGAGCGTGTTTAAAACGATTCGAAAACGGTTCCGTTTAGTACGGCGACAATAATAGATACGCATAATATAATAATATGCTCAATAATATTATTGTGTCATTGTGAGTCATATATAGGCGCGCGCAGACTCCATAATAATTGCAGATGCAGTATAAAGCTGATCATTTTTTTACAATCGGTCAAATAAAATATGACGAATGGCCAAAATGATAAATTTATTATAGGTGGTGGACTGTGTTATTTCGTTATTCCACTAATGGTTATAATAATATAATTGGCAATTTCGACTACCTAGGTACACATTTGTTGTAAACTAAGTTTAATTTTACAAGGTATCAATTAATATCCAAATGGTTCGGATGCATGAAATCAATTGAATTGGATCAATTCATTTTCCCGGACATCCGCTGACTTTGACTAAGTGGATGTAGGTCGCACCGCCGCGGCCCAAAAAGTGTTGCAGATACAGCACACGAACCTTCTGCTGCACCCGTTCCCAGTGACAATTTTTCTGAGTAGAACTCACTTTTTTTTCATTTGTCATTCATTTTTTTTTTTATGCTATTATTTATTAGTTATATTAGTTATTAAAAATTACATTAGGAAATTTTGAATTTAAAATAATTACAAAACTAATTTTATTGAACACGGTTAGATAAGCACTTAAGGTAATCGTAACAAGTATTATACGTTTGATAAATACATTTTGTTGACAGTTGTAATTGTCAGCGTGGGTGAATTCAATTTCAGGGGTGACATTTATAGGCATTTTTTAACTTGGTCACCAGGTTTCAACATTGCCCGTGCCCTGCATACCTATGATTGTGGTCAAAACTGAAAATCAAAACATATGTTTTGATACACATTATTGCGTGTGTTTAGGTACTCGCCACTCGAACATTCACAATATAATATATATGATTTGAAAACTATTACTTACGCGTAGAGCGATTCGCTCATCAGGTAATACACAATAAACTACAATAAAAAAATTATTTATAGATAGTAAAATTACTAATATAATCTAGAATAAATAAACTAACATAGAATAATAATTATATTAATTACATTATAATTGTAAATATTTTTGATTAATATAAAAACAATAATATTATAATAATCACTGAGCTATAAAATGTACTGTAATACACTAATACTGTTACGCTGTTACTCGCACGTGCGTGAATTTGGCACCCCAAACTTAGTCCGTTCGGCACCCAATCGATGTAATTTTTGCTCAAAAAACATAGACCAGTTGACTTCGGAATGCCCAAATCTAATATTATGTTTACTCAAACAAACAATTAAGTGTCTGTTTATTTTTAAATATATTTAACAAATCATGATAATAAGGTACTATAATAGTTTAATTAGCTACCGTAGGTAGATTGCCTACATTTATCATGGATAATGTAGGTATTAATAGTTATCACATACTTACCGTGTAAATTATTGTCATTAAAAAAAATTGAAAAAATTGAAAAATTATGTTGCTCTTGCTTAATGACTTCAAATATTATCTACTTAAGTAAAAAAATAATTTTTAAAACTTTTATAATAATCTATAAAATTAATGTTCACCTTTAAACAAGTTGCGTGAAGTTGGCCCCTCACTTTGTCGTATCAACCTCAAACCTTCACCAATATTTTGGAACCTTGTTTTTGAAATTTGGAACCTTATACTATTCTCGGGAAAATTATTTTTCTGTTGGGGCGGAGGCAACTTCACGTAGCCCCCCCCCCCCCCACTTTGTCGTATCAACATCGAACCTTCACCAATATTTTGGAACTTATTTGGAACTAATTGGAACCTTGTTTTCGAAATTTGGAACCTCATACTTTTCTCGGGAAAATTATTTTTCTGTTGGTGGGGCCAACTTCACGTAGCCCCCCACTTTGTCAAATCATTTTCAAATATTCACCAATATTTTTAAACTATTTGAAGAAAAAAAAACATATTTTCAGTATATTATACCAGTTTGAGGGTTTTTAAGAAAATATTTTAAGGTTTTTTTGAAGCATATAAGAATCATATTTTACACTTTTAAGAACCCAATAATTTCAATCTACAACAAAATAGCTAAAAATTCATCAATGTGTTTATAGAAAAACAAAAGAAAATAGATGGGCAAGTGGGAACCACTCTGCCGTAGGTACATGGTCGTGTGGGTCACTGTTATGAATGAGCGTTTGAAATTAATATTTTAACAATATTGGATATTCGCTCAATTTTTCATGTAGCGGTTTTGTTATTTTTATTGTTATTCAAAAACGAATAACTTTAGATACATGAACATTTTACTGAATGTTTATATTTTCATTTTCTATATACCATAACATTTTGAAAATAATTCGATTCTTTTTGAGATGTTTACAGACATTGTCAGTTTTCAATTTTTTTAGTTTTTTTTTCTATTAATATCAATAAAATTTTATTTGTTGGGTAAAAAAGCGTGAAAATTTAATGCAAAGCTCCTGATATATTGTTACAATAGCAGTTGAAAAATATTAAAGGCACAATTTTTTTATAAGCATTTTAAGTTCAAATTTTGACAAAAACTATCACATTTAAAATATAATAATTATTTTGTAGTTAAAAATGTATAAAATGTTCAAATTTTATAGCTAAGGATTTAAAATTTAAGACAAGTTGAACATTTCAACCACCAGATAATTTCGCTTTGTGAAAAAAGTATAAGGTTCCAAATTTCAAAAACGAGCTTCCAATTAGTACCAAATAAGTTCTAAAATATTGGTGAAAGATCGAGGTTGATACGATATAAAATGGGAGGTGGGGCTCCCCCATAACAAAAAAATAATTTTCCCGGGAAAAGTATGAGGTTCCAAATTTCGAAAACAAGGTTCCAATTAGTTCCAAATAAATTCCAAAATATTGGTGAAGATTTGAAGATGATATGACAAAGTGGGGGGGGGGGGCTACGTGAAGTTGGCCCCCCAACAGAAAAATAATTTTTCCGGGAAAAGTATGAGGTTCCAAATTTCAAAAACAAGGTTCCAATTAGTTTCAAATAAGTTCCAAAATATTGGTGAAGGTTTGAGGTTGATACGACAAAGTGGGGGGGCCAACTTCACGCAACTCTTTAAACACCCTGTATATAATATATATACCAACTTCAATATCCTTCGAATCGGGAAATACTTGACCGTACTTTAATTTTCAAATTATATACATTATTAAAGACTCTTTAATAAAGAGTGACAGCCGTGGTGTGAATCAAAATATGTGAAATAATTCGTCGTCCGAATTACGAGAGTTACTTCGCGCCATAGCGGCACTTCATAAATACGTTTTATTAAATATATTATATATTTTGTTCACCGTGTTTGTGTGGGTACTGTGTATTTTAATTCGTTTATTAGACCACTCGACTAAAAAAGTCATTTTTCGATATTTCATGGCATTTGTTCGATACCTACCTACATGGTTAGTCGGTTCACTAATTATATTATGTACATGGGTATAATCCATTTAAACGTAAGACACTCATTTTACAAAAAACGCTAACGTTTTTGAAAATACTTTTTGATCAACAAAAATCAAATTTTAGGCAAGTAGTTTATTAATTATAGGTATATTTTAGTATTTAAAGTATTGATGAGTATGGTGGCGTTATGCTGTCGGGTAGTGGACCAACATTTTTCGGGGTACACCACTTAACAGAACTTTAAATACTTATAAGTCATAAACTATATTCTGCTATGAAAAAACGAATTAAAATTTTTTTTAAACGATAACGATGAAAATAGTAAAAAGTATATTTTATTAGAAAAGTATGTGTGTATCTAATGTACTAGTATATAGACACTGCTGTACTAGTTAGTATCTAAAGTAGACTAGTAGACTGACTAATATACTTAAATAATAATAATTATTGTTTTTAAGTTGTCGCATACTATTGTAAATTGCGATTAAATACGAGTAAAAGTATATAGCAAGGGAAAAAATATCAACACGGTTGGTAAAAATGTTGGACTTTCTCCAACACTGCAGGTTGTTTGTCCTATGATTTACCAAACCTCGCGTTTGTAAAAATCTGAACTACGAAAATCATTCAGAGTTTGAACAAACTATTTCGTGTATCCTAGGTGTTACCGAAATCATTCGTTAAATTTCCGAAATTTAGATACTTACCGGTAGCATTTGGTGAAACCTAGGATTTGGCGGTAAATCCTAGGTTTCATCGGTATATTCGTACTTTTACCGTAACAGCTATAATATGAGGGATGACTATCCTCGTACCTTATTTTGCTATCAATAATATCAGAAATCTGTCCCCCTCCCATAACTTAAAGGCCTATAGTTACGCATGTGGCCACATAATGGCTAATGGGTAAACCGTATTTTTATGTACAAGTACTCACGTAGTCACGGCCATAAAACACTTTAACGATGTTTAAAATTGTTCAGATATAATTAATGTATAATAATATGCAGTTACAAATTACAACGAATAAAGATCATCTATAAATACGTGTACTCACTAAATTTTTAATTACCTACCTATATGGCAATGTTACCTCCTAGACACTAATTTGTACCATGTTCGTGGTATAAATTAAATAAATCGCTGCAGTGTTAAGGGTGTAGGTTTTTGTTAATATCTTGTATCTATATATAGGCAGTTGTATGTTTTATTTTAAATCCTCATTGACGTACATCAACCTGTATGTGCTCAACCATTTTTATTCTTTAATGGTTAATTTATTAGATTCTAATTTTTTAAACTTTAAGGGTACCTGAAGTGAGGGCAATAATTTCAGATACTTTACCATTTGTGGAATAATCTGTAACTGACAATGCAAACTTATTGTCATTGAAAAGTATATTACTGTAGCATGTAATATTTATGTATAAAAGTTGAATTCAATGACAAATCATTATTGTCTGCTCTTATATTACTAAGTATATTGTATGATATAGGTATTATTATAAGTATTGCTATTCAAGTAAGTAACTTATAATTTATATTAGGTAACACAGTATAGGTTCAATCATTTTTTGTCGAAAACATTATATTTAAAAAGTCATTGTGTATGTATGGTTATTCGTTTTTGAGATATACCAAATAACATTATAGATTTTGTCGAAAACTGGTTTTTCGTAAGAACCCCCGTTTTGCCCTAGTTGTATTATTGTTTTTACGAACATTAGAAAAGTAATAGGAATTTTTTTATTTCGACCCTCTTAAATAGGTTCTATGTCTCGATCCAGCTTGCTATATACCAAAAACCACACTCAAAGTTAATAATCAAAGAATTTTTACCGAGAAAGCCAGAGTACTATACATAGTAGGTTTCTCGCATGTACCTCGTCATACTAGATTATATCACTGCAATGAATGTAATAAATTTGAATTTAATGATAAATCATTGCATATGAAAAACAATTCTGAACGGAAACGGTGTGTCAGCTTCTATTTCTAATAATATTTTATAGTTTTTTTTTTTGTATAACTATTAGTAATTTATTTTTCTATTAGTACCTACTACGCCACTACGGTATGTTGAAGTCATTTTTGTAAAAAACATTGCAAATTGCATATCATACATCATATATTATTGACTTATATGTCAATATCGACGTACCATTGAGTAGATTTGTGATATACTTAAATAGTTTAAAGAGAGCTAAAATATATTTAAAATAATTCCATGTACGTAGCAAGCGATATAATATAATAATATATTATTAGATATATTTTGTGAAATTCTCAACTGTTTTTCCATTTTGTCACACCTACAAGAGAAAACAAAATTTATTTTGTCGACTATAACTGGTGTAACTGCGAAAATGTACTAAATGATATTTTACTACCTATACCGATTATTTACTCCAGTAAAAAGTTCGCTAGTAAATATTTACCCCATGGTAAAAAACCGCTAGGTGTAATAAATTATTATATTTAAAAATAACATGTTTTGTTTAAGTATTTATCATGTGCTCCTTCTTAGATATGGATTAAACATTAAGTAGTACATTAATCTTTTACGTTAAATCACTAACCGAATAAATAAAAATTATAATCTATAAATAAGGCTATATTATATAATAAAGTATATATATTCGTTAGGTATATATTTTAGCCTTAGTAAAAATTTCAATAGCAATATTTCCCTCCGAGGAAGTTTACTTCCGGTAAAATTTGACTGGGTAAACATATATACGGTTCCACCGGTGATGCTGAAATATTCCTGCTTTTTCCGATTGTTAGAAATGCACTATTTGTCTATTTGACTTTACTTTTAACCACACAAAGTACCAACCATGTATCCTATTGGAAGTTTTAATGGGTATAACTGTTAATTGTTACGCTTTTTTACTGCTTCAAAAGATGATGACAGATGCAAAATAAAAACTTAAAATATTCACATAAAACCAGAACATTGATATTCGCTCCGCTAATAACTGTCAGAGCTGTCAGCGGTGACTCATCTTGCGTATATTAATAAATTATATTCTTTAACGAAATACAATAATAGTTAAGTAAGTACCTACAAGTTTTGTGAGGTTGGGGATGTGGATTTTTTTTGTCATTATATGCTTTATTTTTTAAAATATTATTACCTTCGACCATCATGATTTGTAATTGCCAATTGGTGTAGGTTCAAACTGTTTTCTAGCCATAGAAACGTCGTGTATTTTTTTATAATTATGTAATTTATTTATGTATGGAATGTATTTTAATGCTAGTACTTATCTAAGTTAATTATTAAATACTACTTATATATTATAGAATATAAGTACTGTAATATTATGTTTATAATACATTGTATACACGTACTATAAAATTCAGACTTATATAGTTGTCAATATATGCTTAGTACTTATTATATACTAATGGTTGTATTCATAGTCGATGAATAAGTATTGTTTAATAATTTTGATAATTTAAAAAATAAAAAAATTGTGGTGTTAACTAAAAGCAATACTTAAGGTAGGTCTGGACCAAATTTAAGTAAAATTTTTTCTTTTCTTTTCTATAATCTAATACAAAAACGTTTATAGAAAACAGCATTTTCATCTCCGTTTAGATGCATAGATCTTTGTGTGTTTAGAAACAAAAGGTGGAGCATTTGTATTTTTTTAAAACTTAAGAACTTAACTATAGTTTAATTGATTGTTAAATTAACTTAGCTTTTTTCGACTGATCCGTCATCCATTAAGTAAATATTAAAAATTTTTTTGAATTGTTGGTTTTAATGGTTTTATACTTTAATTATACTGACTTAAATTTTTCTATGATACCTACTATAGTTTTAATGTAGACTATAATTTAATTTTAAGTTTTAATTTGTGTATTAAATCAAAATAATTTATATCATAATAAATGTAATAATATAGCTACCTACTATATTTTCATAATTTAAAATTGTGTTATAATACATAGAAAGAGAATAGGCAAATAATAGTTTTTATGTAATCCACAAATTAACTAAAAAGTAAATATTTATTTGAATAAATTATTATTAAGTTCATATTTATGTTCCATATTAACTTTATACTTAGCAAGTTAAATGTATTATTTATTAATTATTAACTTATATCTTAACGATCTTGTGTTCACTTTACTTAAGATAACTTGGATTAATTGTTTTCCTTAACGTCTTGCCCAGACCTGAACGAAAAATAAAATTATAACCTACTAAATGAATCCCGGTATAAAACAAAAATATATAATCAATTGAGTAGATTTTATTCTTTTGTGTGCCTAATATGGTTGCGTAGGTATCTATATAGTTCTGGTTGAAAGTTGAAACGGAAATTCCAACACGGTTGAAATAAACGTTAAGAGCTCCTTGTATCCCTTCTATACTTAGAGACTATATACTTGGAGACTATTGAGTTGTTCATTTGTACACGTATCTATAGTCAGCGGGAGCTTTGTGATAATAATAATCATTTCAAGAGTAATGAACTAATAACAGATAAAAATATGTACTCGTGGCTCACAGTAAAGTAAACACTTCTATAATTACATTAGGTTATAAAAGGTAGTGATAAAAATATATAATTTATATTTATACATTACGAATATTAGTGCATACCTACGCATATTGTGCTTATAAAGTTATAAATAGGTACGGCCAGACAAACGAAGAAAAGCACCGTGGTCTAAAAGCAGTTTAAAATTGACTAAATTCAAATAGTTAATGATTTACCATTCAAATATTAATCATAACCATTATCCAATAACTGTTATTGCCTAGCAAAGTTCAAATTCAAAAAATACATATATCGATTACATTGCAATAAAAAATTGTGAATAAGCATCAGTTAGGACAACGCGTCATAAATATCGGCTGAAGTGTGAATTAATATAAGTAAGTACGTCGTTCGTATGATATATCGAGTGCAGTATACTTAATATAGGACATAGGTTATATTGCACGGAAGAGTAGCAAAATAATCAATCAATTTAATATCAATTAAACTAATAGTAATATTGTACTATTATGCCAAATTATGTTTTTCTTGCCCGTTTGTGCACACCACTGTGTAAGGATTAAAATATTCTACTACCTAATCTTGAACATAGGTGATCAGTAGGAAGCATGCACTTTTATATATATGTTATAACTTTATAAGGCATAAAAATGTGCTTAGAATTTATTTAAAACATGCATCAGTATAAATAAATAATAAGGTATTCATTAATTTAAACTTTATTTTATTTATTTAAAATTTAAAACAGTAAATAGTTAATAAATTTAAACTTTGTGAACTATTATTGTCTAAAAATAATGTTCATACATGTTAGAAAATAACTGAACATACGAAACATTTGACGAAATATATTACGAAAAACCATAAATATGCACTAAAAGTATGATGAATTTTAAAATCGAACAAATATTCAAAAATAATATATAAAATATTTAATTTGTATTTGAATCTTTTAAGTATAAATGAAACAAATTTCTATCTTACTCCACATTAATTTAGATTTTTATTTTTAAATTTGGTAAATGCATAAACATACGCTCCTTAGTGATCAGTAATGAATTTAGTTATAAATACGTTTAACTGTTTAGGTGTTTAAATGACCTATTCTAATTTATTATCAAAATTTAATGATAAAATTTTTTCATCATGTCTCGCATATTATATTATTTTATGTTTGTAGTTCGAAAAACATGCCTTCTAAAGATTTAAATCAAACAACTTGTTGAGTAAGATATTTGTAAAAAACCTTTTTGTTCTTTATAAAATGTTAATAAGCGATGTATATGTTAATTTAAAACAAATTTACTCTAACAACAAATCATAAAAAAATTATGCTAACCATTTTCTATACTTGAAAACTTTTTTTTTAAATTAATTCTAGGTATATAGTTTAAAATGTATTAAAATATTAAGATGAAATCTCACCGCTATTTTTTAAGGGGTTTAATATAGGCAATTTTAATACATTTTTGACAAAATTTGAAAATAAATCTAAAACTCAAAGTAACTGACAGGTGATCCCAAAGTACACATATTGCAAATACATCTCATATTCTCATATCGGTTTTTATATATTTACATAATTTAGAACATTTCAAGATTTATCATCAGGTTATTATTATTTTCCCAATATTTCCTAATTTTCTGTTTGTATTTGGTAGGCAGAGACTTTGAACCTCATTGCATGGTTACAATAATGATTACGATGTGAAATTTCTATGTTCGACAGAACTTGAAGCATTAACTATAATCGATTACCTGGTTTTAAAATTATCGAAAAATAAATTACAAAATGATTACTGTTTTTTTTTTAAATTGTCGGTAACGGTACGATTTCGCCCATCTTCGGAAATGGCACAACACCCTACGAAGGACTTATAGTCACTGTATAGTGTATAGTATAGTGCTCGTTCTGAAACTCGAAAAAAAACGTTCGACGAACAATATATTAATTGTTTACAACACGTTTTGTGGGAATACCTAAACCCGGACTCCACCGACAGTCGTACTACGAGACTTTTCCTTTCTTAAGACTATCCTGCATGCGTATATAGGCGAGTGAAGCGAAACATGTGCCCAACACCCGGTCACTGTTACCAGTCATTCGGTATAAGGTACCTAATTTTTTTTTACACGTATTGTGCGTTGTTAGTATTATATTGTACCTTTTTATTACCATATAGACATCGTGTCTGGGTGGGCCAACTGCAGTGTAATAATAATAATATTATGTGCCCGATACGTTTTAGGTCGGTCTCTGCATAATATATAGATCCCATCTCGACAGACGCCACCACTGTTTACAATACTTAATAAATATATTACTATAATATATTATATATGTTCAGCTTCAGACAATGATTTATGTTTACATTACAACATATATAACGTAAAATGTTACATTATACGTATATTATAACGTGGTTACGAACAATAAGCAGATGAGTAAAAGCATATTACTTATATTGTACAAACCATTATGTTGGATTCTAAACGAGTAAACGATGATCATTTTATCTTATGGTATTATGTTTTAAATATTGGTGGACGTCGAGGTTTGTCAGGTTCAGTCTCCTTAAAATTCTTTTAAGTATCAAAATAATAGCAATATTTTCCTTTATGGACTATGGACATAGAAATAAGTACTTGGAATATAATAATATACTCTGAGTAAATTTAATATTTAATTCGTTTATTGTATTCGTAATTTGTCAAAAAAAATTCTCATTTTCAACGAACTGCTTGTGTGAACGATATTAGTCCGGTATTTTGTTAAAAATAAATTATGAAAAACCACAGTCTACAGTTGAATAGAATGCTATTAAAAAAATGCTAATAAATCCTAAAGAAAAGTAGGTAGGTATCTATAAATTAGAAAATAGAAACCATTAAAGCAAGATTTTTCCCAGGATAATTTTACCACCTGATAAGTATATCCTGACTAATTATATACCGGGAGGGGACGAAGGGATACGATTTTCCGGAACTACCTCGGAATTAGGATATAATATTTCCTCCCGGTAAGAATTTTCTAGAAATATAGTACTTACTACTTACCGCTGTGAAGGGGTATGGTTTTTACCCTCCCCGCCCCACGGTAGAATATTCCTAGCACTGCATTGTTCTGAAAACACTGTAAAAATAATATTTTTTTCAACGTTTAAGATAATAAAATAGAAATTTACTTTAACAGATTAGTAGTTTTTGAGTAGTATTGTGTGTTCTCGTGTTTTTGAGATTGTATAAAATATGTTTTTGGTTGTGTATGAAAATATTACACAATCGAAAACGATAAATTATAAAGTAGAAGTTTTAACATACAGGATGATTCAACATACATGCTCATCCCCAATTTTCCCTTTAATAATTTATTTGAGTTCCGATTTTTTTGTCCTGCGGCGATTCAAACTTCCGTTTTTCAAATGAGAACCCCCTTTTTTACTGTAAATTATTTATTAGGTAATTTTTTTGAAAATTTTTTTGTACCGAATTCGAAATTTGAACTTAAACAAACATTTATTATTATAGTAAGGAAATCACTAATAGTTGCATAATATCAAGAGCACATAATTATGCCATAAAATCTTTTGTCTACTATTTCTGTATTCTACTATTTTTTTATTTTTACCTAGGTATCTATAAACAAGTTAGGATAAAATACATAATTGACGCACTAATTTGGAGGAAAATCAAATTATTAGTTGTTATATTAATTATCAAGTAAATATAGGCACTATAGTAACGCACACACCAATTAGCACACTATTTCTGAGTAATATTATTTTAAGTAACAGATAATATTAATCTTGCGACTTTGTGAGCGGTATGAAATATTATAATTATTATATTACACAACTAGAAATTGTAATTATTTATATACCGAGACCAAAAATTATTTAGACGTGGTATTGGTCTCCGCGTTCTATTCATTATTTCATTCTATCTGTCATCTGGATACACGGCCCTGGGCAAAAAGAAAAATACGACACTAAGGGTATATAATAGGTGACCGCGGGACTAAAACTTGGGTCTGCGAAGGAGACTTCACGCACTTCGCCATGATATCCAACAGAAAATCATATTTAAATTAATATTAATTTTTTAATGTGGTAGGAACTAACACTGTGGAGAATAGATTTTTACAATTTCACTTATTATTTGTATTGGGTTTATGCACCTTTAGTAGCGTATCTAGGATTTTTTCAAGGGGGAATATAAAATTCTTAATAGACATTTAGCACACACATAATATAATAATATTATTATTATATATGTTGTATTTTATACAAAATTTAGTCTCCGGGGGAGGGTATGACCCCCATACCCCCAGCACCGTAGATACACCACTGTGCACCTCAACGAGAGTTAGAACAATATGATTTTGCATATTTAAATTTATTTTGGGATTTACAGAATATTTAGTCTATTATACATATATATTAGAATATATTGTATTATTGTCTGGAAAGAAAATCATAATCGCAGTTAATTTGCCGAGTGGGGATTTATTTCGTAACACAAACATTGTTAGTTCGTGAGCAAAACCATAAACCACGTGAACAATAGTTGGTAACTTTACCTCAGAATTTTGTATCCAACTATTGGTCTTAAATGACACCGCCACTGACCCCTTTGCACATCTAAACTCATTTCGCGTCCACTGTCTATTACACGTCCGAGTTTTATGAGTAAGATTTGCGCTTTGCACAACAAATTATTGCACACGACTATATAAATTTATAGGAAATCCGTGTTCTATGTTTTGTATTACGGTGTTTTTAACAGAACATTTTTCGATGACGACCGAATAACTGAAGTAGGCTAATTATAAATAGTAAATAATATTATTATATACGGTACCGCTGTTATATACCTATGTCTTAATCTTATATCATTCATTTTACTAGGATTTTACCAAACATTATTCTCAAAATATCCAATTGTTGAATTGCACACGTACCTGTGCCTAACGTATATGGTTTTATCGTACCTTTTTTATCTGCAGTATAAATTGTATAGCAAATGATTAGAACGTCGGAAATACGAGTGATATAAGTGGCGGGCCACGGGCGTCGAATAAATTTAAGTGGCTAGAAAATACTTTCTTGGCGGTACCGGTAGTCAGAACCTAGGTACCATTATATTATATTATGTTAGGATTTTAATTTTTTAATGTAAATCATAATAATATATATGACATGGATAAAATAAACGCTAAGTTTAGTAATCCGCATTGAACAAATAGTTCCACGTACTTTCATCATTTGTACGGATATTTTTTCTTAAAATTGTAAAACGTGAAATAACTGTATGTACCAACGTTTAGATCAAATGTCGATGGTCGATGCAATAACACGATTATAATATTAAAATGGAATTTCAAAAGAAATAAATTTATAAAAAAATAAATTTCGTTCACGTTTTTTTTGTTTAAGTAATCGAGTGAGGAACGTGTCGCTCGCAAAATATGTAGGCACGTGATGAACAAGCGCATTTAATGTATTCATAAAACCGCGTAAGACTTAAAGGGTAGTTAATACACTTTACCTTTTTAACAGTCTACCATGACTAACACATTCGCACTCTTGTCCACATAATAATATTATGGAATGTCGCGTGTAATATGATAACATTGAGCTGGTATATTATTATGTTCATCGACAATAATAATAATATTATTATATTATTAATTAATGCTATCACAATGCACCGTCGTCGGTGGCGCATAAATTGTCGACGAGCAAATCCTATGGGTGCGACTGTGCGTCCGATCGTCTGTCGTAATAACAATATAATAATAATATTATATTATTACCTATACACACGGCGACGATAATCCAATTAATATAATATACGGGTCGATAAGCCGATAAACGATCGTTACTGATTGGGTACGACAAGTCGACCATATCATATCTCCCATATTTATTCGGCATTTCGGTCGCTTAACCTACAAGTTGCAATATCGTGATCGCATAATATTCTTACACTGATGTTACCAGCTGGTCAGCTAAGCTCTGGAAGTGTACCCGTGCGCGTCGCTGTCCGACGGCATTTTTTCCACTCTTAAAAAACGAAATCGATCGAAAGCGAAGCACACTTGGAGATAAAAATCTAACCGCCACACGTCGATATTATAGACGCAACGAGGCGAGTACCAAAACGACTGTTATACCTTTGAAATCGGAGTGAATTATCGAACTTAAAGGTAAGAATAATATACCTATAGGTGTCTATAGACCGTCTAATATAGTCTTCTATGGATATTTTCATTTTAAAATTCACAATTGACTCAACTGGGTAGACCTTATAATGTAGAATATTGTAAAATGTTACAATTTTAAAATGCTCGTAACTCGTTTTAAAATCAAACTGATCAATAAAAGCTCACCGCGAGCCCTCTGGATAATCTGATAAATACTTTTAAGTCTGATGATAATATGTCGATTCGCATTTCGCTCTTATAGCAAAGTTAATAACACACAATTATTGGTTGTAATTACGTTGGTGGGATGAGGACAGGCCAGCTACAATCTCGGTGGACCGCTCAAGATACGGGCTGGTATTATGACGTGTGCTTGGCAATTTTTTCGTAGTTTTATTTCAATATGATGATGAAAAATTGGTACAAATATTAGTAGAAAATATATTTAATCGAATTATTAAACCATGCAGTAGCAGCTGTAGTCAAATGTTAAAAGTCCTATAACTAGGTCGATGTACTTTGCGTATTATTGTACATATTAATACAATTGCATTTTTTTCTGTTTTGTGACTTATCTATTTTGTAATATACTGTAGTTTATTTTACTACTAGACATTATAGTAACTACTTACTATATTATAATAATACGTTAAATTCATTTTTCCAAAAAAAATCAGTTTTGTCAGAAGCATTGTTTAGTAATTTGATTTTTAAGAAATTTATCAGTACTATAGGGTTTTCAAAATGTTTAGTTATTTATATAATTATTAATAACTTTCTTAAAAATGAAAATATTTCAAAACAAAAGCATCGGATAATACAGAAATAATGTTATTCTTTAAATTGTTATTAAGATTTTTAACAATTATTCACAACTCACGAATCACGACCATTGATTATATTGTGTAGGACAGAAAACAACAATGTTGATGATGTTAGTCAGTGATCAACGATCGAAAACATGTAGTTATGCGAGTTAGTTTATTAAAAGACGTCAAATACGCGTTTTTGTATCTGCTATATTTATTTTTGTAAAGTTCATGAGCCATACACTTTACCTAATATTTTACCTGTTGTTTCCAGAAATTCAAATTATTATTATTAAATGTATTTAATTTTTTTTTAAGTGCTTGTTTTTACATTTTTAGTGCATAATTTAATATTTTTTAGATCTACATGTCCCGAATCCTAGTTATTACCAGTAGGCTATAAATTATAATATCTTAATTTCAACAATGTTATGACAATAAGTGAAATGCGGATTAGTTTTATCTATATGTGTAACATGACGGAAAAAAATTATACTGGCCTGCAAAGTCTTAACAGTTACTTATCACTATAATAGGATATATTATATGCATATACAATAGGACAATTTACATTTCATTTTGTTAAAATATGCAGTAAAAATATAATAATGTATATATTGATACATAAATAGGGTAGAATTAATATAATATTTACAGTTAAATAGTTAATTTAATATTATAATAGCTGCAAACATATTATCGTGTAGGACATTGTGTTACCTACCGTTATGTATAGGTACTCTCATGAAGTATATCATTGTTTTACTTATTCTAAAAATGTTGTCATAAATAAAAAAAAAATGTATTTTATACGGTGATTATATTTTACAGTCGAGATTTCACGTGCGATAGTTTCAAACCATAACACGTCCAAGATGTCCAAACAACTTTGTCCCGTTGATTTCGGGCAATCCGATGACAATTCAATTTGTACCGTAAGTCGGGAGATATCAATATTTTCATTTATTTTTGTATTTAAGAAACATTTATATTGGATTTTTTTTTTAGATGAACAACAAAAGAAAGAAACTGAGTTTATCGAAGGAGCTGTTAAGAGAATCCATGCAATTTAAACGTATGCTCATCACACAGAAGGAAAATTACGAAATCAGGTAAAATTCATATAATAATATTATTTGGCTTCTTTAAAATCGTAAAATCGCATTAAAGAGTTATGTTACCACATGTTCGCCTTCGATCACGAATTTCCGTTTAGTTTAGGAATTAGGATGCTTACAAAATACCCATAATAACCATTATTTACGTATTACTTTTATTTAAATTATTTAATAGTCTAAAGTTCACGATTACTTTAAAATAAATATCAATTCAGCAGCTTTATTTTGGAATTTGAAATTTGACTGTCAAGCAATATTTGTATGTTCACTCATAATTCATAGAATAAGCGTAATTAGAAAAGAAAAACATGTCATATGTAGAATATATTTTACCTATAATATTTAAATATAATTTGTAGCTGTAACAGATATTATACTTAAGATAACTCCTCAACTCCACATCCAATACCCGAAATATATGTTGCCATCGCCATTCAAACGTAACAACATACACAATTTTCGTTCAGTAAAAGGATGTTGTTACTTGATGGCATTTAGCTTTGATATTAGTGAGATTTGACCTGTAATAATATGATCAAATTTAAAGGTAAGAACATTGTCTGTGACATTGCGTGACCTCTCGTCAGTGTATATAGTATAAAAACATAATAACATCAATTGGACTTAAGTCAGGTCATTCATAGAAAACGTTTTTTTCTTCAAATATTTGTATTTATTAATTTTTTTAATATTATAGGAATAGTTACTTTTCAAAATAGTAGAAAATATATTATCAAACATTAATTCTATGCAATTACGCGTAAAACGTTACCCAATATTGCTAATCGCGAGTACATAATATAATGATTCAATATTACTTAAAAATCGTATTATTTAAATATAATAAATTATTACTCCATGTATATTTTATAACATAAAAATTAGATTGTAAAAACAATATAATATAATGATCGGAAGGGGTCAATTCGAACATTACTTTTTTCTGTCCCGAGAGCGCAATATTCGACACAAACAAAAATGAAATTCGACCTTACCCCCGTACTAAAACTAGCTAAACCATTTGGCTCAAACGGCTTTTGGTAATTTTAGGGTAAAAAATGTTCGCTCTTTTAAACGGGTGACTCTTACGCGCACACACGACCTTTAAAAATTGATGCTGTCTTCCGTGTTTTTTCAGTTTTCTCGATCCCGTCAATGGCGAACAGCTGAAACTCATGTGCACCGACACCTTGTGCACTGGACGCGTGTTGCACGCGGGTGTCCGGACGCTGCAGTCGGCGATCGACCGAGAACGGTCGCACAGACGGGAATACGTGGACGGCTTGATGCGTTACATGCGCGAGCTGAACAAGCTGGACGAGGCCAAGGAGGAGCTGCTGGAAGGCCTTCAGCGGATGCGGGCCGGCGTGGACGGCACCGTGGACGCTCTTCGGGTGGACGTGGAACGGGCCCACTGCCAGTACGAGGAACGCAAGAAGCGGTTCTTCTGGTTCACCGGCGGCGCGGAAGCATCCGAAACGCAAGAGATGACCTCCGCCGACCGCGGGTTCCGGTCACTATGCTTGGACGCGGATGCCGGCGACGTTTCGCTGCCCGGAGCCGCCTCCTGGTCCTGTGACATCGACGCCGATGACGATGGTGGCTGGCTGGACGACATTGACGGCGACGACGACGCTGACGCCGCCTTGACAATCTTCCGGCGGCTCCGGCGAGATGCCGAGGCTCGCAGTGGCGACGGCTGTCGGTTGCGGATTGACGAACTGCTAACGCTCTGGCGCGCCATCAAGTCCGTGACCGAGTATAACCGGACGCTTGAGACGGCTGCGTGCGAGCTCGAAGAACAGACGGATTCGCTTCAGACCAGCCTGTGTTGCGCGACGGCCGCGTGCACGGCGCTGGACGCGGATCAGTCGGACAAGAAGTGCAGGGCGGTCGTGCTGGACGACTTTTGTGCGGTCACCGAACAGATCACGGCGCAGCAGATCAGGAACTTGGAGTTCGGCCGCATGCTGGCTGTCGACGAAAAGCAGATCGGTGAGGAACTTCAAAAGATCGGACAGCTGAAGGCCAAGGTTGCCAGGTGTGTAACCTGCCTGCTATATTTCTTTTTACGCTTGACGTATAATATATCCTACCGAGGCCCAACCAATATTTTGGAATAATATTTAATTCCTGGGCGACTCGAAACAAATTGGATTTAGGGTTTATTTTTCTTATTCTAAACAGGAAAAAATCGCAGATTGAAAAAAAGAAATACGTTGTCGCGCAGAACAACTTAATACTTTTTGTAAACAATTTCAAGCCCAAAAATTGATTTATAGAATAAAAACCTGTTGTATCAAGCAGCGCATAGTTACTTACGATAGTAATGATAAATTATTAATTTGTAATAGGTCTATTTAAAAAGAAAATTTTTAACGAATTATTTTAAATCATTATTTGAAATAAAATAAAACACAGAGGTCAATAAGTCTTCTTCCAGTCAGATAAAAAAAACCGTTATCAAAATACGAAAATTTGACAAGCTTTTTCTGTTTTTCCTGAAGCATTTTTGTTAATAATATAATACACCATGCTAACCCAAAATATTTTATTCACATGGAACCAATTCGTACACAATGTAAAACTATAATTATTTTTGAGTATCTATCTTTCAAGCTTTATTGTCGATAAACTATTGTTTGCTTGGTCAAAAAGGTTGAAAATCGAGTACAAGGTTCTTCGTATACCTACCATTTAACAGATATCGAAAATACAGTCACAATATTTTTTTATAAATGTTAGAATTTTGACAAAATGTATCACAATTGCTAAGATTTGTAAATTATTTTGTACTTAGTTTGAAATTCATAAAACTGTTCCTTTTTATATCTAATATTCCAAGCACAAGATTCCTGATGAATTTTTTTACCTATAACAAATAAAAGCTTATCAGAAAGCCAAATTAATTTTTTATGCGCGTTGAAGATCAATATTTTTATACAATGGATATTTATCAGTAATTTAAGTATTCCTACTCAATTCATTTTTGATATTATGCTGTAGTTCAAAGACAAAAAAAAACATAAATACTTAAAATATCACCAAATGTTTATTTTAACAAATTTTATAATAATACAAGTTTCAAAATATTTTTACTAGTTGAAGTTTTTTTTTATAGATATTTTAAGTTCAAATTGGGATGAAATTTAATATTTATACTAAGGATAACGATTTTAGTTATTTTATTGTAATTTTAAAAGATTATTCGAGCAACTGCTTGTAACTTTTAAAGTAAATTATAACATTTTATACACAACGTCATTTTCAAATGCCAAATTCTATGTTTCGTCCAAGTTTAAGAATTTATCTTGTTCTATCTCTTTTTATTTTCATACATTTAACTGTAAATAATTAACTTTCAATTCATAAGTGTAGATATATAGACAGGGTGAGGCAAGTTTCTCAATTTATTGTATCTGGTTACAAGGTACAGTTACATTTAAAGTTAAAAGTTACATTGGTAAATGTATAAAGAATTATTTACCGGCCAGGGGTTAGGTAAAATCATGTTATGGTCGTTATGATAGGAAAAAAGAGAACCATCTATATAATCATACAACCACTGAATATCCAGTGGCCAGATAAATTGTGAAAAACAAAATGAACGGATATAAAAAAAAATTTTGACCATGTATTTTTAATATTTTTAAAATGGTACCTATTGTAACAATGTGTGAGGAGCCTTCAGTCTCGTATTAAATTTTCAAACATTTTGACCAACCAAATAAAATTTAATTTACATTTATTAAAAAAAAAAAACTAAAAAAATTGAAAATTAATTAAAAAATTATAAAATAAATATATGGTATAAATTTTAAGTATCTACGGTTATAAGTTATTGAAGAACAACAAAATAAGAAAATCGTATGAGAATTTATAAATTTACATTAAAATATCTGATGTCTAACTTCCAATGCTTTTAAAAATTTAATTTAACTTTACGGTATAGACATTTTTTTTTTTGATAAAGGTAGACAAACTTATGAGAAGTCTTGTATTAATTTTTTTTTGCTTTCGCACTAATGAATTATCAAAGCTCACAAAAAGAAAAATGTAACTATTCATTGTAACTTGTAGCCTAACTTTTATTTAAAGTTACAGGAAAATTTGTAACTAGATATAAGTTACATAACTTACATGAGTTACATTTAACTATGATATGCCCAATCCTGGATACAGATACACAATATACAATAGTTAGTCAACATTTATACCGTTAAGGTATTTTTTTCTTTTTATCATAAATATTTTATGCAGACGACTATTACTTATTAGTGGAAAATAAGAGTATAGTAAAGTAATAGTATATTATAGTAAATAATACTATATTTGAAATTTAAAATATTGTTATATTTTCCCAATATTTTGGATGATAAGACTCTAACAATTATGTTTTTAGTCTTAATTTAATGCATTTTTTTATGAATGGTATGATAGTTTAAGGTGGTGCTAATAATACTCATCTTAATGACAACAATTAATTAAAATTGTATACACATATTTAAATATTTAATTAACCTTTTGAATAGGTAACCTAAAAAATTATACATTTTTTTAAGCAATGACCAGCAGCCCTCAATGGATCAAATTTTTTTAAATTAAAATTATTAATTTACATTATTTATCTAATGCTGTTTTCAATTGCATATTTTAGGCTATATAAAATGTATTTAAATATATAATTCGATCCAAATATTTAGCATCTGCTCAAACGCTTTACAATATTAAGTATACGTGCATGCTTTTATTGTTGTAATTTTTTTACAGGAAAAAAGAGAAAAAGCAAAAGCTTCTAGAGCAAACGGACACTGTGAAAAGTCAACTGGAAGTGTACAAAAGTCGTTACGAAGAACTAAAGAGGAAAAAAGCTCTTCTTGACGAGAATCTAAACATGACGAAACGTTCGCCTAGCAAATTAGCGAATCAATTCGAGCAACAAGGTTTTGGACAGAGAGTGAAACATTTAGAACAACTCAAAAACCAATACAACAAACTGGCTAATGTAAATTCGTTATATATTTGATATAATTTTTTATATATATAATACTATTATAACCAACGACATGCATTGTCTTTTGATGTAAAAACGTAGGTAATGTTGACTAATGGTGACTAATACACCATTAATTTTAATGTTGTACATATTATTTGTAATTTATTATTTAATTTAAATTAATTGTCGAAAAGCTTTAGAAAGCCTACCCAAAAGTTTAATTATTTCACAAGTGTCAACCCTCATAAGTTAATATTTATACAAGACTTTTATAATTTATTTGTCACCACAATAGTTTACTAAATATTTTGAGAAATTATATTTAAGTAATATTACTATCTATTATAATAGATTGATATTAAAACATTATTTTTCTTCGATATTTAAATTCATATGTAAAATCAACAACTTTTCAACCACCC
The DNA here is from genome assembly GCA_008086715.1 of Sitobion miscanthi. Classification (NCBI taxonomy): domain Eukaryota; kingdom Metazoa; phylum Arthropoda; class Insecta; order Hemiptera; family Aphididae; genus Sitobion; species Sitobion miscanthi. Next base: position 4,480,647 of record CM017803.1, read on the forward strand.
ATCAACCCATGCGAAAAATAAATATTAAACAAATTATTTTATTTTTTTTGTATAAACATACAAGAATGCAGTTATCATGATAACATTAATATAATATATTACTAATGCGTTTACGTGATTTTTCAGAAAAGAGATGCATTAAAACTGAAAATTCAAAGTCAGCAACAGGTGGTCAAGACACCTCGTCGGATAAATACGTTTTGCAATACTTAGCCATACTATTTTCACAGTTTGTTTGATTAATGTACCATTTCACAAATATTCTTGTATGTTTAGGCGTCTCAAAAGCTCTTTTCTATTAAAACCAAGCTCAGTTTAATTACAATTTTACTTGTTAACATAATATAATTTTACCTTTTTTTTATTTAGATTATAACATTCTATTTAATTTACTATCCAAAGAAATTATTTAAATTTTTTAAAAATTATTAAACTTTAGATTATAATATGAGCATAATAGATTATTTAAAAAAATTTATACATCGAAGCAAAAAATGTTTATTTTAAGTTCATCTTGATAATAATTCCATTACATAAACATAAACGTTTGCTTTTTGTTCCATTGTCCATAAACTATTGTTATTATCATGATTATTTTATAATTATTATTATTAATATATATTATGCGAAAGCACATTACATATGTTACATATACTTATTATTATTACAAATTGTATAATAGTTTAAATTTTATTTAAATTACAATCAATGTCTAATATATGTAGTTAACATAATATTATGTAAACACAACAGATGAAGATCTTATAATACTTATAAATATTACTAAAAGCGCATCAAGCGCATCATATGCAAATAACAGTGTTGTAAAATAATGTTGTTAAAATTCTGTTTCAATCATTATAATACAGTATAAGTCTTCTACTTAAAATGCTACAATTTAAATACTAAGAAAAAAAAATTATATAATAATACAATTAAGACTAAAAAAAAATTGTGTAAAACGTTTAATAATACAATCACAGAGTAAACAATGTATTCCATAGCCATTGGTACATATTCTTTTAATGGGGGTATTCAAAAATTATCTTAAGAATGCCTGTTTCGTTATAATATGTTATATTTCAATGTTATTTCTGCTAAATGCATATCAGGTTTAACAATTGCAATACTAATAATATAACTACTATATAAATGAAAATATAGGTATAATATATAAATATTTTATTTGACATTTATAATATGACAAAGTTAAATATAAATTAATTAATGTTGTATCTAAACATATAATGTTATTTTGTTACTGTTTAAAAGTAAGCAACAAATCTCAAATTTTTATGTATACTAAATTAAAAAAAATCAACCAATTGGTAAATTTATTTTAATCTTACACGCACCAAAAAATAAAATAAATAAATCATCAGATGCAAATTATTCATTTTAGGTAAAAGGCATCAATTACATTAACTTGTATCATTTGTAATAATAATACATAATAATAATAATAAACATAAATGCTTATAATATACTACAGTAATAATTTATTAAAATTTGTTTTTAATTGCTTTCTAACTAATTTTTTTAAGCTTACGATAAAAATATTTATTGAGCTTATTGTAATAACAATTGATATATTATACCACTTGATTTTCGAGGAATAACTTTAATTTTCTATTTTATAAAAAGTATAACAATGCAAAATACATTAATAGGACATTTGCTCCCAGTAAAAGTTGAATAAACCTTATTTTGTATTTATTTACACTTAAATTATAATATATATTATATTTACTTATAATTATTTGATTTGGATACTTATTGGTAAGTTAGTTATTAAATTAATGATAATCGCCACATAATTTTTAAGAAAATATTAATACAGCGTATTATTTTAAATTAAGTTTTTTAGGTTGATGGGTAGGAAGAAATAAAATATTTTATTATGGGTTATTGGGTGAGAGCAAAACGTCCAAATTCAAATGACGATTATTATTTTTGTTAAATATAATAAGTTGGTATGCTAAGAAATTTCATATTAAAAAATAAAGCTTTATGATTTGTGTGTTTTGTACTATGTATAGAATAGTTTAGGAACAGTGTGCAATATATTAACTATTAGGATTTACTTGATAAATGGAAATAACATTATACATTGTTTTCAGACTTGTTGGAAGAAAATATTAGTTTTAATTATAACTGATTTTTATAATCAAACATTTTATATATCACAACATTAAAACGTTTAGTTAAATTATTATAGTAAGTAGTGCAATATAACATCATACAAGTGGTTTTGTAAAAATAAAAACACAATTTTTTTCTTGCGTGTATTACGATTCCCATTCGAGACATCCAAGGAGTTTATCACAACTCTTTGGACCAGTAAAATATAACTTCAAATTAAATAAATAATTTAGTGTAGTATTTGATTGAGCAATTAATTTACCATTTCGTTGTTTAATATAAATACAAAAAACTATATATTCAAATATAAAACGTATTATGTTACATTACAATAATTTATTGCTTCAATTTACTCATATTTCTATAACGAAAAAAAAGCCAACAAACACAAAATTTTAGAAAAAGAACAAAATAATAAGAGTTAAATTATTAATTCGGGATATTAACCAGATGAGTTAAGCATTACAAAAGTTTCAAGTAATACAATTATTAAATTTGAAAACTAGATATGTAAATATAAACCTTTCATCAGTAAATAACATTTGAAATAATTAAATAGATTAAACTGATAAAATGAATACATTTAATTCCTTTAAACATTTCTTTTTATAACTAATTGTTTGAGAGTTACCTAATTGAGAAGATTAGGTATGGAAGTATTATAGCAAAAGGATCTGTGAATTTTATCAGTTTCCCTATTACAGCTAACACGGGAAATCAGCATGGCCCACAAATATGTATGACATAATATTTTGTATTGTTGGACTTGAGTTAACCTTTATGGTATTTTATTTTTATTATTTTAGTATAAATATTATTTATTAAAATACACAATCATTAAAAATAAAATGACAAAATAAATATTGTTAAATATGCCAATAAAATAAATTACATAATACACATTACATATAATAATACTTAAGATACTTCACGCAATGGGTAACATATGACATAATAGTGACAAACAACTAAAAGTTTAAGAAAAAAAAAGGAATTCCTAAATAAAAACTTTGGCAATCACATACAAACAATGATTTGGTTCTGAGAAAATCGTTGTTTGAAATGTTTAAAAAAAATTAAAAAAAACATTTAGCAGTCTGTCATGCGTCTTTGTATTTAAAATAAATTTAAAAAAAACGCTTATTGCTACATGATAATTATAAAACGTTTACTTTACGTTATTTTAACGGTTATATTTTTAGATTTAAACTTTATGAGAAACACCATTAAAAAATAATAATTAGAGAACAACGAGCTCAAGGATCGTTAATATAAAAACTAATACAGACAGCCAACAATGTAGAAATTAAATTTTATCAATGGAAAAAAAAACTAAAATTCATGAGTATTGCAATAATTATGTATATATGTTATTACATATCACAAATTCTGATTCTTAATAAGTATAACTAAACAACAAATTTTCTCAGTTATCGAAATTATTAAACGTAAAATACAGAGGTTTTTTATAAATACATAATCAGTCATTGCGAGTAACACATTGAAAATAATAATACACTTACAACCTACACAAATCAATTAAAACAGTTGATGGGAACCAACATTTTAAAAATGGTTCTTAAACAGTGAACTAATTGGTGTTCAATAAACCTAACTGTGATTTTATTAAACATTTTCGTTGTAATTATTTATGTATATATGATATATATGTACATAATACCTTGTGATCCATCAATCTCTTTTCTTTTGAATGTACATGGTGCTTGATTGGAGATTGAATCCTAATAAACAATTTAAATATTAGTATTAATTTGTAAATATGCATACTATGCATTGCATATATAATCAAAAGAAATATAAAAATAACCTTTACAAAAATAAATAAAAAGGTTTCTTCAAATTTAACTTTTTTGTTACTGTTTGAATAACAGCAACACCTGTTAGAAATATAAAACACTCACTGCTAACTGTTGCATAGACATTTTACCATCTGTAGCTATTTTTTTATATTGGTACATTCATTTAGAAATGTTTGATGGTAACGTTGCAGATCTTTGATGTACAGAACTACTAGAATAAAGTTTTAATGTCGATCGAGTTGATTCCCTGTAATGTAATAAAATATTACAATCACTTTTTTGGTGGTAACAAATTAATAAATATGATTAAACAATGAAATAAACCTTGGCGATATTTTGGAACCATCTAGATTAGTGTTGGCTTTGTATCCACACTTTTGGATTTTTTTACTCAGTCTCTGTACCCACAATTTTTGATCATCTCGACTGGGCGCCAGTATTAACAGCTCCTTAGCTGATGTCGGATCATTATGCAGCTTACACGGCGCAATCGCGTCTTCTTTGCGCTCAAGATGTTCTTTGTGAACTTTAATTCTGCAGCCTATCACGAAAATAAAATATATACAACCACGTGCTATCAATATTTTTTCAAGTGGTTCAACTTACTTCTACACTCTAGCGCTGGTGGAGGTCTAAAAACATTTGACAATGGTTTAGGACATACTTCACAATTAGTTGGCATGTGGAACGATATTTGAACAAATTCATGTCCTTTTAGTGTAATTGTACCGGGCTTTTCATCCACAGTGCTTGTAACACTTGTACTTCTTGATAGATGTTCTGGACCAGATTCATTAGGTCTTCTAGCCTCACCTTCGCCTGCATACAAAAGCTAAAAACAAAATAAAAAATATAATGTTAATATTAAAACAGCTAATTAAATGGAACAGTGGAAACAACGGTTGTATTGTATATTTAATGAAACTTCTCACACATACAATGTACAACATTGAGAATTGTCTAAATTTAATTTCTTAAAAGCGGTCAGAATTGAATCTCCTTAATATGCTTATAACGATGCATACCAGTGTTTAACGAGTTGGTGGCAATCAATGACGTAACATAGATAACTGAGTTAATGAAAAAATATTTTCACTAAATCAATTTATTGCCTAACTAGACAGATAATTAAATCTAGATTTTAGGGAAGGAATTACTGGTGTCTAATTAGGTTAATATGTGAAGGTTATTGTTAAATTGGTATAAGGTTAGCACATAAAAATTTTCCTACAGTTATGCCAATAATTATTAAAACTAACCTGACGCCCACACCTTATTCTATTTTTAATTATCTACGCTGACAAAGGACTGCCATTTAACCATTCATCCTGAACATATATGTATAAACGTAGTTACACATTTACATTTCCACCTTCTATCTACCTCTTATCTTTAAAACGACTAAAGTATTGTTCTACACAGAATAAATAAACTGTAATAAACCGAAATATACCCTACAATAATCTGAAAGTTAGTGATTAAATCAATATAACACCTCTTCGCAACTATCAATCTGACACATTTTTATTATCTTAATTTAATGTAGCCACATAATAAGCCAGTTTAAGTTTTCTTATAATAATGATTTTCAAAAATAAATAGAAAGATAGATATATTATAACATTATACATACTTGGAATATTCTAGGGATGTCTTTAGCATCTGCTCGAATAACATCACCTTGAGTTACAGACCGTACGTGAAACACTTTACTAGAATATACAATTTGTTAAAACAATAAGAACATGTATTAAAACAACTTTGCAAACTATAAAAGCTTACTTCAAATTTATAATTAATATGGGATCAGTATTTTGTTTGTCACTTTCAGAATTATAGAAAAATATTTTCTTTGATGATACTACAACATACTGCTTTTTCCAACCATGCCGTCTTATGTTTTGTTTATTTGGAACTGATAGCCAGCCTTCTAATCTGGATTCTACAAAATATGTCATTCATTGAAGATTGAGCAATTGTTTTTGAAAATGAAAAGTTAATAAAATATGTAATACAAACCTTGAGTGTATATATCAGTGTCATCATTGTCAGCACTACTAAGTGATGCAGTCTCGCTGCCCAAGTTGGTTAATTTACCTTGAAGTTGTTCAATTTCTGAATCTTTTGAATCAAGTTCCATCTGAAGTCTTATTTTACTAGCATTCTCGTCTACTACTTGTGATTGAAGTTCTTGGAGTTCTTTCTGCCACTTTGTAACTTCTTGATTGTATTTCTCTCGCTCCTGATTAATATAATTAATTTTATAAATACTTGTATACTGTATACATACATATACAAATTTGTATATTATATTTATAATATATACATTTATGGGACAAATATAAATTAAATTGATAATTGAATAATAATATATTTTTGTAAAAGAATAATAAAGAATTATAGAAATAAAGGTATTAATAAAAATTCCTAAATATGTCAGACATTTGGTTGAATAGTGCAAAAAAGTCAATTTTTAAATTTAGTGAACTATATAAATTATATAAATTATTGGATTTCCTTCTAAATTCCTAAGTTTCAATGGGTAATAATTTAAATATTCATTGAATTTGAATTTGTAAATTTTTTTATAATTTGAAAAACACAATACAAACAAAGTATTAAAGAAAATAATAAAAATTACCTACACCTTTAAGTTATAAGCTTGTCATGGTGTAGGGAGTAACTGTACAACATATGTGATTTCATTAATTACTTAAATAAAACAACTGCTATCAAACACTGTAAAATTAACAAGAGATATAAGATATAAAAAGTATACAGTTTTCTTATAATAAACAATGCCTTAGTTCCATAGGCATGTTTAAGGGAGGGGCTGGGTGGGCACTGGCCTTCCCGGCAGACTGTGTCTCCAACAAAATCATGCCAGGATAAAAAAAAAGTTAAGACAATTAGACAATTTAAAAATGTACAAAACTAAAATATTGAGAAAGTTTGGTAGTAGTGAACGCGATATATGTTTACATTAAAATAACTGTATTGTATTAGTATAATTTTAATTCTACTTGTAACTTGTCATTATTATACTATATAAACTTTGATATTCTTCTTGGTATCAACAATTTTTCATTTAGATTAATTTATGCAATCATCAATAACTATGTAAAATATAAAATATCAATAGGTTTTATTGATTTTTTCAACTTGTTACATACCTGTGTCAATTCTTGTTGTAATTTTCGACATTCTTTCTCCTTTCTACGTAAATCAGCAGACGAAACTTTACTCTTTCCTTTAGTCGTATTGTCTTTACGATTCATGATTTCAGCAAGTTTATTAACAGCTTGAGCTTTCAATAGCTGTTCTTGTTTAAGTTGTTTTCGAAGCTTTTCAAGTTCTTCAATGAAATTCTTTTTACTTTCTACAAATTATTTTGTTTATGATTTAATATTACACAGAAAAATGGATGGTAATAAAAATATGATGATCATATATCAACATTAAATATATAACATTTATAAATATATCTTACCTTCTTGAATTAAAGTTAACTGGTTTTTCAACTCTTCATTATCTTTAATTAATTGCTCCATTTTTTTTTTCAATTCATTTTCTACTTCTCTCAACTAAACAATAAAAAGTAAGTTAATTTAAATAATACATTTATTATAAATTATATTTTTTTTATAGATTACATTATTAAGAGTAAATTCCTTTGATTCTAAATCATTGCGATGCCGATTTTGACTGTCCCTAAGTTCTAGCTCTCTCATTGTCTTTTCCTTATCAAGATCTATAATAGTTTCCTCAGCTATAGATCTAGCAAGTGCTTCACTATCAGCTCTAGCTAATGCTATTTGTAATTGATGAGCTAGTGAACCGCGTTCTTCTTCCAACTCGGCAGCACCTTTTCCTCTATCTTCCACTTCCTCACGAAGTTCGGCAGCCTGAGTCTTGTACAAAGTCTGTGAAATATTCAACAAAATATTGATGTTAGTCACATATTATTGTACACTAAATATATACTAAGATTTACTGAAAAGTATTGTTCTGCTTCCAATTGGTCTTGTAGTTCTTTCATCTGTAAATCAGTAACTGAGTGTTCTGTCTTTAACTTATGCAGTTCTTCTTCAATAGCACGTTTGTTTTCTCTTAATAAAGAGACTTCTCGCAATAATTGTGCTTCTCTAGCACGTAATTGTGTTGCTTCAGATATATGCACACCCAAATCAGATTGCAAAGCAGATTTCTTTGTTAATTCTTGTTCCATTTGGGTATGTAATGCTTTGTTCTAAAAAGATCAACAAATTGAATAATAACAATATAGATGTAATTTTTCAATTCAATAGCGTACTTTTTCCACTTCTTGTCGATGTTCACCTTCAAGTTTTTGAAGTCTCTGTTGTATTTGACGGTAATCAACGGATAGCATTGATATCTGTCGTTCTTTTTCTTGAGTAAAAGAGTCGGCTTTTTGTCTGGCACTCTTTTCTTCACTTAGTTTAGTTTGAAGTGCTGAAAAATAATAATAATAATAACAATAGTAATAATAATAATATAATTTTTAAAAATGTTTACTCGTCAGAATATTTACATGCACAATTTTTTACCTTTAAATATATAATCCATTTTAACTATAGCATGAAAATAAAATAAATAGATTTAGCTAATATTTATGAAAATATTTTTTTTTTTTTAAAGTAATTCAAACAATTATCTTCTTGGTAGTAACAAACTGTAAGTCAAATATTTATAGGTTTGATTTTTTTGGTTAAAATTGTTTATAAATATTCCCATGTAATTTAGTTTAAATTAAATAAAATAAAACAAACAAGACTGTTATTTTCGTAAACAAATGAGTTAATAAGAATAATATATTTTTATGGTTTCTAATTTAGTCACTAATTTTTAAGTATTTCACGTAATAATGCATCAATACAATTAGTTTATTATAATTTATTATTAATTTGTCTTGAACAATTGATTTAGTTTTTGAAGAATTTCAAAAATTAGAAATGTAATGAAAATACAAATTAGTACCTAAGTAACCTATTGTAGTATTAGTCTTACAGTTCCACATAAAAATGAATTCAATAGAATTTTTATACAAATGATTTAAATTTTTATTAAATTGAGTTTAATTTAATTTAAAAAAAAAACACATACCTTTTACTATTTCAAGATTAGCCTGCTCGTTATTTACTAATCTGCTTTTTTCTGTTTCTTCGTGAGCCCTTACTTCTTGTTGATATCTATTTTGAGCAGTTTTTAATTCCAACACTAAAGATGCACATTCCTTTTCCAATATTGATGTCCTTTCTCCAAGTTGTCTATTGTCTTCACTTAATTTTTGTTCTCTCAATTTAGAGCGCACAAGATCAGCTTGACAGGCTTGCAAACGACCTTAAAAAAAAAATTTGTCAAGTATTCAAAAACTAACTATGTATTTCATACAGATACATCAAGTATTAAACCAGAAAATTTGACTTATAATTATTACTTAATGGCAATGTGTGGCAATTTTAATTTTAATTAAATACTTATATGAATGAGCAAACTTATATTTTCAGTTATTCATAACTTAAATTAAAATAATAAAATTATCATTTAAAATATTATTTAATTAAGAGTTATCATCAAACAATGATACACAAACAGGTTTTTCTATCACAATGTCAAAACTTAACAAGGCAGCATTTATAAAACTCTTTATAAATAAATAATTAAGTCACCTCCATTTATAAAAATCACTGGTTAAATCTTATAACTTATTACTTGATTTCAAATAAATTCAACTATCTCGAAAACCACAAAATTTAAGAATGACAAAATCCCCACTACTATTCATGAATTAAGATTTGGACATTTAATCTTATATGAATTAAAATGTAAAACTAAGAACTTAAATGTTTATTTGTAATTATCCAAACTGTGATATATATTTTAACAGTAATGCCAATTGATAATGAAAATAAAAACTTACAAGAAATTCTATTGACAATAATTGGTCTAGATATAAAATCAACAAATCCCCTCACCTTCTTAAAAAATTGTAACTAACAAATTAATCGTACAAATTTAAACTTATTAAATTAATTGATTATTATTAATAAATTATAATAATACACAATAATTTTATTATATAGAATATAGCTACAAATGTTAGTATAGTTTTTCGAAAAATGTGTAAATATAAGTCTATATAATTGAAACAGATAATAACCCTTCTCCCTTTTGGTTATATTAAAAAAAAAAAAAAATTTCTCATTCCCATATTAATTAAAATTGTCTTTAATAGTTCACCTTCCAGTTCTATTTGTAAATCTCTCAAAGAACTTTTTTCTTGAGACAATTGACCTTGTAAAGTTGCTAATTCTTCATTCAATGTATCTCGATTTAGTTGCAAAGTCGTTAGCATTGTTTGCAGTTCAACAGCCATACGCTCATTAGCTGCTTTGGCAACTGCCAACTCTGCCGCTTGCTTACGAAGTTTAGTACAAGTATCTGTTTCCACTTTTAACTTTTCATGCAACTCAGCCATCTAAAAATATAAATAACTATTAAACAAAAAAAAACATAATAAATGATTATACATTTACCTGTTTTTCAAGGGAATTTATTTTATCGTTATGTTGCTGATTATTGTTCATTTCTTTTGTTCTTTTATTTTGTTCCTCATCAAGTTTCCTTTTCAATTCTTGTAATAATGCTTCTGTCTTTCTGCGCATTTCACATTCATTGTCAGCTTTTCTTTGTGCCTGAAAATTGTATAAAACATTATTAAACTAATAAATAATTTGTTTTTTTTTTTAGTATATTAAAAAATACAGTTATCTTATAGACGTATGCTTGTATAAATTAATTTAAATGCATTTACATCTCTCAAGTCCTTATGGAGATTAGTAATAGAAGTATTTAAGGCTGATGATTTTTGTTTGAGAAGTAATTCTCGATCAGCTCCATCTTGTAACTGCACCAATAGCTTACTATTCTGATCACGTACAACTAACAATTCTTTTCGTTCGTTATCCAATTCTCTTTTAAGAACAACAATATGAGTAGTTTCTTTCTATAAAAATTAAATTAAATTAAATTAATTGTGAATATAAATTATAAATAAATTTACAGTATAGTTGCAAGTTTTAAATTCATGATTATCAATCTTATACATTTTGATGAAGCAGTATTTAAATTTAAAATACTATTAAACAGTTATGTAAAAGCTGAACTTAAATTTAAAAAAAATGTAGAATCTAAAATAGAATACAATTAATCCAAGCATAATACTTAAATTATATATAATTGTTAAAATTAAAATAAATTTACTTACGCAATCCACCTTTTTATAGCACCGCACATGAAAAATAATAAAAAGGAATGTTAATATTAAAAACAAGCATATGCAAAAATTATTATGGTAAGATATTGAGTAGTATATAATATAGTATAATATTTACTACTATATTTATCTATATTAAAAGTAGTGGTAGTAGTAAAAGTCAGTTTCTTTTAATTTGTTAATATTGTTAAAAAAAAAAACACTGAAATTGGATCCTAAAACTATTGACAGAAAATAAACAAATATAGTATTTTTTATTAGTTCTAACACCATCTCATTTCTATTCCATCACCACTACTGGGATACATTCAATTTTAGCTTCAACAAAATGTATTCCAAAAACCATCATTACATGAATACATGATATTGATGTTAGACAATAGTAAAAAAAAATTATTGTAAAATCAATGACTTTGTTTACTTAAATATATTTTACAGTAAAAACTAGACGTTATAGAAGGGACTTTTTATAAAAAAAATCCTAACAGTAATACGGGATTCTACGCGGTAAGCATTGCTTTTTTAAAATAGTAAGGAGTAATGCAAATTTGACAAATTAAATAAATCCACATAATGGCACAGATAAATACAATTATTTAAATTTTGTAATAGTATATTATTATAATTTTTAAAGGAAAACTTTATCGTAAAGACAATTTAAAAATGTATTACCAGTAGGTATTGTATGAATTATTATTAATTCATAAGGGGTACTCATACAAGTGGACTTAATATTATTAGTAAATTTGTTTAACTTACAGTATCAGGTATACATTCTCCATTTGTTACATTGTTTCCCAATAATCTGAAAATAAATTAAGTAATAAAATACAATTCAATCAAAATTACTTAAATAGTTTTGAATAAATATTCTAAGAATAAATTAACTGACTGATAATCTCTGGAATAAGTGAATCCAACAAATGGTAAATGATTTCCAGCAAATGCTTTAGGAACTGGGAAGTTTTCTTCGGGACCATCATCTTTTTCAACATCGTCAAAATTACTAGTATCATCATCGCCATTTAACTCTGGGACAACAGGAGGCACGCCTAAATTTTTAACTAATGTTAAAGACTTTACCAAAAGCACATTGATTTTAATAATATCTTACAATCCCTTAAATTATCAAAAGTCCACTGATCATTTTGAAAAAAAGGATGATCTTTGATTTCACTGATTCCATTTCTTCCGAGACGTTTTTTTCTGAAAAATATATGATGGTAAAGAAATAATACTATACAAACTTTTAGTGTTACAAAATGTACCTATTAGTGAGGAATGCATAAATCAAAGATTTAGCATTTTGGGATATTTCAATATCAGAAGGAAAATTTAGGGAATTTTTATGGTCCATTATTTTGCTGTATGTTCCAACAAGTGAATCTGCATAGAATGGTGTATCCCCAATGAGCATCTCATACACAAAAACACCAACAGACCACCAATCGCACTCTCTACCATAAACACCATGATCTCCTGTCCCGGTTCCTCCTTGAGATTCTAATACTTCTGGTGAAATGTAATCAGGTGTTCCAACAGCAGTGTCAGATCTAACCATCCCATCCTTAATATTTACAAACAAATTATAAATAACAGAATAAACAAATACATTTATTTATTGTATATTAATTACCGATCCCATTCTCATACATGTTCCAAAATCAGCTAACTTTAAATGACCATATTTATCTAACAGCATATTATCAGGTTTGACGTCCCTAAAAAAAAGAAATGTATAGTTAATTAAGTTATTTTATTCATAATTAAAATATTAAGTACCTATGCACAAATCCCATTGAGTGAATTGCATCCAACGCTAATACTACTTCAGCACAATAAAACTTTGCCCATTTTTCAGGAACATCATAATTAGACATCAAATTAACAAGATCGCCACCTTAAAATAAATATTTAATTTAAAAAATAATGTTGGACTTATGACTTATGAGTTAAAAAACATATTTATGTATAATGATAATTGTATTAGAAATAAAATAAATTATTATAATTGTATACCTGGCATATAATCCATAACCATGTATAAATATTTATGATCTTGAAAAGCAAAGTGAAGTTGAACAATCCATTCCGAATTTGCATGTGCCATGATATCACGTTCTTCCCAGAAAAATGCTGAGTCTGATCGCTTTATCTTTATTATAAATGTATATAAATTATAGTAATGTGAAATAAGTTTTATATAGCAAATAATTATTATAATATCTTAAAAAAATAAACATACCATTTCAAATTTACTTAGCAATTTCATGGCATATACTTTGTTATTTGATTTATGACGCACCTATAAAATAAAAATGTAATCACATTTAATTTAATAGTATGGTATAAATTAAATTAATTATTTTAATAGATACATAGTCAAAATTTAAATTTTAACTATAACAGTATGTTATTTATTTATTTGTGAATAACTTTAATATCATTATTAATTGTTTATTACACACTCACATCAAAGATTAAATATATATTTAATCTTATGCTTACTAAGTAATAAAAATATGATATAAATAGCAAATTTGTTAAAAGAATAAAATAAAATACACACACATTTATAATCAATAAACAGTATTATTACAATAAAATAGTTAAGTTTTAAGTTGATCATTAATTCACTAACAATATTACCTGAGAGGAAAGTTCAAAGAAAGAAAGAAAGATTAAAATCCAATTTATTTATCAGAAATGTATCTTTCACATTAAGAGAATGTTGCACCTCCAGCCCCACTACCATGTTTTGTGTCTTTCTTACTTAGTTGTAACATAATAAACATGTTGGATTCTTACTAGTTTATTTAAAGTTAATATTACAAAAAATTTACTGATTATTGAATAATAATTAATTCATTACCAATATTTGTTGAGAGGAAAGTCAAGGGAATAAATAAAAATCAAATTTATTTATCAGAAATGTATAATATATTTTTCACATTAAGAGGATGTTGTACACCACAAATGTTTTGCCCCTATCTTACACACACAGAACATAACAAATCTAGAGTTTAGAGCCAATTTACTTATTACCGAATAGCAGAAGAGAATATAACCGTGCTCAAGCGATGAGTATTTTTTAAAAAAAAAAACACATATGAAATTATAATAATATATATTTATAAATTTGTACGGGTTGTTATGGCACGCTCTTGTTTAGAGAATATAAAGCGAGTAATTGAGTGATGTGTATTTTCCACGTACTAAGCCAAATGTTATGTGGTTATGATTGATAATTGATATTGAATGTAGGACTATAATATGTATATAGAACATTTTACCTCATAAAATACGTCTAAAATTACCTAATACCTAATATAATTAAAATAATATACTCACAAGTTATAATACTGGTAAAATTTGTCAAGGTTTAAGGAACAACAATGACATTCACATGTGGTGAAACTAGAATAAAATTTCTGGAACTGGAAAAACAGTTGTTTTGGATTTGATGGCTAAAATGAAGGAATATTAAGAGGTTATTGAGTTCTGCAATGACTTGAATTTTAAAATACTATATTATAGTCTGTAATAGGAAAAAGAGTTAAATTTTATGTAATTCAATCCAAGGACTTTTTTAATTATAATTTTTTGAAAAAAAAATTGAGAAAATGGCTCTTTTATTGACTGTTATTTTTAAGTGCTATAGTATTGATCAATATATTATACAAAATCCACATAAACTGTCATAAGAATCGTCAATTAAATGATTAAACATGGTACTTACCAATTGAACTTCACCAAAAGCTCCTCTTCCAATAACTTTAATAAGATTGAAATCATCAGGTTTCATACGTAATTGACAGATGTCGGATGCAAATTTATCATCTATAAAACATAGGTAATATCATAATAATTGTATTAATGAACAATTTCAAGATTATAAATACCAAAAAAACAATCAATACAAAATATTTTATAAACTATGAGATGTAATAAAGCATCTAATTCAAAATAATCTCTACTGATTAATTTAAGTAGTATTTGGTACTTACATATTAAACAGGGGTGCAAAGGTTTAAATACTAAGCATTATTTACAAGGCAGTGAAATGTAATTACTATGTAACCCATATTAATATACTATAATTATAATGTATAATACTATTTTGTAATTATTTAAAGTGCAAAATATTTATATAAAAATAAATCATAGGTAATTAAATAACTACTGTTTGATAAAATGTATCAATGAAATTATAAAATATTAACATTTGATCATAAAAAAAAACTTCATGAGCATTTTCTACATTGTATGCATACCAACTATTATAAACAAGAAAATAATTTAAGAAGTACTTCATTTTAAAAATACTGGGTAGTATATAACATATTATTATATTAATTAGACTTTTCCATAACAAGAATTAGGTATCAAAATATTACAAAATTATTTTTTCAGCACCATGAATAA
Organism: Sitobion miscanthi; assembly: GCA_008086715.1. Taxonomy (NCBI): domain Eukaryota; kingdom Metazoa; phylum Arthropoda; class Insecta; order Hemiptera; family Aphididae; genus Sitobion; species Sitobion miscanthi. Next base: position 4,496,331 of record CM017803.1, read on the forward strand.
TATGTAAGTACATATTATATAATATCTATTTAACTACAAATAAAAATATCTGATGGATAAATATTCAATAAAATCTTCCACAGGTTTTCAATTTGTATCAGTAATTCTATACAATGCATCTAGGTATCTAATTGTATTACTTACATCTATGCATGAATGCTTCGACATTTTTCATTCGTTTAACTGCAGGGTTTTCACAATCAGCTACTAACGCTTGTACAGTGTCCTGTAATCAAAATAAAAAAATAATATATTATAGAATTAGCCACTGTAGTGTATTCAGTATTAATTATTAATATCGGTGTATTTTAATGTTTGTTTCTATTAAAATGTTTAGGATGTATACCAATAACTAGTAATTACGAACTACAGACAAACTTCTCCTAACAGACACACCTCTAAATAACAGACATTTTTTTTGGATTACAAACTTGGTCCACAAACTGAACCCTATAATAGCAGAAAAAATTCAGCGACTATGAGTAATTAAATAATGTTTTCGTTTCTGATATTAATAATTAAATTTTATTACTATTAAATATAATTTATATTGAGTAAAAGGAATCTATCTACCAGAAATTTTTAGTAAGAAAACAGGGTTTGCAAAAAAGAAAACTGTAGAAGCTGTGATAGTACTAAAATTGCCAAATTTTACACTCAAAGAAAACCATATTGCAAAGAGGTTTCTTAAGGGGATTTGATCCAGTCTGGGTCGTCAACCAAAATAAACCTATCTGATGCCAATTGTGCCAAATATCCTAATAATCGGATAAAACTTCTAAAAACATATTTGAATTTATCATAAAGTTTACTTGGGAACTACTTTTTCATTTTAAATACTAAGCATTTTAATACGATAAAAATATAGAAAAAAAATTATTTTAAAATGTAAGAAAGTAGTTTTCAGTCAAATTTAATGACGATTTCCATCATGTTTTCCCTCGTGTATTCCTAAATTTTATCAGATAAATAAGTTAGTTAAATGGGCAAAAGAGATTTTACTTTTTACAAAAAAAAAAACATACTAATTAATATTCGTTTAGCGCGTTAATTACATGTACAGGAACGCTCCGGTATTTATTTTACATTTACACACTGTCACATTTAACCCACATACCTAATATACTAATGATTATTTACTACGCACATACTTACATGACCTGTACGCATAGACATAGCCTACTCTAGGCAAATTGCCTACATTCCCACAAGTCCTAAAAAAAGTTTTAAAAATGTGAACCGGAAATGAATAGCTCGAGTAGTCTTTTCTGAGTGAAATAACTTTAAAAGAAACAAATTATGAAAGTGTGGGTGATGTGACTTCTTAAATATTAATTTTATTCATTAATTTAGACCTATGATTTTAGAAACACAAATAATTTAAAAGTTAGTAGTTGTTAACTAAACAACATACATATTATTTTATAAGTTTAATCTTATACTACAACCATTCATAATTTAAAATTAATAATTATAGAATTATACAGGTATGAAATACTTTTAATGTTAAAAAGTCAAAAATTCATATTATCTCTACTAAAAAAAAAGTACTGGAAAATTATTAAAATTATATAATTGAGCTACATAACCTATCAAATATTAATGCATGCACATAAAAATAACTAAAACACACTAAAATATGAAAATAAATAAGTGTTTTAAAAAAGAATAAAACTAACAATATAAAAGTTAAACAAAATATTTTTTTCTATTAATAATAAATATAACCTTTAGAAAATAACTACTAAATAATAATTAAATATCCGAGCAAAAATACCCATATTTTAGAATTTTGGTACAATGAGTTTTTTTGAAGATCATAATAATTCTTTTGGCTGTAAAAATACTTAGGTAAAATTTTTAACAATCTTACAAATATGATTTAATTGAATGGAATGCATTTAGGCCAAGTTCAATATGTTTCAACATTTAAAATCTCTTATTTTTTTTAATAACAATTGGAAAAATTTCTAATGAATAAGTCACAAACATCTTTTAAGTTTTCAAGTAGAACTCATTGTTAATACCTAGCTGTTTGGATTTTTAACTGTTGTACAGTTATACTATATCATAACTATACAATTATTAGAATAATTAGTATAAAATTCATAGTAAATGAAGACATTATTAACTATGTTTTTCAGTCTTAACTCTTTGAAAATCAAAAACAAAGGTATATTTCCCCAGATATTTCTATATTTGCTAGCTATTAATTTATATTATTTTAATATTTGATACAAATATCAGTTATAACATAGGTATAATTTATATTTCATTTCATCATAACACTTAGTTTTAATCTTAGTAAATTCCATTAATGTCATAGGTGAGAAGATGAAGATATCAATATAATATAAATTTGTGTGATGAATGACTGTGAAAAGTCATTATGTTTAGTGACTTAATTCTAATCGAAGAACTGATATATTATAAGGTCAATGTTACACAATTAAATACACGGATTTGTGTAAAATTATATAATTAATATATACATATTATGCATTAACATGTATGCCTTATTGATTTATGTATAGATATCACTCTATATAGTAATCATTAATATAAATAACAATTTTATTTCTATTATAATCTAATTTCACATGCTACCAAAAAGTATATTTTATTAATTTATTTACACAAAATTATTCATGAGAATTTTACATAATGGTGATTGGTTTTAAGCGGGGTTTTAAGCAATATTTTGAAATAAAAATTAATTTTGATTAAATAGGTATTCTCTGACATTTAAAAAAAAAGGTTGTTTGTAAATGTAAATGTTTGATACAGACACCTAATAAAGCGAGTAATAAAGTATTATACTCGGTAGTATAACTTGTATTTAATGAAGCTAATAAAGAAGCTAAATAAAAAAAGAAATGAAGGGGTTTATTTTTTTATCAAAAATGTTACAAATATAAAAACCCGCAGTTTAATTTTTGTGAAGTGCATAGATATTTTTTTTAATGTAAAAAGCATTATTTGTATCTTATATTGCATTTTATTTTAAATGCATATGTAATATTTGTTTATTAAATTATTTAAATTTATATGAAATGTTCTTAGGTATAATAAATTATTATAAAGAGTTTCATTAATTAATTTACTATACATTTATAATTTTTATATACAGCTTTTATAGTTGTAGGTTATACGGTTATAGTTTTTGCAGGTAAGTAAAAATGTAAAAAATACGACGTTAAAAAAACAACAATAAGTAATTTATTTACTTATTTACGTGGAACTTTGTTTTTAATTTTCAATCCTTTGCCATAAAAGTTAAACATTTTATTCATTTTTAACCACAAAATTATTTTTAAATTTTAAATGTCAAAATTTGAACTTTAAATGTTTATAAAAAAATATTGTGCCTATGTATTTTTAATATTTTTCATATGCTCTTGTATCAATATATCAGACGCCTTACATTAAATTTTCACGCTTTTAACCCAACAAATACAAATTTATTGACATTTATAGAAAAAAAAAATGTCTGCAAACAAAATGAATCAAAATATTTTAAAAATGTTATCAAGTATAGAAAATGATAAAATAAGCATATGGTGTAAATATTTTAAGTATCTACAGTAATTTGTTTTTGAATTACAGTAAAATAAGAAAATCGCTACGTGAGGAATTGAGTGAACATCCAGACTTGAACTTCAAATATTCATAAAAATTTAATTTGACTTTCAGGTAGAGATTTTTGTTTTGATAACTGTAGACAAACTTATGAGGAATCTTGAATTAAATTTTCAAATATTAATTTAAGAAGAAGTATTTTTATGAATTTCTAACTCAAAATAATTTGAAATTTTTGTAATTTTTACGTATTTTCTAAAATTCAAACTTTAAATGCTTATAAAAAAAAAATTGTGACCATGTATTTTTAATATTTTTCAACTGTCATTGTAACAGTATATTAGGAGCCTTGTATTACATTTTTAAGATGTTTAACTCAACCACTAAAATTTTATTGACATTTATAGAAAAAAAAACAAAAAAATGGTAACTAAAAATGTCTGTAAACAGTTCAAAACAAATCAAAATATTTTAAAATTATTGTGTATAGAAAATTATAATATAAACAACCAGTGAATATTTCATGTTATAGAGTAATTTATTTTAGAGTTACACCAAAAACCAAAATCGATTTTGTCGAAATTGATTTTGTGTAAAATTCTTGTTTTACCTCAATTTTAATGTTGTTTTTCCTGCGCTTTTGAAAACTATTGGGAATTTTAAACTTTTACCTCCCCAATGCACTAACAAGATTCACTTTCCCATCGAACAAGATACTATTGAAGAAAATTGAAAGTGTTATTGCCTCAAGCAGTGTTGATAGACACAAACATTTTTTTAAAAAAAAACACATTGTAAGATTTTAAAATGTGTCAGAATCTAAAATGTATTGATAACTAGCTAAAAATGCAAAAATATACACTAAAATTTCAAAGAAATGCTCTATAAAAACGTAATTATTAAAATACTGCTGAAATTAATAAATAATAATTAATGGTTCATAAAAAAAATTCTTTATATACTACCTATACTAGGAAGGTACATATTTATTTTTCTTATTTGTTACAGATTACGGATGTGTATACATTTAATGGATTTATAGATATGAGAACAAAATTATGATTTTACTATTGGTTTTATGAAATACAGGTTTATTAGACCAATTTAAACAGGATAGACCAAAATAATAAAAACAAAGAAACCATGAAAACACGCAATTATGTGCTCTAACCCAAAAAATATGCAAAATAAGATTTTGTATTTGAATTATAAATAAGTCAAAATAAATTTTGACAAAAACAATTCATCAAAAAAAAAAAAACATGCAAAATCATTAAATCAACAGTCCTGCTTATTTGTTACTAGAGTTAGGATGTTGATGAACTAAAAACATACAAAAGTGCCCTAAAAAATTGGTTAAAATGCCCCAAAAATTAACTTAAAAATCACCAAAATAATCTATTTGATTAAGTAAAAAAATTCTAATTTAAATTTAATATATTGATATATGATTTATCACTGAATTCAAATTTAACACAATACATTATGTGGCTTATTCAATCTGCCTAATCTAAGCATTATTATTAGAATCATAATGTTGAATGTCTAAATTGTAATTAAATACATACTTAGGTATTTGTTTACATTCCTACATCTCAAGTATTTTATAAAAATGATAAATCACAATCCATTAACTATACCTATGTAACATAATAAAATAATCTCTCAGTAATTAAAATGCTTAAATGCTTAGAAAAATATAGTTAAATATCTGAAATAATAAAAACCAAAGTAAAAGATAATTGACAGTATAAAAAAAAAATAATAATAGGTACCCAAATATTAAATAAACTACCAACACAAAAAAAAAATATGTCATAAAAAGTCCTTAAATATAACTTTGAAGACATTTTTATTGACAGTTACTAAGTCCTAATTTTTTTTATAATCAAATTATTTCTTTCACTATCATGCATATTACAGCATATTATGACAGATAAAGAAATTAAATACTTCAGGTGCAAGTATATATTATTAGCTTCAATTTACTTGAAGGTACCTACATTTAAATTAATAATTAAGAAACATAGGTAATTGGCTGTTCACCAATATTATAGTTTCATAAACCTACCATTATGGATACTCAAATACCTACCTATAATTTTATGTAGGTAATAAAAACGTTACACTTAAAACTACTTGAGTAATTCTAATTTATTTAATACCTTTATAAGTTAAAATAGTACTAAAAATATTATAATATAGAACCTACCGAATACATTTTTTTAAATTTAATTGATGAATTGGGTACCAACTAAAATTCATTTTTTTCTATATAAACTCATAATTTTATGGGTATTCTTACCAACAAAGAATCAACATTTGAAACATTTCTCGGATCACGTATCTTCTTCTCAAGGATTTGCAATCTCCGCAGCCTATCTTCTTCTTTTATAGTCTCCATCTCTTTCATTCCTAAATGGATTGAAATACATTAATGCAAATGAAATATAATGGATGATATACAATACTAATAAAATTAAAAATGTTTCAAACAATGAGTGATAGAAATAAAACGTTTAAAACTATCACCTTGAATATTGACAGGTGTTTGTTTTGACAGGTGTGTGTTTAGGTATCTAAGAGATTTTTTGTACAAAAATACTTTTGAGAATCCCAATCAATGGTGTGTAAATGGTATGTATATTTAAAAAAATCAAAAACACAATATAGCGTGTATACTTGAGTTCAAAATGTAAAACAAATAAGTGCTTAAAGGTGGGTGTAGAACTATTCGAGTGGGGCACATTCAGAGTGACTTGTCCATACGAAACCCAGTGCAGGTATGCACAGTTAGACCATATAAACATTTGAGTGATAGACATAGGAAGTAGCGCAAGAGACAAACAAACTAAATAATCTTGCTATGCGATAGGCTCACCTCCGGTGTGGCCGTCTTCAAAGCTGATGGACTCTGGACACACGCTCGAGCAATGTCGATACAATCGGTCGCCGTTCGACACAACAATATCAAAGGCCGAAGTCAGCTGTGCGGCACGTACGCTTTGTGGAACGCATCATAGTGTTTCCTTTTCAGACGCAATCGAGATTTTTCGAACACCATATATGGCATCTCACTGTGTCGGGTCCGCGGCAGAAGAACACCATCCGCGTTGCCGAGCACTACTGCGCGTGAAGTCGGACATTGGAATTTCGCGGCGCGGACCAGAAGACGGTAAACGGACTAGCTACTCGCCGGACGGCGGACGGTATACGGACGACGAGCGTGTTTGGTATATATGTATATCGACGCGGGAGACGATACGGTAATTATATTAAAAATAAACCGCGATTGTCGTAGGCTGAAACGAATGGCCAAAATCGCAATATGCGGCGGCGGCGGTGGCGGTGGCGACGGCGACGGCGACAGCGACGACGACGATTTGCACTGACGCGCGTTCGTAATCGCCCAAAGGGACAACTGCGAGCCGAATTGAACAGACGAAAAGTCGAAAGCGGCGTGATAAGGACTGATGCCGTGATAAGGACCGTGCGGGCAAATACGCGTTTACCACCTCCGGTGGTTGGGTTTTGTCCGGCGAACGTTCGGGGAACAATCAAAGAATGCGCGCACGCACGCACGCACACTCGACACGATCGCAAGCGACGCAAACACGGGCGCTCGCGCACGCGCACTCTTTTGAACAAGGACGCCGATACACCGCAACGACGTCTTAGGACGGTGGTGCCCGCGGCGGCGGCGGTGCCGCGGTGGTGTCTGTGGTAACCGGGTGTCGGCGGCGGCAGCTATTCCTGCTAACGGTAGCATTATTATTATTTTAGGTATATTTTATTATTATTTTTATTATGATAAAGTGATCGTGGAGCCTTGTGACCGGCCGCTAGATGTCGGTACCGACTGTGTGGATCCGTGGTTCGTTTTTTTACATCTGTTTTAGGTATTTGTGTCGATCGATAGGTACCTATATCCACCTATATTATATGACATTCTGTTAACCTGGGTGAAGGCAGGCATAATAAGCTGTATAAGTTATAGTTATATAAATATATAATTATTAAGCCCAAAGTAGGCAAAGGTGTGTGGCCCAATGGTAGTGGTTATATTTTTTGAAGATCGCACTATAAATATTTTTTAATTGATAATAATTTTCGTTAATTATTAATTATTAATACACTAAAATATGACGCAAATTATTATTGTCGCGAACTAGGAGGATGATGCAATGGATCGTTAGCATCCGTAAATTAGCACCCTACAGAAACATAATTAGCTAAGTGCCTAAACTTATATGTATTTACAGTCGTTTATAAAATGTTCATGTTTCGTGCGTTTTCGTGATAATTGTAATCGTCCTTTTTAACTTTCATAATTAATAATATGACCATTTTCCAATTAGTTCTGAACGTGAAAGGTCGATTTTTTTAGCCGCTTAAAATTTTATTTTAATTTGTTTTGTAAAGGTACCTACTAACAACTAGGTATTGTTGCATGTTAGGGTTTTCTTCATTATAAAAAAAAAAAATTAATTAAAATTTGTTTAAGAAGTGTGTATTAATTTTCAATTGGTAGTTGGTGCCTATTGCAAAAACAAATAGATAATTACAACATAAAAAAAACAAGAGATATGCACTTTAGGTATTTCCTACTGCCCGTTATAGAATATTAGACTTGGTCGTCTGGGTGCACGGTCACAATATCCTATTATAATAATACCTTTTATTAAATTGCATGAGTACCGAAATCATTATACGACACGAACCTCATCTATAATTATAATAATAAAAGTACACGTTCACACATGAGTAGTTGCAAATCGCAACGCGAACTGGTCGATAATGCCCGAGTGCTCCAAGTCCAAACTATATTATAATATAGTCGGTACTATACAATTGGAAAGATTAAGAAAGCATACAGCATTCGGCCTATCCAATATTATGCGAACAAGTGAATTTTGTACGATTTTACTGCAGGTGTATTATAATAGGCATACAAATTTATTTGGGTAATTATTTAGCATTTGATAACGTAACTGTCGTAATAACTGGGCGGGACCGTTATATAACACGCAAGGTGTCTATAATGATTATGATAATGAATTGATGACGATTACCATTAATATTATAACTATAGGAAATTCGGAACGTCTTGGGGCAGACTATTTATTTAATACTGTTATTGCGTTTTACACTTTTACTAATCACTCAAAATATTGTGAACCCAAACGTTTGATAGTCGAGACTCTTAAGTCTTAATGCAACAACGCATCACGATATATATATATATATTTTTGATCAATGCTCGTATTGTATTATTCGTATGATTAAGAGGTAGGTCGTGGGTACAATGAGGTGTAGTTACAAGTTTATAACTTATAATTATTTTTACGCTTATCATCACAAAATAATTGTTGGTATTAAATATTATTAGGTACATCCATCATTATGTTTTTCCTTTTTAATAATTTAGACTTTGGTAATACAAACAGTAGTTTACAATATCAATTGTCAACAATATCTAAATATCTAATGTCAATATTGTCTTATAATTTTCACAGTGAATTTGTTATCAGCGTACTGTGTACTATAGAAAATATGAATCTAGTTGAATGCAAAAGACCACGGAGTTCTGAATAATTTATAAAAAAATAATATGTTAGTATTTTAATTTAAATATTTATAAAGAGGCCCGCCACAGCAGAAAAAAAGTCGACCGTAGAACATGCTTTTGTATTTCCAATAGTTACACTATACAGTGTTCAAAATAGGCCTCGTTGGTCGTATAGAAACATGATTTTGGTACTAAAATAAACATGAAAAGTTGTACTAAAAATTCTTAAAACAGATTTTTGAAATTTATTTTCAAACTGATCATAATCAGCATTTTTTAAATTATGAAAAATAGGCATAACCAACTAATCTATGTTTCGAGTTTCTTTGTTATAAATAATTGAGGACGCCACACCTACGCGGGCATTTGTTGTCTCCGTCTTACAAACGTACGACATGGCAAATTATATGTTCACTATAGTAAATTTTACTCTGTAATTTCTAAAATTAGAGTGAATTTAGAGTAAAAATATTATCTAGGGCATCTCGGACTCTCGGAGGATTGTATTAATATTATTATTTTTGAGTAAGTTATGATAATTTAAATAAAATGTACAAAAATGTACTGTTTATAAATGGTCATAACGTGTTTCTGAATAAAAATATCAATAAAAGCCTCCGAGATGCCTCAGATAATTATCTTAAACATACAATTTTGAATTTTCCTTGTTGTACGTTTATAAGACGGAGACAACAAGTGTCCGTGTGGTGGAGTCATCTTAAGTTTATTTTGGTAGGTAGGTACCAAAATCATGTTTGTATGACAAAATCATGCCACCAACCACGTTGGCATAAGCGGAAATCATAACAAGTTACACAATACCTACTCTAAATTCTAAAACAGTGTATCTAAGTACAAGTTACATAATACTTTAAAACATGTATTTATTAAATTCAAGATTAAAGTTATATACAATATATAATATTATATTAGCTATAATTATTTTTATTATATTTTAAAGTACTTATACAAATTAATTTAAAAACATACATTTTGTATCACACATATGATACATAAAAAAGGTAACTACTACCTACTATGTATTTTGAAATAAATATATAAAAATAGATTAACAGGTGATATTAAAAAAAATGCATAGTTTACAGCATGTCAAATTTTTTGAGCAAACCATATAATAGTATCGACTATTACAATGTTTTATAATTATAATTTATAATTTTCTTTAAAGAAGTCGATTTTTTCGAAATTATTATCTAATAAGTGATAAAGGATAATTATAGGTTAACTATGTATAGGTACAATAATTATACATACTTAATAATAATAAACATTACGATTTACGCTATGTCGATACTCGACACTGCAGACTTATAAGTTGTAAGTTATAGCAATACTATATAAGATTGTACTAATAAATTAGTAATTAATAATATTTAAATATGTATTATAATATTTGTGATTACTGATTATAATACATAATATATAATGGGTATTATCGTTTTGTCAAAAATTAATTCAAGTTTAACCTTTTACTAATAGAAAAAAATAACTCATATGAGTACCTAATATAAATATATTATACAATATTCTTAGAAATCGTTTTTCGTATACAATGAATTATCATTGAATCCAATTATATCTATTATATTGACCTACTCTATGACGACTACACTCGAAACCTACCATAGTACTATATACGTCTATACAGCAGAGCGAGTTAACCCGGTTTTTTTAAAATATAAAATTGTAATACTTTTACAAATTTACAATAACATGTGATCATTGTCTGTACACTGTAGTACCTAGTACCTACTATAAATTATATCATAGTGTCGAGTGTTTATAGAATCCACTGTAAGCAGTGATTATAAAGGACAATTTATAAGCCACTTATAAGTTAGGTATACCTATATAAAATAATACAATTTTTGCTGTGCCATGGAAGATCAAACACTCAGAGAGGTAGAACTATAGCTCAACCTATGGTATTTTGTCAAACTCGAAAATTGTATGAGTATTTATTTATTTATATAGATAGACACATAGGTAGGTACTAACAATATTCGACGAGCCGTAAAGCCGAGTTTCCACTTCATGGTTTCTTCTTTTGTTCCTTTTTTCCGTTTATGTATGTATATGTATTATGTAGGTAACAAAATATTTGTAACACATTGCCTATTTATCTATAAGTTCAACTATATTTAAATCACAAAACGGTATGTAGAGGAAACTTAGCATTATGGACCGCAGCACCAACAATTGTTTTCTCTGTCTGTCGCATATGTAATATAGCAACAAAAGTATTCCGTATATTTTCGCGATTATGTTTCTTTAGTTCAGTTTAGGGCAAGGGATCTAAATTGACTATTATACGTTTTACAAAAGAAAAATATTTTCTGTGCACTGTTCCTGATAGTTTTTATATTTTTTATTTTTTAAAAGTTTTCAATGGTTAGAAATAAGATTAATATGTAAGTTAAATTAAAATAGGTACGCTTATTATCTTGATTAAAAATTAAAATATTAAAAACTATCCGGCCAATGCATAGGAAATAACCTTCTTTATAAAACGTATAATAAATTGGTCCCTTGCCCCAAACTGAATCAGCACAGAGTCGTAATCCGGAATATACCTTTGTTGCTATATTATTACACGCAACTGCCCTAGGCAGAAGGGTCAGACAGCGATATAAAATGTTGGATTTGAGACACGCCTTATATTTTAATATCTAATATCATTGATTATGTTTAGCCACATTATAATAAGTACACACAGATATTTACTTTCTTACTGAAATTTAAAGTACAATTCTTGTGAATTTTAATAATTTATACTAATTAAGTAAATCCTATTATTTTTAATTTTAATGATAATGATGGTAGGTAGTAATACAATTTATCGAAGAAAAACGAAAACAACAATAATGATTTTGGTGAACAGTGAAAACTGAAAATAATATTATTTCTTGTTTGATCGACGTTTGGCCATGTTTATATTAGTAATTACATAGACTATATTATAACTAAAGAAAAGTAAACAAGTTATATTTTTTTTTTTCATTTAATACAACGAGTAATAACTAAATGTTTGACAATCCTTTGACATTTTGACTTTGATTAAAACAATATTATTCTATATTTCTATTACGTATTAATAATAATATTAAATAAGCACTATACGCACTTGAGAAACTCTGTTTAATTTGTTATGCTTTTAATTATTATCATAGAAAATCTTCGTTTACAAAATACAAATTATATCAGCAAAAATTATAAAAATTAAATTAATTAAATTTATATTGTATAAATATTAGTAATTAGCATGACAATGAATTATGAATTATGCATAATAATTATCATGATAATGAAATATAAAATTGTGATATCGACCATACTTTAATTAGTTTTTATCTTCAGGATTTTCTAATTTCTAATTTTATTATTTGTATACACATAAATGTATAATATAACACAAATATTTAACAAGGCGAATATTTATCATGTTATAATATAATGTGTAATGTTTATTTCATATTATATCGATTTTGTTTAATTAATTTATACGATTAGACACACTGCAAACACGACTATAATATTATACTATATTATAACTGTAAGTCTGTACAAGTGACAATATTGATACGTGTACAATTATTAAAAGGACGCTACACTTTCAAATTTGTCTTCGTCTTAATAACGCCTAACATGGGAAATTTAACTTTTTGAAAGTAGTAAGACGGAGACAACACATGCGAATATATTGTATATAACGTCCTCTTACGAGGATGTCAGTGCACTTTTTAGTTTCTCTCTCTGGCCCACGGCACAACATAGACAAAACGCATTCACATAAAATCATTGTTTTGAGTAGTTTTGGAGTAAAATCACCAATTACAAAAATAATAGAGATTTTTTAGGGTATGACACATCGATTTGATAAAATATTGTCACAAAACAATTTAATATCTATTTAAATTTACAACATTTATTTTTTTTTTTTAATTCGAATATAATGTAAAATAATAATATAATACAAAAACGATATGTCAAACCCTCAAAAATATCATTCTGTATAATTTTTGTAGAAGGTTTACCTAAGATAATAATAACGGTTTTTTTTTCTTGTCTGCGCGCTGGATAAAATTTGTCCGCGGGCCGTCATTTGGTGACCCCCGCTCTGAGGCCTTTGACTGAAGTAAACCTATTATAAATAAGTAATAACTTTTGATTTTTTGGGTGACTGAAGGAGAGATTCAACCATTCAGGCTCATTGACGGCTATGACGTACTTATAACAATAAATCAAAAAGGAACATAATATGGATTTTCCATTGTCATAATGTAGCTACAGCATTAATGTATAGTTAACATAACAACATAATATAACATAACACGATATAATTCACTAAAAGAATTGAAACTGGACTCTTGGATCCATTGTTTTATGTTTAATTATCGTACTGTGCGGCTGCGTGTAAAGTTAATCTTTGATTACAGAAAACTATAGAAAATATTAGATTTTTTTCAATAAATTCATAAATACGATAAATAATAATGAACATTTATTGCATTTGCAGGGTGCTGACAAATTAAATAATAATAGATAATAGTTTTTGTCAATATACCTTGAACATTAGACCTGTAAACTATAAACATGATTAATATTGATATTTTTAATATTTTTAGTAGGTAATTACTTATGTCTATACTTTAGAGAATTAGATTAAATAAGTAAACACTTTAAACTTTAAAGGATGCCAGAATACAGTTTGCACCCTTATCGTAGCAAATGATTAAGTAGACAGGTACCTATATAGCATTTTTTAAATGCATCAAATTATTAAAAAATAACTATATGGCGTACTCTTTACCGAAGCGAGTGGTGGAAAATAAGTTATCTGCTGCAATATAGAAGTCAACTTAATTACTTATTTTATTATTGAAAGAACATTAAATCATTATTTGGCTTAAAATTAAAAAATATTTTACCATCGTTGTGCCATGTACAGAATAATGTAGGCACATTATGCAGCTTACATTGTATAATACCTATTATTAGTAGCCAGTGGGGATCGGGTATTGTAGCAAAATAAACTGTTAAAAAAGCATTTATAATGACAAAAAAAAAAAAAACACAAATTAAAAATAACTAGCGAAATAGCGTTGTTATATAGTAGTCAGTAGATGTCAAATGTACTACGTAGGTACATTGTTAATTGAGTAGATAACTGTAATGGATGTGTTAAATTTAAATTCAATGATAAATAATTGCATGTTGTATTTACAAAAAAACAGTTCTGAGCGCGGAGGCCGGAGACGGTGTGTCACCTCTATTTCTAAGGATAGGTATTTTATAATTTATTTCTATTTCTATTTTCTATTAGTATTTTTTTTTTATTATTATTTATACAGTAGATTGAACTATTTTTTGACAAATACATTGTTTATATTATATCATTAATTATTTATATTAACTATAATGGACAATGCCGTCGTATTGTGGAACTGCAGATTATGGGTATAAATATTTTGAAAATTTAATTGTGTATAGGAAATGATAATTTAAGTAAAAGTAGAATGTTCAATAGTTTCTACGATTAATAACGAAAAATATTCAAAGGAAAATCGTAATTATAGGAATGATTGAATATTAGAATATCAAATTATATGTCGTCAATATTTGAACTTCAAACGATCAAAACATAATATTATGTGGTTTTACACTCAACTTTTTTTTTTAAATTCTAGCATAAAATAATTAAGATTTATGAAGAATTTTGTATTAAATTGTCAAGCCTTATAAATGTTAACAATATGTATTAACAACTATGCTCAACCCCAATGTATCCTTTCATTTTTTTTATTTCTGATTACCTATTGGATTTTTTAAATATATTTATACCGTTATACTATACCATATTTTAAATTAATTACATTCTTTTTTATATATACCATTTAAGAAATACTAGTAGCATACAATTAACAAATATATAAGTACATTTTTTTTCCAAACAAGAACCACCCTTTTTTTCTGAAAATTCATAAGTGGTTAGTAAATATATTTTTTATGGGTATTTTGATGGATATGTTACTGTGAATGTCCGCAATTGGTGAATGCAGACAATCACCTATAGTGAATGTCGACATACACCTACTAAATTGGCGAATGTTGAAAAATTAAAATAATATATAGACTAGTATATGTACTATATATGTACTAGTGGAAGTTGACATTTACATCAGGATTTTGGTTAATGTTGAGATAGGTACACGTCTTCGCACATAATAGGTACTATACTATATAACTATAGTCCATAGATAAAAATAGAAAATTTAAATAATATGTTCAATTGTAAATTAATTTTATTAATTATAATTTATTATTCTTAAACAATATTACACTAATATTATTAATTTAAATTAAGATTATTTTTCCATACAAAAATTATGATTTTAAAAAAGCGGGGAAAATTATTCTACATATTGTTACATAAATAACTGTCATGACATTTAAATACTATTTAAAATGCCAACAATTCTACAACCACACATTTTTGTGGAGCACTTTGTTTTGCAATTACATCACGTAAACCCTTGTCCACCAATTGATAAATTTGATGCAGAAGCTTACCTTAAGGTAATTTGTTGATCCCTTTGACATCAGTGATTGATATTAAATTTCCTTTACATACTGAAAAATAGTTTCTGGTGTACCTACAATTGATTTAAAATACTATTTTGTTGGTAGCTAATTTATAAAAATCATCATATACTACATCTAATACAACAGTTAAAATATTTTGTGGATCCATTTTACTACGATAAAAAATGTTTGTTATTTTGAAAATCAATCGTACATAATAAATTATACCTATAACTACATTGAATGGCAATGTCATACTAAATGTTAGCGAGGCAGCATATCATGGTGGTTATCCAGATATGAGATATAATAAGAGTGGTTAAGTAAGGAAATAAAACATTTTATCGAAATGATCAACTTGTACAATACCTTTACTGTGTTGATAGGTACAAGAAATACTAGATAGTATGATTATAGATCAGATTAAAGTATATCGGCTTTACCGACATTCACCAATATCGTTATATAAATATCAACATTCCCCAACGACTTTGGTGTAAGACAAAATTAACCGGTAACCGACAGCACTCACCAATTGCGGACATTCACAGTAACATATTATGTACCTAGGTATAAATTAAAACTTGATCAAGTAATTTGTTAGATATTCAATTTTCGTAAAATCATTATAGGTGGAACATCATATTCAATAACTTAAAAACTAATTATTCGAGCTAAGGTTTAAAAGAATTGACATTTTCAAAAAAATGTATTTACTTAACAATTTACAGTAAAAAAGATGGTTTTCATTTGAGCATAAAAAGTTTGAGTCGCCACAAGACACTTTAAATTATACAAAAAAAAATTAGGTATTTGAAAATATGGTCTTTAAAAACACCAGAACACAACATTATTTGTATAAAATATCTATTGTTGAAGTAAAAGGGGGTGAGTGTGCTTACCGATTGTAATGGTGAATCATTATCCTGTGTACACACATATTATTACACATGACACATGCATAAATGTTATAATATATTTACGAGTCTGTTAGGTAGGGAGATATATCATATACCTCAGCCAGTCTAACAGCTTTGATACATGTGATAATATACGTTCATGTATTATATAATTTAATGGTGGACAGAGGGAAAATATTATTTGGTATAGATAACCGTAAAAGCCTTCTCCAGTTCGTGTTCAGTCAGGTATACAATATTATACTATATTTTAATTCATTATATATAGGTAGGTATGTAGGTTCATTTTCAAAATGTATAATATATTATGTTATATGTATATATTACACACACACACATATATATATATATATATATAACTATTTTAACTACCAGCGGTCACAATCAACCGAGAACGAATAAAGAGGGTTCTTAAGTAAAAAGGCTAGTTATTATAAATATAAACGATAAATACATACATATTAGTGGCATTACGTACCCATGTAAGCAGGTTACTTACCCGAAATAATGACAAAACACGAAGATGAACCTAACTATTTTAAATATATGATGCGGCAACTGGGAAGTGTATTTAAGTATACTGTAAAAGTAGTAGGTTACCTGACTGAACACGCTCTTCGATCTTCGTTTTTAATTTGTTTTTTTCGAATACCATAAACTATTATAATAGGTGATGCAAGCAGGTGCAAGCCATAACATTCCTGAATACAAAATGATACCTACACGGCATATATCTTGAATTTAATTCTTAAGTCACAACCCTCGATGCGGTCTTGAGAAGGGGGATAACCCGTTTGGGCGCAGTATAAACAATTTACCTGGAAATTATTTACACGTTTGGGTGCATTTATATTTTATGAATACACGTTTGGGCACAATAGGCATTGTAACTAGTAATCGAAAGTCTTGTTTTATATAATCTAATAAGTACTAAAAAAAATTATTTTTACAAATGTACTCTGTGCATATTTGGAAAAATGATTTTTTTGTACCAGTAATTTATGCGTTTTTAAAATCAAAATCAACTCAAATGTATTCAAAATTTCAGACTACAATTAAAAACATATTATGTATGTCTACAACGTCTTGGTCAAAGATTAGAAGTTAAATTTCTTCACTTGGATTTTGAAAAATCAGCCCATATATCGTCTAAACATATTTTCCCCAATTGTCGAATAATTGGTGCCGGTTTCACTTAAACCAAAGTTGATTTTCGTAAAATACAAAGTAGAAAACATTTATTGAAGCAATACACCAAGAAAATAGATACAGGGGTTTAGTTACAACATTTTTTCGGCTTGAGTTTTTTATTGTCTGATGAGGTTGAACGTGGTTTTATTGAGCTTATGTCTATAGCGCCTCCCGATGTGATAGAATTTACTGATTATATTGACAATTATATATTTGACGATTCACAATTTCCACCTGTTATTTTGGCTGAGGAGTAATTTCCAAGAACAACTAATGGTCCTGAATCTTTCAATTTAAATGATAACCAACAATTTTATAAGCAACATCCAAAAAAAAGAAACTGGAAAGAAACAAAAGTTTGTTCAAAAATGTTGGGAAACTTCTGAAGTTGAAAAAAATATATTGAATTACCTATATAAAAATTAGGACCACGTTTTGCATGAAAAAAATAATTAATCAAATAAAACAAATAGAAATAATAAATAAAAATAAATAAACTGAATAATATTAATAAATAAAAAAAACATTTTTGGAAGACAGTTGAGCCAACCTCCTCGTGGTGTCTTCTGGGTAACGCTTATAGGCTCAGATTTAGTATAGTATATTTTAATATATGCAAAGAAATATATGCGCCTAAACGTGCTATTATGAAGGGAAATATTACGCCCTAAAGTGTTCTGTTTTGGGTAAATGTGCCAAATATATACCTTGAGAAGTATAATAGGTACCTACCTAAGTTATACATTGCAATTGTCCCATGATTGTATAAATTGTATTTATAAGAAACAATTGAAATGTTTTAATTTATATTGAGTAGATGAATCTGGAAAAAGACTCACTCAAGTAGTATATAAACTATTACTATAATCTTTTTTAAAAAAATATATAGGTATAACCTACTACTAAATATCATATACCAAATGCTATGTAGGCAATATCGATAAAATTAGTATTATGGTAGGTACATTAAATGCGAATTACATTTCTGGGTTAATTCTACATTAATTATGTTCATCAAAACCATGATCCATTACATGCATACAAATTCTTGAATAGAATTATACAAACTTCAATAAATAAATAACAGTTTCAATAAACTATCCACATTCAGATAGGTATTTAAATTATATAAGAGTACCTACATGTTAATTTATTAGTATGTTACTAATGTAAATTTAGGTGTAAAACTAAATTATATTATACACACATATAACAATATAACATAAATTAAATTTACAAAAAAACATTATAGGTAGATCAGTCGAATAAAGTTTAAAATATCTAATAATATGGTGGAACCAAAAATCACATGTTCTGAAAATATGTGTCATAATTTATGTAGATGCCGTGATAATACGTTTTGAGTTATCGCACCTCGATATTGTCAATAAAGGCAGATTATTTTACGGCAAGGTGAATTTGTAAATTTGATAAAATTTGCTAATGTTAAAAATGTAAGAACCGCGAAACTCACTTTTCTGATTCAAGTATCAAGTGTACCTCGTAACCGAGTACTTGGTAAGTCACTGTAATTGATGTGTTAAGTTTTAATTCAATGATAAATCACATCTAAATTGTTAGTTATTTTGACGACCCAATTGATATTATTAATTACAAAACATTTTCCTATTTCCAAAACAACGCGCCAGTGGAAATCCGTACACATAATTTAAGATTAAGATTTCTAGTTTTTTGTATGGTTGATTAGTGATAATTATTATTTATGTTTAACTATTAATTAGTATTCTCAAATATCCAGTAGGTACACTTATTAGCATTTATATATAAATGCAAGTATGTTACAACATTTTTATAATTCAGTTTTACAGGATAAACTTCATACATTTTAGGTATGAAATAGTAAATTTAATTCAATAAACCAGATCTTGAAAGATGATATTTTGTTAACACGCAAACAATCATGTTTACTGATAAATACTTATAATATAAAAAAAGGTGGGTAAGTGGATGTCGCTCTACTATATAGTAGGTTACAAGTGGATCACTGTAATGGATGGTGATAAATTTGATTCAATGATATAATATCATTGTATAAGAAAAAAGATTCTGAGCGAAAACGGTCAGTCAGCCTATGATATTACCAAGTATATTTGATGATATTATTGTGAATAAAGTAATTTATATATAACCTATTTACGTGGAACCTTGTTTTCAATTTTAAATCCTTAGCTATAAAAGTTGAACATTTTATACATTTTTAACTACAAAATAATTATTGAATTATAAATTTGATACATTTTGTAAAAATTTAAACTTTAAATACTTATAAAAAAAAAATTGTTCCTATGTATTTTTAATATTTTTCAACTGCTATTAGAACGATATATCAAGAACCTTATATTAAATTTTCAAGCTTTTTTAACCAACAAATAAAATGTTATTGATATTTATAGAAAAAAAACTAAAAGAAATGAAAACTGACAATGTCCGTAAACAGCTCAAAAAGAGTCAAATTATTTGGAAAATGTTATCGTGTATAGAAAATGCTAATATAAACATTCAGTGAAATTTTCAAGTATTTACAGTCATACGTTTTTTAATTACAACAAAATAATAAAATCGTTACACGAGAAATCGAGTGAATATCAAATGTTGTGAAAATGTGAATTTCAAACGCTTATAAAAATTTAATTTGACTTTCTTGTAGATAACTTTTTTTTGATAAAGGTAGACAAATTTATGGACAATAATGTATTACATTTTCAAACCTTAGATTTAAAAAGAAACATTTTTATGAATTCTCAACTCAAAATAATTTGGCAATTTTCGTGATTTTTCCGTATTTTGTCAAGATTTGAATTTTAAATGCTTATAAATAAAAACCCTGACTAAGGATTTTTAATTTTTTTCATCTGCCTTTGAAACAATAACCTAGGCGCCTTCTATTAAATTTTCAAGCTTTTTTAACCAACAAATAAAATTTTATTGATATTTATAGAAAAAAAAAACTAAAAAAAAATGGAAACTGAAAATTCCGTTAACAGCTCAAAATAAGTCAAAATATTTGGATAATATTTTGGTATATAGAAAATGTCAATATAAACATTCAGTCAAAATTTCATGTGCCTATGGCCATTTGTTTTAGAGTTGCACTAAAAATCATAATCGATTTTTTCGAAAACAGATTTTGCGTAAAAATTCCTGTTTTTCCTTAATTTTTCTTTTGTTTTTCACGGCGCTTTTGAAAACTACTAGTAAATTTTTACTTTTGACCCCACAAAATACCAACTTGATTAACTTTCCTATCAGAAAAGTTACTATCGAAGAAAATCCAAGCACTTTTACTGTCCTAAAAGGTGATGACAGACAAAAAAAAAAACACACATCATTGTAAAGTCAATACATTCATCGCTTCGCTCAGAATCTAAAATTTGAATTCATCTATTTTATTTTCTAGATAATAATGTTTTATAATTATCTTTATCTGTAATTATCTAGATCATTTTTTATGAAATCATCTGTATCTTATCTAGATATTATTTTAGTTATCTGAGCTCAACATACTGCAAATGGGTCACTGTCGGGGTGTCAATTTTGAATGCAACGATATAATATCATTGTATAATATGAAAAACTATTTTAAACGGAGAGACGGTTTGTCAGTCTAGGATATATTATATTATATTTATATTGTTATAAGGTACTTATTATTAATCGTGTAGCCGGTAAGTTGGATTAATATTATTTGTATATAATCATATACTTTAGTTTCAAGTGCTTACTCACGAATACTATTTTAAAATTATAACACAAAACTAAAATTGTTATTTTTTTATTTAAATATCTAATTTTATCCAAAACTTGAACTTCAAATAACTTTAGAAAATACTGTTATTACATTTTTTTAGATTTTTTGGTTATAGTATGAACTACTTATGTGAAACCTTTTTTTTGCATTTTAAATCCTTTGCTCTAAAAACTGAACATTTTATAAATTTTGAACTGTAAAATAATTTGTAAAATTTCAATATGAAAAATTTTGTTGACATTTGAATTTTAAATGCTTATGTACAATCAAGAAATATTAAAACTCAAAAGCTCAAATAGTAATATTATTATATTTAACTTCAATTTCCAACACGTAATATATGTAAGAATATATCGCTTTGCGGACATTCTCATTTCGAACAATGAGTGACGGTATAACTTTATAGTTAATATAATATTATTCGTGACTAGAATCTATATTATTATTTACGTTTTGTATTTAGATATTATATAAGTACCTACCTTAAACCTTAATAACGCAAGTTTCAAATCTACAGTGTGTTAATTAACATTGTTTGTTATTTAGTATTTATCTTATCACGATTTATGAGTTTATGATCATAGCATATCTTAGGTATGCTTATATAATCGTATAATATTAGGTAAACTAGTATAAGTACATATATTTTATATATTTAACTTACTTAATTTATAAGAGGTACTGTTGATGGACGGTTTTCCCGCCACAAGACATTCAAGTCATATATTACCTATGTTATCAAATTTACTTATTGTACAAATTGTATAGATTGTAAATATACTTTTCAAATAAATAAAAAAAAAAAAAAAAACTTACTTAGTATATTTTTAAAATCAAACGATATCTGAATTAGGCTAGATTTTGTATGATTTAATAATATTAACATCTTGGTTTAAGGACAAGTTCATGAAAAATAATTTTGGAGATTTATTTGTTTAAATATTTTGAAAAGAATATAATATATTGGACGAAACTGATTATTTTCAGATAGGTGTTTGGTGCGGATGTGGGTTGTCCATGTCAGACACGATTTAAAATAATGTAGGCCTAGGTATTGAACAAATAAATGATTTTCATTTATATATTATACGAGTATACGACTTCAATCACGGGGTAAACCATTATTGATTATATAATACAATTATAACATATTATAGTTCTTACCTATATTATATGTGAATATGTGTGTATAGTATTTAGTGTTTATAAATTATAATTACACAGATACCTACCATTATGTGCGTTGTATAATATGGTCCATTATATATTTATATACCTGCGTCCTGCGTATTATTCGGTAATACTGGTACGCTATTGGTACTATAAATTCACCATGGGGACATGGGGTAAATAAATGATTTTGTGAATAAATGTATAGTATATACATTACAAAGTTTATTTGTTTTATTTTATTTTATCTTATAGGGTGAAAAGTAGAAGTCTTAATGGTGTGTATGCATACCCTCTGTAGCTGTGACCTACGAGTCTGTCACCACTGATTTAAATTTGTATCTATTGAATATAATATATAATATTTTACTTACGCACGTGTCGATAAAAATCTGCTATGCTTCAGTAAAACAATTAACAGCTTTTTAGGTATTATGTTTTTCGTTTTTATTAATTTATAGTTATTTTTGACCGTTCTTTTAGTTCTTATAAACAGTTTGTGTGTAGTACCGTTTGATCCTATTTAATTTAGGGGAAGTTTTTAACTCATTGTTTTAACGATTAATGTCATTAGTGCTTGGTACGATGTAATTTTACCTATTATATAATACCTATATAGAATACTTATTTAGTTATTTGGTTAACTATCCGACGTACTGTTTTTTCTAGTGACTTAAACGGTGGTCTGTTGTTGGATTCTGAATTTAAATATACAACTGATTTATTTTTGTTAATTTTTCTTTCAAAGGCTTTATCGGAGGCAAAACTGTTGCAGAGTTGCTATGTTTGTTCTTTATTTATTATTCATCGTGTGTCCGTGTCCGAGAAATTAAATACTCCATAATTCTAAACCTGAACCAAAACGAAATTGTCATCGTCCAGTCGTGCCTGTAATAAAGTAGGTATCTAGTATCTACTTACCGTTTCTGTCAGTAGTCTAAACTATTATTATTTTGTCGCAGGATACACATACGCACTTGAATGTACCTACCTTATTAGTATTGGTAGCGAAAATTACAAGTACCTACTAAATTTGGCACAAAATAGTAAATGCCAATTCCCTACGAATCACCTCACTATAAAAACCACAATTTAGATCAATGACTAAAATTATAGATAACATTCCATTTTATACTGAAATTCTATAAATTGACCGAATAAGGTACAAAAAAAAATGGATCACTTTATAGTCCATTAAGTAATATTATGTACTTACTAGAAAAATTTAAAATAAAGTCTTCATAATAGTAATAATTTGAGCTACCTACTACGGTTGATATGAAATAGAATATATTATGTAATGTAAATGATAACTATAGGTTAGTGGTGGTGGTGGTGGTGGAGGGGGGGGGGTCACGTACTTACGTCCCATGTTTTTTGTTAGTTAAAATTATGGTGGATTAAGTCCTCCTAAAAGTGTATTGTTATTTGTGCCTATATGGTTTTATGATAGGTACTATTGTAGCACTGCAGGACACACCTTGACGGCCGCGGATATAACAACAATATATCACGTCGACTTCTTCCATTTTTAAAGCGGAAATAGTTAAAACATTCGTCCACGTACCTAAGATGGACAAAGACGGATTTATATGGGCGCAGCGTTCTCTCGCTTATCGCATCTGACTGAGAAGAGTCACATTTATTATTATTATGTGACCGTTTCGTGCGCGTAAAACGTTTTCGAGCACATGCCGCTCACGCACGGGTGAAAGAAAGTGTTTCGAGTTCATGAAGTGCGTCTTCTCAAACTATAGGTAGGTAGGCAGGTACTATAGGTACCGCGCTTATATAATATAAAATATACATATATTATACAATATACATACTAGACACGGCTGCGGTAGGTATATAAAATTAATGCATTGGTACCTACCTACCAAAATGCATAATATACGAGTATATACCTACTATTATAATATACTGTAACACATTTTGTTCGTCCGACCACGTTACACTAATACTCAAACACCTTGCGAGTTTTCACGCATACGTCTCGTTAGGTACCTATACACGAGCGTTGGATCACAATAACGAAAAAAGTATATAAATATAATAGGTAGGTACTGCAGGCGTAAAGTAGATAGGTATAAGTAGCGTGGGTAGTTGAATATTTTTAATTATTTTTCTACGTAGGTAAAGGTAGGCACGTTGACAATAAAAATTGAGTTTTTGCGTTCAAGACTTTTTAATAATTTGATAATTTATTCACACTAGTTTTTCAAACGTTTATAACGATCATCAATTACTATTATATAATATAATATAGCATATTCGTTGTACTATCAATAATTATATGTTATTATGTTATTTTATTTTATTATGGTTTGAATCTCTATTTGTTCCACTTCCACCACATTTGGATATGACATAAATTGACGAGATGACGAGAAGTTATGGAGAGGGGGTAGGCATGAAGCGTAGGATTTTATGTAGGTACCTATTGAAATAAAACAACATGTTGCATAAACATTTGATTGTTGGGTCATTATTTCGTGTTCAAGTATAACTAATAATTATTCAAGGATCCATTCAATTCTAATGATAAAGGACGTTAGTGCAATCTGAAAATGAAATATTATTCAAGTATAACTGTATATAAGTCAATATTACAGTTGCATTGTGTTATTTTACTATAATATAGTCTATATATAATTAATGAGTTTGCCACGTAGCCCGTAGGTAGTAATGAAATTCTACTGAAATTCATATATTTACGTACATTCTATAGTAAATTGATAAACTGGTCGTCAAAAATAATGTGAAATTAATTTAATCAAAGTAATTATAATATGTATAGTTAGGTATTTAAGTATAAAGTAGGCTTTAGTCGTAGCCCGTATATCAGTGACCGTATTATTTGCGCATCACCTGTTTACCATAGGTACGTCAAATTATCGTATTAATCATATTATTATGCATATAAGCGTATTTAACTATAGAACTGAAAAAGTTTAGCAGTTGTACCCAAAATCACAAGTTGTTAACTAACTTTCAGCTTAAAATTTGGCGTTTGTAATATTCAATTTTCAAATATAGAGTACCTATAGGTATTTCAGTTTAAAAATATAAATGTATGTTAGGACAAAACAATTGAAGTGTTTGAGTGACTCGTAAGTCGTAACTACGACCAACATATAGAATTTTATCGCAACAAGTACATGTATTATGACTATAATTAAATAAGCCAATTTATTTTTAATTGTATGCATACATAATAATTATTATATTATGTAAATTATATAACAATTTTTGAATTCCACGTTCAACCAACATTTGGTATTAAAAGTTATTTTATTACGTAATGCTCAACAGTTGTGGTCGCCACAACTTATGTGCTTTTCAATATTTATTGTACCTATCCATTGTTCGATATGTTGATGCTAAAACTATGTACGATAATTAGGGCGGTGAACGATTGGATACATTGACCGCATCCAACACGTTCGGTTACAATTAAACACAAAGTTTGGACTTGGGTACATAACCATAATTTTACATAGAAAATGATAGAACTTCACGTAATATACAAAAGACACATTTGGTTGAAATAAAATTAACGATAACAAAATATACGTAACACTAAGTTACAAAAAAAAAGCAAAAGACGAAAATAAAGATTTTTGGATTTGAATACCTATTTAGTATAATACATAATGACCAAAATATTTTTACATAATAATCCATTAATACATCATAGATTTAATATAATACGTAATGAACAAAATATTTTTTAATTTAAGTTGCAAAAATAATAGTTTTTGGTAGACAACTTTTGTGAGCCAATAACTTTGGTGCGGACGTGTGATGTCTCCTGAGTACTGCTTCCTGAGTAACGCTGACTGATTTTAAAAAGTAAAAGAGTAAAAAAAAAGTTGTGCGTGTTGCAATTACACAATGTGTCAATTTTGATGTCGACTACTACAATAGTGTACAGCTAAAACGTAACGGCTGTTAGGTTACGTTCAAATCTGTAGTGACTACTGACAGACTTTCTTTTTTGATACCTCCCATAAAAAAGTATGATACTTCTAAAATTTTAAAAACTTTTACCGAAACTTGGTATTTTGTTTGAGAATACGATGGACATAAACGTTGTATTCGTTTTTTGTGTCATATACGTATACCTAAACATGTGTATCCAATCGCTCTCCCAGTAAACAGGTAAAAATATCGTCAGGTACTCGTTTATACCCATTACCCAAACGGGTTACAGTAAGTTGCGTCCCAATGTACCTTTTTAATGGAAATTGGTTCCGATTATTTTTTGGATATATGTAAATTACATCTCGGGTATTTTTATTTTTATATTAAAATGTATGTTACCAATTTACAACCAATATTTTCCTTATTATGGAAAATTCACCACACTTGAAATGGGCCCGCCTTTAAAGATACAATAAAAAATGTATTATTTATATTTAAAATTATTGTAATTTTTACTACCTACCTATATTAGTTGATGTAGAATTAATGTATCAAATTTTAAATAAGTTAATGATTAAAATTTAATTTTCAAAGCTTAAAATTATAAAAAAAACTATTTTCAAAGCATTCTGTCCCGAGAAAAAAATCACCAAATTAGCTATATTATCTATAGAAAAAAAATTGCTGATTTAAAAAGTAGGAAGATTAATTCATAATACATTTTTATATTGTATTAGGTAGGTACTATATATTTTATTGACTTATTAATTTAGCAATATTATTATATTAATGTTAAGTAGGTAGGTAGGTATTTGACGTGCTGTCTTATTAATTTATTTAGTTATTTATGTTTTTGTAGGTATAAACCAAAGGTACTATATTTTTAAGTATATTTGCACCTTTTGCCACTTTTTATTTATATATCATATAAGTTACTGACAATAATGACATTTTGGGCCCTGACATTTTACTCTACCCGGATCTTCTCAAATCGGCATCACGTACCTGCGGTTAGTCATCCATAGGGCCATAAAACATAATTAACGTATATATGACAGAAACATGAGCTTCAACTTACGTATGTATCTGAGAAGTGAGAAATACCGGGCTACAACTTACGCATTATCGGGACCTTTTTATGGAGACGCAAACTCAAACGTGTTACGATATTTTGGCATAGGTAAACAGACGATGCGCAAATGATAACCAGCGATATCAGTTTATACGACTATTTTCAACCTTATTATGCAGACTCGCGACCCATATTGCAGGTGATGACATTTTTTTTGCGACCGAAATACCTACATTATACATTTATACTACAACTACATATTATACAACTGGATTTTGAAAATACCGTGATATATTATAAAATTTTGTATTTACTACATATTCGAGTATTTCATAGATACCTATAATAGGTATAGTCTGTATATCTTATTATAAATGAAAGCAGGCTATAGACGATACCTATAATGTAATATATATAACTAATAATAAATAATAAATAATATGTATAATGAAAAACTACGTTAGGTACACATATTTTGACATTTCCTGTAGCTAGGCGCGGACTGGTAAAAAAGGGCACGGAATACTACACAATTTAAAGGGCAAATAACAAAAACTGTTGGGGCACATTTAAAACATGTAGATTATTTATATATTTTATTTTGTTTTAAAAAAATATTAAAAATTGAATATACGTTAAAATCGTAAATAAGTACCAAGTTACAACAAACTTTCAAAATTAATTTATTAATTAATAAATTAACTAACCAAAATCGTAAGTTGTTAATGATTTGCTGTTCATTAGGTGTCTTGAGTCTTTAAATATATAATAAATAATATTAGGCAAATATATTTTAGGGCAAGGGATGCTGTAGTATCCCAGCATCCCAGCCAGCTCGCGCCTGCTTGTAGCCCCTGCATGCTGCCCTCCTAAGCCAAATATCAGTAAGCAACAATGTAGTTTTTGAGAAAAATATTTTTTTTGAATCATCTTGTTATTTTTATCGTATTATCAGAATAAAATAATAAAATAGTGATTCTTAAACAACTTTTCCTGTAGAATCCAATAACGCTCATGAATAAACTCTAAGATACCCCTGAACACCTCGAAACGCATATACGTACTTTTAGCTTAGGGGTGTCAGACATAAATATTATTGTTTACAGAGGGAAAATGCAGTATGAGTACATTTATTAATAGCAAAATCATGAAATAATATAAAAAAATATAATATAATCATGATTCATGGTTGATGGGTCAAGCCACAATCACAGAATTAGTAACAATCAGAATGTTAACAGCATGGTCTTCTAAGAACGTGGTTAACAGCGTATGTTTATAAATTATTATAATCTACGATAGTATGATATTGTGTGATACGGCTAGAAAATTATCATCAATACTAAACGAAAATACCGTATTTGAGCCAATACTAAGCAAAATTACCGTCTGGCGTATACTGTGGTCAGTTACTGCCTTTTTGCTTATCATGTGTTTAATACTGTTTTTTGCTTAGTATCATTCATATATTTGTAAATACGTAAATGTTTAACTACGTTTATTATAAAATCTATTGCATTTACGCAGGGACGGAATTATCCTTTTTCCGACCCTAGGCATTCCAACACTAGCGCCCCGTACATTGGTGAGCTACCACAGGGGGGGGGGGGTAAAAAAAGTACCAAACTGTTTATTATATTTAGTGTGATATTTGATAATACATTCTGTCTATACTCTATAGTCTATACTTAAACAGTGCATTAAGACATTTTTAAAATATAAAGTTTGAATGTTAGTTAGGTTCACTATATTTATATACATAATTGCTACCATGAAATAAAACAAAACTATAAAAATTGTGTTTAAGTATAAAAATTGAATAAAGATTGTTTTGTAATTACCAATTTGAACATACTTTGCATAAGAATCCATCAAGTTTTTTTGTTTTATTTAATACTTCTTCTTGTTTGGCCAACTTTTCTAGCCTAATTTATTTAAACTGGTGCCCACTCTTTTTACTGGACATGTTTAATCTTTCATATTATAATTTATGTTTTCTTTTAGGTAGCCAGGTAGGTACTGATTAAAGTGGTGAGCACTCTAGTCTCTATAATCGTAATCGATTAGCAGATTTCTGAGCAGTGTGCACCAGGGACTGGTACCTTTTGGTTTTTAAGGTTCCGGTTTCGGTACTTAATTATTTTATTATGATATGCTTGTTCCGGTTCCGGTTTCTGACAATTTTTATTTAAGGGTTCTGGTTACGGTTCTGGTTTTGGAAAATTAATTTAATAGTTTAAGTTAGGATTCTAGTTAAAACAAGTATTAACGAATGTACAAAAATGTATATATTTTATTTATTCTTTAGTATCTGCGTCGTCGCAATGTTTATCATTATTAATTACTTTATCAAAACATCTGATTTCCAGAATTAATTCCAGTATTCTAAGAATAGAAGGTGAGGCGGGTCATTCCAGTTTATACTTAATATCAAATAATTTACTTGCTGAGCAGTAAGCACTGTTCGAGCTGTCTCCCACCTACTTAGTAGAGCAGCTATATACAATGTACCCGGCGGTCTGAGGCAGTATATTTGAGTGCCTTGGCTGGCGTTTTGCGCATGCGCCATTCACAATATTGTATGTGTTAACGCCACACACCCATATACCACCTCCCATGCATTAACATAGGCAACGTCGGTAACTGCCTCGTCAAGTGTCAATGTCGCGAATGTCGAACGTCTATCGGTGGCGACGCTCGCCGGTCGCAGGATTAAACTCAAACGGCAAGTTATTATAGCTTATAAATTAAAACGTTACTGTGACGTGACTACGTGAGTCATTCTCCAGTTTCATGAAAGTTGTATACAAAAAAATTAATATAAAATATAAATTTGGGTAAATATAATAATGAAATTATGAAAAAGTAAAAAGTAAAAATTAACTAAAAAATTACGCACTAGGCATGTGCCTTGGTGGCCTATGCATAAATCCACCCCTGCATTTGCGGTATTTTTGCTAAGGAATCATCAAAAAATTTGCCTTAAAATAACGAATACTTTGATATAATAATCTCATTTTTCAAATTTTGTCGCTTACTGCCTATTGGCTTAGGAGGTCAGCATGGGTGTTACTTTATTGATGCATATTTTTAAGAATTCTAGAAATAATCGCTTATAGAGTTATATAACTCCAAACTCGTAATATAATGTTATATTTTTATTATCTAGTTATAATTTCTGGTGCAAACGAATTGCGTACCAAATTATTTTTAAATAACTATAACATGAATAATTATTGCGTATTTGGTTTCCAATCTGAATTTCAATTGTATACAATTTATGTATTTAATACATTTTTATTTATTATGAAAATACTTAGTATTAGTTATTAGGTACAACATTATAAACATATTATTATTTTGTATAGTTTTTAGTGGTTTATTGTATGTTTAATAAAAATATTACGGACTATATGGCTTCTCAATTAAAACAATTAAAAATAGCCTTAAGTTGTAAATCATCTGATAAATTATATAAATTTTATCTGATCATATTCCTATCGAGTTTCGGAACCACTTATGCATATTAACTGTACCTATAGGCATTGGTGCAACTAGGGGGGGCTAAGCCCCCTGACTAATATTTAGCCCTACCCACAAATATCCCTTATTGATTTAGATATAAGCCCCCTATGGGCTATTTTAAATAAATAGTTTTCTTAACGATTCTATCAACGCTATCTGGTAGTACCTAAGAACTAAGAAGTATGAACGTCCGGTGGCATCGTCGTCCTTTCCGTCCTATCCGTTCACCAATCACCGGAAGGAAAAAAAATACTCGTTCGAATGATGTAAAACAATATTAAAACGACACTCACAAAACACGACAATAAACTATCGTGCTTATTGAAAGCGGGCCTCATTTGAAACTCATATGATACATTTTTCATATAAACCAACTAAACGGTTAATGGCCTCAGTTGTCGGGCTTAAAACGAATGAAAAAAAAAACCACTTGAACCAGTGAAGTCATTTGACATAATTCTGTATTTATATATTGTTTACACTATTTACAATTTTTTTTTAATAATATAATTTATATTATATACATTAAAATACTACTAAATTTGTTTTAACTTTTTAACTATTTAAGACGAAAGAAAGGTAAGGTGACATTTTGATTATATTTATACCATTGTACTCGTATATAGTAGGTATCTACTATCCATATTATAGACTATATATTATTATATCACAATCTATCAATCTATTGCAGTATTACCTTTGTGCATGCGTGTGCGTAAGTGCTATGGCGTATAAGCAAATTATATATGTATAGCCGCGATCGCACATAGGACACATAGGTACACTAAAGTTGATTTACTTTTTACACATAGTCAATGTCATTTTATAAGGAACGTAATGTGCTGCCTATTCAGTACTCCTTAGAAAATGATAGACTGTAACAATTTTAAAATTCAATATATTTACGAACTTTTAAAGGTGATTATAACATTTTAACAAAAATTGGTTTTTCAAAAAAGGTTATGTCTTCTTCTCTAATATTCATCTCTCGTAGTTATGGTAAGATATGGTTTAATGGACCACAAAAACGTATCTTTGAAAAAACAATTATAGTTTTATTGTTTATAGATACTTATTTAGTATTATTCTTCAAAAAAATATTATAATTTTTAATGTAATATTGATTCATTATATAAGTAGGTTGGTACTTCGGTAAAAGAAAACCAGCATAATATATATTGCACACAGGCATACACTGGCCGAAATCTTAAATTATAATTTATAGTGAACTGTTATAAAGTAATATAAAGTAAAATTGCGATTAAAAATATTAATGTCACACATGTCGTCACTGTCGTTGTTTTTAGTTTTATATTTTAAGTTTGAATTTTGAAGTTTGAATTGTTGTGCTGTAAATATAACTGTTGTATACTGCGCACTTTAAAATACTGCAGTCAAGTTAAAAATGCTTAGCCTTCGGGTACCGATGGTCATGTTTGTGATGAATATAATATGATGATTTATCGCATGAAATATGACCTATACTGGTTATATTATATTATGCAGAGTTTTTCTAATTTTTATATTTAGTACCTAGAGTTTATTCTATAAAAGTTTAAATAGTTTTTATCGTAAAACAATATTATATACCTATATGTTTTATTGGACTGCGTTTGAATAAAAACTTGCATGATTAAACTTTACATAAAAGTTCAACATCAAGTTAAATTATTTACAAATCACAAAAAGTTTCGCTGATTATATGAAATCAAAACAAAAAAAAAATAAAGAAAACTAGCTGTTGATTTATACGCGTAATCGTGGTTTATTCGGTGCGTATAATTCAATAAATAGGTCTTGGAAATTTAATCACCTTATACATCGAACACGAGTGAATCCTTTATAAACGAATAACAATTTAATATTTTATTATATTATAGAATAAAATAGTGGAAATGAAAAGGAAATGTCACAAAGTATTTATAGAAGTGCACTACACCCTACAGGTAAGAACGTTAGGGATTTTACTGTAAAAAGGCATTTCGGTTGATGGCCGATCGCAATCAGTGTCTGCAGGTAGTTACAATATAGTCTCCATGGGGGTCGGTGACGTTATGTATTTATCGGCGGGCAGTGCGGGAGATTTAATTCCATTAGGTATAGGTATACCCTGGCCCGTGGCGAGGCCTGAATCCGAAATCATAACATACCACCACTATGCATATATATATTATAAAGTAATAAATAGTAGTAGTTATATATAATATTATGCTTCTATTGATAATAATAAAAAAATTGAAAAATGACAACGCAACGTTTTTACTGTATACAATATACATAAATAAGTGTTCGTGGAATAACAGGACGGGGACTGAGAAAATTAAATGAAAAAGTGGCAGCTGCTTTATTAACTTAAATATAAATTAAAGGGGTAACTATTCGTCTATTCGGGTACTGATAGGTATATATTATACCCATTTAATCTTTAGTCTCTATCCACTATACCACATTTCCACCACATTTCAAACCCGATGCAACAAGAACGGCTCTCATTTATTGTTAGTTGGTTCCCAAACGACTCCTGTCGAAAAAGGTTTCACAACAACTTAAATTCCCAAACGGCTCCGATATTCGACAACAAAAATTTTGATAATTTAATTTGCATATTATACAATTTAAAAATACACTAACACATTTTTAATCACACCTATTATTATGAGACAGTCATAATTGTGTATGAAGTGGGAATGAATTTGTGTTGACAAAAATGTGAGCCCTTTGGAATTGGCATATTTGTACAACACCACAACGAGATCCGTTAAGAATTGTACCTTTTTGTACAACACATAGTTATATTGATTCCATTTGCGTTTTTGAATTATTTCAAGTATCATATTTTATTAAAACTACAGTGTTCCTAAAAAGTACACGGTGGTATGGCGATCACAAATACACTTGTCCATTGAAGTATAGGTATAATAGGTGTTATTATTTATTCCAAAAACAAATTTGTCTGATATAACTATATGAGGATTGACGGAATTTATTTATTAATCCTACTTTATAAGGAAAAAATTATATTAATAGTACAGTACTAACCTTAGTACCTGTATAATATGTTAAAAAAATTAATTTTATTACAAAATTATTCTACCTACACAATTTGTGTACCATGTTATTATCTAATATTAGCCCTAAAATGAGTATTGAAAATTATTGGATTTTAGTTATTTTGTGATTTTATGATATTTTTTCAAATTTTACAGTTTTTTTATGTATATTTTATTACTAGGTGACTCGGCAATGCAATACTATTGCTAGGTTTTTGTGATTATGCGGGGCCTATATCATCAGGCAGGCAATCTACCTGTTGTAGATTGCAGACCCCGCGTGGTGAGTACGTAAGTGTATAATTTAACTCTAAAGTATCAGAAAATGCAACAAATTAGTCCACCGAAACAGTGATTTGAAATCGGTACATTCTGTGCCTATTAAATTAGACGGGTTTTTCGCATCAATAATAATAATAATTATTATTAAAACTAAATAAAACCAATAGCAACCATTTATAAGTTTATATTGTAGTTGTATAGTTATGTTATTAGGTACAAAGTGTTCATTACGGACTTACAGTATAGCTCAAGTTCACGTAGTGAAATATTAGGTAGATACTACAAATAAAATCATAATTTTTATTTGAAAACCATAGTAGATATTTCAGTTATTTATTATATAATATATTGATCGATGTCAATTATCTAGTGATAGATACATCATATCTCATGATAAGGTTCACAAGTTATAATATTGTATTGCTATGCTGGGGATTAGTAAGTTCCCATATACGAAATATAGCAGCTATAAGCTGTTACATGATAATAATATGCTGTAAGTTCTCACACAAAACATACACCTATGTGTAAGTTTAACTCGAAAAAAATTTGATAATTTTTAACTCAACACCTACGTTTAAGTTGTCATTCCTAAGTCTGAATAAAGTGGGAAAGATATTTGTATTCGTTATAATTTCTTTTCGTGTGGGAATTTATACTCATGGGTGATTTTTACTTGCTATACATCTTGCGGAGATTCACATTCGCCGACTATACAAAGATGCACATAGCCCATAAATTATCATCATGGTGTCTGCGAATCGGCCATTTTTAAAAAACCATTATAAACTCGAAAGAAAAACCTGATTTCGTCTAACAGGGTATAAACCTTTTAAAGCCCTAATATTATATTATACTGTTTAAAATGAAATAGGTAGTTAATTATTAAGAACACGATGGACAGATCGCTATAATTCTGAACCTTATCATCAAAGACCATGATACTATTGGGGACGCAGAAAATAATTCGGGTATGTAATAAAAATAACCACAGGGGGCAGGCAGGTATACAATATACCTACGGTAGGTAGGTACGAAGATACATATATAGCAATAGTCTGACGCCAGAATGTAGCTGGGGTTGTTGCAGCTGGCTGCAAGGGGATTAATTTTAAAAGAAATTCCGACAGGTGTGACGGCTGTTATACAATGGTTTGGGTAAAACTATTACGGGATATTTTTATATTTTATTGTACTTGCTACGTGATTTAATGACCCCGTTGTGATCTTTGTATTATTTTTTTATTATACGGGTGGTTTCAGTTAACCGCGGATTGGATGTAGTTGGTACTTTTAAAAATTCCACGTACTATTATTTTTATAATCCGGACGAAATTCGTAAAAATGGCAACTTATTTTACAGGCACAATATTTTCTTAGCTCTAAAAAATTTTTCATCAAGTTGCCATTACCGCCGTCACAACCACCGGCACTTACGCCGTGGCCACTGAAACTGAAGAAAAATAGTGACTAGTCCGTGTGACCCTGCAGGTTTGCATACTGTGTAGCGCGTATAACCAGCGGTCAGCGTTTACTTACATGGGAATAACAAAATAAAAACGAAAAAACAAAGCGAAAATGTCTATAATAAACCTATATACCAATAGCTCTATAGTATAATATATTATAATATGCAGCTTAAAAAGACTAAAGAGTCAAAGTATTTGGATGATTGTATCATGTATTCGTGTGTGAAAATGCATATAATTAAATGTTAGTAAAATTTTTAAGTAACTATAGAGGTTAGTTATTACTGACATGTGCATGAACCTACGTGGAGGGCGCTCTGCAGCCATTTTTAACACATGGTCACACACACTGACGATCACTCATTACACACACATTAACATGACTCGTTCGTACCTTATATTTATTTTCTTAAAAACGGTTCTTAAAATCTCAATTTGCTTGTATACAGTTGTACGTTATAGATAGGTTATCTGTAGTAATCCTCTCATCACGGTATCGGTACGTAAACATTTTATCGACCTATCGACCACCGTAATATACCTACTAACATGGTTTATATAATACCTATATATTTTATTTATAATTAATTATTAAAAATAATAAAAATGAATAAAAATATTCACAAGAAATGGACGCAATTATAAAGAGTGTGTAAGTGAATAATTGATACCTACTTAGACACTTAGTTGGTATGCGGATCAAATTCAGTTTACGTGGGCAATAATCGTAATATTAATAATAATAATAATAGCCCTACGCATAGACATTAGACATATAAATAATATTTATTAACCCGCGGCAACTTAGACCATTGGGTGGTTTTTCAACCGTGAGAGAGGGTATTGTAGGTTTAGTAAAAACGTGTGTTTTTGGATTTTTGGCAGAATTTAAAAATGAGCACCCGTAGGTTTCTGCCATAGACCTATAAACTAATGGACAGCACATTCCACTACGCCCTGCCATCAATGCACGAGAATTATATAAGAGAAAGAAAGAAGAAAGAACGAAGAGAGAAATAAAAAAACAAAATAAATTAAAGTAGGAATCATAGAACTACAAACTAACACTGTATTTCCCCTACGTTCTCTTTTCTCTTTTACTCTATATCGTACCTCTCTGGTTCTCTATCTCTAAGCGCTGTCCATTAGTTTATAGGTCTATGGTTTCTGCCATGCCCGGTCGGGGGAATATGGCGTCCTCTTGCTGTAGACAGTTGCCTGCCCGGAGAGAGGAGTCGTCCGTGGTCGGAACCGACGCCGTAGTCCGCTCGGCCACTCGCCCTTATTATTATTATTTTTATTAAATTAAAATAATAATATTCTAATATAATAATTATATATTTCTTTATACTTCGTACATTTATTTATATGTCTATGGTCCAACGACAAAACACGAGCATATTGATGTTGTGAATCAATTTTGAAATTTTTTATGTTGGTCACGCCTATGAGAAAGACGCGTTTTTATAAACCTTGTTCCAAGTCGTTCAGCGTTCTTATCAAATTGCAACTGCCGCGACGCCGTGGTTCTCCAGTCGCAGACTTTATAGTTTGTAGTTTGTAGTTTGTACTGTTGCAGTGTCCGGGTTATTTCTCACGAATTATTGTTGTTCCAGCTTAATGAAGATACATTAAACGGATTTTGGGCTTACAGTTATTTCTTACGTTTTCAGTTCTGGTTTTCATTGTCAAATATTGTTTCAGTATTAATAATTTGGTATTGAATCGTTTTGAATTAGTAAGTATGTACCTATTTGTATTTTTGATAAGTTTTGTATTCGTTTATTTAAAATGTAATCTTAATATTTGATTGTGTGATTGATACATTAAATTAAATATGGAAACTGTTATCGCATAAAATACATATTTCTTATGGCG
Source organism: Sitobion miscanthi (assembly GCA_008086715.1). Lineage (NCBI taxonomy): Eukaryota > Metazoa > Arthropoda > Insecta > Hemiptera > Aphididae > Sitobion > Sitobion miscanthi. Next base: position 4,534,335 of record CM017803.1, read on the forward strand.
TTAGTACAATGGCCAAAATTGATGATATAAATATAATATACTATACTCTATTCAAGTTAAGAGTATACTGGTAATGCAGACTGTGTCGCCTAACCCGTGGACCCACTAGGCAACTACTAGGCACTTTGACATTGGACGTCAATTGTTGGCAATCATCGTCGATCAATATTAATCACACCTATCCTAAATAGAATATATAACCAATGGTACTGTGGATCTAGTATTTATATTGTACATGATAATACACTTAATTTGTATTAAATGTGATAACATTATTAGTTGTAGCTGTATCGACAAGAAATTCAAACGACATCATCATTTGTGTAACAATAGCGAGGGTGACAAAATAAAAAGCTACGAAAAAATGTTGGCCCAAGGCATAATAATGGATTGGAAGCCATCACGTAGGTTACACATACAATTAAAATAGATTTGGTTCCTTGTAAATTTATCCTATGGTGTCAATTATAAGACATTATTTTGAAAAAAAAATATATTATTCTATTTCTCAAAAACAATATACAATAAACAATAACCTATATTTGATAATAATAATTTATTTATTCACCAAATCAAATGCAATATAAAAGTACCTAACTTAAATAAATAATAAAAATACAACAATATGCTACCTCACCTAGTGGTCTTGGAACCCATTTTAAATATCATACCATCAATTTAGTCATAAATTAATTATAAGTTTTATAGCTTAAACAAACACATAAGTATAGATATAAATTCATCTAATAAAATAACTGGTTATAAATTATAATACTACATTTTTTGACAAACATAATGTAACATGTTACTTTACTACCTAATTTCTTTTTCACCTTTTTATTTGTATTGTAACACCTAAGTATTACATCATTTTTAGACCAATTAATATAAACAAGAAAAAATTTTTGGAATAGTATTTAATTCATATAAAAAATGATGTGTCAACATCTGTTTCTAAGGATATTTTTTAATTTATTTACATTACTACTATGATAATATTTTTTACTATTAGTTAGTAGTATGGTATATTGAACAAATTTTTGATAAAAACATCGCCTAATATATTATATTATTAAAATTCCTTTAATATTATTTCAAAGGTACCTATAGAGATGTAAGCTTGAACATTTGCAATTGAACATGTTTTTTTCATTACAATTTTCTGAAAATTTGATGTTTAATGTATTTTTTTTAACATTATTAATTTTTTTTAAGTTGGGTGGTTGGTATGTTAGTTATATCATAATATTTATTATTTAATAAGGAATTAAAATACTGTGAATATAAACTAAAATTAAAATATATAGGTATTTACATGTTGAATAAAACATATTTTTACTATAAACAGTTCTGACTTTCTTGTGTTAATACTAGGTACAATGTAATTTTTAATAACAAATAAGTATTCATAAATAGTAGTTAATGTAAAATTGTGAAAATAACTCCAACAATAAATAACAAAAAAAGGTGGACAAGTGGGTACTGCTCTGCTGTACCTGTCAAGCATGTTGTTGTAATAGATGTGTTATATTTGAATTCATTAATAAATCATTGCATTCAAAAAAGTCTGAGTGAAGACGTTGTATCATCCTAGTATATTTATATAAATAATCAAATTTGATAGTTACAAAAAAAAATATGGAAACTTTCAACTGAACTTTTTTTTGAGGTAGAAAAACTTGTTGGGAGTTTTCTATAAAAATTTCTAATGTTAGCTAAGCAAAAAGTTATGAACTAACTTAAAAAGAGTCAAAATAGTTTGAAAATTTTACCATGTACGGAAAATGGTAATTTTAACATTAATTTTTAAAAATTAAATAAATTCAATTTTTTTTTTAAATTCAAGTTACAATATCTTATTTTTGTCAAAGTATCCAATTTTTACAACAATTTAAACTTAAACGCTTATTCAAAATTGATGTAGTTACACATAAAACTTTTTATAAATTCCATCAAAAAAATACTTATGTTGAATCTTGTATATACATTTTCATGGTTTCAATGATTTTTAAAAAATTGAGGCTATTTTTAATGTTTTTAAACATATCCAGAACTACTCTTGAAGAATCTTGTATTAAATTTTTAAGCTATTTCACTTACAAACAAAATTATTATCATACATAAATTAAAAATAAACTAATATACTGACAATTTAAAATGTTAAAAAATAGCACAAAAAGAACCAAACTATTTTGAAAACTACATCATGTTAAGAAATTGATAATATAAATATTTGGTAAAAATTTCAAGTCTGCATTTTTTATTTTTACTTCCCACCCCCACAAGTAAATTTAATTTGCATCTAAAAAAAGTAGTTAAAAAAAAATTGTAAAATGTTCTCTGCTCTGATTTGAATATAAAATTGATTATGAAAAATGTACTTATACATTTTAGATTAAAATTTATAAAATCTCATGTGCACCTATCGTATCAATTTAAAAGAATTTAAAAAACATAATAATATTTTTATAGAAACATTATTTTAATTGTTATTAAGACACATAAAATAATATGGAACTATGTAGTTTTAATTTAAAAATCAAAATATTTAGAGTTGAACTGATGTTTATGACATCAGATTTATCTAAATTAAAATTTGATTTTAAATTATAAATGAAACTTTGTAATACCAAAAGTTTGTGTATCTAATAACAAAGTATGAAAATTACATTCAGTATCATTAAAGAGTTATTATTACTTATACCATGTGATTTATAAGTTATAATAACTAATAAATAATTTTTGAATAATAATGTATAGCTTATCTTTTTGTATGCTCTCTACTGCAACATTGCGACTGCGGTATGCACTCTACTGTTTTTACCAATCTAGTACTCTACAGTCTACAGCAATATTCAAATAGTATTATATAATGCGCTCCACTGTTTTTGTCAATCTAGTACTCCTGAAACAGGACGCAAGTTAAAGGGCAAATTTATTTCCTGTCAAATAAGTACCTATACTTTTTTGGGATTCATTTATATTTTTTATTATTTAATTGAATAATATGTGGTTTGTTATAATCTTCTTCTGTATATATAAAAGAGTAAGCTAATTGACTGATCTATCAACGCACAGCTCAAACTATTGGACGGATTGGACTGAAATTTGGCATACAGATAGCTATTATGACATAGACGTCCGCTAAGAAACGATTTTTGGAAATTTAATCCTTAAAGAGGAAAAAAGGGGTTGTAAGAATATAACAGTGGCGCCATCTATAAAGCAATATCTTAATTAAAAATACAATATTGGTTTTAAAATACAAAACGTACGAACTTGATATTTGGAATACTTACAGTACGCGTCACGAAAACGTGCGGATGACCGCCGCGCGCCCAGTGGACATTTCTCGTTAGTGGTGGTCAAACTGTTTCGCGCCAAATATAAAATTTAAAACTCGTATTTTTATATTAATAAATTATGTGTATGTATTTAATGATATTACAAAAAAAATACAATTTACTGTACACAATAAAAACGTGAATTAATTAAAAACAATAGAAATAGTTATACAACAATAATAATAAAATAATACTATAAATGTATAAAAAATGTACAATATATTTTATAATAAAAAAAAATATATCGTCAAAGGTAGTCTTCGTCTTCACTGCTGCTACAATCGCTGTCGTTGGGGTCGATTGTTAAAATGATGGGTTCCAATATGCAATCTCTGAATCCTTCTTTTTCAAAATCTTTATTTTGTAGTTGTTCTGCGTGTCTTACACATTTTTCCCAATTTTCTGTGGTAACTGCATCTATGGCTTCGTGCATAAGTTTTTCGACGTCCGCTATTTTAAATGTTGTATTTTTGGTTGCAACTTCACCTTTTACCTGCGCCCAAATTAGTTCAATCGGGTTGTATTGGCAGTGATAAGGCGGAAGTCTGATCACTTCATGCCCCATTTGATATGCCAACTCGTCCAACTGATATCGTTTTTCACGCGGTTTTGCCATTTTTACTTTTTCTCTTAGTTCCGCCAAGGTTTCTGTAGGAGAAAAATCGATGCCTTTTTCGGATAGCCACTTTTGAACATCGGATTTTTTTGTATTTGATTTCGGCACATTCTCCACTAGTACGCTGTGATATGGTGCATTATCCATAACAATGACACATGGCTCGTCCAATAGTTGCAGCATATTTTGAAACCAGTCATGAAATATTTGACTATTCATCTGTGAGTGGTAGTCACCGTCATTTTTACTCCGGAAAATTAATTTTGAACCACATATGAATCCAAATTTAGCTGCTCCAGCATGGCATACAATCAGACGACCGCCTTTACCGGTTGGCACTTTAAATCCTTCACTATCCATATCGTTTTGCCAAATATGGTTTCTTGAATGGTTCTGGTTCACCCAAGTCTCATCTAAATAAATGACAGGTCTCGTGTCACCACTGGAACGTAAATTACACATTTTTTCTCAAAAATGTGTTTCGGAGTGCCACGATATCGTTCCGTTCCATTAAAAATTTACGTCCATTGCAACACTTTTTGTATTTGAAGTTCAAGGAGCGCAAAATCCTCTGTACTGATGACTTTGATCCTTCAAAGTTAATTTTTTTCCTCATGGATTCACAAATTTTTTGAGATTTTGGATTTCACCTATAATAATGTTTTTATATATATAGTTTCTATTTACATGTAAAAGTGACAAACATTTGAAGATTTTATTTTCAGTTAAAAATGAGTTATAAATTTAATATGAGGTAGGTCGTAGGAAGGATATTATAAATGGTTTCTTATAATAAAAAAAATATTTAAATTAATCCAATTACCTTTGTCATAAAATTCATGAACAGTTCTTCTGACCACGTCAACGTTGAAATCGTCAATATCTGTCATGACCTTCTTCCGTTTATACGATTTCCTCGGTGACACGAATAGGCTTCTTGGTGTTGGTGTATCATCGTTTTCATATTTTTTTACTTCAGCAACAATATTTTGTATACTTCGTTCACTTATTCCACACGCTTCGGCAGTAATTTTTGAGTTTTTTTAAAAAACTCGGCAGATAAATGTTCCATAGTGGATAATTTTTTTAAAAAAACGTATACCCGGTAAATCACTTTTTTACTTTGACTGTGAATATCGTGGTGTGTAAAAGTCGCCATTTCAAAAAACACGTGATCAAAATTTTAGGTATGCACAGCTAAATTCACAATAGATTACAGTACCGAACGCGTCAAGAGTCAACAAAAGACAGAGACATTTTGAAAGGTGCAGGTTAGTTGTTTTTTTCAAAACGTATAGTACCCGTCGCGCCAGTGGCGCGCACCTGTGATGGATCAAATATTGAGGCCCACTGGTTTACAGAAAAACCGACACACGGCGCGCGGCGGTCATCCGCACGTTTTCGTGACGCGTACTATAGTGTGGAATACTATGGTTCCCTTAATGATATAGATATGCAATAAGAAAGGATTTTCTTATGTTTGCTTTTTTAAAGAGGTGGCAAAACAGAGATCTTAAGATTCACGGTGGAAATCGAAACTTTTTTTTGATTATTAATGATTGCCTTTGGTTATTTATGCGAATTATTTCATAAAGCTAGGTACAATTACGCCGGTCTGTCCTTTAAAATAAAGTAAAATAACTCTAATATATCATAATATACTAAAATATAAATCCGAGATGATCAACTATGACTTCAATATTACTTTAGGTACAGTTTATACACATTTTTTTTTTCAACTACAAAGAATGCTTTAGGCTAAATTTTACCACCCACCTCGCCTTACCCACCTAACCTAACCTCGCTGTGTCCGCAGTCTACCGCAGGTAAATTGCAGCCTACCTGATCATATACTGTTCCCATAATATGATTTTGCTTCTATAATCCATACCTATACACAGCGAATTACACCAAAAAAGAGATAATTAATCACTAATCACAATTATTTTCCCGGGCAACGCCGGGTTATTCGGCTAGTATATATATATAATAATATAAGCTTGTTTTGGAAGATGTTTATTGTTTAGATTTCAAACTAAATTCATATGTTCATAACTGATAAATAACTTATTATAAGTTAAGTCACTATAAAGCTAATATATTCTGTATACCTAGAGTGATGGATTACATTTTAGATTCTGAGCGGAGCGACGAATGCATTGTTTTACAATTATGTGTAATTTTTTTAATTTGTTTTTATTGTTTTGTCTGCCATCACTTTTTAGGACAGTAAAAATGCTTAGATTTTCTTCAACAGTATCTTTTCTGATAAAAATGTGAATCTAGTTGATACTTTGGGGGGTTAAAAGTCAAAATTTCCCAGGAGTTTTCATAAGCGCCGTGAAAAACAAAAGAAAAATTAAGGAAAAACGGAAATTTTTACGCAAAATCTGTTTTCGGGAAAACCGATTTTGGTTTTTGGTGCAACTTTTAAACAAATTACTGTAGATACATACAATTTTGACTGAATGTTTATATTGACATTTTCTATACACCATAACAATTTCCAAATACTTTGACTTATTTTGAGCTGTTTACGAACATAGTCAGTTTTCAATTTTTTAGTTATTTTCCTATAAATATCAATAACATTTTATTTGTTGGTTAAAAAAGCTTGAAAATTTAATAGAAGACTCCTAGTATACTGTTTCAAAGGCAGATGAAAAATATTAAAAATCCAGTATTTTTTATACATAATAACATTTTCCAAATATTTTGAGCTGTTTACGGAAATTTTCAGTTTCCAATTTTTCTACAAATATCAATAAAATTTTATTTGTTGGTTAAAAAGCTTGAAAATTTAATAGAAGACTCCTAGTATACTGTTTCAAAGGCAGATGAAAAATATTAAAAATCCAGTATTTTTTATACATAATAACATTTTCCAAATATTTTGAGCTGTTTACGGAAATTTTCAGTTTCCAATTTTTCTACAAATATCAATAAAATTTTATTTGTTGGTTAAAAAGCTTGAAAATTTAATTCTTCTTCTTTTGTTGTAATTAAAAAAAGATTGACTGTAGATACTTGAGAATTTTATGAATGTTATATTATTATTTTCTATATACCTACCATACAATTTTGAAAATAATTTACTTTTTTAAGCTTTTTACGGGCCATTTCAAATTTTTATTTTTTAGTTTTTTTTCTATAAATATTTATCTTAACTTTTCTGTTGCCCGGAATAAAAATTATGATTCGCAGCAGTATATTATCTGGTAGGCAATCTACTTGCGGTAGATTCCGTGCTATTTGTACGTAAATGTATAATTTAACTCTAAAGTATCTAAGTTGTACCGAATTCGTCGTTTTTTCTTAATTCCACCTACGGTGGATTAATATAATCAATTAATACAAAATCCTAACCTAATCTTACTAAAATCTGATGAATAAAAAAAACCAAACATTCGTATCTATGGATAAAGAAGAAAAATAAAAAATAAAAATAAGAAAAAAACAATGGAAAAATTTGGTTCACCGAAACCGTAGTTCGAACTTGAGACATTCTGTTCTAAAATACATAGAAGTGCCACTTCACCGACATGCTTATCGCTTTAATAATAATAATTACTATTACAACCAATAGTAACCATTTACAGACAAAAATGTCCATCGTAAATTTCATAATCCCTGTTTGAGCACCTCCCCAGGTTGGAATTTACCCTTTTTAAATTATATTTTTCCCATATGTCTAATCTACAAACAAACATTAATTTATACACTGATAATACAAAATAATACAAACAAACAAACATGTCCGATTAACCAATAGCAACCAATATATAATACACTAATATTATTTTAAACTGCAATAATAAACTAAATTTTTTATTATTTTATATAGATGGCTCCATTTTTGTATGTTTGACATCTAGATTTCCTACTTTTCTAGTGGATTTTCCTAAATTGTTTTTCATAAAAACCTTTTCCTGACAATTACGAACACAACCAAAAAAAAATCAGCCAAATCGGTCAAGCCGTTTCAAGGCCAACCCGTCACAAAGATTTCCATTTTGCTTTTATATAATATTTAGATAGAAGAAGAAGATAGGCGTCTACTTACATAGTTACATAAAAATAGATATTATAAACAAATGGTTTGTATCTATAAAACAGATGATAATCATCTTATACCATACGATAATTAATATATTTACAAAATAATACAACAGTTACTAGACATTTAAATATTAAAATAAAATGAATAACCATATGATAAGTATTATAAAATATATGGATAATATACTAGGTCGTACTATTACTGTATCCCGTAACTGTAATAACCTCTATAAATAATTGATAATATGCAAAATTTATCAAGAACTGTTTTCAGAAACATGGTTTGTACTTTTATTAGGTACATAAGATGTATTCCATAACATGGTTAATGAGGGGGCTGAAGCCTCCTTATCCCCACATGGGTACACCACTGCCCCAGTATAAAAAGTCTGGTGGAACTCCATAATCTTATATTATATATATTATATTAGAGGAAATTCCATAATTATATGTATATGTTTATTATGAAAGGAGTTAAATCCTCGGGCAACAAATTTGGTTGGTCGTTTGCACATTGAACGTTTTAACAATACAAAGGTGTCTTACCTACTTACTAGTGACACGACCGGATGGTTGAATAAGAACTATTTGCAAGGAACATCGTTATTACATTTTTCAAGTACCAACTACATTCACTTTTCTACTAGAAATGTTATTGATATTGAAGAAATACACATTTTAAAATAAATTAAAAAATGTCCAATGGGTAAATTCAAATATATTTTCAGAAATTGTATCGGGTAACTAAGTTATAGTTGGCAAAAGATTGATTCTTTTAGAGAAAAAAAACAAAATAATTAATATTCTTGTAGTGCGTTATTGACATGTGCGTCGACCTTCAGCGTTCACTATTTCTTTACTATACTAGTGATCACAAATTAGTTGTTACTTTGAATACTTTTAAATGATGCACAGCATACATTTAGGACATTTTCCATGTTGAACTCCTTATAAAAAGTCGGTATTGTGTCCCCTTCACGATATTGAATGATAAAAACCACATAAGTCGGTAAAATTTCTTTTTTTTTTGGTTAATCTGTATGGTTCTTGACAAAATGATTTGTAACGAACGTGCGGTATCCTCCATTTTTTGTTTTGTGTTTAAGATTAGTGTAATAATTAGATTTCTGATATACCTTAACTTACAGTTGACTACTAAGTTTATGAGCATATTACAATTTTATTGTTGTGTATTTACTACACATTATTTTATTATATTTTAAGATATTTAATTGGTCATTTATTATTTTGTTCAGATGAAATGTCCGGGTCTACAAGTAAAATAATATGTACAAATGGTTCAACCACTGAAGAAAATTCAGAATTAAATGTTTCTAATAAACCAATAGATGTTGAACACAGTGACACGGATCAAAATATGGACATTTCTGATAGTGAATCCACTGTAACTATTGGTGAAATTAGCGCTGATGAATATTATGATGAAATAATATATGGTAAAAAACCAGCTGTTATACATGAAGAATTGCATGATACTGATCAAAATGAACAAAGTGGATCATCTAATTATATCAATGTTGTTAACAATGATGGTAGTGATAACAGTGATGGCAATCGAGAAAATCTTGGAGCAATAGATTTGATCATTCTTGATACAAGTTTGGCATTACCAACTATCGCAAAAGCACCTAGACGTGTTCGTGTTCAAACTCGTGAACAACCTAGACATCATAGAAGTTATGGACGCACGCTTGAAGACACAAGTTGTCACAGACAAGCATGCAATATTGCAGAAGATATGCCTGTTACACCTCGGAGTAAATAATTTGAAATTTATTTGATTATAGTTTTGTGTTTATTAATAGTTATGTATTTTTTTTCTAGATAAACCAAGAGCAGCAGCTATTGAAGCAGCGGCTAAAATTACTAAATCTGGTACGAAAAGGAAACACCCAAATAACAAGAGGATTGGTACTACAGTATATTATTCTTGTGGCGTAAGTTTAATTTTAATTGTTTATGTATATTTTAATTAAAACTGTGCGATAGTGACGACGTGTCCTTAGTTTTTACAATGATTCTCATGTATTGTTCTTCATTTATTACCACGTGGTTCTCACTATACTATAGCGTAAAAAATACTTATAGCAGCATTATTCACTTAAAAGGTCCGTAACAGCAAAACAGAAACCAAGAGTTATAGCTGCAGCTGTGTACCGTATTTTGTTTAGGTCCCAGACCATTCTAACCAAGTTTCTTAAAACACATGGTTGAAGTGTAGGATATCAAGAAGTTATCAATAATCAGTCATCATACAGGGGTGATGGAGCTCGTAATTAGTATGATTGTTTCTTGAACTGTTATGAATTACGATACGTGTTTTACTGTCCTGTGTGGGTCGTTTACGTTATTATGACACTGCAATATTTCATCTAACAATTAAGTTGATAAAAACCGTCTCTCCGGGTTCGGGAAAGCTGTTAAAACAAATTTAGATATAAAAGTTTAAAAAATTAAATAATGAATATTTGTGAAAATTTCAAGTATATACGGTTATTCGTTTTTGAATTACAATAAAATATTAAAAATATATCGTAGTATAAATATTTTTATAAGTAGACAATTTATTAGAATTTTTGTATTCCATTTTTAAATTTTAAATATAAAAAGAAAATTTTTTACGAATTTCTAACTGTAAAATAATTTTCAAATTGTTGTGATATTGATTATTTTTTGATAATGATAAACACTTATTAAAGGTAATACATCGTTGCCAATTATATTGGCACGGTGGCGGTGAAATAACGGTAAACTAGGGGTTTTCCGTATGGCATTAATCTATTAATATTATCACTGTCAACCGAGATTGTTTATTATATACATTTATCAGTCGCTGGCTCATGAGGGCTGGTGGTTACTTTAAATATAATAGCGGTAGCCATAGGTATAACAAATTATTTAAATATACGAAAATATACATCTTCCCATGACAAAAGACATTCATTTTGTCATGTATCTTACTTTTTATATAGTCGCAGGTCACAGTAGAAAATGGGAATTAAAATAATAATAATAGCGATTAGCAACCGACAACGCTGTTAATTTTAAAAATAAATTACCCAGTATAGTAATGTATAAATATTTTGCTTTATGGACGACGCTGCCGGTCGTCCAAATCCGTATATAACATCACAGCAACAATAAACGTACCCGCCCGCACACGATTGCTCGCGTCGCTTATAAGTTATTATATACGAATTCTGAATATTGCTTTTACGACGCTGCCGGTCGTCCAACCCCTTCTCGTGTCTACATAGGTACCCCATATACTCCTGGTATCTGAGAGAAATAACCAGAGAAACAAATAAAATGTTCGCACACGAGAATTAATGTAATAGCAAATGTAGAGTGGGTAGTAACTAGTTGGTAATTTATAACTATTTTATTATTTATAAATTTGCAATGTTCTTAAAAATGTATAATTAAGAACATTATACAATTCATTTTCTTAATTTAATTAATTTTAGTAGGGGTTGCAATCGTCCCGTCGTCCAAACCACGATCCACCACAGACATTTATGATAAATAACTTGGTGATTCACGTCACATGGCCAAACACACTGCGACTAGTTTGAGTTACACCTACTAAAAAGCGCTGTCGCCGCAGTGCCAATCTATCTTTAAACGACTGTACCTCGCCATTGAGTTAGTCACTGAAATATTTTAGCTTATGTTCACCATAGATATTATCAGGGGTATAACCCTGTGTGATTTTCCCAGGGTTGTTATATTTAAAACGTCAATAAAAAACATGTGTTTAAAACAATATTTTTAGTAAATTTTAAATTAAAATAATCTATGGATTTTTTCTTCTCTGCGAGATGCTTTTTTTTTAATGATTTTTTTTGTTGAAAATCAACGATTTCAACATAAAAAACGATGGCATCCAAAGCAATAGGGCCAATTGTTGTAGATAAAACTCCATAACTTAAAATAAGCTCTACCCCAAGCATATTATTTTGATCGCACCCCGTCAGCGTCAAAACCTACATAAGTATGAATAACAAATAAGTTTAAAAAATAGGTGTCCTGTAAGTAAGACCTAATAATAATATTAGCACAATACAGACTTGATGACTGTCGAGGGATGCTACCTATAACCTATCTATTGTCAAACATATAGAACCCCTTAATTATATTTAAAATGTATTATATATTTATACTTACCATACCGTAACCTAACCGTAGTCCATACACATTACTACCATACCATCACATCACTCATTGCTTCATTATAATCATCTATAATAATTAATAGTAGAAATGTTTTTCTGTTAATTTATCTAGTTTTAGTTTACTCAAATCTGTACTTACATGATATAAGTTACATCCATCTTTACATTAAATTAATGTACAATATACTGTAATGTGTATACCAAATGCTGTGTTCAATTTTGATTACCAAAATATCCCACAAAAATCATTACCTAATTTACTATTATCATTTTTAGGATTTTATTAATAGGTTTTTTTTACATGTTTAAACCGTGTTTTTTTTTTTGTTTTAAACAAAAAAAACATCTTTTAAACATGAAAAAAAAAACTATCTTTAAAAAACGTTTAAAACGTGTTTTTTTTGTTTTAAACGTTTTATTTGTTTTTTTGTTTTTTTAACAACCCTGGATTAGTCTGAATCGGGCGGTTGTGGTCTTGAACTTGGTCTCCAGGGGCCGTGACATACGTGAAATAAGGAATGGTAAACAAGCCAACCTCGTAGAGTTAACATTTTCGTAACATTTGTAAACTTATGTCTAATTTTAGTAACATTGTTATTATTATTTATTAACACAGAATTTATTTCAAAATATAGTTAGAATATAATTAATTATAGTAATGTAGAAAGAAATTATAAAAAAACGATATTTTTTTGTTTGTTAAAAACCTTTTTCTTTATATTATTTGATAGTTTTTTATGCCTGATTGCAGTTCCAATGTTGTTGATTGCATAGATGCCAAATCTTCCTTAGTTAATCGGTTTCTTTGAGTCTTTGATTGCGCATGATTTAATACAGAAGAGACGACTCTCACAAGAAAAGTCGATGAGAAAACTGTTAAAAATCGCTAATTTTTTGACAGAATAAATTATATTTGGAATATTTTATTCCATATTTCTAATACTGATTTGTCAAAATTCTGTTTGTCCGTTATGCAACATTCGATGACATTCCAATTCTTCGATACGTTTCAGCATATTCATAAATTTCGTTTAAATTTTGCCGATGTGTTTCTTAAAAATCGAATATATGGTATTATGGACTTATGTAAGTCTTTCCGGTGCCATTGACAATTTCCCCTGTGCCATCCTTGGTACGCATGCCATTTATTTGCTTGTCATCCCTGTCTAACATCATGTGGGTTCTCGGAATCGTTTTCATGTGTTTCATGAGGTTAAGACTTCAGATCATAGTTAAACAAGAATCCAAACAGCTAATAGTAGGTAGCTTCTATATTGTTCTATGATATAGAATGGATAGGCCACTTGTGCTTATCATGCGAGAACGAACAAGAAAATATTTTGAGTTTATAGAGGTCTTAACACAAATAGATTTATATATATATATTATGATAAACCCTCTGCTAGAATTAGGGACAGGGGCGGATTTAAGTAATTTAAGTATGTGGTGGCCCCTGGGTGGAATATATTGTGGGGGCCCCTTATACATAAACAAGGAAATATATTTTTTTACTTATTAAATAATATTTATTATTATGTTTAGTAGTAGTAACAATTAACTACATTTTAATAATAAATAATTATAAAAACAATCAAATCGAGTATACTAGTATATTAAGTAATATTATCATAATATTAAGTGTAAGTAATTAAATGAAAAATAATAAATAAAAATAATAATTGTCAAGTAATTAAAATTAAATGACTGGAACTTTTCTTAATTTTATTTGTACAAACTTATCAATAACGTTTTGAAAATCAAGTTTTCTTAAAATATCAGACTCAGAGCTCATTATCGCTAGTTGATTGAGCCTGTATCCGTCCATAGAAGTACGCAAGCTATTTTTTATGTGCTTTAAATTAGAGAACGATCTTTCACTACTGCTGTTTGTAATTATAATAACAAAATAAATACGATGAACTATTTCAACATTAGGAAAACAATCTTTTACTTCCTTATTAATTAATATTTTATATATTAAATGTTCTTGACTAATATTGTGAAATTCACTGCTTTCATCTTTAAAATGTTTATAAAATTCTTTAAATTAAATAAGTTCATTTCCTAAGTGTTCATCAATATCATCCTGGCAAATCTTAACAAGTTTAATTGCTTCATTTTCAATTTCTTGATTACTTAGTTGTTCTATTTTTCGAAGAAAGCCAAATCGTTGGTATACCAATTCATAAGCAGACAATCGTTTATCCAAGTTAGAAATAAACGTATCAATTAAAGGTAAAAAATTTTGAATTTTTGAGAAGAAGTTAAATCTACCTCAGGTGTTTCATGAAAATCTATTGGATTTAAACGGATATTTCTTTCCCGTTTACGGTGTTTCAAATAATCTGTTGTTTCCGAAATTTCTGCTCCTTGTTTTTCATATTGATCAAAATTATCACGTTTAGCTTGAACAAAATTCTTTAAAGACTTAACAGCAGGAATTGCAGTGTTAAGGTCTAAAGTCGCATCTTTGCAGTAATTTATTAGTTTTATCTACTCTTTCAAGGATATTATTCCAAAAAACCGTGTAAATTCCAGTTTCAAGTGTGCACAATTTATTGTATAAACAATTTGCATCGCAACGCGTTTTTGTTGTTTGTTCAAAGTCATCAGCTATTTGAATTAGAGTACTTTTAAATTGTTTATAGCCTAGTATAAGAGCTTTTGTTGCATCAGATCTACATGACCAGCGTGTAGTATTAACTCGTTGTGGTACATGGATACGGGTTTTGGTATTTTCTAAACTTAGAGCTTTAACCAGTAGTTCATAATGTTTTGTTGATGCCGTAAAAAATACATATAACTACTCTAAAAAGTCAAAAAATTCAACAGCAGCAGTACAGCACTCGGCTGCTGCTTTTCCTACCAAATTTAACGAATGTGTAACACATGGAATCCAGGAAGCTAGTTTATTATTTTTCAGAATTTTTGATTGGAGACCATTATATTTCCCACTCATTGCAGAAGCATTATCATACGATTGGCCTCAACAATTTTTTATGTTTAAGTCATATTTATTTAAAAAGTTTATTAAACCATTGTACATATCTTGAGATTTATGGCCTTGATTTGGCATAAATACTAAAAATCTTTCCACTGGTGTATCTTTTTCATTATACCTAAAAACTAATGTTAATTGATCTATATGACCTTCATCAGGTGTTGAATCTAATGAAATTGAAAAATATTTAGATAATTTTATACGAGAAATTATTTCATTCAAAACATTATTTCCCATTATTTCTATTAATTTTAAGGAACAAGAAACGGAACGAATTCCTTTTTATAAGGAACTTGCAGAACACTGATTAATATCTATCCTGCCATCAAAAACTTAAGGAGTAACCCCAAAAATGTAGTCTGTTGGGAAACAATAAAACTCTAAATTAGTCCAGAGTGAAATAATTATTTTTAAATATTAATCGACGATTATGAATATGACGACACTATATAGGTGTACTCAGTGTTAGTGTGCCTCAGTTCACGGACAAATCGTTATCAGTGTATCTAGCTTTGTGAAATAATTTAACCCATAATTAATGGGCAACTTTAAGTCATAGATTGAATTTAGCACTTGGTGTATTTTTAATATGGTTTAAACTACTTACTATCTAAACTTTTCTGAAATCTCTAAAAAAACAATCCTCGTCAAACGAGATTTTCGTCAAATTCAATTAAGTTTTAAATATATAAGCTACATACGTACATTTGGTTTTAAGATAAAGTTTCTTTATTCAAGGCCATAATCGTGACATTTTTATGCATGCTTGTACCTGATCTTCCCGACTAACCAATGGGCAATAACAATGGTAATGGCAACCATCTGTATGCAAAAAAAAAAAATAATACCAATTTCTACTATTACTCATATAATCTCCAACCAATGGCAACTATTGAAAACAAAAAATAAGTTTCAATTTCAACATGAATCTCAAGATCCCTATTTGATCACCTTATGAAAATGCAAATATTGGAAAATCCTTTTTTATCACACATCTATAGTCCGGTCACTGAGAAAACGCCACTGAGCGGTGACCAAAATTCGTCCTAGTCCACGTATCTCCCACCTTACCGTCGGGCGATCGGCCGTCACGTCGTCAAGCGATGGTTTACGACGGCGTGCGATAATTCACGGCGGTCTACTTTCTATGAGAAATTAGACGGCGGATTGCATTCACATTTGAATACGCGGCCAAATAGCGTTCTCTCGGTGACAAGGACTATAGAGTATAGACCAGTAGCGGTTTTGGGGGTGAGGCAAGTGAGGCACCGCCTCTCTTATAATTTTCAGGAAAATAAAAAATATATGTTTCTTTATATTAGTATTTTGTACTATTTGTACTATTTTTTACTAAATTTTAATCGTATACTTTAATTTTTAATTTTTAATTATATAGGTACTCGTACTTCAGGTATTAAATGCTTTAGAATTTAAGTTAAATAAACAAAAATATTGAATATTATTTTTTTGTACAGAACTTGCACAGTTGTAGCTACGAACGCGAGAACAGCTGGCACGTCGCTGTTACGTAACTTATGCGCCCGGCGCCGCCACCGCTAAAGCGCTGAGATCGACAGAGGCGGTATAAGTTTGTGCATGCGAGGTGCGTCTACGCACACACATGTAAGTTCGTAAAACAGTGTAAGTAGCGCATGCGCAGACCGCCGCCAGAGGCGACTTAAATCAACCGCTCAACGATATTATAAACGTCGGCCGCCGGGTTCATAAATTATATGTGGTCACGCTGCTTGCTAGGTGGTTACTGTACGCTGTTTTCACTGATACACGCTATACGTCGCAATGTCGCACGACGCACGTCTGTTTTCATTTGGTCAAGAAATATTATCTATGTCTGTGAATATGATAAAATGATTGCCTTAGCACAAAACATAGAGCCACTGAATAGTTTTTATCATAACTGGCTAATCTTTCCGCTCCATTTTGATAACTCAATGCCATTTAAAAAAATTTGTTTCTGTGGGCTGTGTTAGAGCAATAGTGAATTTACTGTTTAATATTTTTCCGCCTCACGTAAAATTACATGTGAAAACCGCCGCTGGTATAGACCATTAGAAAAACCATTATTCTAATTTTCAAGTTTTTACGTTTTTGAGATGTAGCGATGAATGAGTGAGTGAGGGGTATTTGGTTTGTATAGTTGTATACAATGAACTTTTAATGAGAAAAACCTTAATTTTCATTGCGTATATCAAATGAGAATTAAAATATCTATTGATATACATACTCCAAATACTTGATTTTGTCTAAATGGTGCTTATAGTGGCTCATAATGGCAGTATGGCGTTTATATCCCATCGCTGTCACTTCTATGAATATTGTTCATCTTTGAAGTGTTGGTGGCACTGAGTGAAGATGCAACTTACATTCATCTCTGTACCGGCTCAGTCAGCGTTTTGTTTTTTTGTTAATCGCAATGATGATCATGTATCATAAATTTTTGAATTAGACACATGTATCATCCCTGATAGTTGATATGGACCAATCGGTCAATTTTAGACACCAAAAGCATAATTTATTATTTAAACAAATATAAATGTACAATTTAATATAATTGAAAATGTAAATTTAATGTAAATAATTATGTTATGCTAATAATATATTGTAGTTGATTCTATAAACGATAAAAAAAAACAACTCGATTGAATGGGATACTAAGTTAATGAGTAACAATTATTGTATTGTACATTTTACTGTATATATCATTAGTGAATATATAAAAATTAACTTACAAATTTTTTATCAAAATACTTCATAATCAATAAATTATAAATGTAAATAATATGTTTCAGCATCGTGAAATAGTTACTGGATCTCCATTGAAACATATTGGCATAAAAGCACCAATGAATATGAAAGAATCTCGTTTATTGGATCAACGCTTAATGAAAACTAATTTATATGTGAGTATTTACAAAATGTCTTAAATACATGAATTTATATTTGTTAAACCTGTGATTATAGCTTGTAAAATTACCAGCTACACTTACTGTTGATCAAATTTTAAATGATTTCAGAAGAAAGGCAAATTTGTAAGTAAACTGTACTGTTATTACTAGGGCTGGGATTTGTATGTAAATACATATTTTTAGTGAAACACGATAAATTAATTATTGCAAATGATAAATTCGTTTCACGTGATTTGCAATAAAATAAGATGTATTTTATTTTACATATTTTTACATATTTCGTTATAAATACATATTTTTACATACTTTGTAAAATTTTCGATTTTATTTACATGCTTCGTAAATTTTGACAATTTCAGTGGTTTAGTAATATTTCACATTTATATTTCGGTAACGGAATTCGGCAAATTGTAAGTGTATAATGCATATAGGGAATAAGTAGGTTAAAATAAATATTAATAACTTGATTTTAGTTTATCTTATCTGTTTCTTATATGTTAGATTATACTTTATGTTATACAAGTATTTGACAAAATATATTTATGAATTTACAACGGTACCTATCAGACTATTAGTTCTTGTGTTCGCGTGGTTGTGAAAACATCTTTACATTTCGAGTTATAAATTATAATTTATAAACTAAAGACTTAATAATAATTAGTAAATATTATAATGCCTAAAGTAGCTCGATCTATTTCAACTAAAATTTCAAATGTTATCCGTGATTTTACTAACGAAACATTTTCGAGTGATAATAATGTACTTTACTGCAATGCATGCGATATAAGTGTTTCAACTACTCAAAAATTTCAGATAACTCAACATATCTCAACATCAAAACATAAATCTAACAAATTATTTAGAATTGTATTTTTATTTAAAACTTTAACATTGGTAATTTTTAAATTTTTCTTAGTACATAATTTTTATTTTATACAACATATTTTTTATTTTATACTACATATTTTGGCAATTTTAATTACATATATATGTACATATTTTTGGTTTTTTATTACATATAAATCCCAGCCCTAGTTATTACTTATTTTAAATGTAGAATTCTTTTTATGTCTGTGTTTATTTTACATGTATTGACACAATTATAAGACAGTAGCTAAGTTATGATTAAAAATTTAATTTATAACTCTAGGTAAGTACAGTATTTCTCTAATAATACAGTATTTTAAATAATTTGTATTATAACTAACATGGTATTTTGATAAAAAAATTTACTTATACAATTTTTTTTAAATTTATTTTAAACGTAAAAAAATTAAAACAATTTTTTCTAGGTCTGCAGATTATGATCTTAGTTTGGAACTTGTATTCACTGCTTTTAACCATGCAATACCTGCATGGTGTATATACTTCATTGAAAAAATTCAGTATGATGAAGTAACTATATTTTTATACTTAAACTAGCCTTTACTTTTTAATTATAAGATTTTCTAGTTAATTTTTGCATAACGAAACTCAATTATATGTGTCCAAATGAGTGAATATTTTCTAAATGATACTGATTTTTACTGTGTAAAAAAACTTAGTACGTGTATACTGTAAGTTTTAGTTGAAAAAAAAATATAGACACCGTGATAATTTATTGTTTATAATATTATGTTAATTGTTGAGATACAATAATTCTATGTTATAATCTTAATAAAGGAAAACAAATGTTATAATCAGTACAATGAATATTAATTAATAAATTCAGTTACTTAAGTTGTTTAAAATATCAAAATAAAATTGTAAAAACATGATGGTATGATAAAAAATAATAAGTTATTAAGCTCAAAGATAGTAAAAATTATAATTTTGTTGCTAGAGATGAAATTTATCTGGGATAAAAATCATGAACCGGTATTTTATTAGCTATTAAATTTTAAGTATTTGTGTAAAAATTTGTCAATTTTCCTCACCAGCAAAACATAAAATTGTCGATAGATAATTTATTAGTTATTTTTTAATGTTTATTTGTGGGTAGTACCTAAGTGATCATAAGTGTATATGACTGTAGTGTACTAGTCATAAAGAGCATGCATGTACATGTGAATACGACTCAACATAAATATCAATTGCCAATTTTTATTTTTGTTCTATTAATATCAATATGGTGATAACTGTATTAAGTATTAAATGACCTAGTAACCTGATAAAATGTCTGAAAACGTATTTGAATTCTTCATGAAGCATATTTCAAATTTACTTACCTACATTATTAAAATAATTGTTTTGTTCAATATTATTACAGTTTTAAAAGTCTAATTTTAAAGGATTGAAATGTTAAAATTTAAAAAAAAGATAATTGTAGTTTTAAAAGTAACTTAAGAGGATCGGTGATGGTGTATATTTAATGAATTTAGTTTTGGTAATATTTAATGTTTATGCATGTGACTGTGTATGGTGTAGGTATCTGTAAATTATTATTGGTGTGTGTGTGCCTCTACACTATACTCGGTCATACACTCTCACACATACTAAGTACAAGTAAGTAGTAATCACCCCAGTTTCATGTGCATGAATGAATGTTTTATTTGTTTTCAGTAAACATTATAGATTATAATCTATATTATTTGCTTAAAGCCTGTACATTTAGTCAATCTAACCAAACGACTTGATAAGGAGATAATACTTCTGAAAACTGATCTGAATTTGTTATAATGTTAACTTGAGATCGATCATTAATCAGTCCACATTTTGAGATTTCTGATTTTAATTCCGAATTATTCACATATGAAATTTCTTAAATTTAAAAATATTTTTATCAAGTTTATAATAGTTGAAAAACAAAATTGGGAAAAGTGGACATAATAATGAATTCATATCAGCTTTCAAAAACCCTATCGCATTATTAGATTATTTGGTATGATTGACAAAAGATTGGTATGTTTTGGTTAAAATAACTAATCGCCACCGAATGTTACCTGCAAACGTGTCATTTGTATGGAGTTTTGTTTAGACAATTCTTTCGTTCCTTGCGGTTACTCCTCATCTTAATGTGTGTATGTTCCCTGTCAATCACCTGTATTATGCATCTTATGCACACTCATGCACATGCCATTAAGTCATTGTATCAAAATATTCAAAACCAATTTATGTACATGAAATAGGTATGAAAAAAAATTAACTATTTACAAGTGTTTGATTTAAAAAATCAAAAATGTAAATATATTTGAATCCATAAACAAGATCACTTTGCATCAGTCGGAAAACATTTAAAATTGTTATATTAAAAATATTAAAAATATTGAATATAATATGCTCCGACCAATGCAAAGTAAACTTCTTTAACAAATCAACAATCTTTACATTTCATAAATCAAACCCTTAAAAGTAACTTGATGAAAAATTTAAATGTGTGAAGAAGTTTAATCGAATAACTAATAGTTGGTACAATTTGAATAAGTTGTCGATTTTGAGTTTAATTTAAATACCGCCAAGAATTGAATTCCCTTAATAATAATTTTCCAATCTTGGAATGTATTGTGATTTTTAAAATCACTTAATTGTATTAATTTTAATTATTCATACCAAAAATTATACATATTTTATTATTCTACTATTGGTGGTATTTAATTTATTTTAATTTTGTTTTGCAGATTATTAAAATGTATCCTGATCGTCAATTGTCTGAATTGTATGGTCTACCTTATCTCTTCAGGTTTATTAGTAAGTTATGCAATATCTTTCAAACAATTTTACCTTCAAGTATAATAATACATAATACAATTATGTCATTATTAAACCATGTATAAATGTATAATTAAAGATTAATGGGAGAGGTATGTAGATTCAATGGTTATAAGTTATAACATTATTAAGCTGAAAACGGGTTAGGTTAGTTAAATATCATATTATAATTTATAACATAGAATTATTTAAAATCGCTTTTATAATTTGATCCTATTAGGTAAACTTAATTAATTATGGAACTCACTTAACACATATTTTAATACAATTAATACACTTTTCAGATGTTATTTTAGGCTTATTGATGTGATGTTGGGAGGGAAGAGGGTTGATGATAAAAAATAAAAACTTGTGAAAAACTGGAATCAATAATTTTATTTTTTTATAAATATTAATAATATATATAATACTAGCTGATCATCGTTGCCCGATTCGCAGCAGTATATTATCAGTAGAGCACAGATTTTTATGCACTAAAAAGTATTGAAATACGCCATATAATATGCAGTAAAAATCATAAAAATATGCAAAAAATATGCAGTAAAAACCATGAAAATATGCAAAAAAATATGCAAGAATTTTTTTCTTTATTCAAAATTTACAAATTGTACAGCTTATAATAATTAATTACTTAAATACTTATAAAAAAAAATCTGCGAAATTTTTTGAATAACTTAATATATTTTTTAAATTTTATTTATTATTAAAATGAATAATCATATGCGTTTCGAGTTTTTCTTTTGTGAAGCTGTGACGTTTATCGGTTAACATATTTTTAAAGACTGAGAACGAACTTATCAACGTTCCACCTCAACTGAAGTTGTTGGAGCATATTTGAAACTTAGTATCATCGGGTTTTGATAAAGATCTTCAAGCTGAACATTTTCACCTAAATAGTACTGCATTCAATTTTCATAGAATTTTCAGGCCTTTATTTTTATTGGAAAGCTCATTTAATTTTATTGTAAGTGTTGCACCTTGCGATCAGGAATAGAATGAATTTTTCCTTTCGTTTCATCAATTATTAAAAAGCTTTTATGTAAAGTCATATTTTGAGTTTCCAGTTTTTTTATGACTATCACTTTTTAGTATCAACCGACTGACACAGCAAGAGCGATTAAGGTTACGTTGTAATCGATTATTTATTTATTTTTTATATATAAATTATTATTAAGTGATTATAAAATTTAGTTTTAATTTTTCTACCTGACAAAATATTATATTGTACATTTTTCAAATTTTTGCTTCAGTATGCAATAAATTTTGAATTTTGCCAAAATATGCAAAAATAAGCAATAACGTTTAAATATGTAGAAATATGCAAAAGAAAATTTCACCATTAGTTTCAAATTATGATGATCCGTCGAGATAACTGACAAAAATTCAAAAATATTAAAAGGAAAAAAATATGCAATTGCATATAAATCCGCGCTCTAATTAACAGGTAGGAAATCTACCTGTGGTAGATCGCGGACCCGTGCTGTTTGTACGTAAGTGTATGATTTAACTCTAGAGTATCAAAGTTATACCAAGTTTGTTATTTTATTTATTTCCACCTATTTAATTAATAAAAAATCCTAACATAACCTAATCCTACTAAAATCCGATGAATAAAAAAAAGAGGTCTAATCTACACACAAACATTCAAAAAACGTACAAAATATAATAATACAAATCAACAAACATGCCCAATTAACTAATTGCAACTAATAAACTAAATTTTTTATTATTCAGTTTATTTTTTTCTAGACAGATGATTTTACTGTTGTATTTTTGGAATCCAGTTAGTTTTATTACTTTTCTGGTGGATTTTACTAAAGTTTTTTTTCTTAAGAACCTTTTCCTGACAATTACAAACACAACAATAAAAGAATCAGCCAAATCAGCCCAGCCGTTCTCAATTGAGGGATTAATATAAATTGTTGACAGCATTTTTATATATATAAATGGATATGATCATTTAATTAATTGGTTCATCTCATTTGTCTATATCAGTCTACCTAACCTACATAATAATATCAATTTACAAAAAAAAAAAAAACTATAGGAAAATGTATAACTGTAGCACATGCACACTATCCTCTATATTAAGAGTAATTACTAATTATAGTTGGGAATCCAACATCTACGTATACATTGAATCTATACGTTGACGGTTAATAAAAGTAATAACGACCAACTATTTAGGCGTATAGAATATCTTTCATCATTATCTTCGTTCTATAATATCGATTGAACATAAGTCTTAACTCGGTTTAGTGTGTGTAGGTACGTACTACAGTGTGTTCGTATAATCTCAATAGTCCGGTGTGTACTTAAATTAGTTTATTTTTTTTATACACTAGTGTTTCAAAATTATAAATTTTCGTATGCAAACACTAAACTTAATGGAACAACGCGGTGGAAATGTGTGGTTCGATCGTGCAGTGCTAAATTATACACTGATAAAAATAACGAAATTATCATAAATAATGAAAATGAAAACGAAAATAATCATATGATAGATCATAATCATAATCCATATGAAATAAAAATTATTGATCGTTAAATAGTTAATACAAGTTGTAAAAGGAAGGCCGCAGAAGACATATTTATTCGACCAAAAAAAATTATTTTCAAAGAAATTCAACAGAATAATTGTTCTGAATTTAATGAAACAGACATAAAGTGCTTACAGAAAAATTTATATGAACATCGTCGGAAAACGCTCTAAGTAAATCCATCTTCTATTCAAGAAGTAGGTACACGAAGCTTTGGAAAATCTAGATATAAAACTATGAGCGGTGAGTCATTTTTAATAATAAACGATTCAGAAAAACATATAATTGTGTTTTCATGTCAAAACAAATTTAACATTTATAAATGAGGTTGATACCATTTATATAGATGGGACTTTTAAATACTGTTCACAATATTTCTTGCAAATGTTCACTATCCATGGATTGAAGAATGGCTATTATATTCCTCTTATTTTTTGTTTACTGCCAGACAAGTCGATTGAAACATACGCATGTACGTTTCGCTCCATTGTTAATAAATGTAATTTATTATTTTCTCCAAAATATGTGACAGTTGATTTTGAGATATCAATACATAAAGCTATTGTAGAAATATGGCCAGACTCAAAAATTATCGGCTGTAGATTTCATCTAACCCAATCTTGGTTTCGTCAAGTCCAAAGCTTAGGGTTGGTTAGTGAATATAAAAACGATTTTTCAGATATTGGAAACTGGATAAAACATACTTTTGGACTATTATTTTTGAACCCTGGAGATGTTGAAGATGGTTTTGTTGAAGATTTAATGTCAATATGTCCTGATGATGATAAATTAAAATCATACTGTGACTATTTAACAGACACTTGTATTAGCGAGGAAAGCATATTTCCTCCTACTATTTGGGCATCAGGCACTTCTAATTTAACTAGAACAAATGTATGCGAGTCTTACCAATCATATTTAACCAATGTTTTTACAAAGACTCCCCTCCAATTATGTATTGGTTGAATATAGTAAATGAAGTTCTAACAGAATCATATGTAAAAATACGAAGTGCTGTTATTCCAAAATTCTTAAAAGATAGAAAAGTTCGGAATTGTCAGGATAAAAACCATATAAACATAACGAAATATGATAGAAGAGAGATTACGTGAATGGAATTCATAAAACGCATGTGCCATAATTATTAAAACATTTAAATATCCCTATACATTTATTTTTTTTATGTGTTTGATAATATAATGTAAATTGTGACTATATTTTTTACGTTTTTAACTTAATAATATCATGAAAATATTGACTTAATATTTTTAATATTTAATATTTTTCATATATTTTACTTGACTTATAGATTCGAGATTTTAAAATAAATTGTAAATTGTAATTATGAAAATTGAGACTATATTTTTTACGTTTTTAACTTAATAATATTATGAAAATGTTGACTTAATATTTTTCATGTATTTTACTTGACTTAATAGGTACGAGATAGTAAAATAAATTTTAAATTGTAATTATGAAAATTGTGACTATATTTTTAATAATTTAATATACTTAATAATATTATATGATCATTATATAAATTGGTATAGTTTAAAAAAAAAAAAAATATTTTTAATTGGTGACCAAAATAGTGTTCTGGCCGAAAACGGACATTCCAGAAAGGATTTTTAATTTTTTTCATCTGCCTTTGAAACAATAACCTAGGCGCCTTCTATTAAATTTTCAAGCTTTTTTAACCAACAAATAAAATTTTATTGATAATTGTAGAAAAAAAAAAAAAAAAAAAAAATGGAAACCGAAAATGTCTGTAAACAGCTCAAAATAAATCAAAATATTTGTAAAATGTTATGGTGTATAGAAAATGTTAATACAAACATTCAGTAAAAATCTCATGTACCTACGGTCATTTGTTTTAGAGTTACACCAAAAACCAAAATCGATATTTATTGTAGTTAAAAATTTATAAAATGTTCAACTTTTATCTAAGGATTGAAAATTTGAAATAAAGTTCCACATAAATAGGTTATATTGTATAAAGTACTTTATTCACAATAATATCATCAAATATACTTGGTAATATCATAGGCTGACTGACCGTTTTCGCTCAGTATCTTTTTTCTTATACAATGATATTATATCATTGAATTCAAATTTAACACCATCTATTACAGTGACCCACTTGTAACCTACTGTACATCAGAGTGACATCCACTTATTAACTTTTTTTTTTGTTTATGAGTTTAATTTCCAAAAAGTGGAAAGTTGTTTACAAGTTAATCTCTTATCAAAAATTGTAAATACTTATATTTAAATGAAGTATATCGTGTTAATCATATTATTTATAATTTTATATTAATTATTTTCAGCATGCCTCCCAAGGTTGTACCAAAGAATGAAACCTAAGTGTATTGAATTTAACGTTCGTGTCACTGCATTCATGAATGGACTAATGGAGTAAGTATTTGATTTGTTATTTATGTGGCATAATTGCATATGTATTTTACTGTCAGTGTTTGATGTCAGCCATTATCAATAATGACTAGTCAATATTAACAGTGGCTAATTAGTAGGGAACGGATTTAAATGCTCTAAAAAACAAGAAAAATGCCTTAAAAAAATGCTTTGACATCAAAAAATGCACTAAAAAAATGCCCTAAAAAACTTTAAAAATGGGTTTATATTCAATAAAAACAAAATTTTGAATTTAAAACTTATAAAAAATACATTATTATGAAAAATCTAATAAAAAATATTTAAATACAATACAAACTTAATTAATTAACTTTCAATTATCTTCTGTCCATCTTCTTTTTACCCTAAAAATTTAAAATTTAATAGGTATACCATTTAGATAGGTATATTCGTTATACTTTTACCTTTTACCATTTAGGTATTTTATTTTTTTTTAGAATGAATGTGGAAAAAATGTTGAAAAAATTACTTAAAAACCACAAAATGCACTTAAAATTTCAAAAAATGCTCTAAAAATGCATTTAAGTCTTAAAAATACTAAAAATGCAAAATAAAAGTTACATTTTTTAATTCTTTGATGTATGAAATGAACTTTTTGCTTGGAAACCAATATTTTCGGACATTCAGAAAAAAATGCAATTTGCATTCAAATCCGTTCCCTACTAATTAGGTAAGGCAATGATGACAATGGCTAGGCAATATATAAAATTTCTAGATTTGATAGTCAATGTGAGTAATATTTCATTTATTTATTAAAATATAACTTAAATCGACAACATTATGTATTATTATCATACAATTATATTTTATTTATTTTCACAAGATAAATTACTATAGCACTTCGAATTACATAATTTTCTAGCTGATCGACAAGCATATCAATTATTTTGACAATTTGTTTTACTAGGCACCTTTGATATCTCTGACTCTCAGCAATGCTGTCATGCCCGGCAGCCTCATAGAGATTAATATCCTTTTCATTCTCTGAATTTGTTGTTCTTTTCAAATCAAGAAAGTTTTCGTCACATGGAACTATTTCTGTTAGTGTATCTGTGCTTTAAGAAAACTGTGATTAAAATTGTACAAATAAAAAAAAAATTATATTTTTATAATTTTCTCATTTTTAAATTTAATCACTTACATAATTTGTACAAGCTGACTTGAGTATCTGTGACAGTAGCCAATAAATTCATAGTTTTATCAACATCAAGGATTGGCATTCGAACAATAGTTCCCACAATTATACATTTTAGTTCCCTGTTTGATGTTTTATAATTTTTTTGACCAGTTTTTCTTAACATTTTGAAGTAATATTAAAACATTAAATAATTACTACCAATTTTTCAATGTTTTTTTTTACTTAAGAAATATTTATTATGAATAATTGAAAATTTACAGTAAACACTAATCTACTAACTTTAAGCTTGGCTTGTGTTATTGGTAGAAAGTTGTTATATGATAATACGATACAATAATAAATATAGAATATTTATACATTAATTAATATTATATACTTTAAGTAAACTAAATCTAATATTATATTATACATTGTTGAATTACAATTATGATACATGAATTTCATTTCAATCTATATAACTAAAATATAAAAAACCAAAAACAAACTATTCTAGAAAACCTATCAACCAATTTATAACTTAAATTATATTTTTCTAATTTCCCGGAGTTAAATAAATTGGCATAGAATTAAAAAAAAGTTGCCCGAGAAAGACTACAAATTTTTGACAAATTGCCTTTTTAGTGAATTTTAAACTTAACATCATATGCTCTTATTTCCTTTTTATTACATATTTTTTCCACTTTCACCCGTGAATTAAAATTTTTACTAAGAACATAATATCTATTTTTTATACAGACATTCAAATGGTAATACATTTAATATTTTAAAATTTGTAGACATTGAACCTACAAAGTTTTGTTTACTTAGACAAATCCTATTGATTTGTCTTTGTTGCAATCGCTTGATATAAAAAGTAATAAATAGTACGTAAAGTTTTTACTGGTAAAAAGGCTCTTCATTTATAAAAACAATAGGTTACTGTGCGGAATTGTGATACAATGTTATTTGACATGTAGGTTCCATCTTAAATTTCTATCTGTAGTCAAACCTAAATATCGAATACTAGAAACCATAGATAATATAAGAATGGATAGAACATAACTAAGTATTTATTTTTAGTTTTAGATTCTCAACTTAAATCATTTGATGCAATTGAAAAATGATTGCAAAGAGCTGGGAATATTTTCCATACAACATTTACTGCTCTCCAGCTACTCGCAACTCAACGGACATTTAGAACACTATCTATTTTTTAAAATATTACTTTTAATTCACTGCAGATATTCTTAAACTCTGTTTGATTTTTAGGTTACGCATTATATAAAACATAAAGTGAATCTAAAAATAGTTGATTTGTGGCCATTATATCTTGAAAGGAATCATTCACTGCTAGTTCAAGTCGATGATTCATACAGTGCCAACTAAAGATAAGTGGATATCTATCTTTAAGTCGCTTAGCAACACCGTTCTTTTTTTCCTAACAAGACACTAGCACCATCACTAATGAAATCCAATGTTGTTTTAAATAGTTTTCATTGAGTCCAGAACTATGAAGATATTCAAGTAGTTGTTCAACAATATCTCCTGCAGTTTGGTTTTTAACTCAACTAAATCCAGAAAAATAAAAATTGGATCATTATTTGATATAGAGACTTTTAAATAAATAACCATTCTGCACTAACCGTTGATTCGTCGATTAATATGGAGCGTTTTGCATTATTTTCAATTAATTTATCTTTCATTTTTTTTAGAAATATGTTGAATTATATTAGTAAATGAAGTGTATATCCAAGTTTAACACCATCATGCATTTGTAACTGTAATAACTTAAAAAATAAAAAAGGTAAATATAAATATAATTACGACGCCTGTCGATAATTATATTTAAATCAGAAAAGAAATATAATATAAGTACGACTCCTGTCGATACTTATATTAAAATCAGAATGTTAGGATATTAAATTTAAGCTATTACCTTCCTCCAGGTGTTCGGAGGGCTTCGAGATCGTGTATTCGAGAATTATATCAAATACACCGTACAATATAATTTTATGTAAAAAAGCATGTACAATTTTATAACTGCAATCAATATAAAATATTATATTAAATGCCTTACCTGATTCGCAGTTGTATCTGTATGATATTGTAGGAGTTTTAGGTTTTTAAATTAAATAAGGTAAAACTTCAAATACACAAAATTGAATTAAAGAACGCACTGATTATTGCTCGCATAAGGAGTCCAGTTGTCGCTCGTCGAAATCTGTTTTTGGTACTTGAGAGGTTGTTACTCTGGTGATAGGTGCTCATGCACTCGTGATGGGTGCTCATGCACTGGCTTAGGGGACGACATGGATATGCCGACCAGAGAGAAGTAGGCGGTATTTATCAAAGGCTTTTTACACTACCCCGAACTAAATAACTCTTCGGCGGCAAGGACCTTTTTTACCGTACATTTTCTCTGGCGGCATATAAGAACTCCGCACGCCCTGTGTCCCGCTGGACGCCGGTACGTGCCGACTTCTTAGTTCATGGTCGCATAATGGATATTATACTTATTTGTTGATGAAAAAGGGTTTTATTAGGGATGTTCGATTTCTACAAGCGACAGTCTGGACGTTATTTATTACTCAATAAAATTTTATTTAATTTATAATAATGGTATGTGAGCATATCATTACATAACTCTATAAACTTAAAGTGGTCATCAAACGGACGGTTATACATTGCTAAGTAATAAGCAATACAAAAAATATTATATGTTGATTTATTCACATCATTAATATTTTCCTCTAAAAGCTTAGGTAGGTTATTCAAT
This sequence comes from Sitobion miscanthi, assembly GCA_008086715.1. NCBI lineage: Eukaryota > Metazoa > Arthropoda > Insecta > Hemiptera > Aphididae > Sitobion > Sitobion miscanthi. The sequence goes on from CM017803.1 coordinate 4,565,031, forward strand.
TTTTTTTCATTAAATATTAAGCATGCAGACTCATGAGCTGTCAAAGAATAATGTTTTTTAAGTTTATTTCTTAAAATTGATAGTCGAGTTTTTTGGTCTTCACTCATTCCTCCGTTAATTTGGCATACAGCCCATTCTTTTCATATTTTAATTTTTAGAGGTGTTTTAAATTTACTCACTTATTTACATATATTCAATATATTACCACATTCAAGACCTTTGTACTTCTCTTTTTTTTCCATCTATTGTGTAGCAGACCACTCTGGTGGCCACAGTTTACCTTGACATTTGTTGGAATTTTCAACTACTTTAACAGTAGATAAAATAGACTTTGATCTATTTACAACAAGTTCTTTAACCTATATAAAACAATAAATATATCAACTAGAATCCTTATTTTAAAAGTATTCAAAATTATATAAAAACCATATTTAAGCAGCATTTAAATATGAATAATATAATTGAGTTAAAAAATATTAATGCACGATTCCACCCAACAAGTGGAAATTATAGCTTTAGCAATTTAGGTAAAAAATTAATACACAACCTTTACTAGTTTTAGAATTTAAATATGTTATAAAATTTATAGTCTCATAACATATAGTAATGATAAATTAATTTTTAATTTTTTCAAAATTAAACATTGATTCATTAACGTTGAACTTTTTCAAAACTAAACATTGATCCAATAACCAAAGTTTGGTCCTCAAACTGCTTAAATTTGTATGTTACTCTGTATAAACAAATTATCTATATTATTATTTATTACTACATTGACATAATATAGTAAAACACAAAAGTATCTGATAAAATATATAGGTATTTAAATGTGAAATTAAATACCTGATCCTGATATGACTGTAATTTTTCAGTACTGGCATTCAGTGCTGTAGCCAGAAATTTTTTTTTTTTTTTGGGGGAGGGGGGAACTTGATTTTTTTTCAAATTTTTGCAATGCTAGAATACCTGATAATCACTTTTTACTTAATGGCCCCTTTGTTTAAAATTTAAAATAGTAATAAGACATCGATAACATATAGTTCTCAGTAGTAGATAAAATATTGCTGCAAGAACAATAGTCAATAATAAATCTTTAACATGTTAGATTGTGTTCTTACACAATTTATATAAATATGCATTCTAATAAAAATAATACATTATAATAAAAAATGAATACTCACTTAGAAATCTAAACATTATTCTCACCTGTTGTTCATTATTTTCACCATATTCTGTTTGTTATAAAATAAGTACATTTTTGGGAAATTTAAATCTAAATTCTAATGTAACTATATTGTTGCATTTCATAAATTAGTATATTACTATTCCATTCCATTTCCTTAGAAGCTTCTATATTATGTATAATATTTTGTTTTTTGTAAAATAGTTAAACAAATTGTTCGAGGTTCTTTTCATTATGATTTTATTATACCAACGTTTATTTATTTAAATAAATTATTTATTAATAATTCATATAAAAAAAAAATGAATTAAAATATAAATAATAAATATTATAAACAAATAACAGTGAATATTAAAATTTTTATAAAAAAAAAACAAAAAATGTTTTAGAAATTGAGAATTTTAGAAATAATGTTAACACAGAGAACAATCACTGGCAATTTATTATGCATGCAAATTTACTATAATCATAGAACAATAATTAACCACAATTAGTACCCACGTTCTTGATACTTATAATCAAACCATATCCATGTTCACAACAAAAATGGAATGCACTTGTATTTCTTATCTGAAGTCTGTTCTTATCATTACTATTTTACATTTACCCTATCTGGCTACGGCACTGCTAGCATCAGTTATGTTTGTTTCCATAAACTCTGTAGTCTGTACTTACCTACAACAATTTAATAATTTTCTAATAATTTTTCCAACTATTTAATAATGTTTTAAAAACTTAGGTTAATACTTACATTTTCATTTTTTGGTTTTTTGCCGCTTTGGGACCTTTTTTTTGTCAGGCATAACATTCACAGTAGTGAATCTAATTACTTAATACATAATAGTCAATAGCAAAACAGTTATTGAAACTATTGAACTATACTCTATATTACAGATATATACGGACGTTACTGTGATTTAAATAACTAATGTAAATACTAAATACCTACTACAGAATATATTATTAACAAGTAATACCACGATTATAAACAACTTGTTCTTTATAATAATATTATTGTGATTCAACACTATCCTTGAGGGCTCGGACTAAGGTCTTGAAACGAATCTTTATCAATGTCGTACCCAAGATCATCCTTATAGATTTGCTGTAGAACTGCAGCCTTTTCTCTTACCTCCACAGAAGACATTTTCGTAATACAAAATAAAAACTGGTATTTCTTGTTTAATGCAATTTTTTCTTTTGATGAGCTCAGCCTGAATTTTATCCAAGATAGCCAGATAAGTTGTGACTTTAAAATCTATTGCATTGCTATCACCTGTAGCTGGACCATCATCAATAAATATTTTTATTTTTTTTGTTCGTTTCTTTGTACTAGCAAATTCTTCAATTCTACACTTTTCAATTGCTAACTTTTTGTGGTATTCATATTCACTATCTGTTCGTTACATAAAAAAATCAATGATTGATATATTTCAGCAACTTTATCTAAATACATATCAACAGATTATAATCTTTTGCTACTTAAATTAAAACGTTCAAGCAAATGGCCCCATAATATATACATGAAAGCAGTTTCCAAAGACAATAATTTTTGTAAAATACCATTAGCTTCACAACGTGCAGTTGGCTTTTGAGATTTATCATTTTTTAAATTTTCTAGAGCATTAATAATTAATTTCCAATTATTATTCAATGATTTACATGCGTCATCTCTAGCAGACCATTTAGTGTCTGATAAACTTTTAACAGATGACTTTAAAAAATCCCAATAATATCCCACACAACACATACACATCTAATATTTATCCATTAGATATATTGGATGGATATCCATGATATCTAATGGATGGTTATGGACGACTCATAGATATTTAAGAGATATCCAAATGGCCGTTTTTTTTTTATATTGGATATCTATACTAAATATCTTATGGTTGAAAATTCTAATATATTTAATGGTTATTGATATCTAATGGACATTCTGTAGATATCTTTTAGTCATTGAAATAGCCGTGGTTCGGTGGCATTGGGTCATACCCCCCCCCCACCCCATATACACACACGCATACTCCCCTATTATCTGTAATGTTTTTACAACTAAGTTACAACTAAGTTCATATGTTGATGCTGAAAAAAATGTATGGAGTTTTTGGAGTAAGTCAAAAAACATCACTGCATTTTTACAAGAACTAGCAGCATTTGTGCCTAATTAGTTAAGAAAGTGAGCTGAACAGGGTAAAAATTGCGCAAGTGGACTAACAGCTTTAATCTTGGCTTGCAGACCAGAATAAATTCCAGACATATTGCTGGCATTATCGTAAGATTGTCCTCTTAAGTTATTAATGTTAAAATTAAAACTTTCTATTGTTGAAAGAACCACTCCAGCATTATCTATGAAGCATAAAAATTGTTCCACTGGTTTTCTATTTTCATTAACATATCATATAATTAATGACAATTGATCAATATGGTTAATGTCTGGAGTTGAATCTACACTGATAGGGAAGGATTTTGCATTCTTAATTTCTTGTATAATTATGTTCTTCATCTTGTTTGACATAATAATAATAAACTGTTCATATGTATGATATGAAATATATGAAACATTTCCCTTTCCTGAACCACCATATTTTTTAAATTCTCCTATAGAAATGAATCAAATTCGGAAATTAGTTCAAGTCCTAATATACTACCTTGGGGTACTCCGCAAGTTATTAACATTTCTTCGCTTGTAATACTATTAATTTTAACTTTTTGTTTTCTACCTACTAGATAACTTTTGAAGAATTCTAAACTTGAGATTTTTAAACAAAATTTAGGCATTATATTACGAGTTCAGTATGATTTACTGTCTCAAAAGCTTTGCTCAAATCCAGAAAAACTCCCATAGACTACCTACAATTATCAAGAGCATCATATATATATTGTGTAGCACTGTTTAGCGCATTTTTAGTACCTACCTAGATTAGATCTGAAACCAAACTAGTTTGTTGTTTTATGAATATTGTATTAATCTACTTTTTATTATTTTTTCGAGTATTTTTGCAAAATTATTTATCATATAAATTGATCTGTAGTTACTTATGCTTGAACGGTTGTGATTTTTGGACAGAGGTTTAAATGTTTGATTATGGCTAGTTTAAATTTTTCCGGAAATATACATTTAGGTTATAGATATACGTTAATAGTATAGAATGCATTATGCAATGCTTAATAATACTATTAACAAATAATATACCTAGGTCTATGTCATCATCAGGAGATTTTTCTAATTGGCTGTTTATAATAGTTTCGATATCTTCTTCAGTATTATATTTGGCGATTTCATCTGACGGAAAACCAACTGATGCAACTCCTAATCTCACTCACTTCATAATATAATGATTTTCCTATACCTTAAAATAAATCGAATGATTTTATTTAAATTACATCAAATTAAATCCTGCATACATATATTATTTTTGCTCTAATTAGGTACTTGAGTACAGTCGTTGCCAGATAAATTGAGACGGTGGCGGCGGCGGCGTGATAACGGCAAACCAGTGGTTCTCCGTATTTGAATATTATTACCAAAAATACATCAATAAACCAACAGTTGTCACAAAAATTATTTTACGATATTAATTTAAAATCAAGTATTCTGATAATAATCTTTTATATAAGAACAAAAAGTAGAAATTGTAAAATAATATAAATTAATTAATAATAATAATAAATACAATTTTTTGCACTGAACCGGGTTCGAACTGGTGGCTGCGCGCGTCGTAGCCAACTGTGTGACCTTTGCACCACTCTGCCAGTGACTAGTTTGGGCTACACTTACAGAAAAGCGCCGCCGCCTCAATTTATCTGGCAACGACTGTAGAACACACGGTTTTTTTGAAACTGAATAAAGTTCAATGCTGTTGGCCAATCAGTTGAGTTATTTTTTGCCATCCAAGTAGTCAGCATATCTTCAACATCTCAATTTGCACGATTAGTTTTTAATAGTCTTAGAATCACAAACAAAATGATCCTGATAATTCATAATGTAACGAAAATCATTAAAATGTTGTGATGTCTATGCATGTCTATGAGATCCATCTCCGCACGTGAATTAAATGCTTTATGTAATATAGGTTCACTTTTAATAAGATTATCTTTCCCACTTATTGTTATTATATTGTACTTATAAACATTCTTATAATCTTTAGGAATTTTTTTTAAGCCCAGTGTATTAAAAAGAGTTTTGTAATGTTTTACATGTTCCACCTGTCTGTTATATTCCTCGACACTTAAAAATGATTTATTGTCACGTTTTTTAAGCAATAATAAATCAATTGATTTCCTATAAGTTGTTCACTTATTGGCTAACTCCATTATCAAAAATTATAAAAAGTCACACACTTCAAAACGATTGAAAGTATGCACTATTATTTTGTCAGAAAGAAGAGGTAGTGTGATAAATCAAGATAACTAATTTATTACTAACTTGAAAAATACCGGTAAATGACATTGACTAAACTAATCAGTAATTTACAGAAATATATGCCGATTGCCCATAATGACTGTTGTGCACTGGCATTACTGACATCGCTTAGTCATTACCAAAATAGAATTACCATAGAATTAGCGACAATGACGGTAACATATATTATACAATATGACGTATATTATAAACCGGTTCGGATTTAGGTCCATGTTTTTTGTGTACTTAAAAAAAATTAAAATTTTTACTACAACATTTTTTGTATAAAGAAAATGCATACATTAATCCAGTTGAGATATCTAATAATAACTTTTCAACCAAAAAATCTTCTGTTTCAGTTATTTGGTTGAGGAAAACTTACGTGTTGACATTGAAAATGATTATGTGCATATAATGCCTGAATACCACCAATTGACTTACGGGCCCATCCAAAATCAGACATAGATGTTGATGAGTATCAATTTAATTTTAAAAACCAAACATTAATATTACTCTTACATTTATTATTTTTTTTAAATTGATGTATAATTTATAAGCATTCCATTTACAATTAGGCAATGTATATGTACAATATAATTTTCTTATTTCAAAAAAATTCTTAAGTTTATTTTTCTCAATAAAAACATAAAATGCACAACAATAAGTATTTAAGTGGTTTTTCATATATTCCTATTTCCTATGATATATATATATATTTTTTTTTCATTGGTATTCGAAATTTTTATAACAAAAAATTTTGTATTTCTTAACATTTAAAATCAATGAGAGGAATAAAAATAGAGTAAAGTATAAAATATAAATGAAATAATAAATAATATTTTTGTGAGAGTATTCATAATTATAATTTCAAGTTAAGTGTACTGTTAGTTACAAATTATATTTAAATATACGCTTTTAAGTCTATTTGTAAGTTTTTAGTTTTAAAAGTTGTTTTCAACATAAACTGTTGAAGAAATAGATACCAATAATTCAATTTAATTAATTTACATAAATATTCTCTACAAAATTCAGCATATTTTTATTTGTTCAAAACAATTTAGTTGTTTACATCGTGTAAACTCGCATAAACTCGCTCCGTGTTCTTTCACGTTTTTGGTCGGAAAAAGTTGACCGTTTTTTGAACTTTAAAATCCTACATATGTAAAAAAAGTGCGTGTGTGATCAGGTGTCGTTGTTGAGTCTGATCGCTTAAAGTATTTTCCGTTAAGGACCGTTTTCTAGTTTTCTACATCACAACAGACTTATTAAGGTAATAATACTATATTATATCTTATCGTTATATTTCCGTCAGTCGGTCTGCACAGCGCACAAACGCGATAATAGTTATCCGGCACGTGTCAAGGTCAGATTGAACACTCCGTGTCAGTAATTTAATACCTGTAATAATACGGAACAGCGTTATCTTCAATTTGGAATCGTTACATATTATTATCACTCTTTTTTTTGTCGCATATTTGCTGCAAATTGTGTTGCCCATTCAAGTCATTCAAGGCAGTATTTTTAGTTTAGTCGTTCAACAATTTATCTGTCCTGCCTTGTCATGAACCCGACAACTAAATCCAATATTTCTTCTAAAAGTAGCCCATTAGGAAGTGGTCCTGTTCTTCGTAGTGCCTCAAATGGTAGTACATCTACTTCGATGTCTAAACGGACCAATAATACTTATTCTAATGATGATTTAATGAAAGCTATTCTTGATATGCAAAATTCTCAATCCGTACAATTTCAAGAACTCCATGGTTGTTTGACCTCTTTAAAAAATGAAATCTCTGAACTTAAAAACGAGAATATAGCACTTCGCCATGAATCGTCTGCACTTTCTGCTCGAGTGGCTCAGTTGGAATCAAAACCGGCCGTTACTTCGGATTCTGAAGTGTCGTCAAAACTACTTCGTGAAATTTCTGAGAGAAATTCTTCTGAATATAATGTAATTATATATGGTCTTCCTGAGTCGAATTCGCCTTCAATTAATCAAAGAATCTCTGATGATTGCGCTGAGCTATTTAGTGCTTTGTCACCCATTCAAATTGATTTACCTATTGATTTCAAATTAATTCGCCTTGGTAATAATAAGGCCCGGAAACCTAGACCGATAAAAATAATTTGTAAGTCAAAAGAAAATGCAGCTCAACTCATATCCGAATTCAGGCAGGCAGTTAGAAGTGGAGGTAGTATTCGTGATGGTCTTCGAATAACCCGAGACAAGACTTCGTTGGAACGGGAGATACTCCGTACTGCTCATATAGAACTTGAAAATAGAAACAAATCAGGCGAGTCAAATTTAGTAATATCCTATGTTAAAGGTGTCCCTACGGTTACAAAGTCACACTCAAAAAACGGAGTCACTGGTCGGGATTGAGACCAGTGAATAATCAATCATACCTTAACGAATTACTTAATTCTAATTTACACGTTTCTTTTAATCCAACTTGTAATAAATGTACTGATGCTAACCTATTGTTTGATAATTTTTTAATAGAATTTACTGATTTTGTTAAAAAGCATACTAATTCCAATATTCCTGTTAATAATATTAAGTCGCATATTTATTCAAATAATAATAAAAATAAATTATCTTATAATTTGCAATGTAACTTTCCTAGTATTAGTCTTAGTTCTAAGTTTAATCTTAAAATTATGTATCAGAATGTTCGTGGGCTCCGGACTAAATTACATGATGTAATATCTAATTTTCCTATACTTAATTATGACATATTTATACTAACTGAGACTTGGCTCTCCTCGGATATTGTGGATGCAGAATTAGGTCTTACTGGATTTATAGTATTCAGAGCTGATAGAAATGTATATACCAGTTCATGTACTAGAGGTGGTGGGGTCTTGATAGCGGTGAGACAGACATTATGTCCCTCTTTATTATGTTGTGCTGTACAGTCAGTCGAACAGCTATTTATTAAATTATCCTTATCTAAGAAATGTTTATTACTAATAGGAGGAGTATATATACCACCGTCAGCCCCGATCGAGTTATACACGGCACATGCTGAAACTGTTGATGAATTGTGGCAGTCTTCTGGGTGTAATATGGGAATTATATGTGGTGACTTCAATTTACCAAATGTTAATTGGCATAATAGTGTTTCGGGATTGTCATTATCGGGTACCGTTAATGATAATGTCAAGGCAATAGGTGATATATATCGTTTTTTAGATTTTTCTCAAAATAATTCCATTAGAAACCATATTGGTTCACTCTTAGACCTTGTTTTCACATCTGAAATAGACATAGTTGTTGACACATCACCAGACTCATTAGTTACGCCAGATAAGTATCATCCACCATTAAGCATTACATATTCCATGCCCGATGTGCCACCTCAATTGGATGATCAACACTCATTTCGTAATTTTAATTGTGCCGATTATAACTCAATTACTAATAATATGAGCTCCATTAATTGGGAAAGTGAGTTTAACAATCTTGGAACTGAAGCTGCAGCTAGTCGTCTACAAACAATTTTAATAACGTTAATTGAGCAATATGTACCGCTCCATATATTTCGTCGCTCAACTTTCCCCAAATGGGTAACACTCAAATTGAAACGTTTAATCATTAGCAAAAAAATTGCACACAAACAACTGAAACAGTTCGGCACAATGCACTATCGTCATAGATTTTCTTTATTACGTGCTCAAGTAAAACTTGAGTCAAGGCTGGCATATGAGTCCTATCTAGGTAAGATAAATACTTCCCTCCAGAATGACCCACATACATTTTGGTCGTTTATCAATAATCGCCGAAATACATCAGGTATCCCTAATGTGATGCATTATGGTGATATCATTGCATCAGATATAGATATTGCAAATCTATTTGCACTTCTTTTCAATTCCGTTTATAAATCACCGTTACCCCCTCCACACTGGAATACTGAAAATATTGGCATTAAACCATTTACATTTTTGCCTTCTAGACTTACTATTGAACTTAATGAGGTAGAAGAAAATTTACTATCCTTGAGAACAACTAAGAGTCGTGGGCCTGATGGTATATCAGCCCAATTTTTATTTAATATTAGGGCACAGTTAAAATATCCTCTATTGTACTTATTTAACCTCTCATTAGCCGAAGGTATATTTCCATCAATATGGAAAACGAGCCAGGTAACACCTATCTATAAATCAGGAGACCCAGGGTCAGTATCTAATTATCGTCCAATTTCTGGTTTACCTCTAATTGGTAAATTATTTGAAAAAATTGTCCATAAATGTATTGAACGTAAATTTAAACTAGTCTTATCAACAAATCAACATGGGTTTTATGGCGGTCGTTCCACAACAACTAGTGCCTTAGAATTCTCGGCGTTTATCAGGGATAGCTTCAAAAACATGAGTCAAGTTGATGTGATATTTACTGATATTTCTAAAGCTTTCGACTCCATAAATCATATAGTGTTAATTGATATTCTAGATAAATTGGGTGTAGGTGAACCTCTGCTCTCCTGGTTCAAATCCTATATAACCGGTCGACGACAGTTTGTATCCTTATTTAATCAAAAATCCGCGGAATATTTAGTCACTTCCGGAGTCCCACAAGGTGGGCACTTGTCTCCACTTCTATTTAATATTCTAATAAATACTTTATGCGAATCTGTTGACATCAAAATGCTATTATTTGCGGATGATGTTAAATTATTTAATTGCGTTCAATCTGAGAGTGATGCTATTTCGTTACAGGAATCGTTGAATAAGTTAGTCAATTGGTGTAATACAGTTGGGTTAGAGCTGGCAATCCACAAATGTAAAGTTATGTCTTTTTCGAGACGTCACTCAATTATTCATTATGATTACTCTATTGATAACGTGATATTACAGCGAATAAACCAAGTGGAAGATTTAGGTTTTATTTTTACTCCAACGTTATCGTTTGCACCTCATATTGACTGGATAGTAGGCAAAGCATTGAGATCATTAGGGTTTATAAGGCGACATGCAGGGTCGGTCATGTCTGTAAGATGTTTGTTAATATTATATACTTCTCTTGTTAGATCGATTGTAGAGTATGGATCTGTAGTATGGTCTCCAAGGACCAAATGTGACATTGTTCGAATTGAACGTGTTCAGCATCGCTTCTTGAATATGGTTTCTCGATCTATGGGCATTAATCATGAACCCCATGACTATAAACCCGTCTTAATAGCACTCAATTTATCCACCCTAAGCGAAAGAAGAAATATGAGTGACATTAAACTTTTGAATGGCTTAGTCTCTGGTGTAATTGACTCCCCAGACTTGTTATCTAGAATAGGCTTTCGCATTCCAAGTACAACCCGTTCTCGTGACCCCTACTACCTTGCTGCAGTATCCAAAAATTATTTGGATGATGATCCTCTAAGGAGAGCTATGTCTCTAGTTAATAATCATACTAGTTAATCATTTTTTCTATTTTAGGTTTGTTCAGTTATATTTAATTTTCAGGAGCCTACTATGTACTACTATATAATACTAATTTATTGATACTCAATGTGTTATGTTTAGATATATATATTCATTAATATGTAATATTGAAAAAGCTGTATGGCGTTTAAATACAAAATAAAATAAAATAAAAATAAAAAAAAATTTAACATTTTAATGCATTGTATTACTTATAAAACATTATTTTGTACATACAAATTATAACATTTTTAATTTTAACCTCAGAGATTAGATTTTACTTGTTTTAAATTACTTTTTAAATTACCTGTGTATTCAATATTTTAATATTAATTGATAGTTTCATTTAATATCAATAAAATTCATCATGTATCATTAAATATTTTGTTGTTTGTAATTAATTTATTTGTAAACTAAATATCTATAAAAAAATCAAAATATTGGTAAACATCTCTATTCTCTGTGTTTAGCAGTAAGAAATCAATCATTTTAGAAATGATAATGCACCCAATCATCTAGGTATTTAAAATAATCTAATTTTTTTAAAACTATTTAAATTACCAACTAATTTTTTATTGTAACTTTTTTCCATTAAAATAACTTAGAAACACATTATAATATAATTCGCAATACTTATATAAGCATTATTGACAATTATATTGGAACATTAGATTAAAAATACCCAACTGAACAACAAAAATATGCAACTAATTACAATTATTATAAGTAAATTCAGTATTAATAATTATATTATTGTTTCACATTTCTTAAGAGTGTACAATAGTAATATTGAAACATATACAACGCTGCAGAGATGTACACTCCCATGTGTGTCATATACACCCGTTAATGTATAAATTTTATAGGTTATATATGGTAGCTCATAACAGTAATGCCCCATGTACAACATCGCCCATGTATTTCTAATGTACGTACCATCACGCCACATGTTAGATCCTCACTCGACCTAGCCATCTAGATATTTGTTAATGAAAGCACCTGTTTTCTTAATTATGTATATCAATACATAAATTACAACAGACTTCACTAGATGGCTTAATTTACATTTTTAACCTAATTACTTTTTTAAAATATCACTATTTTTTAATGGATTCTGGTAAAGTTTTTTTTTCTGAAAATGTTGATACTCAAATCATTTATTTTGGTTTCTTAACTATGGTTGTATGCGCCCGGAAACGGGGGGAAGGGGGGACATACTGAAGGACCACTCGCTAACACCCGAGAATGAATTACCAAATTTGAATGTTTGTCGATAGTGCCTACTAATCTGGGTGATAGGCCACATTACATACACTCACCTGACCGACTGATACTAAACACCTTCTCACGCGACAACGACACTATGCCGCTGATTGGAGGTGAAGTACATGGGAATCAGGACAATTCAAGTTAATTACGGGGACGAGAGGCCCTGTGGTCGATCCGGTTTGGTGCAATGACCACAGGGTACAATTATAATAGTAGGGTAGCTTAATGACTAACTTCTTAACCCTACGTTAGGCGCGTCGACATTTGTTATGTGGTTGGGCGCGTGGGGGACAGTTGTCAACCATAAATAAATTATTGATTAAAATTAGAAATATTTATAATTTATTACTTTTTTTATTATTAAACGTCAAAATTTACATTATTTATTTATAATTATTTTATTACTTATGATTAGAAAGATATAAATAGCTTATACATTTTTTTGTAGTACACAATTTTTACATATGTCTTTTAAATGGTCACCGCACATCCACTTCTTACACTTATAACACCACCTTCTGGTAGTTTTATCACGTGTTCGTCCACAATCATAACATCGACCTCTGGATCCATCTGGTCTTTCTGTCTCTATAGCTACCGTATCCTTTTCTCCTAACAGAATTTTAGCACGTCTTCGAAGTTCAATTGGAAGTGTTTCTATTGTAGATCTAAATTGAATTTGTGGTTTTATTAGTTCCCACGACAAGTCTTGTAAAAAATCGATCCTTTTTATTTTTATATTTTCCGTGTGATTAGCTTTATAAATACATAGTGCATTTATTGCAGCCACGTTCAAAAGATTATAAAATATAACCATTGGCCAGCGTTTTGTGTTACGTGCTACATTATAATTTTGACAATATTGATCAACCAAATCAACACCAGTTTTAGTCCTATTATAGAATGTAATTATATCTGGTTTTTTTTTGTCACCTGTTTCTTCGTCTATTGCATCATCATGATGCATAGACGAGATTGCTAAAACCGTTTTATTTTTTTTTGGACAATATGACACCAATGTACATTCTTTTTGGAATCCAAATACTGAAGACGTTTCAACTCGTTGTTTGTTTGGTAAAAATTCTTTTGGAATTTCTCGTTTATTTTTACGAACTGTACCTACATATGTAAGTTTTTTTTCTTTCAAACTGATAATCAAAGGCATACTGGTAAACTAGTTGTCACCCGTAATATTTCTATTTGTTCCAAAAATAGGTTCAACTAATCGCAAAACTACATCTTGAGAAGCATTACTAATTTTGTATGGTCCGTCGGGTTGTACACCAAGATAGGTCTCTAAATTTAAAGTATAGACAGTTCTAGGATCAACTAGAGCAAATGTTTTTATGCCATATTTGGCTGGTTTACTCGGAATATATTGCCTAAATGGACATTTTCCTCGAAAAGCTAATAGCTGCTCATCTATGGTCACATATTCACTGGGGCAGTAATATTTTTGAAAATTATCAACCATCAATGTAAAAATATCTCTAATAGGAGCTAATTTGTCAAATTGTTTACGAACCGCTCGATCATGCATATCATCAAACCGTCATCTTACAAGAAAACGAAATCTTTTTTCACTCATAGTCAAATAACATGACTCCATTCCATTTCCTTTTGAATAGTCCCAAAGTTGATGTATATTTTTACGGGAGCACCTAAATGATCCTATTTGGTATAATAGTCCAATAAAGACTCTAATTTCTGTTACGCATGTAAGCCTCGCGTCTCTACTTCGCTGAAATTTGTCACGGATTGATTCAATATAAATATTTGTACAATGTGTTATAATTCTAGTAATATTATCGTCAATAAATAAATTTAAGATTTCAATTTGAGACTTTTTTCCACGTGCTTCTTTTCTAGGGCCAGGAAGATGGGTTATAATATTATGTGCACGTGTACGAACATTTACAGGAGGTTTTATTTTACACCACTTTGTTTTTCCATCTTTTCCTATGTAAAAATTATCGGCATTTTCACGGACCTCGTCTATCTCGGAATCAGTTGCCTCTTCTTCAGAATTGGTATCGTGATCACTTCTAAGTACAATATCCTCATCTGAATCACTATCCTCTCCAAAAGATTCTTCGTCACTACTAAAATCATCGAACCAATTTTGAATTATATTTTCTTCTAACGTCCTCTCGAGTCTCAGTCTTTTATTAATTGACATATTAAACTAAATAAATAAAAATGTGACCCAACTATTGATTTTATATTGTTATTTATTATATATTTTTACCTGAGAGATTCCGAATATTTTATTGCAAAGAAAGTCGCGTGGTGGACACTTGTCACCCAATACGATAAATAAATTTATATAACAGTTCCGAACAACAGCACTTCGGTAAATAAGTCAAAATACGTTTCACGTATGTCTAAATGAGAGGTACTAAAGATAACAAAGTCGTAAATTAAATTCGATAAGAATAATCTATTTTTAAAATATACTGTAATATATCTGTCAACCGCGCGCCTAACGTAGGGTTAAGAGGATGTCAGCGCACTATTTGTTTTCTCTCTCTAAGCCTACGCGCAACATGTACAAAACGCATTAGCGCAGAATCATTTTTTCTATGTATTTAAGTAATCTTAGGGTAAAATCACCTATTACAAAAAAGATAAAGAATACTATTTTTGAGGGAATGATATATCGATTTTATATTTTATTGTTATTTGACTTTGTATTCGACTTTCAAAATAAAATAAAAATGTTGTAAATTTAAATTATATTTAAATTGTTTTGACAAATCGATATGTCATTCTCTTAAAAATATTATTCTTTATCTTTTTTGTAATAGGTAATGTTACTCTAAGATTACTTCAAAACATAGAAAAAATGATTCTGCGTTAATGCGTTTTGTACATGTTGCGCGTGGGCCAGAGAGAGACAACAAATACTGCGCTGATATCCTTTTAAGGGGATAATATTATTGCATATTGCATACTGACCGCTTCTAAGGAGTTCAGTATAGGCAATTTTCTATTGGTGTGCATGCGGGTCGTGTAAATGTGTGCGTAGTAAGTAATCATTAGTGTGAGTGACTGTGTGTAAATAAATAGCGAAGCGCATCCGCAAGTGCACGCACATATCAATAACAGCATTTTACACGCTATATTACAAACGTGAATTTTAGTGAAACACTGAAACTTGGTTTCATATTTCCAATAATTTATTTATTTATTTATTTAATATATAAACGCCAAACGGCAATTTTAAATTAACAGATTAAGTTTAAATTAATAGATATAACAATAATATAATAATACAAATACAAATACACACAAAATTAGAACATATGGAAAAACACAACATAATATAAACTAAACGGTAAGACCTTAATTTAGTTATATAAAACTATAATAAAACATATTTATAACAATATTATTTAATTATTTATTAAAATCAAAATTGAGATTGTTCAGAATACGAAGCATTCTGTGCAAGGGGTGATTATGTCCATATAATGTATTGTGAGTTGGAACTTGGAAGAGTGCGTGATTTCTGGAGAAGAAGGAAGGGATACGAAAACATATTTTAGAGAGGAGATCGGGTGCATCAATGGTGCCACCTAGGAGCGAGGTTATAAAGCGCTCATCAGCATCTTGTCGACGAGTTGACAGCATTGGTATTCCCAATGAACTGCGAATTAAGGAATAGTCATGCGTAGGGTGAGGTATCTTCATTATGTAGGCGATGTAGTAAAGAAATCTATTTTGTACACGCTCGAGTCTTAGTTCGTCTTTAGCTAGGTAGGGATGCCACACCACCACACCGTATTCTAATATAGAACGTACTAATGAGAAGTATAATGTGCAGAGACAACGAGCAGAAGAAAACTGATTAGTATTGCGTTTAATAAAACCCAATACTTTTAAAGCTTTACCTACAGTGACATTTATATGATGCTCAAAATTTAATGATGGTGAGTAATGTATACCAAGATCTTTATAGAGGAAGACACGGTTAAGAGAGGTGCCATTAAGAGAATAGTTGTGGTGGATAGGAGATCGCTGTCTAGAAAACGACATAACATGACATTTGCTTATATTAAGACTAAGACCAATTGAGTACGCCCAACTTGAAAAAATATCTAGTTCTGACTGTAGGATATGACATTGATTGAGATTGTCTATTTTAAGGAATATTTTTATGTCATCAGCAAAAAGAAGGAGTTTAGCCTTAGTGATCCATTTGGTTATCGAGTTTACAAACAGGATAAATAAAAGAGGACTAAGGTGGCCTCCTTGAGGGACTCCAGATGGTATCACAGCTAACTCCGAAACAGCATTTTTGATTTTTATGAATTGTTTTCTACCTGTGATGTAAGAGTGTAACCAAGATAGTAGGGGATTCCCAATGCCTAAAGACTTAAGCACCATTATAAGGCAATCGTGGTTCACTGTGTCAAATGCTTTATTAAAGTCTGTAAAGATTACATCAACCTGACCTCTGTGTTCGATAACTTCTGATAAATAGGAAGAGAAGGCAACACCACTTGTTACGGTAGATTTATGCGATCTAAAACCATGCTGCTCACTTATAATAAGATGATTAAGACTACGCTTTATTTTGGAGTATACAATCGATTCAAATAATTTACCAATATGTGGTATTATAGAAATTGGTCTGTAGTTTTGGATATCAGAAGCGTCACCAGATTTCAGAACAGGTGCTATAGAGGATATTTTCCAAACCTTAGGAAAAATACCTAAATCTAATGAACGCCTGAATAATAAATAAACTGGATAAGCGATAGAAAAACGACAATTGTACAAGCATTGAGCGGATATGTCATCTGGGCCATTAGAGTAAGTATTTTTTAGCGATTTAAGAGCGGAAAAAACATAGTCGACAGTAAACGTTATATCGGAAGGGAGTTCATAGGATAAGTTATCAGATGAGCTAGTAAATGGTGGAAGTTGGAAAGCTGGGGAGTTAAACGTCGAGGAGAAATGAGTTGAAAACAGATTAGCTGATTCAGTTGGAGTATTTGAGGCAATATTACCGAGATGGAGTGATGACCGAATTGGAGGTTTCTGTTTTAGATAAATT
The DNA here is from genome assembly GCA_008086715.1 of Sitobion miscanthi. NCBI lineage: Eukaryota > Metazoa > Arthropoda > Insecta > Hemiptera > Aphididae > Sitobion > Sitobion miscanthi. The sequence continues at coordinate 4,582,371 of CM017803.1, forward strand.
ACAAATTTCCAGAATTTGGAGGGGGAAGATGATAGGGCCTCCTCGGTATGCCTAATATGAGTAGAGTAATCAACTTTTGACTGACGTTTACATTTTGCTCTATATTCAGAGAAAACAAGATAATCAGATATCGACTTGGTTCGCTTATAAACTGCATGGGCTTTCTTCTTGGTTATTATAAGATTTTTGAGAATGGTGGATGTCCATTTAGGAAATTTAGAAGGTGAAAAAACTTTGATGGGAACAAACTTATTTATAGAGTTTAGAAGTGCATCGTTAAAGACAACAGCAGAATCATCAACAGAATAAAGCGAAAAAGTATTTTCCCAATCAAACGATCCTAGATAATGGAGCATGGATTTATAATCAGCCGATTTATAATCACTGTATTTATGTGTGTCTTGAGCAGTTATCGGAGTTGGAAATGGAAAAGATACAAACAAAGGTGGGTGGTAAGAATCCGGAGAAACGATTGGAGTGTTGGCAAGTTGGACAGTAGGTGTGTCAAGACTAGAAAAGACAAGGTCAAGAAGGCATCCTCGGGCATTAGGCACTTGATTGAGCTGGTAAAAATTATAGTACGAGAAAGAATCGACAAGATGTGTAGAAGTGTTCGACATGGTGCCAGATGCGAAAAGACCTTGGTTGCTATTAAACCATTTAATAAGAGGTAGATTATAGTCGCCACAGAGAAGAATATATGTAGGGTTGGTAGATGATATTAAGTGTTCGATAGAGCTGGTATGGGCCTCAAAATCTGGGAGCGTGGACATAGGTGGTAATTACTGCACCTATAAGAATTTTAAATGAATTAATAGACAGAAGGGTATATACTTGCTCGAGCGTGTTGAGGTTTGTACAGATAAGAGATGTTTTAATATAAGACATGATCGCAATGAGAACACCACCTCCTCGTGAGTAGTTACTGTTAAGATAATTTCTGTCAACCCTGAAGATTTGATAGCCAATGAGCCCAAGTTCAGAGTCATGGACGTCAGAAGAGAGCCATGTTTCTGTGAGGATAATAACATCATAACAAATAAAAAAGGGAATAGAACATCTAAAATTGCTTAATTTAGTTTTTAACCCACGGACATTTTGGTAGAAAATGTTTAAACTATTTAGATTACAATTCAAATGATTATTATTTTTAAAGCGGTTTACAAAATCAAAAAATTCAGTAGATGTATTAACAGATAATTTACAAAGATAACATGAAGCCAGGGTACCAAATGAAAACATTGAGGATCGATGAGATATGATGATGATTAACTGACGTCACCACAGGTCTCTAGGTGGTTCAAGCTGGTTAGTTTTTTGCAAGGGTGACATGACGATGAGCAGTATGGTTTAATCGAAAATCCTCCCAGATAGCAAATGGGTAATGATAATAATATAATATTATTTTGTTTACATTATAAATAATATTATTACAAAAATAATGTTATAATTATATCATAATTACATAATTAACATAATATTTTTTTAAGTAATCTATTAATACTATTATTTTAATAATTTTTATATACGGCATTAATAACGTTATTTAAAAAATATTATAATTAAGTAACTACTATAAAACTATTATAATATTTTTACTGTAATTATTTAGTAATAATATTTTATTGTTTTTAATATACTGTAATATTAATATTATTTTAAATACAGTATAATAATGCAAGTATAATATTTTTGTTTATATAATAATTATTAATTTATATACATATGTATAGTTATTATTATTATTTATATATGTATATAAATAGCTGTGCTATATATATATATTTTTTTTTGTACTATATTATTAATTATTATATATCCAGTGCTAGACATTATTATTGTGAGGGGACGCAGTTGGATACTTATTACTAATATATAATTTTAAGGGAAACGCACGGCGGATGCTTCATCATCTAATTATATTATCTGCATTTTTATTTTTTATCAAAATACAAGAGATACCCTCATAATTATTGTCTTATATAATGGACTATTTCATAACCGTAGATCTACATATTATAAATTATACATTATAAATATATAATAAATTATAATTATAATATTAACTAATTATTAAAAGTACTAAACTATTTTTAATTTATTCACTTTTATTATCCTTTTGAGTTTGTTATTATTTGTAGCTATAATTATATATATAATATGTAATAATATTTTTATTAATATTCGGTAATTAACAGGGGGGATTAACCTCCACCGTTAGTACACCACTGAGTGTAGGTATATGCTTAATACATCAATACTACAAAAAATTATTAGCTAATAACTAATAGGTTTATTGTATATAAATTATTATAATGTAAGGTAATATTACCATCGCTGTTTTGATACACGCCATGTTACCTACCATCAGGGTTGGGCAAGATACTCAAAAAAAAGTATCATGATAGGTACATGCATTTATTGTATCAAGATACAAAATACAAGATACAAGATACATGATACTTTTATATTTCTAATGAAATTTTATTTACTATAAAACTTAAAACGTCTATACTGTCAATACATAAATACTTATATAAAGTCATAATTATGTTAAATAATACAATAAGTCAATTGGTACACATTATAAATTTATAAGTTTATAACTAATACAGTACCTAATACATCAGTATATAATATGAATACACCAAAATTAATAAATCGCATAAAAATTACATCTTTATTATAACTGGTTATGGACTTCTGGTTAAAAATGAATATAAAAACAAAAGTATCTTGTATCTTGTAAGATACTGGTATAAAATATGTATCATGATACAAAGATACAAGATACAATTGTATCATTGATACGTATCTTTGATACTGCCCAACCCTGCCTACCATACATAATATATGATAATTAGAACAACTTGTCATAGGTATACTTATTTTCATTATAAAATTGAATCTTATAAATTTAAATACAAAAAATACAATTATATATTTGTAATATTGAATTATATAAGTGTTCCGATGGAGGAATACCCGAATACTATCATAAATCATAATTTGTATACGATAATGTTGGATATAATATATGTATACCTAGTACCTACCAATATACCCCATGCACATTTTTAAAATTTATCCACATAATAATATTCGTATTCTGTAATAATTTCGTAATATATATAATATAATAGGTATATAGGTACCAAAACACGCAGATATTACACAGTTATATCATATACATGACACGTACAGTACACTATAATAATATATATTATATTGTATAGTCTATAGTAGTATTATTATAGGACAGTGGTCTGTTTCCAGCTGTGGTAGCCAGTAAGAAGGTACGAAAAATATCCGAATGGTTAAAGATTCATATGGTATGGGTACCGGTACACATTACACAAAATGCCAAATTAAATCCGTATACAAATGTAAAATAATATAATACATATAGATATAATGTAGTGCCTTGGCCGTAATGCGTGCGAACGATCGTATATGCATTATGCACGAACAATAAAATTATAATCGTACATCGTATGGTATATAAAATATTATATTTTGCATGCCTGCGTTATGCGATCAACTTTATACTGGAAAAACTCAAATTTCGAAGACATTATTCATGATTTCATGATTTCCATGTATTGTTGTGTTATCAGTATAAACTTATAAATCCCAAACTAATTTATGATAGGTACTAGGTAGGTAAGTTAAGTATTATTATTTATTATGTAATAACATAATACATTATAGTGTTATGATTTACGTATTCGATATTCGATAGTAATATTACAATTCATCAGTGACTCAGTTTTACAGTCCGCAAACGTACGCGCGTTTTTTGGTATCCTTGTGTTCGTATGCGCCGGCCGAGCCATACAATTTATTATTATTTATTATAATATATGAGTATAACATAATAGATTATTCAAGACACCGCTGTGTGTGTCTCGTGCGCTGTGCGGCGTGCGCGGGCCGCGGGGGACTGCGGCGAGTGCGGGACTGCGGACCTTATCGATGTTCGAATATTATTACCGTCTAAAATTAGTGGAAATCCCATGAAGTACAGCGGAAATCGATAAAAATAATATCCCCCCCGAAAACCGACCACAACCGCCGAACATGTAGTGATTACGATTTACAGTTTTACACTGACAGTATTACACTGATTAGCGATTATTATTTATTAGTGAAGACTGAAGAGTGAACTGTGATTGTGAACTTTGTCAACTCATTGACTCTGCGCAGTACAGTGTTTTAAGCCATTAAACGCAATTTCTTGAAAATATCGGTGATCTGGTGAGTACTATTACCTATTATTTATTTAAATTAAAATTATTGTAGTAAGCGTATAGTATAGTCATTAGTCAGTCAATTTAAGTTTTAAACTATTTTATATTGCCTATATTTATTTCGTTTGATCATAGTTTAAACTTTAAGATTCTTACTATACAAAACTGTCCAATGACTGCAGGTAACGCTCAAAATGTATCTTCAAATGTAAATATTTTTAACTGTGATATAATTAGTTATTGTTTAATGTTATAACTAGATGTCATTTTTTTTTATAGTTACCTTTTAATAAAATAAATGTATTGTCTAGTACCTATAATAAATATTAAATTAGATACATAATAATTAATGAAAAACAATTGTTAACATTAATGTTTTAACACTTTAACAGTTGATTAATTTACAAAATATTAAACTAGTATTTTAGAATATTATATATTTTATGGTTATAGATATTATGTTAAAGTGTTGATAAATGAAATGATTATATTTAATTATGTAAATCATAATAAAAAAGAATAATGTAGTTAGTTGGTACGGGGCTTTTTTTCCTATGACGGGGCTTTTTTTTCCAATGAATGTTGTCCGGGGCTTTTTTTTCCTAGATTCATTATTAGGTATCTTCCATGGGTCTGTCATCTTATGTTGAATAATTTTGTACTCAGACCGCAGTTTTTAAATCATTATCCATTATTATATTGAGTCCAACTTAATTTTTCTCAAATCAAATATCTTAGTATCTAGCATGCTGCATGGCGAATGTATTACCTTATACCAATTACATAAAAATATAATTAAAAGATAGAATACCTAATACCAAGTTTATTAAGTACATGTATGATTTGTAGCTGAAAGATTTGTTTGAAACTAGGTTTTATAATATCATGAAGAAATCGGTCCCTCTCAGTAGTCGGACAAAGAGAAGGAAAATTAAAGAAGAGTTAGACTATTTCAATCCTCTTTCAAACACCTACAACCATGATATTATTCCTGAAAAATTATTTTTGGAATCTAATATACCTAATGAAATACCAATTTCTAATTCAAATTCACAAAACTGTCAGGATAATCTTTCATTTACTACAGCAGATAATAGACTTCCAGAAGAATTAAATGAATCACAAAATTTTGATTTCTTTAACCACAAAATTGATTCTCCTTCTATAGATACATCTGACACTGATGATTCTAATAGCTTATCTAGTACATCATTTACAATAAATAATGAATTAGCTCAATGGGCAATACTTTACAAAATTTCTCATATTTCCTTAGATGATCTTTTATGTATTCTTCGAAAACATAAATGTTTTATCACATTGCCTAAAAGAGCTAAGACATTATTACATACCAAACCAATTTCAATAGAAAATATGCGGGTCGTCAATCCTGGTAAATACTACCACTTTGGTCTCAAAAATGGAATTGTTCGTCATTTACCATATTACAATAATTGTATTTTGGAGCAAGAATTAAAAGTTGTTATTGGTATTGATGGGCTTCCCATTCATAAAAGCACTTCTCTACAGTTTTGGCCAATTTTGGCTTACATGAGACCAAAATCTGATCTTGTTTTTCCTGTGGGACTTTACTGTGGAAACCAAAAACCTTCAGATAGCAATGACTACTTAAAAGATTTTGTAGATGAAGCAAAATATTTAGTATTGAATGGTATTAAATTGGAAGATAAGCTATACAAGGTGAAAATTGATGTAATTTGTTGTGATATGCCAGCCAGATCTTTTATTTTAAAAATTAAATCTCATACTGGATATAATTCATGTCCACGATGTGAAATTGAAGGAGAGCGGAAAGAAAATAGAACAGTTTTTCCTTATTGTGAACTACACAATAAACGACCACCAAATAGGACACATAATGGCTATACAGACAAATTAACAAATGATCATCATTTACCCAATACTGATATCTCTATACTTACTGAATTACCTATGTTTGATATTATCAACGACTTTTCTCTAGATTACATGCATATGTTATGTCTTGGAGTGACCAAAAAACTGCTTTTTTTATGGATGAATGGTCCATTAAATGTACGCTTGCCTTCATGGAAAATTAGAGAGTTATCAGATTTAGCTATTAATTTAAAGTCAGACTTTCCATGTGATTTTTCAAGAAAACCAAGAAAATTTGAAGAAGTAGCTCGATTTAAAGCAACAGAATTTAGAGCAATTTTAATATATTATGGTTTTGTTATTTTAAAAGATATTATAACTGATGATTGTTACAAAAATTTTAAGGCTCTTAGCATAGCGATGACAATACTTCTAAGCCCTCATCATGTTTCTTTAAGGCAATATGCTCATGATTTATTAGAATATTTTGTCAAGTCTTTTGAACAAATATATGGCCAAATGTACATGGCACCAAATATTCATGGCTTACTTCATTTGGTGGATGATTATGATAGATTCGGACCTCTTGATAATTGTAGTACGTTTTCGTTCGAAAATTATATGAAAGTACTAAAGAGTATGATTAGAAAGCCTCATAAACCATTGGAACAGGTTATAATACGATATAATGAGGGAGAAAAATCAACCAGTAATTTAAAAAAAAGATGTAATATTATAAACAATAATGAAGGATTATTATTAAGACCACATAACAAAGGACCTCTGATAAATGGTTTAGTGACAAATCCACAGTTTAGTACATTAGTTTTGGGATATTACAAATTAAAAACCAATGTAGATGCAGATTCATATTTTTGTACAATTAATAATGAAATTGTTAAATTAATTAATATTGCACATTCAACAAACACTGGTAATATAGTTTTAATTGGCAGAAAGTTTAAGGAAAAAACAGATTTTTATGTTCAGCCTATTAAATCATCACATTTAGGAATTTTTTCTGTTAAACATTTGTCTAAAAATTTAATGTGCTGGAATGTTAAAGATGTTAAAAAAAAAGTTATAGTTTTATCTTACAAAAATGAACAGATTGTTGTACCCCTTTTGCATGACATTTAGAACTTAAGAATTTATTTAAAGTAAATTTTAAATTTTTTTTTTTTATAATATGTATATAATATGTAATCATTCTTAGTTATGTTGATAAACTTATTAATTTTTTTAAATTTAAATGTTATATGTATAAATAAATTAGGTGTACCTATTAATAGTAACTAAATGTAAATATAAATATGAAGATAAGAAAATATGTGAATTGTATGATTTTTGGCTGGTGATTTAAAATATAATAGGTACCTATATTTTTTCATATTAATATTAAATGTTTACTTTTATTTATAAATAAATAAATATAAAGTAGGTGTTAAATTTAAAATGTATAAATTTAGTAGCTTATTGTAATAATAACATCTATAAAAACAAAATATGCTAATATTACTATTATTACTGATAACAGTTAGAACCACTTTTAAATACTTTTAATAACTACATTTTTTCAGAGTTTGTACAAATATGTGGTCAATAGTAGTATTTGAAAATGAAAATACTATCGAAGTTGTTCCAGCACACTGGGTTAAAAATAATGTTTGTGCCTGGCCCAAAAAAGATGTCAAGAAAAATGTTGAACGAAGAGTATTAGCCAACAAATTTGATTTCAACTATTTTGCATCAAGAACTTTAAAGAAAAATATTGGTGAATATTGGCTGTTATAATTTTTCACTAAACCTATTATAATTTATAATTTTTCATACTTTGAAGTAAATTAGTTTAATTTTGATTAGTACCTATAATAAAACAAGCCATTTTTCTAAATATTTTATTTCTAAATATATTTCATAATTCCTTATTTTAATTATTATTTTTTAGCTACTCTAACAGAAGCCAGAGCGAAACTAAAAAAGGCCGAGCATACTTCAGACTTATCTACTTGTGATGATGAGATTTCAAAATCTCGTACAAACAAATCAAAAGTATTAGATCCTCCAACGTATTCCTACAACAAAAGTATATTAAAACTTTACTACTCATTTTATTTATTTAATTTGTTAGTTGAAGTAACTACTTAACTACTGTGACTACAGTATATTATTAGGTTATGCTTTACAACAGAGCATGTGAATAAAATCAATACATTCTTTTGTTACACTCAGTACCTAAAATAAAAATATGATTGTATTGAAATACTTATCATTTATTTACACAATTCATGTACATTTTATAATTAATAGATCTTATACATAATTGTACAGGTATTTCACCCAAATCTAATGCTACAACAAATCATACTCAAGAAACTATAACAAATAGTCATAGCTTAGATCGTCCAACATTTAAAGAAAAGAAAAACTCTTATAGTATTAATCGTTCATCTTTTAGTCAATTAGGTATATTGTAATTCATTTTTATAAATTAAATATGTTAATGTTCATACACATTGTTTATTATAAATGTTATAGATGTTGAAAGCAAGGAAGGCCATAAAAAGAAATATGAATCAAACTATCAAAATGCAAGTTATAGTTTACCTTTAAAAGCAAAAAGAAAGCTTTTTGATAGAAACTCATTCAGTCCTATTCCAGGTATTTTAGAAAATTCAAATATAACACTAATTTACTTGTAAAAAGATATATTTCAGTTTTACTCTGTGAAATTATTTAATTTAATTGTATTTATCCTTACATTAATTATAGCATTACCTCGAGAGCATAATATTAATACATCAAGTAGATATAATCATCAGTCTGATGTAAATAATTCACCCGTGTCGGTTACTTCTATCAAAGGTATATAAGTATGAAATTATAATTTATTTAATTGATTTACTTCACTTCTATAAAATTTAAAATATACATCTTTATTGATAATTTTTTGTATGTCAGGTTCCTCAGTTACACCTAAAAAACATGATTTGTTTAACTTATCTCGGAGTGAATCTGAAACATTGTCTAGTCCAAAAATTGGTAATTGAAATAATTTTTTAAATAAAACTGAAATTATAAATGTAATATTTATAGGCACACAAATTATTCTTATACTAATATATATATAAATATTATATTTATACAGTAGAGCCTAAAAGAGCCCTGAGTACTGAAATTATCCACACGTCGTCATCTCCTTTTAAAGTTTCCAAAGTTGTACAAGATGATACAAGTGATTACCCGAATTATGAATTATTAGACTTAGCTGGTAATAAAACTTAGCTATTCATACAATATTATTCTTATGTATTAAAATATAATGTTGACTTATAATTTTGTGTTATTTAAAATGAAGTTGAAGTTCTTTAAATTTGTTTACATATATCAATTTACAGTCATCTTTTAAAAAAGTGTCTAGTAATAATACACAAAACAAACAATTAAAAAGTAACTGCTTAACACAAACTTCTGAATCAAATGGTAATATCAATAATGGTCTATACTTCAAGTATATTAACTTCTCTGTAATAAATCTTATACTAAAAGAGCATATATTTTCATGTTTGTTTCAGATGTAATGAATAAAATTTTAAGAGTTGTGTTAAAAATAAAATATGATGTAGAGGCAATTGCTCAAAATCAACTTCAGATGGACAAAATTTTAACTGACACTGTACTTCAAGCAAAAGAAAATGAAAATAATTCTGAAGAATTATTTGAATATGATTCATTTCTACCGATTGAAAATGAAGATCAATTAGATGAATTTGAGACTAAGTTGCAAAACAAAAATTTTAGAAGGAACATTGTAAGTAATTTTTTAGAGTATATAATATAATATTATAAATTTTTAATATATTTTTATATAGTTATAGATTAATATGTATATTGATATGACTAATATTTATATTCGTTATTATGTATTGTGTGTCACATAGGTTAATGGTCTCAAACGTTTAGCAAAGAAGACATTAACAGGAACTATAAGGCAAATGTTAAGAAAAATTTTTGAGGATGATATTTTGCAAATGTACAGCTTTGTTGGACAAAAAAAGAAAAAGATTTTTTCTTCTTTAGGCTCATGCTCTATAATTATAGGTAAGAAATTATGTTAAGATTATGTGAAAATATTGTGTTATAATTTACAAGTTTGTTTATTAAATATAGTTAATAGTTATAGGTTCACCAATTGCAGTATAGTGATAAACTTACAATTATTAATGCAGTAATTATTAACTCCTGGTTGTGGTATTATTTTACTTTCTATAAAAATACATTTCTAATAGTTTGAAACATATTTTAAGTAAAAATAACTTTATTAGTGAATTAAATAGTTTTTTTTCCCTTTCGTAATAATGTTGAAATTTCTGTTAAATTATTTTCTAAATGAAGATATTTTTAAACAACTATATTTAATTAAATTACTTAAATAAATTGAATATGACATAGTTATATTAGGATAGTTTTTTCAATTTTTTTTTTTTTTTTTTATGTTAGACCTATTAATTTTGTAAATATTATTATGTTTTTGAAATATATTTAAAATGTTTAAATGATCTTGATAATCTATATATAAGCTCTTAAAATATATTTCTTAATTTGAAAAAAGCACTACTTTTGAATAAGTAATTTTTTGCATAGAACCATTAGAACTTTTAAATTATCACTATTTGTTATTTTATTAATAAAATATGATTATCTATTGTTTTCCATGTTAGAAGCTGTAAGAAAAATTAAAGCTTTCGAAAATGCAACAAATTCTGAAATAGAGGGACCAATGAAAATTTACTTAGCCGGTGCAGCATTCAGAAAGAAAAAAATATTGTAGTGTGCTCACTTACAATTTTATGTACATTGAATTTTTATAGTTGCTATATATTTAATAAAGACAAGCATTATCATATTTCAAATAGTTTTTTTTATTATATTATTTATTGTTTGTCCATCTATATCTACTTATTATTTTGTATTTTACTATAGGTAATTAACTGTTATTATTATTTTCTTGAATATTTACATAATAATAATGTCAGAGAGTATAAAGTGTTTTTAAAGTGATATAAACTGCTAGTACACATCATCATTATATAACTTATAACAGTAACTAATACAAGCACAGGTACTATATAATATAATATGAATATATTATATTATATTAATTGAATATCATAAATTAGTATTGATGAAAGTTCATTAAAAAGATTAAAAAGAAGGATTGAATTCCACTATGGTAAGTTTGTCCTACAACCAGGGGCGGATAGGCTAAATTAATGTTACTGGGAAATGTATGATAAAATGTGCAATTTTCATTATCTATAAAATGATTATTTATTAGGTATAATAGGTTAGTAAGTTACATAATATATTATATTAGTTCGGCCCTGTGTGGCTGTGTATATTTTTAAGTATTAAATATAGCGCCTATATCAAACTCTGTAATTATAATAGTGTATAAAAAAAAAGCTTATGGAGAGGATGGCCTACCGGGATTTGTCTGGTATTCCGGGGGGCCTATCCGCCCCTGCCTACAACTGATTTGAAAATTGGAAAAGTAGTTACAGAATCATTTTAAATCCAGTTTTTTAGCTATAAAGTAATGTACTAATAATATTTGAATAATGTTTTTTAGCTATTAAAAAAATATTATGTTTGTATTATTATAATACTATTATATATGGGACGTTATAAAAATAATTAAACCCAGGCCAAAAAATAATACTAAAATATTATTAAAACAATATTTTAATGGCGCTATACTTAAAATGTAATGATAAAAAAATATTAGTCATTTCAAATGTAATTAAATAATAATGTTATTATGTTGTAATTTTGCTATCTGGGCTTATTTGCCTGGACAATGGAAGGAACGCCGTTGAAATGTCTGACCACTATTATTATTATTTTCTCCGTTCTTCCTACGCTGTTCCAAATCTGCATAAACCTGACGTACTTGTTGCCGTTCCATTAATGTACGATCACGAACAACAGACACCAATAATGGTGGGCCGGTAGCAGCACGAGAGCGCATACCGGTTACAAAGTCCTTAATGAATTGTTGGGAAGTGATCTTCGATGAAAATATGACTGTTAATGGGCGAGGGTTCTTACCAATAGTACGACCCAACCTGATCATCTTCACATCTGCAGGCAGAGACATAGCAAGTGGTAGAATGGACTCAGACAGATGCTGTAGGTCATCAGATAAACGTTCAGTTGGTATAGTAGCAGAAGATTCAATAAGTCCGTGGACGATGGCATTAAAAGAACATTTTTCTCTTTCTGATAGTTCTTGAAGAAGCTGAGGAATATTGTCTCCAGATGAAGAGGGCAATTTACCCACGTCAGATTCAATGACACCGATCCTATTGTTGAGAGTAGAAAGTTCGTTACGAAGAGAGGTATTGTCTGCTCTTACATCAATAATTTGTGAAGCTAGAGAGTCAACACTAGCTTGAAGTTCACAAAACTTTTTATTGAATGAAAGGGATAGATCCTTACATTGAGCAAGAGTAGCATCCTGAGTTTTACGCATGGCCGAAATTACTCGATTAAATTCTTCAGATGATAGTGGGGTGGGTGAAGGCGGAACTGAAGACTTGGCAGATCTGAGCAACCTTTGCTGGTCAGAGACTACAGGTGAATTAAGATTATCCGATGACATAGTAGAATTTGTGGCAGATAAAACTCCTTAAATGAAAAGAGATGCAAGACAAATAGCAGTAGTAATTAAACGCCTTGAATAATCAGTTAAAGCAAAATAGTCTGATTCCAATATAAACGATAACGTAATTAGGATGACCTTGTCACGTGCCACGAACAAAATGAAGATAACGAGAGTAATAATACAAACGTGTATACGTGTGCACTGTGCTGTAATGAGCAGCAAACGTCGATAAGATGTATTAAATATAAATTTACCTTCACTTTTGAACAAAAGGAAAACGGCCTTAAATGGAAATATATTAAACAGACTGACTCAACACCGACACCAGTCTGTACGCGAACTTTTTATAATTTTTTGGACTTAAGAATGAAAAAAAACTGACTATTATATCCGGTAAAAACAAAAAGAGAGCACGGAGCTAATTAATGTGTGTGTAAAACAGATTATTGTAAATAATTTATTATAATTTATTATAATATAGCTTACTGAGTGACATTACAGTATGAACACCTATTATACAAATTGAAGAGAAGAAGTTTATCTAGGCTTGTATAGGAGTCGATTTTCAATATTTTATTTTCAAAGTCCAATATTTAACTCTAAAAACTTGTGATATTTTACTTTTTCAATTTGAATTATTGAGTTTGGTAATTAAAATACTTAAAATTGACTTTTAAACAGGCATAAATTAACTTCTGTTCTTCAATATTGATAATAGGTGTATTTACTCTCAAACCGCTCAATAAACCATATTATTGAAAATACAAAAGTACATTTTCATAGAATTTTTCAATGCTATTCATACTCCTTAATGTACTAGATTATATGTTACAGTTTAAGTGTTGAATCAGTTAGCTTATGAAATAACTAGGTGGTTCATGAATTACCTACGAATGTTAGTTAAAGTATGAAATAATACATGCAAATTATACTTTAACTAATTATTTTATACATTTTCTGGCATCACTTCGTTAATGTGTCAAATTGTACAAAATATCATGTACAATATCGTTATTTTACTATCCAGTATAATAATAAATCAGATAAGACTGACGTCTTTGTTGTCGATGACCGCAATGTTCATGTACGTTTATCGTGTCATTATAAGATTATCGTTATAGGTACATGTATTATAATATTATTAAGATTGTCAATAAAATTGGTTAGGTTTAAAGTTTAGTAAGTAATAGTTTTACAGTCACCCATGTTCACTGTTGCTTCATCTGTCTCCTCACCATTATTTTAAGTATTTGTCAACGCGTATATTTTATCTTCAATAAATTGTAAAAACCGGATTTTGTCGTATTATCGCTCGCGATATTGAGCACTATGTAATATAAGAGTATAAGAAGAAGTCTAGTGTCAGTATGCGTTCGACTGCCAATCGCTACGTAAATAAAAATATATTATTACAAAATAAACCAACTATATTCTTATATTCTTACATTAATAAAATTACATACAGTCCACAAATTTAAATTCGTAATTTAACATTGGTCCTTCGACCAGGATAAAAGGAATCGGCGATATTCGTGAATGACAGTCAAAATTAAAATTCGCACAGTATGTATTAAAGATAAAACGTGTGTAAAATAAGTGCGTGCGTGAAATACTCAAATAAAATATAATCAGCCGTTAATCCATTCGTGTATCAGAATAACGGTAAGGTTGTCGAAAGGAGAAAAATATTGGACATACCAATCCAACTTCAAAGGAGGAAAAATCTGGTAAGTCGTATCCATATTATTTTAAATCCACTCCTTCCTAAAATAAACTATTAGGTTTTTTAAAAAAAAAAAAAAAATAATAATAATATATTAAGTCTGAAGGACATGCCCGAGTTAGGTGCCTTGAAAACCCGTAGAGGTCAATTAAAGGCCAAGCTAACAAGGTTTATAAATCACCTAGCAAATGTTGACAAAAATGTTGAAATAAATCGGACAAAATTGAGGTGCCGTCGGGAAAAGAACGAGGATGTTTGGCAAGAGTTTGAACAGGTACAAAGTGCAATCAAGCTGTTACTAAATGATGAAGAAAATGAAGAAACAACGAACTACCGCGTGGAATTTGAGGATGCATATTTTAATGCCATTTCATTATGCGATGATTTAATGTACGACAGAAGTAATGAGCAAATCGAAAATCAAGGTAACGCCGACGTTAGGCGTAATAGTAACATGCTTGTTCCGGTTCCACAGGTGACGGCAAGTAGCAGTGGTGGATTTTGTTGCAATAATTCTAATGCACCAATACAACTAGCGGCGATAAGTCTACCGACATTTTCGGGTATCTATAGTGAATGGCCTACATCAGGGGTCGGCAATCTTTTTTGATGGAAGAGCCAAAAGTTACAATATACAAAATTTTTCAGATTTTAAAGAGCCACTAAAAATGTTAGTAGTTTTTTAAATATAATTTTATTTTTAAATTTTAATAGACATAATAATAACAAAATTAATTATTATAATATAATACATTTATAATAAAAAAAACAGTTTTTAATAATAGAGAAACACATCAATGGGAGCAATGGCTTTGCATGTCTTTTGAAAGGTCTTCTAAATTTGGCTCATAACTTGTTGTTTTAAGTTTCAAGCACGACTCTAGATTTTTATTTGTTAGTTGGCTTCTTACTTTATTTTTTATTGTATTCATGCAAGAGAACGCTTGCTCACACGAATATGTTGACCCAAAAATTGCAAGCACTCCAAATGCCAACTTTTTCACTTCACTGTAGCATTCTGGAAGACTATTCCATGCGTCGAATATAAATTCCTCTATTCTCGGCATTTCTTTTAGAGCTGTCCACTTTTTCTGCGCGACGTGCATGCATTTCTGAACCTCCAATTCTTCCAACTTACTCTTGAGTTCTATGAACTTGTCACTCCACAGGTCTTTGTTTTTTAAATCCAGCAATTGCATTTGAAACGATCCAGCATCAATTTCAAATGGTTCAATGTTGATCTCATGGGTGTTTGTGTTGAGAGGATTTACTATAAATGCGAGAGTACTTTTGTTTGTTTTGAATTGCTCGGATCTTTTGGCGAATTCATCCTTCATTTTTTTTATAATTATGCAAAAGTAATTAATGTCAATATTTGCATTGGTTTCATCACGATATTGCTTCAGATTTCTAAAAT
Organism: Sitobion miscanthi; assembly: GCA_008086715.1. Taxonomy (NCBI): domain Eukaryota; kingdom Metazoa; phylum Arthropoda; class Insecta; order Hemiptera; family Aphididae; genus Sitobion; species Sitobion miscanthi. The sequence goes on from CM017803.1 coordinate 4,598,285, forward strand.
AAAGTAATTTACCGCTCTCTATGTCTTCACTAAAAATTAGTAATTTTTTTTCGAAACAAACCACTTCTTCCAGCAAGGCATATGCTGGGACTCCCTTTCCTTGTAGTTTTATATTTAGCTCATTTAGTTTCATTGTGATATCTACCATGAAGTTGAATTTTTGTAACCATTTGTCTTCTTCCAATTCGGGATGGTCAATGCCTTTTTCATTGAGGAATGTTTTTATTTCTCTCAAGCACGAAGCAAAACGTTTTAATACGTTACCTCTGGAAAGCCATCGTACTTTATTGTGTAAAAGCAGGTCAGAATACGGACTATCTATTTCTTTAAGGAAATCTTTAAACTGTCGATGGTAGAGTGCTTTTGCCAAGATGCTGTTAATAATTTTAATTACTAAGTTCATGACCTCAACTATTTCGGCCGGAAATGTTTGGGCACAAAGCGCCTCTTGATGAATTATGCAGTGAAATGTTAGGATTTCGTGGTTAATTTTTGTCTGAAGAATCGATATTGCCCCTTTATGTATTCCTGTCATACTTCTGGCTCCATCAGTTGCTATGGAAACGATTTTATTTAAATTTATTCCATTGTCTTCCAGGCATTTTTGCACAGCATTTGCTATATCTTCCCCACGAGTTTGTCCAGAGAGCGGTAGCAACCCTAGCAGTTCTTCTTTTGGACCTTGGGACGACATATATCTGACAAAAAGGGAAACTTGTGCCGTATCTTTTATGTCACAAGACTCATCTATAGTAAGTGATAAGGCAGAAGCTACTTGAATGTCTCTCACTTGCATATGTGTTACATTTGAAGACATTTTTGCAGTTCTATCTTGTACTGTTTTAGCTGATAAAGGCAAATCTTTGATTTTTTCATGATTTCGTCTTTGTTTTTGAAATCACGAAACAGTTCATCAGATGCACGTATGAAACAATCTTTGACGTACTCACCATCCGAGAATGGTTTCCCTCTTTTTGCAATTTCTAGTGCTACTGCAAAGCTAGCCTGATTTACGTTATTTGAAGATTGCGTCCAGTTATTTAGCAAGGAACTTGACTGCTGTTTTGTTTTTTAAGCTCATCTACAGCTTTTTTTCGTGTGTCACCGATTGGATATCTACTAGAAAATTGGGTATGTTTTGTATTAAAGTGTCTCTCCAAATTTGACTTTTTATTGTGCGCCAGCTTTTCGTGACAAATGAGGCAAGTCGGAGGGCCATCTGTGTTGCATATGAACGCAAAGGACTCCGTCCAATCTTGATGAAAATCTCTATTTTCTTCAGTTCTTTTCCTTTTTTTATTAGATGCCATAATGACGCTGAAATAATGATTTTTAAATTTATCTATTGTATTTTATTATATTACATGTGTACACACCTTTCAAAAAATAATTTGCTTCTTAATAGTCTCTTCTCTATAATGAAACAATGAGCGAAAAAATAAAATATAGTGACGATACAGCCAAAAACCAGAAATTAAATTAAATTAAATTAACACGCACATGCAACGTAACGTCATCTGCGCTGTACGACTGACTGACGGATGTCAATTCGTCGAACAAAATAAGTCGTAAAATGATATCGTATTATTTTGGACTTTGTTCACGTTGTTAACTTCTTGTGACGGCGTATGACTAATCACTAATTAGTTTTAGATAGCATCGCGATATTAGACTCTATAATAAACATTTTACAGCGATAAACTGTACTCCATGCGGGCCCTATCAAATTGTATAATATGTATTATTTCATATTTCCAAAAGCAACAAAAATAATATACTTTTTTTTATAAAATATTGTTTTTGAACATAAAATATTAATTTTTGTGTGTGTAGCTGGAGAGCCGCCACTTTAGACTAGTGATGTTAAACTGTGACAAATATTTATCACACTGTGAATTTGCTACTGTGATAATAAAAATCACAGTGAAAATAGCAGTGATTGCTACTTTGTCCATTAATCCGTTATCACGAATGTAGTAGGCAGTAGCAGTTGACTGCTATATTTCACAAGTAGTGATATTATTTACTGTGAATTGCGATAATAAATCGTATTATTATTGAGATATTATGTTAAAAACATATGATTATGTTATAGATATTTTACGACGAGTATAAATAAAAAAGAACGAAGTATTATTAAGAGGACGCAACACCCTGCGTCTTCGTCTCATTTACGTAGTGTTGTTACTTTGTTAGCTTTAATATTAGAGTGAACTTACCTATTATCAAACTCTAAGACAAGAACATTATCTGTATGTTCTCGTCGGTTTTTTACGGTTTTTTAATTAATAAGCGAGCTAGAAGTTTTTTAAAATTGAAATATCGTAAAAACCGACGAGAAGACACAGATAATGTTCTTCCTTTTGAGTTCGAAAATAAATAAGTTTAATGAAATAAGCTAATAATACTGGTTCCACGACAAAATATCCCGGTAAAAATATCCCGGTCAAAATATCCCCGACAAAATATCCCTAAACCAAAATATCCCCGACAAAATATTCCATGACAAAATATCCCGCGTAAAAATATCCCCGACAAAATATCCCCGACAAAATATAATATAATAGCTGTTGCGATTAGAAGTAATAATCGCACTTTATCTAATCTAGTAATAGGTATTCGTTATTTTGATAATGGTATTATAGTGTCATTTTATATCATTACCTACGTCCTACAGTGCGTGTCGTGAGCATTTAACAGTCTTAAATCAAAATTTTAAGCAACAATTTTTATTTAATTATAAAATGCTAGAATTTGTTAAAAGCCAAAAAGGCAATAATTTACTAATATTTGAAGGATATTTATTCAGTATACACCGAAAGAGTGAAGAAAAAATAATTTGGCGTTGCACTGAGTATAAAAGAAAAAAATGTTTGACAAGATGTTACACAACCACAGACGACGAATCAGGTTTGTTGATTTATGATTAAATTTTAGGACGTGGATATAATAATATATATTATAATAAATATATAATAATAAAATATAAGAACTGTCGATACCATTGATCTTATAATATTATATGTGTAATCAACAAAACCCTTCTTAAACCATGTGTAAAAATATATTACGGTTTTATCAGATTTTTAAGTAATATACAATTGATGACAATTGTAAAACGAATACTGCTCTTACGATTAATCTCAATAGGCCTGGATATAATAATATTATATTGTCATATATTGTCAAAATTTTTTCGTAGGGGAATTTCTTGGTAAGAGAGGAGATCATGAACACGCTCCAGATGCAGCCGGATTAGAATCAAAGAAGGTAATAGAACGAATAAAAAAAGCTAGTGATTCTAATCAGACAACAAGAAATATTATAAGCGAGGCATTTTCTCAGTCATCTATGCCAATTGCAGCTAGGTTACCTTCAACTGTTGCGCTTAGTCGAACAATTCAACGTTCTCGAAATCGAAATAATGTACCTCCACCCAACCCTGTAACTGTTGATTCTTTAGTAATACCTAGCGAATACACATTAACTCTAAGTAATTTACCTTTTTTGCTATATGACAGTAAAAATAATGAAAATTGGGATATTAATAACAGAATATTGATATTCACAACAAATGAAAATTTAAATATACTGAATGACTCCGAAATATGGTTCGCAGATGGAACGTTTAAATCTGTTCCCAATATATATAACCAACTGTATACTATTCACGGTAATATTGACTGCACTGTATATCCACTTATATATATATTAATGTGTAGTAAAAACGAAAATAGTTATTCCGAAGTACTAAATCAAATTAATATACTCAAACCAAATTTACAACCAAAGGCTATTGTGATAGATTTCGAACAAGCATTTATAAAATCATTTAAAGAATTATACACTGATGTTAAAATACATGGATGTTTTTTTCATTTTACCCAGTGCTTATGGCGAAAATTGCAATCGTGTGGATTAAAGAATAGGTATTCTACAGACGCAATATTTTCCCACGAAATAAAAAAATTATCGGCTCTCGCTTTTGTACCCGTTGATAATGTTATTTTTGGGTGTGGTACAATCGGCCGACAGACATTTGGTCGACAGACATTTGGCTGACACGCAATAGGCCGACATACTAAATGGCCGACAAATTTATAGGCCGACACGCATTAGGCCGACATATTAAATGGCCGATTAAGTAATTTTATGTTGAGATAGGTAAATTATGCACACACACAGATATATATATATAGGTGATACTTATTCTTAAAAATAAAATTTAGTGTATTGTTAATAATTATAAGTACATTTTATATTCCTAATATGTTTTAAAAATTAAAAAATTTGATATTTATACATAAAAATAAAAAATACTAATAAATTATTATTGAGTACATTTTATATTCCTAATATGTTTTAAAAGTGCAAATTGTATGCAATACCTCTTATTGTCTCGAGGGTTGTTCTGTTTTCTTTATCATTTAGAATAGTTTGAATTTGGTTTTGACGTTTTACGTACTTTGAACTTTGTTTTGGCCTTGCTTGTCCGGATAAAATAATTTGAATTTGCCCTGGAATCAAAATGTATGTATAAATAAATTATATTTTATTGTAATATTAGTAGAATATTTTTATTCGTGAACTTATCTTACCCACAACGTGTTGTTGCTCTTTTCTCATTTCCTCAATTATACGATACACCCCAACGTGATCAGCTCCTACTAATACTTTCCATCTTTTGTGCCATGCTTCGACTTTGTTTTGTGTCCTTGGAATATTGTTTTCATGATTGAAATGTATTGACCAAAATGATGGTGGAAACAATGGCTCATATCGAGATACTATTCCATTTCTAAATTTCCTTCGTACTTTTCCATGCACGTAATTTTCTTCAAAGTAATTTTGAATGTCATAGGGTAATGAATCTTTCAATTGATCAAAAGCATTAGGTATATCTGATGGGTGTAAAAATGCAAGTGACCACATACATCGAAGTTGTAAACTAAATTCTTCATTTTCTCCATATTTAGTAGCCAATCCACTAGACTGGATTTTTCGCCAAATATTTTGGCCTAAATGAAAAAAACACCCTTTTTGTTGGCATTCTGGAAATACTTTATTAGCTGCATTAATTGCAGCTTTTTCGAAATCTGTTATAATACATTTTGGTGAAACATCGAAACCGAAATCATCACAAATTGATATTAGGTCTTCGAATAAACGTTCGTAACAACATTGTTGTTTACTGGTCATTAAAACATATACTAATGGCAAAATTCTAGAATTATTTCCACCAACAGGTGCATGTATGGTGTACATTTGTAAAAATATACTTGGCACAGTTTTAAATGTACCATCCATAACCCAATAATTGGCATTGACAAGTTTTGATATTTCATCTTTAGTAGAAAAAATATATATTTTGTGACTCTCAATAGTACTTTCTTTTAGTAAAAATGTTTGACCATTAAAAGACTTACATAAGTTAAGAGGAATATCTATTTGTGAAAGACTTGTTGGTTCTGGTGGATTCTGATGTTTTCTACACCGTGAAATAATTTTTCGCGTTGCTTCAACTGATGGCATGTATGGCTGAGAATTGACGGGGATGCGACTCGTTGCTTCCTGTATTATTTGCGAAGGTTTATCTCTCGAAGACAGAGCTTTTGAAACAATATATTTTATGTTTTTCTTTACCAACAATCGGCATGGGTCAGGCCCATGGTTGTGATTTAAAAAGAATTATCTTTAACAATATGATTACCATCAACAAGAATTGTTACTGCTCTTGCATTACAATATTCATTATTACTATTATGCCGTTTAGTATGTTTCCTCTTTTCACATTCCCAATAATATTTATTGTTACGGTTTTTGTTTTTAATCATGATAAAATTGTCAATTAATAATTTTGTACCAAAAATTTCAATTTTATATTCCATAATTATTTAATGCAAATACATAAATTAAATTAAACAACGACACAAAAATGAATGCAAAGACGCGGCGTGGTTACGAATCAACTGAAACAGTATTTATGAACATGCAATAGCAATACCCACTGTAGATTACAGGCTATAGGTATTAGGTATCGTTAAATTTCGATAAGTTATCGATAACATTATTACAACAAAAGACAACACTACGTTATCGAATTGAAAATGTATAGCTTATACTTAATTTATTTTAGTGTCGGCTTTTCGTAGTGTCGGCCTTTTGACCTTGTCGGCTAAAATAGTTTCGGCTATCTGACTGTCGGCCTATATAGCCGTCGGCCGTTTGGATTCGGCCGGATGTCCGTATTCCGTTATTTTTGCATTTGAAGAACTAATTAACTCCGACTACTACGTAGATAATGAAGAAGAATTACGAACAGTTGTTGATTATTTTGAAGACACGTGGATTGGGAGACCAACACGTGGTGGTAGGCGAAGAACGCCTACTTTTCCAATTAAAATATGGAATATGTTTGATGCTGTAATGGAAGGCTCTCCCAGGACAAATAACTCAGTAGAAGGATGGCACAGAGCGTTTAATTCTGCACTGGCAGCTAACCATGTAACAGTGTGGAAGTTCATAAATATGTTAAAGCGAGAACAAGGTCTGCAGGAGGCCAAAATGGAGCAGCAAACAGCTGGTGCACCTCAACAAAAAAAAAGGCGAAAATATAAAAATTTGGACGAGCGGTTAATTGCTGTTGTAAAAGGATATGAGGAAACTAATAACAATAAATATTTAAAATCAATAGCACATAACTTAGTATTATAATAAGTAAAAGTATAATAATTTTGACGGAAAACATACCATTTTCATATATTTTTAAAAATGTTTTAATTAATTTTTTATTAATTTGTATTCAGTAAATGTTATTTTAATTAATAAGTAATAATAACGCGGGATATTTTGTCAGGGATATTTTTACGCGGGATATTTTGTCATGGAATATTTTGTCGGGGATATTTTGGTTTAGGGATATTTTGTCGGGGATATTTTGACCGGGATATTTTTACCGGGATATTTTGACGTGTCACCAATAATACTACACTTGAATTACTGAACGTAAATTTGCTATGTTGTACGTTTGTCCTCATATAAACAAACCTAACCTAGTTATTAAATATTCCTTATAAATATTAAATATCAATATAAATAAATTAACAGTAGTCTTTTTCTGGAGGATTAGTTTAAAATGATCCAATTTCAATTTTAAATATAATTAATTCATTTTATTTTATTTTATAGTTAGGGCGTTTTTTACACTTGATGATGATTTTAAGAATCAAAATTGGTCGTTATATTGACACATATTAAATTTAACTATTATACTCCCAACAAGAACGTTTATTTATTTATATCGATATTAAAAATATTTAATAACATTTTGCCACTAGTAAATTATAGCAGTATTCAGTGTTGAAATAATAAAAATAATATTGTTATAAGATATTTGAAAATTATATTAAACCCTTGGTCAATGGTTCTATTTTTGTCTTATATTTTAATTTATGTAGTATGTTTTTGTTTATAAATAAAATCATTTACCATGGATTTGGTTGATTTGTCTTATGGTTATTCCCTAATTCCCCACCAAGTCATTGTTTTTGGTAAAATATTAAAAACAAATTCTAATAAATATTTTATTGTAAACATTTCTTATTTTATAATGTCTGATGCGTTCATTTTAACACTTGTGTTGTTAAGTGATGTGCTAAGTGTTTAGAAGTTTAAATTTTTTCGACTATTCCATTTCTTATATTTTTAATTATTTTAATTGTTTACAAATTAATTAAAAAATGAGTCAACAAAGACGTTTTAGTGCTGTTTGGCAATATATGACAGCTTTTGATAGCACTTATGCTGTGTGTGATGTATGCAAAAAAAAATTGTCATATAAAACGTCACTAACCAATTTAAAAAAACACATCACCGGAGTTCATGGCATAAATATAGCAGAAAGAGTAAGTATTTAAGTAAAAATAATTTATAACTTAAAAAGTAAAAAGTCAAATTCAATCTTCATTTTATTAATAAGAGCTGTAAATATGTAGCACTTAAAGTTTTTATTACAAATTATTGATATAATTAGTTTTCATTATGTTGATTTAATATTACTACATTCAACAGATATACAATTTACAATTTACAATTAATCGGAAAATTTGGGCTACTATTAGGTAATCTACTTATAAATGTAGACAATTATAAAAATGACTAATAAATTCTATTAAACATAAAATATAAAATTATTAAACTTCTTAATTAGAATTTAATATTTAAAATTTGAGTTTGGCTTTGATACATTTGGGTGATATGAAGAAGTATCAATTTTATTTAAATCGAATAGGTTGATCAAGAAACTGAAGAAACAATTGATGTTAATGATGTGGTTTCATTGTCTTCGAATACTTCATTATTGCCTTTGACCACCATTCCATCAGCTTCAACCACTATTCCATGTTCATCAGTTTCTTCCACTATTTCATCATCTTCGACCGGTATACTTAAACGCAAACAGTCATCTATTGCTAGTTTTTTACCAAGAAAAATGACACCTGATAGAAAAAAATGTGTAGATAATGCGTTATTGAACATGATTGTAACTGATTTTCAACCATTTAAAATAGTTGAAGATACAGGATTTAAACAATTTGTAAATTTATTAAATCCAAATTATTGTTTACCAACTCGACAAGCGATTTCAAAGACTTTAATTCCTCTTGAGTATCAGAAATGTGTTGCTAAAGTGGAAGATCTCATAACAAATGAAGCAGACAATGTGTGCCTAACGACTGACTGTTGGACATCTAGATGCAATGAGAGTTATATAGCAATTACGGCTCATTTTGTAAATAAAGATTTTATACTCAAATCAGTACTTCTAGAGTGTAGTGAATTTTCCGAAAGGCACACTGCTGTAAATTTAAGTGATGAAATTCGAAGCATTATATCCAAATGGAAGTTGGAAGCTAAAGTTGTTTTAGTAGTTTCAGATAATGCAAGCAATATAAAGAACGCTATACATACATTACATTTAAAACACTTGGGCTGTTTCGCTCACACTATTAATCTAGTGGTTGAAGGGAGTCTTAAATGTGAATCTGACTTGATTAATAAAGTTAAGACTATAGTCACACACTTTAGAAAAAGTACTATAGCCCATAAAATTTTGGAAAAAAACCAAATTAATAGTGGTATTAGTGAACCTAGAAAATTAATTCAAGCAGTGAGTACTCGCTGGAATAGTGTGTATTATATGTTGGAAAGAATTGTTTCACTAGAAAAGCCAGTACGGGCATCACTTGGTTTACTTGAGAATCCTCCAAGTAGTCTCACCACCATAGAATGGACAATAGTTAAGGAATTATGTATTATCTTAAAACCATTTGAATCGGCAACAAAAGTAGTTAGTGGTGAAAATTATATGACGGCATCAATGATTTTACCCATAGTCAATGGTTTGTTTGAAGTATGTCATAAAATGAAAAGCAAAACTTTTGATCCTAGGATTCATGAAGTTATTAAAAATTTTCTAAGTGCAATGGACAATAAAAATAGCTGGGGTAACATTTGCCATAGCAAAACACTGGCTAAATGTACTTTTTTGGATCCACGATTTAAGAATTTGCTATTTTTATCAAATGCCAGCTTGTCTGAAAATGCTAAAAATGAAATTGTTGATGATGTTACAAATATTATTAAAAAAATTAAATCAAACAATATAGAAGACATTACCCATAGCGTTGAACATCAACATTCTGTTGCAACTGAAGCTGATGAATTTTCCATTTGGGGTACTTTAAATGTGCATGCAAGTCAATCAAGACCAACCAATACATCACGGTCAAGGGCAATATTGGAGGTTCAAAATTATCTTAATGATGCTTTTGTGCCTAGATCAAAAGATCCATTAGAATGGTGGAGGCAAAATTATTATAACTTTCCACATTTATCCATTTTGGTAAGAAGAATGTTTTGTTGCCAAGCAACTTCTGTACCATGTGAAAGAGTTTTTTCTAAAACAGGATTATTAATAAATGATCGACGTTCTAACTTAAAACCAGAAAAAGTTAAGCAAATTATATTTTTAAACAAAAATTCTTTAATTGTATAGTTTTGTATCAAACTTTTTTATTATTATATTATTATAACTATTAATTATTATTATTATTATTATTACTATTGTTAATGTTATTATTATTTATAATACACGTCATATAATTAAATATGTTTTAAGGAGAAATATAATATACATACATCAAGTTTAAAATAATAACCAAATTGTTTTTTTGTAACAGTGATTTGAGGTAGGTAGTTATCGTCATTTTCACTGATTCACTTTAAGTACATAAGATTTTTGCAACACCCTATTTTATTTGAAATTATTTACAGTGATAAATATGTTTCAAGCGAGCGTATGACTTAGGAACTTAATTATTGATTTTAAAAACTGGATGTTTTTAAAACTAACAAAGAAACAGTAATCACAGACGACAGCAGAAAACTATATGAGAAGTATTTTAAAAAACCATACTACTTTTAGTATTTAGTAAGTACTATACTACTATACATATTACATACTACTTAATATTATTATATTATAGACAATTTAATTAATTAAAATTAAAGAAAAGATTTGAATATACACTACATAGTAGGTAATCATCCGTAATATAATTAGGTCTTACGTTAATAGCTGTAGTAAATAACAATAAACATAATTTTAAAATCATATGGTTGATGTACTCACATCTAGTGTGTCTTCAATGTCCGATATTTTTACTCGTCTAACAGCTTGCACGCTCAAAATAAAATACAATTCTTCTTTGAAAATCTTGTACGTCTTATTTATCGTATTAAAGCGTACGATATTAGTTAATACTATTAATAGTTTTGTTATTGTACATCGTACGACATTAGCCTTAATTAACGTACATGTACGATTCAACTTTCAAATTCAAAGTTCAAACCGTACGTCTGGCTAGTGGCTACTATTTTGTGTGATACCGCGCCATGACTGTTAGGTGATAAGAAACTATACACAATATGCTTGTATTTTTCACTGTTTAACAAGTTTAACAGTTTCACAGTTTTCACAGTTCCACAGTTTAACCGTGATCACAGATAACGACAGTGTGATCAGATCACTGCTATTTTATGTGTTAGTAGCAGACACTGTTACTGCTACATGGCAAGTCGCAGTGAAAAGTAGCAGTGACTGCTACTTTTTAACATCACTACTTTAGACCGAAAGAGCCACATGTGGCTCGCAAGCCGCACATTGCCGACCCCTGGCCTACATATTACGACATTTTTGGAATAATGGTACACAAAAACGATCGAATAAGCGACATTCAACGGTTTTTCCATTTGCGTGCATCGTTATAGGGTGAAGCGGCTCAAGTCATACAAGGCATAGAGACGACCGCCGCCAATTATAGTATCGCATGGGAAAGTTTGATTGCTAGGTATAACAATAAAAAGGTGCTTATTCAATCACATACTAGAGGCTTGTACGAATTATCAGTGATAAACGAAGAATCCAAACAATTACGAAAATTAATTGATAAACTAAATTGTCATATCAACGCTTTGGAGTCCTTGGGAGAAAATCCTCGTGGGTGGGGATCCATGTTAATTCATTTAATTATGAGCAAATTAGATATTAGCACCATAAAAGCATGGGAAACAATTGCACTGAAAAACGAGATACCACCAATTCAAGTACTGATTCAATTTTTAGAAAAACGTTTTAAAATAGTAGAAGCTGTTGAATCGGTATCACAAATGAATATCAAAGAAAGCTCGGATTCGAAGGGAAATAAGATAATCAATAAAGGCTATCCCAAGGAGAAAACGTATTATTCATTCGCGGCTACCGATATGACTAAATGTTACAATTTTAATTTACCACATACTATTTATAAGTGCCCTGCATTCCTAGCATTATCAGTACCCGATAGAATAAATAAAGTAAATGCACTAAAGTTGTGCAAAATATGTATGAGTCCACACAATGACAAAAAATGTCTTGGTAAAAAATGTTTCAAGTGCCATAAAGCCCACAACACGATGCTACATTTAAATGCGAGCAAAGACGGTGAAGAGAATAAAAGTAATACGATGACAGCCGCGGGTAACGATAATAGTAACACAAGTCGTTCCGATAACGAGACCATACCAATCACAGCACACAGTACAGTCGCAGCGACGGCGGCTGCGCCCGATAAACACGTTATGTTATCCACCGCCGTGATAAAAGTATATGATAAAATGGGTAATGCGATACATTGCCGTGCGCTATTGGACTCTGGATCTCAAAACAATTTTGTCACGGAATATATGGTACAAACTTTTCAATTAGGCCGAAACAAAATAAAGAGCGATATTTCCGGTATAGGTCAATCAGTGCACACTATAGCGTCCGCGGTGACGGTGAAAATAAGATCCCGCACAAGCGATTACGAAAAAACCATATCTTGCTTAATATTACCCAGATTAACTAATGACATACCCGCACAGGTCATTGACCCAAAACGTATAAATGTACCAGATAATATTGTATTGGTTGACAACGCATACAATAAGCCGCAAAAAATTGATATGTTATTAGGTAATGAATTGTTTTTCGACTTCATGCGTCCCGGGCAAATTAAATCGACCAGTGCCGGGCTAATTATACAAGAGACGAGGTTAGGATGGATAATTGCTGGTCCTATACCAAAATGCAAGAATAATACCGATCGGGGAAATATTACGTTACTAAGCGAAATCGTAATAAATAATTTAGAGGATCAAATCTCGAAATTTTGGCGCTTAGAAACTGTATCAAATGATAAAAATAATTATACAATGGAAGAAAAGGCTTGTCAAGCGTATTTTAATCAAACCGTTCGCCAAGGCGTAGATGGTAAATTTATTGTAAAATTACCATTTAAAACTGAAATAAAAGAAATAGGAAATTCTTACCCGGATGCGCTACGACGGTTTTTTCCTTGGAAAAGCGACTTAAATTGAACCCTGTATTAAAATTAGAATATATTAAATTTATGGAAGAATATACAGTAGAATCCGCTTATTTGGGACACCGCATAAAGGGGACAACCGCTTAAAGGGGACAAATTGTCATAGTCCCGAACGGATGTATAAGTTTAATGCAATTTAACTTCGTTTATCTGGGACAAAAATAAAATTGTTTAACTAGATATTTGGCCCAAATTATCTACTTTCCTATCGAAACTGTAATTATCTAATCTTTACGGCTCTATTATATTTTATATACGCACGTATATGTACATATAATGTACGTATATCTTACGTCAATTATTTTTTTTTTCTATTACCACGATAAGAGTCAACTAACCTACGTACAAAATCGAAAACCTTTAGTTCACGTTCTTTCATCGATGTGTATTCATGTATGTGCGTTTTTATTAATCCCAGTTTGTGTTAGTACGTAACAATATTATGTCTCGTAAAGATTTAACATTGATTGAAAAAATTTCTTTACTGGATAAAATTAAGGCTCAACCTCTTAATACTAGTCTTCGTGAGTTAGAGAAATTAATAGGCACGTCTAAATCGGTACTAAACCGATTGAAAAAAAATGAAATAGCTATTCGTGAACAATATGAAAAATTAAACGACAACAAAAGTGCACCTGTTAACAGAAAAAGTATACGAGAAGGCAAAGATCCCGAAGTAGACAAAGCTATGAACGAATGGTTTTCTGCTGTTACAGAACGTGGTGTTCGTATTTCGGGCCCTATGTTAGAGCAGAAAGCTGAATTTTTTGCTCAAAAAATTGGACATAGTGATTTTAAGGCCACAGAAGGTTGGATAAGTCGGCATAACATTAAATTCAAGCGATTTCACGGAGAAAAATCTAGTGCTGATACATACGGTGCTAATGAATGGTCTTTAGCTAAATTACCAGAAATTCTTAAAGAATTTTCTCCTCAGGACATTTATAATGCCGATGAAACTGGGTTATTCTACCGAGCGACTCCGGATGGTTCTTTATGCTATAAACGTGAAACACTTGAAGGATCAAAAAAAGCTATGGATCGCATAACAGTTTTATGTTGTTGTAATATGGCAGGCACAGATAAACAAAAACTGTTGATAATTGGAAAATCCGCAAAGCCAAGATGTTTTAAAAATATAAAAATGACAAACTTACCTGTTTCTTATTTAGCGAATAAAAATGCATGGATGACAGTAGTATAAAATAGAGAGTTCAGACTCCTCGTCCCCACGTCTCCTCGCCCCCACGTCCTTGCTGATCTCCTCGTCTCCTCGCCATCCCGATCGCGCACGTACGCGACGTATATTTTACCCCTCCCCGTCCTTGCTCCTCATCATACCGCCGCCGCCGCCGCCTGATCCGTCACGTGACGGATCACAACACAGAGTTATCAATCTCTTATCTACCAGTCATATGATAACATATTATTGTACACACCATATTATTGTGCATATTATTGTACACACACCATATTATCGTATATATTAATGTAATATTTTTTTCATTAAATAAATATTGAAAAAAAGATTGGAGAGTTTAGAACTCTCGACCCCCGAGTTATAGCATTGACGCTTTAACCCACTAGGTCAGAGACCCGATATACTTGTTTCTGTGATTCTTAACGTATATAGCTGTATTAGTTAATATGAAAAGCACTAAGTAAATACCCCGACCTGACCAACACATATTATCGTATGCATACCATATTACCGTACATATTATTGTGTACACTACCAATCAATATATCAGCGCAGCAGTCATCTGGTTATCAGTTATGTTATCATATTATTTATCATATATTTATTATACTTATCCGCAATATATTCAAACACTCACACGTGCGCGACATATATTTTATTCACAACCTCATCCAACCCTCCCCGTCCTTGCTCCTCATCGTCATGCCGCCGCCGCCCTATCCGGTAAGTAACCAACATTTATATTTCCGCGCATGCGCATTTATTGTCTCAATTTTTCTATAAATAAATAATGCAAAAAAGGCTCTGGAGAGATTCTTCTCGATCTCCGTCTTACATTCTGGCGCTTTAACCAACTAAGCTACAGAGCCGGTTTATATTCAGTTAATGTATATAGCTGCGTGAATATTATTGTACACATCTCGATGTAATAACTGGTTGATATGTATCAAGGACTTATGCTACACGTTTTTATTTGTAATACAATTATATTCTATACGAATGAATCGTCTTGTGTATGCTGACATACCCTAACTAATGCCAACAAGGGTTGTGACTATACCCCTTTGTATACAGGCAACGACATGTGTGTCCCGACATACCCTAACTATTGTTAACATTCTTCATCAAGGCTATACACATGTTCACCCCTTTGTATATTTTTAACCTTAAATTTATGTCGCCAATTTTTATCTTTTATAATATTTATTGACATATGGTCGCATTTCTTGGTATGTTAGCAACTATTTTTGTAAGGCTTCCATCACGTACTCTAGATGGTAGACCTATTGTTAGCGGAACGACCTGTACCGTCCGGTCCGTCGTTGGGTGTTGACAACACGCACATGACAATTCCTGGAAATTGTACTGATAAACGATGGTTCCTAAAATAATTGGTAATAACTATTGATGTACACATTTATCATAGTAAATATCCGATTAATATTTTGGTAATCCACGGCTTGAAATGCTACTCCTACCACAAATGCTCAGATTTCTGGACACTTGCTCCGTTACCCGCCAAGACATAGTCAGTCTGTTCCAGACACCCATACCTTTACCCGCATTTTGCTCTCTCCGTGTTTTCACAGTCTTCATAATTCGTTCATCAGTTTTTACAATTGTTCTAAGTGTTTAATTTTTACAAGTGTTTTAAACACTATATTATTTTTCATCTCGTTTTTATTTCAAACATTTTAAATATGTTCAACTGCGATCAGTGTCCGTCGGTGTTCACACGTAAAGACAGTTTGGACAGACATGGCAAAACTCATGCGGGCATGCGTTTCCCATGCACTGAATGCGATAAATTGTTCAACGATAAGTCGAATCTTAAAAGGCATATGAAGAATATTCATGGTATGTATAGAAATTGTATACGTTTTATGTAATCTTATTAAATATTAATTTATTATTTTTCCTAAGGTATCGTCAACGTTCCGGCTCACCTCAGACCAATGCCTGCTGCACCGATCATTACACAACCGGTACAGCAAAGAATCGTTCAGGTTGCTCCAGCTCAAGTTCAGATTGCACCCCAAATATTTGCTCCTGATATCCCGGCCGGTGGCTCGAACATGTTAACCGAAGACGAAATGTGTATGGAAGCCATGAACGAATTTGAGGATACAGGTTAGTTTTTATTTATAAGAATTAGATTTTTAAAAGACCCGCTGATTTTAACGGATCATTTTTTTAAAAAATTTATACCGACAAGTATTATTGCCCGACCAATTAGATTTTTAAAAATAAATATCGTAAAATAGATTTTTAAAATTCATCAAATTATCGTACAACATTTAATCAATTACTTAGATTTAATATAAATTTTAAATATAAATTCTATATTTTGTATTTTAAACTTATCAAGTGGTCTGTGAAGCGATCAATGGTATAATAGTTGGAGTATTCCGGCATTATATCGATCAATTCACTCGTCGCATCCTATGGGGTAATAGTTGGAGTATTCCGGCATTGCACCGGTTGTCAGATCGTTTGGTAGATTTAATTTTTTCAATGCAATTTTTATTATATGTCAACATTTTTATAACTTTGTAGTTATATCAGTAGATTTTTTAAGATTCGTGAGGATAATTAGATTTTTAATAGATATGGTATTAATTTTATTAGATATTAATATTAGGTTTTTTTTATTTTTAAAGATTCTTACACCGTTGCCGTCAACGGTAAACGCGTTTCTACGGCCAATACCGCCTCGGCTGCTAATGCTAAAAGGGTTAGGTTGAATCTCGTTAAGGCTCCCGGGTTCGTAGAAATGTTGTCGTCTGCAAGCCGTAAAATCGTGTGGTACTATGCTAAAAATCTCAATAATACATTGATTTATTCAGACTTTCTTCGACCCCTCATGCCTGAACTAATAAATTTATTAAAGACCTCCGTACAAAAACACGCAATAAAATTTAACCTTAAACTCGAGGCGACATACAACCGGCCCAACGTCCCCAATTCGTCGGAGAACCGGGCGTTCAAGACAGTGGCAGTTGAAATTTACCCTGACAGCGATTTTAGAACTATTGTAGAGAGGGCGTACATGAAGTTGGTTCAGGAGAAAGACGATTACATCGGGAGAGGAAGCGGTTTCGTCCTAGAGTCGATAGACGGACTATTAGTAGGGGTGTATAAATATATGCCGATGGGTGGATCGTCATATATTCAGTTACCTGAATATATCGACAGGAAGCGGGCTACCATCAACCCACAAAATATAGACCAAGAGTGCTTTAAGTGGGCATTTTGGCGAGACATATTACGGGGCCGTCGGCATTTCGTGTGGAGGGGGATAAATATAGTCAGCATGAGGGCAAGTACAATTTTGATGGTATTTCATTCCCGACACCACTATCGGATATCAGAAAATTCGAAAAAAATAATAATAACGTCTCCATAAATGTATACGGCCTCGACAAAAAATTCCAGGCACCCCGTAAGCACCCAACGTACGAAGTGTATCCGTTACGTGTGGCCGACGAAGAAAAAAAGGAACACTTCGACCTGTTGATGGTAACGGACGGTGACAACTCACACTATGTATATATCTCCAATTTTTCCCGGCTCATACGTGCACAAAAAACGAGACACAATGGGAGTGTCATTTTTTGTAAAAGGTGCTTCACCAGCTTTGACAACCAAAATTTAAAATTCAAGTTGAGTGGACAGGAGGCCCTGGACCAACACAAATTGATTTGCGGGGTGCATAAACCAATTTTACCAGAGATGCCGAAGGAAGGTGATTGTGTTGAGTTCAGGGCGTGGAAAAACACGGTGAGGCACCCGTTTATAATTTACGCGGATTTCGAGGCGATCTTGGCGAAGACGGAGGAGAATAGAGGGGGTAGTACCACGGTTGTTCAAAAACACGAAGCGATGAGTTACGGGTTTTTGGTGAAGGCAAGCGACGACGTGCCGGCGGATTTATTGATTCAACACGAGATACCGGCGGGGCCGGTAATCTATAGAGGCAGCGAAGACAGGACGGACGTGGCGAGACATTTTGTGGAGACGATAGTTGAGGTGGCCCAGAAAATCGAAGGTCTATTGAAGACAAATATTCCTTTAATCATGACCGAGGGTGAAGAAAAAACACACCAAGAGTGTAATGCGTGTAACTTATGCAAATGCATATTAGTCGGGGGCGATAAGGTTAGGGATCATGACCATCTCACGGGCAAATTTAGGCAGACCTTGTGCTCTGGGTGTAACTTAGAGTTGCAGCAACCTAAATTTGTCCCCGTATTTTTTCATAATCTATCTAACTACGACTCGCACTTCATAATCACTGAACTTGGGTATGATACACAGACGATCAACGTTATACCGAACAGTGAGGAGAAATTTATATCTTTCTCGAAATATATAAGTAGTACCTTCACTGTTCGGTTTATCGACACGTTCAGGTTTATGGCGTCGAGTCTGTCGTCCCTGGCCGAAAATTTAGTTACACCCGAACATGAGAACTTCCGAGAGACAGCCAAACATTTTGTCGCCGGAGATATGCCGCTCGTGACACGTAAAGGTGTGTACCCATACGAGTACACAGATAGTTGGGAGCGGCTGGAAGACAGGAGACTACCGAGTAAGAGGAATTTTTATAGTACGTTGACGGAGACCGGGATTAAGGAGAAGGAGTTTGAACACGCGAAGGAGGTCTGGGATCACTTCGGCTGTACGACGTTGGGCGAGTACAGTGACTTGTATTTGAAGATCGATGTGCTGTTGTTGGTGGACGTCTTTGAAAACTTTCGCGACGTATGCATGAGGGCGTATAACCTGGACGCCGCCCATTATTTCACCGCCCCAGGCTTAAGTTTCGATGCGATGCTTAAGTTCACGGGGCAAAAGCTCCAGTTATTGCATGATTACGACATGTTGTTGATGTTCGAAAATGGTTAGTATATTATTTTTTTAAAATTAATATATAATAATCTTATATATTTGTTATAGGTATACGTGGAGGATTGGTGCAGGCGAGCAAGCGATATGCGACGGCGAACAATGTAAAGACCCCGGGGTATGACGAAACGAAGGAGAAATCGTGGATAATATATCAGGACTGTGAGTATATTTTTTTCAAAACTTGTTAATTTTTTTCTTACTAAATAATATTTTTTATAGGTAACAACTTGTACGGATGGGCTATGTCGCAGTACATGCCGTACGGTGGGTTCAACTGGGTTGAACCTACATTGAATGGGTTGAACGATTTGGATGACACCTCCCCCATAGGACGAGTGTATGAGGTTGACGTGTCGTACCCACGACATTTACATGACAAGCATAACGACCTCCCCTTCCTGCCACAAAATAGTGTGCCGCGTGGTTCAAAGGTTAGGAAGTTGATGGCGACATTTGAGAAAAAGGAGAATTACATCATACATTATAGGAACCTACAGCAGGCCATTAAGAATGGTTTGATAGTTGAAAGAGTAAATATTTGTATTTTATATGGTTTTAAACAGATTTTTAACATTTATCTTATTTTTTATAGGTACATAGGGTTATTCAGTTTAACCAGTCGGACTGGTTAGCAAAATATATAGAGTTGAACACTGAGATGAGGAAAAGAGCTACAAACGCGTTTGAGAAAGATTTTTTTAAGCTGATGAACAACGCTGTATTTGGTATGTTACTTTATACTATTTATTATATTTTATTAATATTTTATTTTTACAGGTAAAACAATGCAGTCTAAAAGGAAAGAGATGAAGATGGAGTTGGTGTCGTGTGAGAGGAGATTACAGAAACTCATTAATAAGAGTACATTTAAACACTGTACTACTTATAATGAGAATCTTAACGCCGTAGCGCTTGAAAATAAAATTATAAAATTTGATAAACCTATATATATTGGTAAATATACTTTTTAAATTACATTTTTATCATATATTTATTAACATATTTATTATTTACAGGATTCGCTGTACTAGATATTTCAAAAACAATGATGTATGAGTACCATTATGATGTCATGCAGAGGCATTATGGAGACAGGATTAAACTAATGTATACTGATACAGGTAAATATTATATTAAAACTATACTCATGTATATAATATATTAATATCATTATTTTTCCAGATTCACTGATTTACCATGTCTATACTGATGACTTTTATGTAGACTTGGCGGCCAACCATAACTTGTTGGACCGGATGGACACCGCCAACCTGTCCAGTGACCATCCGTGCTATGTGTCAGAAAGAAAGAAGATCCCGGGATACTTTTCCGATGAGGTGGATGCTAATGCTATTACAGAGTTTTGTGCGTTGAGGGCAAAGTCCTACGCTTTTAATGTATATGCAGGAGAAGAGGATGCGGTGAGAGATAAGAACGACAAGGATAAAGTTGGTGGTGAAAAAATCAAAGCGAAGGGGGTAAGAGGTCATGTGGTTAAAAACCATATGACTCTTGAGGATCATAGAAAGTGTCTGTTTGATGAAGAAGGAGTGGAATTATATACAGAGAATGTTTCAATACGGTCATTCAATCATCAACTCATGACGATAAAGACTAAAAAATTAACATATAACAGCTACGATGACAAGAGGGTGGTGCTAGTTGATAAAATACATACACTAGCACATGGACACTATAGTATAGAGTAAGTTATTATAAAATATATATTTAAATTATTTTACTAACATTTTCTCTTAATTTTACAGGGGAGATGATATATGGCCAGAACTTGAGGAAGATGGAGGGGGCTGGAACGAGGAAGAGAAAGGATTAATGAGAGACCTTCTACATTACATAACCTGATTTTATATATTTTCTGTTAATTAGTCTTATTGTAAATATTATATGTTATATTTTTGTAAATAATATGTATGTTTTATTAGTTTTAAGTTAGAATAGTATATTTCTTGTAAATTGTCATGCTATTGTATATATATTTTTGTAAATAATATGTATGTTTTATTAGTTTTAAGTTAGGTTAGTTTATTTCTTGTATAAATTTTTGTAAACGCATCACATAAATTGAAATTATTGTAAATATATGTAACAGTATGTTTTTATTAGATTAGTTAAATTTTAGTTTTTCATGTTTATAATGTGCAATTGTTATGTTTAATTTTTTTATGTTTATAATGTATAATTGTAATATTTAAGTTTTTTATGTTTATAATGTATAATTGGTAGATATTTAAGTTTTTTCATGTTAATGTATAATTGGTAGATATTTAAGTTTTTTCATGTTTATAATCATGTTTTTCTGTTTCAGGTAGATGGAAGCCAATATATTTAATTAAAAAACCTTGTAAATGCTAACATAAATATGTTAACATATAAATAAAAAAAACAATGTTAAAATATAATTATGTTTATTAAATAAAATGTATACAATTTTTTAAGAATTATTTATAAACCATTTTCTTATAGCAAATACTTTATAGAATGTACATTGTTTTGGATTAAATTCCATATGAAAAATACAGCAAGGTAGAGTTTCATCATCACATAATTGGTCCAAACGTGGACATCCAAGGTCTTCGATATTGATTAGTGCGACTTGAGGTATAAATTCTGTAAGCAGCTGTTTTTTCTGCTCACCTTTGACGTATATGCATGAGAACTTTAAAGAGTTCAATATTCTACTTAGTTCTTCATACTCAACATCACCATACTCTATAGTAAGTTTATGATAGTTATGTTCCAACCACTTATTAGTTTTTCGACTCTTGCTGTCCTGTTTAGATTTAGAATTTTTAAAAATCCAGTGTTGGTTCGCCCATGTTTCGGTGTCGACTATAGACAATTCTTTAATAAAATATTTATTGTTTGCTCCAAGAACGCATTGCATGTCTGCGATAGCCGACGACATAATTTCAGGTTTATTAAATGTATATAAAAATTACTAGAAATATTTATATAATATTTTATAAGACGTAAATATTTTTAACATTGGCATAAGGCTACCAAACACGATGGTGTATACAGCTCGACTGAAATTATTTTTCAATACCGCATACCAAAATGTGAAATTAAGTTTTCGTAATATTTTTGCTTTCCAAGATTATCAAACGTGAATTTAATTCTGAAATGTATGTTCCATGATTCGGTAATGAATTTTCATCAAATATTCCGGTTATACGATTTATTTCAGCTTTTAATTGGGCCACGTCAAGTCCCTGGATAGCGATCGCTGTACTAGTTTCAGCACAGTCATTAAATAGCTGCGACATACGATTTTCAAATTTAATAAAGACTTATTACTTGATTGTATATTATTTTCAAGCAATTGGATCTTATCACGTAGATTAACAATATTATTTTTCAAAGTATCGATTTCTTTCTGTTGGAGTTTCACATCATTTAAAATCGTTTTGTTACTTGACTGAATATCTGTTATAATTCTTCTAGTATCACTCGCCTGAGAACTACCGAACACGTTCATAGTTATAAAACAACTGACACTATTTTTTAACATCGCGTGTATTTATCCAACTATTATGCGTATTATCAAATCCTAACCACTTGACATACATTTGATTCTGTTTTTTACGTATAATTTTTTCAATTAAATATTCGTTTGGGAAATTGGTCTTGTATATTTCTTCAGAGTAAAAACAACCAGCTATAGGTTTACCCATATAATCTTGTAATTGATAGGTAACGGGTAATGTTTTATTTATTTTGATAATCTCGAATATTTCCGTAGACCAGTTTGGTAGATAACCTTTTGTAAACACACCCTTTTGTGTACTTATACGAACATTATCACCAACTTTGAATTTGATTTTTACAGTATTAATTTCACGATGTTTTATTACCACTGAAGCGGGGTTGGAATCTGCTTGTATCGGTGTCATTCCTATAGTCCTATGGTATGAATTATTGTATTCGTCAAGTAACTTTGGTAAAATTGAAACCCATTCGTGTGACCCACGTGCAGTGAACTCCTTATACATTTTCCCTTTCAATGTACGATTAAACCTTTCCGCGATGCTAGCCTTTAGAATACTGAAGGTTGAATATTTATGTATGTCATACTTGGTCATCAAAGCGTCAAAAGTGGTGTTGTAAAATTCTTTTCCGTTATCGAGTTGTAAAAGTTTTGGTGAGCGATCAAGTAATATTGTAGACATTGCGTTAGCGACTTCTTTACCTGTCTTAGACTTTAACGGTTTCGCCCAAGAAAATTTCGTAAAACAATCAATTACAACCAAGATGTATTTGTAACCACCATTTACTTTTGAATATGGTATCATTTCAACCAAGTCGGCTTGCCATAAATCATTTTTTCCATAGACGTTAACTCTGCGCCTAGGGAAATTTTTCCTTGCTGGCTTGTGAAGTTCGTTAGCGATTTCCCGTTTAGACATCTGGAATTCGCTTTATTAGCCCGGCCTCATGTAATTCGTTGAAAATCGATATTATTTCGTTTGAAACGCCTGTATTGCCGGCTGCTTTTGACGCGAGAAGTAAACGTAATCGGTCAACCAACTCGTTTGGGTTGTCCCAATACACTAAGTTATTTTTCTGTAATTTCATAGACAGCTCGCCACCCGAGGGGAATAATTTACTAATAATTGTTGAATATTTAGTACCACCCTTTTTTATTTTATTTCCATCTGCGGATAAATGTACCGATGTTTGAGTTAATATAGATTTATACTCATCTAAATCGTTTTCGGTATAAACGAGTGGATTTTTCAAAAATAATAACTGTATAAGACCCGAGGTTAAGGAATAAACATTACTGTCAATAAGTAAAGTGTTTTCTAAGAATTTTACTTCTTTTTTACCCAAGATAATATCACCGTTTGGAAGTTTTTTCGGACCATAGATTTTATCCAAGTCTGTAGACTGAAACCAATTTTCAATTTCTTGTTGATTGTAGTCCAAAATCGAGTTTTTCGATTTATTGTCAGTATTTTCTTTGTTCAATCGAGGTTTATTTGATATTTTAGTTAAAGGATCGATAATTGGTTTTAATGTCTGTGTCATTAATTGTTGAACATTATCCGATCCGGTTTTTAATGCGATATATTTACGTTTAATACTTTCCTTAGCTTTAACTAACTCATCTAACACAGTAGTTGTCTCCGTCATGACTGCGTTTTAAATGATAATATTTATTATTTCCATCATCTTATATAACTACAAAAGTATCAAATCCAAAACGATAACGTCCGTTATCACGTTCGCTATCTTTACAAATAACAACAAATGTAAACCTGTCACGGTTCCAACATGTTATACAGAAATGTTTAAATTGTGTATATGACATATCGCCCGAACAGTGCTCGTTGTATACATGTTTTAAATTTGTTTCGTCCTGTTTAAATAATACTATTAAATTCGCGTTGTCACGTATCAACTGTTTTGGTACTTTTGAGTAACTCTGAGCCAGATAAAATATATCTATTTTATTGTGACGACCTCGAGAAAAATAATCTCTTATAACGTTTTGATGTTCACCAATAACATCGTCCAAGATAAAAATTGAATTTGGTAAAACTTCTTCGGGTGGAATTACTTTATCATTCTCGAAAAAGGTAAAAATGTTGATACCGTCTATTCCGTCAATAATACGTTTCAGTAATTTATATTTTGGTTGTTCCAGCGTTTTGGAGTATATGTAAACGTTTTCAAATCGTAACCCATTTTCATCAACTAGTAGAAAATACATCAGATTGGTTTTGCCACACCCCGAGCTGCCAAGTACCAGTGATCTTATCGTATTTGGAAAAAGCTCTCCATGTCTCTGTTGAATTGTCTCTGGAGAATCAATATTATAAATTCGGAGTTTTTTCTCTTGTTCGATAAAACGCATTTTTTTCACTATAAATATAGGTGCTATGTTAGCGAGAGCGTCACACGATGTCTCCTGTTCGTAAGCGAAACAACAATAAGGGCTCCGGTCTTATTAACTCTGTTATAAATCATTTACCAGTGGAATTACATTTACCCGGTTATAGGTAAGTCACTACAATATATTTTTACTAATAAATCCGTTTTACATTTTATGAATAATTTTTTGTAGATTTGCCGGTCCCGGAACCAAATTAAAGCAAAGATTAGCACGAGGAGAACGTGGTATAAACAGACTTGACGAGTTGGCCAGAGCGCACGATATCGCATACGAAGAAAGTAATTCGCTAACTGATCGACATAGAGCAGACGAAATATTAGAAAATCAGGCTTGGGAAGTGTTTAAATCTAAAAACACAGGTATTAAGGAAAAAGCGGCGTCTTGGCTAGTTACTACAGCCATGAAGGTGAAACGTAAGATTGGAGCTGGTTGCGGATTTAAACAAATGGTTTTGGCTGCTAAAAATTCCATCAAAAATAAAATGAACGAGAATAATATATCAAAATTAGTAAGAACATGTCTGTCAGCTGCAAAAAAAATTAAAAAAAATAAAAAATCGAAAAATAAGAAAACTAAAACACCAAGAATTATACCAATACCGAAAAAGGGTGGTGTTCTACCTTTAATTCCTATTTTTGCCGGTTTATCGGCATTAGGCGCGCTTACCGGTGGAGTAGGTAATATAGTAAAAGTCGTGAAAGAATTAAATTCTGGAAAAAACACACCTATTCATTTAGGTAAAGGATTATATCTTACTCCTCACAAGGGTAGTTCTTATAAAATCGTAAAAGGTAAAGGATTATACCTGGCACCACACAAGGGCGGTTCAGTTAAGAAATCAAGGTCAAAAAACTAATTTCTACGTTACCCGATAGAGCGTTATACGATTATGAGATTATAAAATACGCTGACATGTTGAAAATTCCTCATTTCAACGGTGTATTTGCGAGAGACAAGTTACCTCGACGACCAAAACATCAAGAGTCAGCTGTAGTTAATTTAGATATCGAAAACGGAACAGGTACTCATTGGGTAGCGTATAAGAAAATCGGAAAACAAGTTAAATATTATGATAGTTTTGGAAATTTAACGCCACCGCTAGAATTACAGAAATATTTCATCGGTTGCAATATCGAATATAACTACGAGAGACATCAGAAATATAACACAACAAATTGTGGTCATCTGTGCTTAAAATTTTTATCATGTACACTATAACGTTAACCGGTAATTCGAGCGAATTGTCATGCGACTTTTTTCCACCGATTGAAGTCAGTAAAAATGCTAAAATCTGTCTGTTAGGTTTTCAAACGAATAATTCTATTCCTAATGTAAACGAAAAGTGTAATAAAATATGCTTCATATACAATAATGGCAGTAATACGAATAGCGATAGCTATTTAATACCTACCGGCTCTTATGAGTTGAATGAAATTGAAGCGGCTATAAAACGTGTATTACATAATACTGATACTTTATTCGAGTTGAGAGCAGATAATAATACACTAAAATGTACAATGTTTTGTAGTGAAACTGTAGATTTTAGCTCGAATAATAGTATAGGTCAGTTGTTGGGGTTCAAAAATCGTAAATATGCAGCTAATGTCAATCACGAATCAGATACGTTGGTAAATATTACCAAGACAAACTGTATATATATCGATTCAAATCTAGTTATGGGTTCATTCGTCAACGGTAAGCAGTGCCATACAATCCACGAGTTTTATCCGAATGTACCTCCGGGCTATAAAATAATAGAGGTACCAAGACATTTGGTTTTTTACCCGCTTAATTCTACATCTATAACACACGCGAGTATAATTTTGAAAAATCAGGACGACGAGTTGATCGATCTACGAGGTGAGCCGGTATCGATACGATTATTAATTCAAGACTCGTGATGGGGCTCCAGTTTTACAATATAAATAGGCTTGTATATGAAAAACCCGTTAGTCGTGTTAAAAACACTAACAAGGTAACAACTCCGAAGAAGAAAAAAAATTCGAGACGAAAACAGACTAGGCATAGTCTAACAACCGACAATTTGGCTTTTCTACGCTCTATAAACGTCATTTAAATATGGACGATACATATTTAAATGTCACGGCTGGGTACATCGACGATTGTAAAATAACTCAAATTGATTATCATTCTTTTTTACCGTATTCAACATCAGCTCTTTCTAATAATGATGAGGTGCGTATTGCTTTACATAACACAGAGTCTTATACACTACCGTGCGAGAGTTATATTTACATCGAAGGCACAATAACCAAACCTGCAGAAATAACTGACGAGATTAGATTTATAAACAACGGGCTGTCATTTCTTTTCTCCGAAATGAAATATGAAATAAATGGAAATCAAATTCAGAAACTTGCCAATCCAGGTATAACGACTACATTAAAAGGATATTGTTCGTACAATAAAACAAATATATCTTCACACCAAAACGCTGCCTGGGATAGCGATTTTAAAAATGTCAATAAAGATTTTATTGATGGCGGTAATTTTAACGGATGTATTAATCTTAAACATTTGTTTGGTTTTTGTGAAGATTATAAACGTATTTTAATAAACTGCAACCAGCAACTCATATTAAATAGAGCGTCGATCGATTTAAATGCTATTAAACAGTATAAAAATAATGAGGTAGTGGACGCCCCTAAACTAAAAGACGTTAAAATAAACATAACAAAAATATTGTGGCGGATGCCTATAGTGAAAGTGAGTGATAGAGAAAAAATTCGACTGTTGAAAGTAGTCAACAATCAGAAACCCCTAACATGTGCGTTTCGTTCATGGGAACTTTGTGAACATCCATTTTTACCTCAAAACACTTCACATTCATGGAAAGTAAAGACTTCCAACAAATTAGAAAAACCTAGATATGTCATAATCGGTTTTCAAACTGACAGGAAAAATAGCTCAAGTAAATCAATGTCATATTTTGATCATTGTAAAATTAAAAACTTGAAAGTCTATTTAAACTCCGAAGTATTCCCCTATGAAGATTTTCAAAGTGACTTTAACAAGAATAAGATGGCTACGTTATACCGCGCGTATGCAGAGTTTCAAAAATCTTACTATGGTAACGATGATGTAACACCTCTATTGAACCGATCAGAATTCAAAAATATTTCTCCAATCATAGTTGTCGATATGAGTCGACAAAACGACAACGTGAAAATGTCTACAGTGGACCTCAGAATTGAATTAGAAGCTGATGAAGCGTTTCCAGCTTTAACTTCAGCATATTGCTTAATATTACATGACCAAATTATAACTTATAATCCGTTTAATGGTGAAGTAAGAACCTTGTAAATATTTATTGTAAACCTTAATATTAATGTAAATATGTGTTGTAAACCTTAATATTAATAAATGAAAAAACTTATTTTTATATATCACGTCTTTTTTTTATTTTTTACATAAATTATTTATTTTACATAAATTATTAGAATAGTCTTCGTTTTACTTTACGTAGCGGCGTGGGTGAAGAGCGTAAGTTGCTCGATCAGATGGTGTGGGAGTAGTGAATTGAGACTGTGTATGGACTCGATTGAAAAAATCGGGGCCATCATTTTCATCGATCGACTGTTGATGGCTATCGGGTGGCATTGGTCCATCATAATGATCTATCGGCTGTAATAAATAAATAAATAAAATAAAAGTAATATTGTTTTTAATTTTAAAAATATTTAATAAATTACCTTATGTAAAAAATAATCTTCCTCATGATTAGATGTGTGTTGAGTAGGTAATGGTGAATAACTTGGAGATATTGGTGAGTCCATAGCGTGATCTTCGTCCAATAACTAAAAATAAAAATAAAAAGTATTAAATATTGTATATATATATTAATAAAATTTTGAATTACCATTGGTGTGTCTTGTGTCTCCAGACGATTCATACAAAGTTCAGCTAATTGTGTAGGTGCAAACATTTTGATTTGATTGAGGAATTGGTTTTTTTCGGTTTGCCTCACTTCTACGGTGTTGATAAAAATTTTCATTTCATGTACATTTTCAGGCGGTGTATCCACTTGTAGAGTTTTTTCAATCAAATACTCGCAGTATTCATTCATTTGATCTATAATTTTGGGTTTGATGATTATATCTTTGCCCCGTATAGTTGCAGAAATACTCCATTCCAAATTCTGTAGCTGAAGTAGATCTGTACGATTCAAGAGAACTCTACACCCGTCCTCGGTTTTAGATTCTATTACTAAATTATTTGATCCTACATACACCATACTCGATAATTTAAATAAATCGGTCTCGAGAAATATGTTTCGTTTATATGATGTCGGTATGTCTAGTATAAATGATAGCACGTTACCCATAAGCGAGAATATGCGTCTTAGAAAATCTGTTGACAACTTCACGTGACGTGAAGAAGTCAGTATATGGATGACTGTTTGGAAATCGTCAGTCGGATCGATTCCAACAAGTAAAAATTTTCGAGTGGTAAAGTCCAATGTATAGGATGTAGAATCTATTAGGGTAGCAAACGGCTTCTTTTTGTAGATGGCAGCATTGTCAGTGATCGAACCGGCCATGTTGTGTATAATATTAAAAACTTATAAAAATAAACACTGAGAAATTATTAAGACTTGAAAAAACACTGACAAGAAATAAAAATCTACGTGTAGTATAGCATAAGACTCTGAACACACTGAATAAATGTCCGCTCTTGTAGGGTCAAGCGTCTGACGAGTTGAGTCATTATTCGGTGGGGGAAACATTAGTGGGAGTAAATCACAACAGATGAGAAATTGAATAACAACACCACCTAACCTAAGCCGTGGATTACCAAAATATTAATCGGGTATTTACTATGATAAATGTGTACATCAATAGTTATTACCAATTATTTTAGGAACCATCGTTTATCAGTACAATTTCCAGGAATTGTCCTGTGCGTGTTGTCAACAACCCAACGACGGACCGGACGGTACAGGTCGTTCCGCTAACAATAGGATTTAACAAACTTGCGGATAACAATAGATTTAATCCCAGCGCTCGAAGAGACCTTATAAAAACAGTTGCTAACATACCAAGAAATGCGACCATATGTCAATAAATATTATAAAAGATAAAAATTGGCGACATAAATTTAAGGTTAAAAATATACAAAAGGGTGAACATGTATAGTGTTGTTGAAGAATGTTAACAATAACTAGGGTATGTCGGGCCACACAAGACGAATGTAATTGTACAAGTATTCTTAAACGTATTACAAATAAAAACGTGTGACATAAGTCCTTGATACATAAATGTATCAATTATTATATATATATATAATATTCACACAGCTATATACATTAACTGAATATAAACCGGCTCTGTAGCTTAGTTGGTTAAAGCGCCAGAATGTAAGACGGAGATCGAGAGTTCGAATCTCTCCAGAGCCTTTTTTGCATTATTTATTTATAGAAAAATTGAGACAATAAATGCGCATGCGCGGAAATATAAATGATGGTTACTTACCGGATAGGGCGGCGGCGTCGTCGGTGTGCGAAAGATGGGGTGGGTTGGATGAGGTTGTGAATAAAATATATGTCGCGCACGTGTGAGTGTTTGAATATATTGCGGATAAGTATAATAAATATATGATAAATAATATGATAACATAACTGATAACCAGATGACTGCTGCGCTGATATATTGATTGGTAGTGTACACAATAATATGTACGGTAATATGGTATGCATACGATAATATGTGTTGGTCAGGTCGGGATATTTACTTAGTGCTTTTCATATTAACTAATACAGCTATATACGTTAAGAATCACAAAAACAAGTATATCGGGTCTCTGACCTAGTGGGTTAAAGCGTCAATGCTATAACTCGGGGGTCGAGAGTTCTAAACTCTCCAATCTTTTTTTCAATATTTATTTAATGAAAAAAATATTACATTAATATATACGATAATATGGTGTGTGTACAATAATATGCACAATAATATGGTGTGTACAATAATATGATATCATATGACTGTTAGATAAGAGATTGATAACTCTGTGTTGTGATCCGTCACGTGACGGATCAGGCGGCGGCGGCGGCATGACGATGAGGAGCAAGGACGGGGAGGGGTAAAATATACGTCGCGTACGTGCGCGATCGGGAGGGCGAGGAGGCGAGGAGACGAGGAGATCAGCAAGGACGAGGAGACGAGAAGACGTGGGGACGAGGAGACGTGGGACGAGGAGACGTGGGGACGTGGGGACGTGGGGACGAGGAGACGTGGGGACGAGGAGACGTGGGGACGTTGGGACGTGGGGACGTGGGGACGAGGAGTCTGAACTCTCTATTTTATACTACTGATGACAGCAGAAATATTTACATCGTGGTTGAAAGACTGGGACAAAGAGCTTGGAAAACAATCAAGGAAAATTTTATTAATTGTTGATAATGCTGGACCACATTCAAAATTGATAGATTTAAAAAATATTACACTTGAGTTTCTGCCTCCAAATACTACTTCTCTCGTTCAACCACTCGATATGGGGATCATTAAGAATTTAAAAACGCATTACCGTGGACTATTGGTAACATACATTTTAAAGGCTATTGAAGATAATTCAGTAACTCCATTTACATGTGCTATAGATATCAGTTCTAAAATAAACATTCTACAAGCAATACAATTTGTCGCTGACAGCTGGAGAAAAGTGTCGTCTGATACGATTCGGCATTGTTTTGCACATTGCGGTTTCAGACCACTGATTGATCTACCTATCCCTCCTATTGTTTCTATTGAAAATGACGTAGCGCAATGCGTAGGAAATGGGGAGTTATTTGTAAAAATTGATGATGGTGTGCAGTGCTTCAATGAAAATGAAAATTACGATAACATTTTCGATGAAATTGTTGAAAGAAGTCTGCAAAATGAAGAAAGCGATGACGATGACTATGACGTTCAGCCCGTCAAAATTACAACAAGAGAAGCAGAAAAGTGCGTTGATCAGCTGAGACTATATTTTATGCAAAATGAAAACGGAAATGCACCAACAACTTCGCTAGACGTATGTGCAGATTTTATCAAAAAACAATGTTTTGATAAATTAAATCAAAGAACAGTGGACGATTTTCTGCAGCTTAACAAAATATAAATTAAGTATGTTAATCAATTAATGTATCATAAATATCTATATGTAATAAAATAATAATCTAATTAATTTACGATATAATAATACTAAATAGTAAATATTATGTATACTGTACAACTGGTAATAATAATAATAATAATAATACATATGTAATTTTTAAATAAAGTATGAATTAAGTGTGTATGTATGTATTTTTTAAATTAAGTTATTATGTATGTATATATGTATGCAGTTTAATAATTTCGGTTTATTAGTTATTCGGTTAATCGGGACAGTCGGATAATGGGGACAAATAGGTCACCGCCCGATGTATCCCAATTAAGCGGATTCTACTGTATTGAATTAAATCATATGGATGTTGTCTTGGAAAACGAAGAAAAAAAAATCGGTGTAAATGACTATTTTTTACCGCATCATGCCGTGATAAATACAAATAGTACTACTACTAGACTGCGCGTGGTATTTGACGCGTCATGCAAAACGGACATAGGACTTAGTTTGAATGATGCGTTGTTAAAGGGTCCTACTATACAGGAGGAATTGATTACTATTTTGGCTCGTTTTAGAAAACATAAATTCGCGTTCTCCGCAGACGTATCAAAAATGTATCGCCAAATATGGGTGGACCCGCAGCAGCGTAGCTATCAAAAAATTATTTGGCGTGCAAATCCCGAAGAGCCACTGCGTACCTATAGGTTGAACACGGTAACATACGGGACGGTTCCAGCTTCGTTTTTGGCGACCGGGTGTTTAGCTAATTTAGCCGAAAAGGAATACCACATGTTTCCTGACGCCTGCGACGTCATTAAATCCGATTTTTACATGGACGACTATTTGGGTGGTGCGGACACGAAGATAACGCGTTAAGGTTACGTAATTCGTTAATCAAAGTTATGCTCCGGGGTGGTTTTCCACTAAGAAAATGGATGTCAAATAGTTCCGAGCTGCTCGCCGATATGCCCAATATAGGAAATTAATCAATGACCATAATGGAGCTTGAAAATAAAATGACTAAAATTTTAGGCTTATTATGGTGTCCGGAACGCGATGTTTTTAAATATAAAATTGAAATAACAACGCTCAACGATCTACCAGTTACCAAAAGAAATATATTATCACAAAAGGCTTCATTATTCGATCCACTAGGACTCGTTGGTCCTATAGGAATACGTGCAAAAATATTAATGCAAAAATTATGGCAATTACAATGCGATTGGGATAAACCTGTACTGATTGAAGTTCAAAAAGAATGGAAAAGTTATGTAAGTTCTTTAAATTATTTACGTGAATTAGAAATACCTAGATATCTTGGTACCAAAACTGACTATGAAATACAAATACATGGTTTTGCCGACGCTAGTTTATTAGCATACGGGGCATGTTTATACATTCGTTGTTCGAGTAATAAAAATATACACGTCACCAAACTTATTTGCGCAAAATCAAAAATAGCATCGTTAAAAATAATATCCCTACCTCGCCTGAAGCTATGCGCTGCCGTAATACTAGCGCGCTTAGCAAATAAAGTCTTACCAAAATTAAAATTAAATATAAAAAATAAATATTTTTGGACGGACTCGTCTATAATATTAGCTTGGATCACTTCCCCGTCGTCAAAGTGGAAAACTATCGTGGCTCACCGAGTAAGTGAAATACAGGATATGACCAGGTTAAATGAATGGAATCACGTGAGCACTTAAGATAATCCAGCCGATTTAATATCTCGCGGTTGCGGTGCCGATCAAATAACAAATAATGATTTATGGTGGAAGTAGGGTTGCCAACCGGCCGGTATTTTCCCGGCCCGGCCGGTATTTCACATATTTAGACTTAAAAAGCCGGTTGCCGGTATTGACCTATAAAAAGCCGGTATTTTCAAAGTAATAATATTGTAAAATTATAAAAACCCAGTAATTCCACCTGATCGAGAGTTTTGATATTATATATTAATATTTTATCATTTTTATGAAATTGATTATCACATGTTACTGTCAATAAATCGTATACCTATCTTAATGACTTCAGATATCTATCGTCCTTTTTGACATTTTTATGAGTACTATGATTAGTATGTACCTTGTTAGTTGTTCCTATTATGCCGTTCTCGTTGGTGAATATGTGATAGACGATTCATAATAGAGTTTAGTTTCGTTATTCTGTTCGGACTGTTCGGTAGTACCTATTAATTTTACATTGTATATACTTGATTGAAAAATTATACGCATTTTTAAAATGAACGAAAATGAAACGAAAAAAAGAATTCGTAATTGTGTTTTTAACGATGAATGGTTAAAAGATCAAATATTTTCTGATTGGATCGCTAAACACAATAACCCTAATAAAGCACGATGTATATTATGTCAGACAGTTTTTAGTGTTAAGTATGATGGCGTTAAAGCTGTAAAAACACATCAAGAATCAAAAAAACATGAAGAATCCGTCAATTCTATAAATAAATCGTCCACTATAAAAAAGTTTTTTCCTACAAAGAATGATAAAGATGAAGACAAAATAGCAGCCGTTGAACTGAGTAAGTGTTTTCATGTAGTTAAACACCATCATAGCTATCTTTCCAGCGATTGTGGAGTAAAATTAGAGTCGAAACATTTCTCAGATTCAACGATAGCTAATAAAGTCCACCTGGGTAGAACGAAAATGGAAGCTATCGTCAAAAATGTACTATGTCCGTTCGCTATTGAAAAAGCAGTAATAAAACTCAAATGTCCTACTCCTATTAGTCCTATTCCCTTTTCTATATCTACAGACGCTTCAAATAAGGGAAATAGAAAATTTTTTCCATTAGCGGTTAGGTTATTTAATTTTGAAGACGGAGTGAAAGATTACCTTTTAGACTTTTACGAGGAACCATACGAATCTTCACAGTCAATTTTTGACACGATTACTTCTGCAATTGAATCTCTTGGCTTAGATATAAAAAATATAACAGCTTTTGGTGCCGATAATGCCTCTGTTAATTATGGAAAACATTGTTCGGTCTTCGAAAAATTAAAAAATAAAAAATCCAATATAATTAAAGCTAATTGTAACTGTCATGTGATTCATAACGCAGCAAAGCATTCCATGAAAGTTATAAAATACGATGTAGAAACGTTGGTATTAAAAGTTTTTAATGAATTTTCTATGAGCTCCAAAAGAGTAGATGAACTTAAAGAATGTTTCGAATATGTACAACAGGACTATCATAATGTATTGCGACATATTCCGGTGAGATGGCTGAGTTTGTTTAATGCCGTGGACCGATTAATTTTAAATTGGAATGCAATTAAAACTTATTTTATAAAAAAAGGAAAAAATGAATGTGATAAAATCATATGGACATTTATTGAAGATCAGAAAAATGAACTTTCTGAACAGTTAACTTTAAGAGAATGTTACATTTAGTTTGTTCATCATGTGCTGTCCATTTTTCAAAAACATATTTTAATATTGGAAAAAAATAATTTAAACGCTCCAGAAGTCTATGATGTAATGTTAAGTTTAAGATCTCAAATTTTATATCGTAAAAATGATAATTTCTTTGGAATTGCAGTAACTACACGATTACCTAATCTTACTAGCAAAGAAAACGATGCATTTAAATCTGATGCTCTACATACTTACAAACGTGCATTAGAATACCTCGAAAAATGGTTTGATTATGAAAACTCTCCATTCAAAATGTTTTCGTGTTTGAAATTAAGTGAATTACCTAAATTAACAGATTTACTCGATCTGGCCAAATTAATTAAGGTTCATGTCAATGGAGATGAACTGTATGAAGAGCTTAATTTGATAAAGTTATTACCAAATGATATCCTAAATAACACAGAATTCACTAGTTCGGAAAAATGGGTAAAATTTTTCCAATCATCTACTGCACAATTAAAAAATATTAAACAAATTGTACAGTATGTATTCTCGGTGCCGTGTAGCAATGCATTTGTTGAACGCGTTTTTAGCCACATGAATAGTTTGTGGACAGATGAGCGCAATCGATTAGGAATTGATACAGTTAAAGCCGAACTAGTCATAAGAAATAACATAACATACAATTGTTCAGAGTTTTTTGATCAAATACAAAATGAAAAACATTTATTAAACGCCGTGAAAAATGCCGCTAAATATAAATTTAAAAGTTTACAATAGTTTATTTATAATAGTTATTATAATAATTTATAAGTTTATAATATTAAAGTTTAACATAATGTAATACTAATATTATTAATTTTTTTATTTTAACGTATGTAATTAATTATATTATTCGTCATTTTATTATATTAATATTAAAAAATCTTTTTTTTTTTTTTTTTTTGTACACTTGGGCCGGTATTTTTTAATTCCAAAGTTGGCAACCCTAGGTGGAAGGGCCCTCATTGGCTCACCGATAATTCCAAAAACTGGCTAAAATCAAAGATCAACGTTAACGCCGGTATAATACCGGAAGCAAAAGAAAAAATCACTTTATTGATAGAACCCGTAAATGAAAACTTAATTAAAAATTATTCATCGTGGAATAAATTATTACGAGTGTTTTCTTATTGTTTGCGTTTTATTAAAATCCGTGTCAAAAGGCTTGAAGTCATTGGTCCCATTCAAGTCGAAGAACTACGAGCAGCTTTAATTGCCGTTATCAAAATAACACAATCATACTACTGGTCAAGTGAAATAAATGGTTTAATAAATAATTCTATTCTGCCAAACAACAGTAAATTGAGAAATTTGCAACCTTTTTTAGAAAATGGAATTATGAGAGTCGGTGGTCGATTAAAAAATGCTCTATATTTAGACCAATGTCAGCGTAGTCCTATTTTAATACCTCAAAATAGCACTATTGCAAATTTAATATTGCAAAATGAACATGAAAAATTGATGCACGCCGGTTCTCAAGCTATGTTGGCCAATACACGATTGAAGTATTGGATAATAGGTGGTCGAAATACTGCAAGACATATTTTTCATAAATTTATTAAATGTTTTAGACTCCGACCTGTTATAGTGGAACCTATAATGGGAAATTTACCAGCGGAACACCTAGAACCATGTCGAGCTTTTAAAAAATGCGGAGTGGATTTCGCCGGTCCAATCACAATCAAAACCAGTTTGAGAAAAAGGGCAGCAGTGACTAAGGGCTACATTTGCGTCTTCGTGTGTTTTAGTACTCGTGCTGTCCACATAGAAATTGTAAGTGATCTGACTAGTGATGCATTTTTGAACGCGTTAAAAAGATTTATTGGTCGTCGTGGCGTATGCTCTGATATATATAGTGACAATGCCACTAATTTCGTCGGCGCCAATAAAAAGCTTTTAGAGCTTAAATGTTTGTTCCAGTCAGCGACCCATTTGGACAAAATGTATAATGCGTTAGCAACAGAGGGTATTAATTGGCATTTTATTCCCCCCCGATCTCCTCATTTTGGTGGGTTATGGGAGGCTTCTGTAAAATCTATAAAAACTCATCTATACCGGGTATTGGGCGAATCGCATTTGACTTATGAAGAATTAAATACTATTTTAATAAAGATAGAAACTGTCTTAAATTCTCGCCCACTCACTCCTCTTTCCTCCGATCCTATGGACGCGACGCCATTAACACCAGCTCATTTCCTTATTGGTGAACCTACCTGTTCAGTACCTGAACCTGACCTGTCGGCTGTACCTGATAACCACTTGAAGTGATGGCAGCGCGTGACTCGACTTACGCAGTGTCTTTGGAAACGTTGGAATGACGAATACTTATCTCAACTACAGACCCGAAAAAAATGGTTGTCAAATAAAGGTCCAAATTCAAGCGTTGGTACTTTGGTACTAATTAAGGAAGACAACATAACTCCTTTGTCATGGTCGCTTGGTCACGTAGTACGTGTGCAAGGTGGAGCTGGCGGGGTCATTCGAGTGGCTACTGTTTTGAGCCACGGGAAGGAGTGAAAAAGGTCTGTCAGAAAATTATGTCCTCTTCCGTTCGAAGGTAATGTTTAGAATTCAATAAAATAAAACACATACTTTTTTTGTCGTTTAATTATAATCGTAAAACATTTTTTTTTTATCTGTTAAATATTTATTAATTGTAATTTATTTGAAATGAATTTTCTTATTATATCGTAATTTCTAATTTTGTAATTTATAATATTAATATTTTTCGATGTATTATAATATTTAATATTTGTTAAAGGTTTATGTTGAAAATTATTTAAATGTTTCAAGGCTGGCGGCATGTTGACGCGTATATTTTATCTTCAATAAATTTTAAAAACCGGATTTTGTCGTATTATCGCTCGCGATATTGAGCACTATGTAATAGGTATAAGAGTATAAGAAGAAATCTAGTGTCAGTATGCGTTCGACTGCCAATCGCCACGTAAATAAAAATATATTATTACAAAATAAACCAACTATATTCTTATATTCTTACAGTAATAAAATCACATACAGTCCACAAATTTAAATTCGTAATTTAACGGTATTAATATAGTTCACAATGAGTTCGAATGAATTATATTTAATAAAAAAAAAGTTGTATATTAGTGTTAAAAATCGTTCATTAAAACCAAATAGTGAAGTTTTAACAAAAGAAAAATATGCAAGTTTGATATGATAGGTAGACGTGAAAAAAATAAAAAAAGAATCTTCTCGTGACTACTGGTTAGAAAATCATTGCGATATTGTAAAAATAAACGGCATTGAAAAATTAATAGTACCCGTAAGTAATCAAAATGAAAATGTTAATTTATATGTTATGATTGAAGACATTTTTGATTATTTACATGGAATTCATTTTTTTTATTGAACATGGGGGTAGTGATCGCATGTAATATGAAATAAATGAACGTTATAAAAATATTACTCAATTTGATGTTAAGCAATACTTGGATTAGTGTATACCTTGCCAGCAAAAAAAAAAGAAAAAGAAAAAAAGGTATTGTTGTAAAACCAATGGTGTCTGAAGATTTTAATAATAAAATAATCTAATTATAATCAATTCAGTAAAATAAAATATTTTAAACTTGAATGTATGTCATACTTTAACGGATATCAAACTAAAATTGTATAGAATAACTAGATATTCTATGAAATAACTAGTTTAAGTATAATTTTCACGTATTATTTCATACTTTAACTAATATTCGTAGATAATTCATGAATTACCTAGTTATTTCATAAAATAACGGAATTCAACACTTTAGCTGTAACATATATTATACAGCTGGTGTCTTGAGTTGACGGAAATTCGAGGGTGACGCTGATCTCGATGTCCTAGAGTCTAGGACTTAGACCAGTGGTTTTCAAACTTTTATTGAACGCGGCACACCGTGCCCCTCAAAAAATTTTCACGGCACACTGACCTTTTTTTTTGCACTGAATAATTAGATGATCAAAATTACATTGAATAATTATAAATGTAAGGGTTGACGGGCTAACAAATTTTTATTAATTATATTTTTATAATTTTTATTTTTGTACGAATTATTGAACTTTCCGAAAGACCGCGGCACACTCAGTGAATGCTCGCGACACACCAGTGTGCCGCGGCACCCAGCTTTAAAACCACTGACCTAGACGGTCTCTCACACAATGTACCCGTTGCTGGCGGACTTGTTGCGTATTGGACGAAGTTGGTGTGCATAGGACTAGGGCTGCGCGATTATTTTATATAATCGAAAATCGATTTTTTTATAAATAATATAATATGTCTATGTCCTATACCATGAAGGAATATTTTCGTGAAGTGTTACATCCTTGCATATCGCCACAGTTACTATACATAGTTTTATCACAATTTATGATAGTATTTTCTGCAGGTTGTAGCAGCTGGTCTGTGCATACAACGGCCAAAGTTACACAATAGAATGAAGCTCGTATTACTATTTACAAATAATTAAACACCTACTAAATTAGGTTAGGTTTTTATTTCGCTGGCCGCACTTTTTTTTTATAGGCCTGACTGCCATTTGGTCTGTGTCTACTACTCTACTGTCCATGTTGCATTGTTGCGTGATACGTTTCCACGCAATATTTTCAACGCAACTTTCATTTGTTTTCAACACAAAGTTATAGTTCTGCTTTTCAAGTACTTCAAAATAAATCACACGTAAGAATGCACCATACTTAAATAGCTTAAAAATCTTTTTAAACATTACTCATTTATTAGGTTATGTTTGACTAACAAATGTTTGGTTTTGAACTGATTTCTTTCATATCGGTCCGATACACTTTAAAATTGTTACTTTAAAAGGTTCTTAAAGTTATACCTAATGCTCCTATATTCTTTGGGAATGTCTGCTGGACAGATATTTATTTTTGTTTTAGTTACAAACGCATCATTCATATATAGGGTAACTGCTGGGTAATAATTATTAACCCTTTTTCCTCAATATTTTGTACAATCTTGATCTGATAATTTCAAAACACTCCACAAGACTTCCTGACACATTTATATTCTATAGACATTTCTGCTGGACAGATATTTCTGTTTTTATTGGTTAAAAAACACATAATTAATACATATGGTGACTGCTGGGTAATAATATTGCTAACCCATATTTCTCAATATTTTGTCCAATCTTCATCTGATAATTTCAAAACACTCCCCAAGATATCATGATTCTTTTATAACCAATGACTTTATGGATATTTTTTTAGAGGTTAAGTTAATGTAGGTACTAGGTAGTATATTAGTTGGTTGGTTGAGTTATCAGACCATATTAATATTAATATTTCCCTGGTGGAAATTTGTTGAGCTGGCCTCAACATCGCTTATGGTGCAAAATGTGATAGTTGAACTAGAAGTCCAAGTACATGAATTATAAATGGTTATATGTGAAACCTATAGTAAAATAGCTCCCTACTTGCATACTCCTGCCTTAAATTTTTTAACAGAGTTTAATAACACAAATTTGGTATAGTCAAATCAAAAAAATGACACCTCAATATTTTTCCAAATTTGTTTGTGTCACATTTTGGAACGGTAAATGCTTCGATTTTCTACTTAAGTATTTTTTCTATCAAGCTTAATTTTATTATCCGTTTAAAGCAATGTTACAAAAATTAAAATCATAAAAAATTTCCTACCTACATAAATAACTCAAAAAAAGTCAAAATTATAATATAATTAGATATAATCATGTCTATTAAACGTTTAGATTAATATTTTTAATAAGGACATTCATTTATAATTTAGGTACAGAAAATAGGAAAGTTGATTTTGTTGAATATGAGTTTATGGAAAAATTTCCATTTTCCATAAATATTATTTTTGTTTTTTCCAATTATTAAAAAAATTTAATAGGTACTAAACATTATTTCAATTTGGCTTTTATATATATATATATATGTTACGGTAAAAGTACGAATACCGGTAAAACCTAGGATTTACCGACTGCTGACGGTAAATGTCCGAAATTCGGACATTTACCGATTGATTTCAGTAAAACCTAGGATACACAAATAGTTTGGTCAAACCCCGAATGATTTTTGTAGTTTGGACTTTTACAAACGAGATTTGATAAATCTTAGGATAAACAATCAGTGTTAGTAAAAGCCCGAAAATATTTACCAATTGTGTGATATTTTTTTATGCTGAATGTTAATTAGTATAATATGTAGTCCGAAATTATTATATTATAATTTATTATGTTAAATTAAATTAATGTTATTATAACACATTTTTATTAATATTATTATTATTACAAGAGTTTAAACTATTATTATATTTTATTACAACAATACAATTATTTGTTTGTGCAGGCTTGGCTGCTGTGACATCTTGAATTGCACAATACATTTTTGGATCGACACTTACATCGATTTGTTATACATTTCTTCAAACAGTCGCACCTTATTAACCCTTGTCCGCCAGTCAAAGGCAGTTGTGATACCAGCTTGACGAATACCAATTTCATTCTCTGGAATTATTGCCGATTTTAAAAAATTTTCTTCGCATAAGGTGAACTGATTCCGAGTGAAAAGTTGAGAGAGTGTTCCTGCTTTTGTACCCAGGTGATAAAATTCTCCATCCACAACTTTTAACACTACAGCCAGTAATGTGCGGGCATCAACTTTACTTCGATCGACTTCCGGAATTTTAACCTTGACGGTTTGTCCAATTAATACAGTTGGCATTTCCTTCATTTTTCTGGCTTGTTTTTAAAGTCCAATATGTGATTCTTCTTAATGTTGATTAATTTTTTGTGTCCGC
Source organism: Sitobion miscanthi (assembly GCA_008086715.1). Taxonomy (NCBI): domain Eukaryota; kingdom Metazoa; phylum Arthropoda; class Insecta; order Hemiptera; family Aphididae; genus Sitobion; species Sitobion miscanthi. Next base: position 4,640,593 of record CM017803.1, read on the forward strand.
ACCGGTATTAAATTTTCTGCGTCCCTTATTTCTACATTTTCATTTTCATTTGGTAAAGTTTCATCATTCTTGTTTATTTCAACTTCTTCATTTATCTCACAAACTTTAATTTTATTTTCATTTGGTTCTGTAAGCGCTGCCTCTAAATCCTCTTCTGTCTGCAGTCCTGGCAATACATTTTTTGGAATAATTGAATTAGCTAATCCTATTTTCATTTTAATACCAAACATTGCTTCATATGGAGATCGTTTAATTCCTAAAAATGAACTATTTTCATTTCAGGCCACATACTACATAGATTTGTAATAATAGCATTTACAAATTCTCTCCCGTTGTCCGAGTGGAGTATATTTGGTGCACCGAAAAGAGTGAAAATATCGAGTAAGCAGTATGCAACTTCTTCAGCCTGTTTGAATTTGAGTGGTCGTAAAATCACAAATTTAGTCAAATGGTCTTGATACACTAATATAAATTTGTAATTGTCATCCAGGTTTGACTGCATATCAATTAAGTCTACCTGGCAGCGTGAATTCATTTCAGTGTGTACAATAGGTTTAACAGTTAAACCTATTTTGGGCATACTATGTTTTTTTTTGACATGGCTCACATAATTTTAAATAAATATTAATAACCTCAATGTTAATATTTTTGTATTTACTGTTAACACCATACACAATACGATTTCTACCTCCATGACCTGTTGCAATATGTGCTTCATGAATAAAGTCATATAACTCATTATAGCGAACATAGTAACGCATTTCTTCGGAGTCACTATTCATCGGAGCAATCAGTTTTTCTTCTGCGCCAATTTTAACGATATCGAACCGTTGTCGCCGATAGTGAATAGATTTTTTAACATTGACAGATTTTGATTCTTTGACTTCATTCAAAATATATCATATTTTTCACTCGTTATGTATAAAGTGTTTTTATCATTTTTCGATCCCACAATACTATTTAAAAGTTCGTAAAACCGTTCTTTAAGTGACATATTGAATATAAAACACTATTCGCCACGATTGTAAAAAGAATACTGATCGTAGGTATCATTATTATTTTCAATAGATCTGGATATCATTATTATTTTCAATAGATCTGGATATCATTATCAATCTATATCATTGGTCTATTATAAAACCTGTTCCTTCTCATATACTTAGTTTTACGTACAACACAGTGTTACGTATAGCCGTATAGGAACAACTTTTATCACATCATTAAGATAGGATATAGGTACCTTTTGGGCTAATTTATTGACTGTATGAGTAAGTACAATGATACACGTGTCAAGGTCTTCCGTTATCATCTATTATATTTAAGTCGAAATGAAAATCCCTAAAATAGATCGTTGTAAAATGAACGCAATAGTTTCAATTTTGTTATATAATAAATTATAGTGATAGTAATAATAATAAAAATGTGTTATAATAACATTAATTTGATTTAACATAAATTATAATATAATAATTTCGGACTACATATTATACTAATTAACATTCAGCATAAAAAATATCACACAATTGGTAAATATTTTCGGACTTTTACTAACACTGATTGTTTATCCTAAGATTTACCAAATCTCGTTTGTAAAAGTCCAAACTACAAAAATCATTCGGGGTTTGACTAAACTATTTGTGTACCCTAGGTTTTACCGAAATCAATCGGTAAATGTCCGAAATTCGGACATTTACCGTCAGCAGTCGGCGAAACCTAGGATTTACCGGTAAATCCTAGGTTTTACCGCTATTCGTACTTTTACCGTAACATATATATATTTATATTAATCATCAAAGATACATAATACCGAAGCTTTTTTCTGACATAAAAAGGGACTTAAAAAAACATAAAAGCGCATATGTACATTAATTTCTCCGCTTAGAATCGATATGTTAAATAATAAATTAAAATGCTAATTTCATTTTGTTTTTCCAAAAAGTAAAATAATACAACAATTATAATTTGTAGGTATTAAATTTACCATAAACTATGAAATTTGAATAATATTATTTAATTATGCTTTGAGTATTGGAATATGAGTACATTGAATGGTAGATCCATTTTGTTAAATTATTTAAGATTTGTTTTTATCTTATTATTTCATTTATTTACAGTATTTTAATTAATTAGAATGTGCGTAGCTATAATACAAAATATAATGCAAATATTATTGTGCAGTTCTTATACTGTAATAAATTACTAATAGCCTCCATTTTATTAATTAAAATAAACCTATAAAGCGATTATTTAGCTGAACCAAAGCTGTATCAATCAACGGCAAAAATACTTTTACTCGGAGGTTTTCATCTGTAACATCTTGTCTTCTGTCTCCATCTAAATCACCAAAAAATTTTTTTGAATATACTTGATGCCCCTAACTATTACACAAATGGGTTGCTGAAATAACCAGTTCTTCATAATTCTCCCTCAAATTTTGAATTATCGTAATAGCCGACCGTAAACATTCACAAGCATTATGAAGGTTAGAATCAACTGATTGTAATTTTTTAGATACCAGTAGTACAATTAGCACTTGAACTCACAAAAAATAATTACATTGGAAAAAGTGTATAGAATTTCCGGTTTAGCATTCTAAGAAATATCTTCCCTACAGAAGACTTACCAAATAACGTTGTACGTATTAATTGCGATTGCAATGTAGTACAAGCTGTAAAAAAATTAAATGTACGATCTGTCATAGAAAAAAAGATTTGTACCAATAACAATTGTTCTAAAAAAATTAATGAGTTAAGTTTTCTAACAATACTTCTTCAATTTCACAATGAATCTATTAACCATCTCCAAACAAAAGTCGACCAGTATGTAAAATTTGAATCTGCTAACCAGATATGTGAGGAAATCATTGATGATGACGTGTGCAATGGAAATTTAGTGTATGAAAAATTCTATGGACCTCTACACATTTTGTCTTTCTCATATTCAACGGATAAAAACCAAAAATGTCCAAATGAATTTATTAACTGCATGTTAAGTGAAATACCAAACATCGTGGAAATAAATAAAATATCTATAATGCTAAGAGGAATTGTAGGCTATAATCCACCATTAAATGGCATTTCTTCTCTAGGACATTATATTTGCTATGCTAAAAGGAGTCATCTTTATTGGGAAGTGAGTGCAAAAATTTTATTCAATATAAGATACAAGTTAAATAAAAACAAGAACTAATTATTTTTTTTTTTAATAACTTACAGGTCCATAACGATCTCAATAAAAATATAAAAGCAGTTCGATCATCTACCTCAGTTGCAGTAGTACTGATACTGTATACGGAATAAATATGGTAATTATTATTGGTAAAGCAATCAATAACCATATTTTAAGTTTTTTTATGTCAAAATAATTAATATTATTATACTGCAGACAATATGTATATAATTTAAATATAAAGTAATATAACTACAAAGGATAATATGTAAAAATCTATATATAACCTATTTCATCTACGCATAGTATATTAAATATAACATTGACTATAGTCTAGTAAATTTGTATCTGAAAATCACAAATTAAAGATACAAGTTTACATTTATCACTGAAGTTATTTGTATGGTGTCCATGCATTGAAGCCTCTCTGAATGCAAAGCACCAAATTACTTTTCGCCTCCAATAATTGGTAACATATTGATATCCATCCATTGTGGATATTTATTAAATTTTTTCATCACCTGAACATATTCCTTCCATAATTTAAATGATTTTCCAGCTATTTCTATATCTGATGATTCTAAAGAATTTTTAAATGCTTTGTATAATGTTTTTCTATCATCCTTAATACTATATAATTATCATAATTGTAATATATTTGTAATAAACACTTTACAAAATTAAAAATTAAGTTCTAGGTTTTTTGTCTAAAATAGGTACATGATAAATACACAATTAATCATAATTATAAAATATGATAAGTGAAAATCTTACAAAAAGTAATAAAATAAAAAAACTTACCTCAGTGAAATAGTGTATAGTACAACTAACACAACTCGAATAAAAGTCAAGTTAGTTATATTTTGTATGGTATAGTAAAATACAAAACAAATTTAATAAAAAAAAATTATAAGAATAAAAGTTATGAGACACAAATAATAAATTAAAATTAAAACTACAAAATCGTAAAAGGGAAAACAATAATAAACAGATCATTGCCCAGTAGAAAATTTAACAATTATTTTTAAAGCAGTACCATCGAATAGCAGTAATTGAGCACTAAAATTCGGTGCTATAGCGGAAGTTGGTACTGATGGTGCACCCGCTGGGACGAAATACTGAAAACTCCATAACTCGGAGGGAAAGATAGCACTAATTTTGAAAGCAGTACCATCGAATAGCACTAATTGAGCACTAAAATTCGGTGCTACATCGGATTTTGGTGCTGATGTTGAACCCGCTACGTGAAGTTAGCGGAGAATGGTAAGCCCCCTTAAAACTTTTTACTGGCCATAGCACCAATTTAGCACTAAATAATGGTGTTATAGCGGAAATTAGTGCTCGAATTTTTCCGCCAACTTCACGCACCTGTTTAGCCGACAAATGAACGCTCAGTCCACATTTGATTGCGACCGTCGATTTGAGCAATGTATAATGACTCCCGGTGTCCAACAGCGCAATAAATTCGTGCCCGTTCACGACTCCAATCTTCTCATACGGGTGTTGCCCTCCAACACCCTTCTGTTCAACGACAGCGTTAACTTATTATAAGTTCGGGCAATTATTTCTCATAAGCCCGGCGACACCACAGTTGTAACACGTCATTGGTTTACGCTTTGTAGGGCAATCGCGCGAAAGATGACCAACCTTGTGGCAGTTGAAACAGCTGCCGCGTTCGACGTCACCACTCGTTTTATCTTGCTTTCCGGAGGTCTCAGAATTCGTATTTTGTTCAATAGGTACTGCACGCCTCCATGTCTTCTTATCGCTTTGAGTATCGCTCGCGGACTGATTCCGTGGGCCGATATTATACTTAACCGTGTCTTTCACCTTAGTCAGTCGGTCCGCCTTTGCACCGGAGCTTCCGGTTTCTCTCCATTCTCTCCCAGTCCAAAATATCTGCCAAGAGGTCATTTTCGTCCCTATGCATCCTGCCTAGTGCATACATCGCCAAATCACGGGAATAAAGCCCTTGTATAACATGATCGCGCACTTCATCGTATGGTAACGAGAAGTCTTGACACAGCCTTGCTTTCGATTGGAAATAATCCATCGAATGCTCATCTTTTGCTTGGTACCGTTTGCGCAAGGCTTCCCACCTATCCGACATGCGCACGGCACGAATGAACGTTGCATGGAATTGTTTTTTGAAATCTTGCCAGTCTTCGAACGTACGACCTAAAAACCAATCTTTGGCTGCACCTTGCACGTTTGCACGAATTGAAGCCGATATGTGAAAGGCCAGCAATTCAGGTTCGCGACCCCTTCGACCGACGTTAGCCAATCTGCAGAAGCATAAGTCGTTTCCCGACCACTAAAAACACCGACGGTTTTATCTAGGACCGGCAACACGCGAAAGTCCAAAGCGGGTTGACGCGAGTTCGTTTCCAATAACGATCGGTCATCAGATACACTCGTAATTCGTATCTGTAATATTAACGTTCGCGTCATTTGTTACAGACGCTTCGGCGACTTGTTTTCACAATTGTTAAACGAGAGCAATAAGTTCATTATACGTCGGTACCTTCGGCATTTGCGGCGTCTGATCACTCTGATCATCCATGACGAGTAACGACACCATCAATTGATAACAACAATAACAACACCGATCGCGATAGAAACGATACCGTCCGGTGACAACAGTAACCGTAATGGTAAATACGGGTACCAACCGTTAAAATTCTAACCCTACCTAACGCGACGACACGACAAATACGACGTACGACGAACAACGGATAAGTACGTGAAAAAAACGATCATCGACGTTGCATTTTCGAGTTAAGACACAACTCTCGCACTACGTTCTTCAATCCGAATCCCACTTCTTAAATAATGTAAACTATTCAATAACTTAAAACAGTTCAAAACAGAAAAAATCTTTATATATATCATTACATCTTAACGCACACCCGGCGGCCACTCCTGCACGTAAGGGTAACAACTAACTACAACGGTACATGCTACTCGACTACTACGTACACATCGATGAGCGCACCCTAGTGGCTCGGTAGTTATCAGAATGTTATAGAGCGTGTAAATGGAGTCCTCAAAAGTAGATTTCGATGTTTATGTAGAAAACTTTGCACAAAACTAAATACTTCAACATTGATAATTATATATTGTGCTATTCTACATAATAACTTATTACTTATAACTTGCACTTACAGTTAGATGAAAGGGAAGAAGAAATAATATTACCACGAATTATTATATCTGTAGCAGAAAATCAACGACCTGGTAATTTAATATAAACAATTTTTATTGAAATGCATTTTACTTGACAACATTTAAATACTGAACTATAAATAAAAAAACTAAATAAATAAACTTTATATATAAATACTCAACTTCATTATATTTTAGAACGTTTTTGTAGGTACTTGCATTTTTACTTAAAACTAGAAAATAGTTAATAATTATAACATAAATTTATGTTTATAATTAGGTTTTTTTTATCAAATTTTTAGGAACTATTGATTTGTTGTAAATATTAAACAATATTATATATAGTAGGTATATACTTATAACTTGAAAATAATATTTAATAATTTGATACACTAATGACAATTCCATGTATCTACAATTTGGAAACTTTTCAGGAGAAGCAAAATACTGTTTTACTTTGATATAAAAACATTTGTTTGTATTATAATTGTATTTTTATATTAATTATTCAATTAAAAATGATTTTTACTCAAATTTCAAATTATAATTACTAATGAGAGTTTTTTAAGGTAGATACGTGATGTTCCCAAACAAAACTGTAGTTACATTTTATTGCATATGTAGTTACGAGTAACTGCATTTTTCAAATTCTTGATGCAATAAAAATAATAGTATGAAAAACCACGTAACTAAATAAGCAATATAATATTACTTTAGAGTCCATTACTAATCAGACATTTTTTTTTTTTTTTTTTTTTTTTAATATATTTGACTTTATTATGATAAATTACAATCTATACATCGAGTACAATAAGTAATATAAATATTTACAGATAGTTCACAGGTTAAATTATATACATGAAGGGGAAATCACACATTTGTGACACCCCTGAATATTTTAAGTACTTAATCTTAAGTTATCAGGTCACGGCACCAGTTTCTTTTGAGGCGTCTAGCTGGATTGCCGGGGAGTGTAAGTGAGGCTAATTCGCTTATTAGTTGATTAGAATTATCTCGTAGTGGAAGCGCTTGTAGAAGATAGAGGCAGTTTCATTGATGGATGGTAATTTGAGGTCGTAATTTAATGACTCATTTGAGACAAACCAGGGTGCACCAGTGATTACACGTTGAAATATGTTTTGGAAGGCTTGAATAGTTCTTTTATTAGAATTCTTTGCAGAGCCCCAGATTACGATGCCATACGTCCAGATTGGTTTAAGAAGAGTTTTATATAGGATTATTTTGATAGGTAAAGTTAAGTTCGAGCGAAGGAGTGGTCTTAAAAGGTGGAGTCTGGAATTAAGCTTTTTACGCTTATTCTTTAGATGAGGAGACCAAGTTAAGCGTCTGTCAAATATAAGCCCAAGGTATTTAACTTCGGTCGAGTGGGGGATGTCAATGTTGTTTAAAGATACAGCTGGACAGCTATGAGGTCGAAGTGTAAAGGTGACAAAGGAAGACTTAGATTCATTGATTTTTATCTTCCAATTGGTGAACCATTGTGAAAGATTATTTAGGTGAGTTTGTATTTGTTGAGATGCAATGGTATGGTCAGAAGAAACTGATAATAAAGCGGTATCATCTGCTTATGTTCCAACTATAGTATCATCAGATGTAGGCAGGTCTGACGTGTATATGGTATATAAGAATGGAGCAATATCACTGCCTTGAGGGACACCAGCAGAGATAGGATATTGATTAGAGTGTTGTAAGTTGTGGCGGACATTAAATGAACGATTTTCTAGATATAATTTCAGCATTAGGTATAAAGGGGCAGGAAATATTTTTTTTACTTTAAAAAGAAGACCTTCGTGCCAGACGGTATCAAATGCTTTCGCAACGTCTAAAAAGACTCCAGCGCAAGTATTTTTTGGTTTCGAGTGCTGTTGAGATGGTGTCCAGTACACGGTGAAGTTGATGGGTTGTGGCATGAAGAGAACGGAACCCAAACTGGAAGTTTGGAATACTGTTGTTCAATTGCGCAATGGTAGTGATGCTCTTGAGCAGGGGTCGGCAACCCGCGGCCCGCGTAGCAATTTTATGCGGCCCGCGATAATAATTTATAGTTAGTTTAAAAATATTATACAACACGTTATCTTTGCTGATAAAAATTGGGATTTCTCACGAGAAGTTAGTTACACAATTATTGAACAAAAATAGATATTATGTATAGAAATATTGTACACGTTATCTACGTTCCGTTAAACATCGATAATAATTTATTATACAAAACAAAATACGACTTAGTATTACTGAATTGATTTTATAGTGAAGTGTAATCGTCTCAATTCTGTGTTTCAATTTTTTGTACGTGTAACTCTATGGTACAGTGATGTACTTAAATAAATTAAATTTTAAATTTACTACAATATTTCGTTTAAATAAAATAAGGTGTATTCAAATTATGGCCCGTGAAAAAATTTATTTTTATTTTTTGGCCCTTGACACCAAAAAGGTTGCCACCCCTGCGCTTGAGGATGACTTTTTCTAAAATTTTTCCAAGAACCGGTAGAAGGCTAATAGGCCGGTACGAGGAGGGTTGTTCTGGGGGCTTACCAGGTTTGAGTACAGTGACAATGACTGATGATTTCAAAGTAGTTGGGAAGTAAGATAGGCGAAGGGCAGCATTATAAATATGTGATAGATGAACAATTATTTTCGTAGGGAGATTTTTAACAACTTTGTTAGAAATAAGGTCGTGGCCTGGAGATTTGTTATTTGCATGTTTTTTTATAATGCCTACTATCTCGGCTGGGGAGGTTGGTTTTGCAGGGAGCGCCATAGGTAAAGTTGATTGAAGAGAATCCATAACTGTCGACATATGTAGTGCTGGTGTGGAAATAAGATGTGGTTTGAATACTCCTGATTGTTCTTCGGCGAGAATATCCGCCTTTTCCTTGTCTGATAAAGCAAGTGAGTTTTCTGGGCGGTGAATTGGAGGAGGGGAGTCCTTAATCCGCAATATTGACTTTGTTTTACGCCAGATTAATCCGTTAGAAAAAGAGAGGTTTTGTATATGACTTTTGTATAGATTGGTTTTGTGAATTTTAAGTAGTGACTTTAGTTTATTGGAGAGAAAGTTGTTCTTAATTTTATTTGCCGGGTAGTGATTATGTTGCCATTTAGATCTGGCTCTGCGTTTTTCAGCAATGAGTCGTCTTAATTCTGATGTTAGATTGAGCGTTTGAGAATAGGGTGGATTCTGGGTAGATGAGTCCAAGGCTGCTTTTTGAATATCACCAGTGAGTTTCGCAATTGCTTGGTCAACATCAGTGATTGATTTTAATTTTATATTAAGAGTAGTTTTGTTTGAGATGGTATCTTTGAATTTGTTCCAGTTTGTAGTACCTGGAGTAATGGTTGGTCTATTTTTCTTCAGAGTGGGATGAGCTCCGATTAGTAGCAAGACAGGTGTATGATCAGAGGCTGGGTCATTTCGACTTATAATTTCAGTGGAAAAACGATTTGGAAGATTGGTGATAAAGAAGTCAAGAGTGTCGGGATGACGATTACTATGTGATGGCCAATAGGTTGGAGAAAGGGATGCTATTACCTTAAGATGATTGAGCGAGATGAAATTTTGTAGGGTACGGCCTCTAGTGTTTGTTGACCGGCTCCAAGTTTGATATTTAGCATTGAAGTCAGCGCCAATAATATGGGTAAAGCATAGCGATTGAACGAGATTACCGAGTTCTGCCGAAGGAAAAGGTCTTCCTGGGGGAAAATAGCATGAAGAGATGGAAATAGTTACGGAGTTTGTTGTTATTGAAGTGCTTGCTGCTTGAATATTTGTAGATAGATATGGTGGAAGAGGTGCATGGTCAATTTTATTGGAGATAAGGAGAACAGCGCCTCCATGTGCAGTGCCATCTGGATGGTCAGCTCTGATAATATCGAATCCGGGAATCTTGAGTGTAGAGGTTTAAGTTAGGTGAGTTTCAGAAATAAGAGTTATTGTAACTTTTTTTTCATTAAGAACTACTTGTAATTCATTTAAATGTTGTAGGATGCCGTTAGCATTCCATAAAAATATGAAGAGTGGGTGTAAGTTATTTGTTGGCATTATTTATGAGTTTATCAATGACTGTGGTGAGAAGTGATATGAGTGGGTTTATTAATGCTTTGAATTCGTTAATAAATGAGGAGAGTTGTGCAGTGATATTTTGGTTGTGGCTTGAGTTGGTGTCTTGAGTGTTAGAAGATGAGTCTTAATTTAATGGTGGGAAATGTTGTGTGTAAGCTTGATGCGAGGATTCGTAGGCATTCACACCAGGTGGTTGGCGAGGTTGGGAACTTTTGTTCAGGATATTCTTTGAGGGGTTCGGTAGTAATCTTTTTTTAAGATCCAGGTGAGATTGGCAACCCCTAAAGTTAGCCGGATGATTCCACCACAAAGAGCGCATTTAGCCGGGGAGCTACAATCCTTGGTACATGTTGTTGACTCATGGTGCTCACCACAGCGAACACAACGAGGGGAGTGATTGCAATAGCCACGAGTGTGGCCATAAGTCTGACAGCGGTGGCATTGCGGAATTACTTTTTTATGGTGGGGAATTTCAACTTTAATTTTGGTGTAACACAATGAAGTAAGTTTGAAAATGTCGGAATTTGTTGGACTTGGTTCGATATTAACAAAGAAGATCGGTAGGGGGGTATTGGTTGACTTATGAGTTACAGGCATTATGTTTCTAGTGACAAATCCTTTAATTAATAGTTCCTGCTTAATAAAAGAAGTATCGGTGGAATGATGCATGTTTCTAATTACGACACGATAAGGTTTGTCCTCTTTTGATTGGTATGAGTGAAATGATACGTTATTATTCTTGAGGTATTTGATGACTGATCTATATGAGTCAGGACTGTGGTTTGGAGTTTAAGACATTTGGTAGAGCTCTTACAGTCAAATCCAGAGGTATCAGTTAATTCATTAATTTTTTGACAGAAGTTGTTGTAATTTATTTGTTCTTGAATAAAGATAGGAGTCGGTTTTGAAGTTTTTTTATCATTGTTTACAGATTGAGTTTCAACTGATTCCATTGCTTGAACTTCGTTAGTAGGAGCAATCGGAGTGAAACGGTTTGCAGAAATAAAAATACTTGAGTCTGATTTTTTTGTGTCAGGAGAAGTGTGGTTTGGAGATCTGATTCGTTTCATAGACTTTGTTGGAACTGTTTTCCAATCGGATTCATTGCCCGATAAGTCAGAAGGGCTGTTGTCACCCGTTTGATCCATTAATGTGTTAGAGATAATGAGTGGTGGTAGAATAGTTTTACTAGTTGACTTTTTAACTATTGGTGGTTTGGACATTTTGGTGATAGGTGTTAATGGGCGACTAGACTTCAAAAATTATGTAGATAACTATAATGATGTAGATAAGGTAATTTATAGGTTGGCCTTGGGGAATGTTCAGATAATTTATACATTACCGACGGTATGAGTACCGCGACGAGCGCTGGACACGATGAACAATACACACGCTATCGGGAGCTGATAAAGCGGAGCGCGTGACAATTAACATGTGGACTGTACGAAGTCTAAACACGAACATTTACATCAGACATTTACAAAATAAATAAATACTTGTTAACTGTTGGTATACTTAACCCAATTTGTTTTTAAAATGTAATAACAATTGTCACATTAAATTATAATCTATACTACTATATAAAATTGTAAGGGGTTTTCTACGACCGTGCTAATCAAGAAAACTTCTGAATCGATTTAGCTGAAATTTTTTACGGTTATACCTGACAGTCTGCTGAAGGTTTTAGAACCACTTTTGTTAATAAAAAATAAGTATAAAGTTCTTGAAAAAATAAAAATAAAAACAAAGCTAATCTAATCCTTATATAATATACTAGCCGACCCGTCACAGCTTTGCCAGTGATTGGTTGTTTGTTTTGTTTTCGGACGATGATACGTATAATTTTATATTCAAATTGTATCGTTTAATGTGATCAGAAAGTAAATATAAGAAACGTTTAATGAAAACGTATATTGAAATTACAATTTTATATAGTAGTATAGATAGATAAATACCAATATTGAGTATACATGTTGTCGGTGTACGTGCGATAAACTTCTCGGTACAATATTATTCATATCTACACGCCGATATCAAACACAATACAATTTGACGAACAAAAAGGTCAGGTTGCAGGGGGAATCGTAAGTTCCTACAAGAGAGTAACAGGTAGACAATTACTTACGTTAATTCCTACATATGTGATATGTAAGTTCCTACACGATAAAAAAGGTATACCTATGTGTAAGTCTATACTATCATACATTTTAACCCTTTATTCTATATAATATATAATTTATAAGCTAATTTAATTTAATCATATTAAAAATAATAATTGTAATATAATAATAATTCATAATTGTAAGAACATAATAGTGTGGAGTAAGTGATGAAATAATGTATCTATATATGGTGCCTATATAAAATAATAGGATTTATAAAGATAGATTATAACGATAGTTTATCGATAAAGCAGACAAAGTGACTTACTTTCGATATACGAAATATTTACGACTTTTCATTACTGATAAAAATTGTACAAAAAACCCTACAGAATAATGTACATTGTCACATTGGATAATAATAATTAGTACTGTTCGAAATATTCGTGTGTCTGTACATATCCGTTACGAAGTCACGATGACTAGAGAAAATCGCGTATCCTTTATGCTAAGTAAAAAAGGCAAAGACCTATTAGTTTTAAATGATTTTAAATTTTTTAAACATCACACATCAAAAAAAAAAAATGAAAATACATGGCGATGTGTTATGAATAAGTGTAAGGCAAAAGTGTATACAGTGGGTTTAAATGTTAATTTGATTAATATAGATAAATCGTGTTTTGACCATAGTCATGCAAGTCATGAAACTTTAAAGCGGCAACAAATAAGTAATTCCTGCAAAAGAAAAGCTTTAGACTCCATAGTTGAAAGACCATAAAAAATAATAAGAAAAGAAATATCTAAATACACTAATGAAGGAGATTTGATATTTCCTGATTTAAAATTAATAGCAAGAAATATTCATAATGCAAGAATGAATTGTTATCCCAAACTACCAACATCTTGAAAAGAAGTTTACGAATCATTAAGTTTACTAGACATAAAAATGAATAGAAGTGAGTTATTTCTTTATGACAATGATGCCCTAAATGAAATAATTATTTTTTCATGTAACACAAACATCCAAATCAGCTCATGTCACATTTGCACTCCGCCCGGGAGTTCCGCCCCTTTTAACGTTCAACAATGAAATCATTCCTCAGTCTAATGAAGTAAAATACCTCGGTCTAGTCCTTGACAAAAGACTCACCTGGGGCCCTCACCTCAAACATAAACGGAAACAACTGAACAGCCGCCTGCATATTCTTAGACCACTCCTGAAATCAAAAATGAGCACCTCTAACCGTCTACTATTGTATAAAAGCTTACTTCTACCTATTTGGTCCTACGGAATTGCCCTCTGGGGTTCAGCCAAACCAGCTAATACCAGAACTATCCAAGCTTTCCAAGCCATTTGCCTACGAATGACTGTGAATGCCCCCTGGTACGTTACAAATGTCAGTGTTCACAACGAGCTAAAAATTGCTACTATCAAACAAAGAGCTGCCAAATTCTATACTCGCCTCCACTCCAAAACGGCCGACTTCCCCAACTGCCTCATCGCTCAACTTCACTCCAACCATCTTCCAGATAAACTGACAAGACGTCTCAAAAGAAATTGGCCTAGAGACCTACTCAACACTTAACGCATACCTTTTAAGGAAACCAATTCAAATTAATTTATTTTAAGCTCAGGTGCCTCTAATGTGAAGCTCCTTCATGCCATTCATTGTCTTTTTTAATCTTATGCTAAACCTTTTACTTATTGTGCCCCTAGTACAGATTGTAAATATTCATTTAAATAAACGTTTTAAAAAAAAAAAAAAAACACAAACATAGCATTTTTAAAACAATTAGATTTTGTATACATGGATGGTACTTTTAACTATTGTGATAAATATTTCACACAATTATACACAATTCATGGAATTAAAAATGGAATATATATTCCATTAATGTTTTGTTTATTACCAAATAAGGAAAAAAACATACATCACATTATTAAAAAAAATTAAAATATCTGGAGTAGTACCTAAAAAAATTATTTTAGATTTTGAAATAGCGATGCATCAAGCTGTTTATGAAATTTTTCCAGAAACAGAGTTGTTTGGCTGTAGATTTCATTTGGACAAAACTTGGTTTCGTAAAATACAAAATATAGGTTATGCGTCACAATTTAATTCCAGCAGTTTACGGTGTAGGAAAATGGTTAGTACATATTTTTGGACTTTCTTATCTAATTCCAGAGGAAGTGGAGGATAGTTTTACAGATCATTTTATGGCACATAAACCTGAAAATTCAGCAATTACAGAATTTTGTGATTATTTAATTGACAATTATATTACAAATAATAGTATTTTTCCACCAAAAATATGGGCTAAACAATCTTCTGATAGAATACACACGACAAACGCATGTGAAAGTTTTCATTCAGATTTCAATAAAAATTTTTATCATCAACATCCGCATATTTTTAAAATTATCGAAATTCTCAAATTATTTCAAGTTAATGCATACATAAAAATAATAAAAACCGATAGTAACTCAGTAATTAAAATAAGTCAAAAACATGCCGAAAAAGAAAATTTTATAAATCAAAAAATAGAAGAATATTCAACTAACAAATCAATCAATATGACTACATTAAAGCTATAATCTTCAGAAATAAACCTCATAAAATATAATATTTTTTTTGTTTTATTATATTAAAATTATTAAATTGATAATATTTATTTTTTAAATTATTAAATATTATATAGAATGCATTACTTATATTTTTTTTTAAATTATTAAATATTATATAGAATGCATTACTTATATTTTTTTTTAAATAAATGATGAATTATTATTATATTACTATTATTATTTTTTAAATTATTAAATTGATAATATTTATTAGGTAAATTATTAAATATTATAAAAAATTATATAGAATAAAGGATTAAAATGTATGACAGTATTATAATATGATATAACTGATATTAGATTGATAACTTATAAGTTATAACATACTTAGTGTAGGAACTTACAAGTGTTCCTTTTTTTTACGTGTAGGAACTTACACATATACCTGCTTTTTACTGTGTAAAAACTTACACATGTACCTGCTTTTTACTGTGTAGGAACTTACATATGTACTTTATTCTATTGTGTAGGAGCTAACATATGTATCTTGTTTACCTGCTAGGTCTCGTGTTGGAACTTACATTCGCCCGTTGCAGTTAGCTATAAACCCGCGGGCCGCTGTGTCGCCCAATATATGAATGTATTATAGGTAAAATTTTTTTAATTTTTTAGGAATTTTATACTTTTTTTTTTTTGACCAAAGTGGTACTAAAACCCTCAGCAGAGTGCCGGGTATAACAGTAAAAAATTTCAGCCAAATCGGTTTAGTAGTTTTCTTGGTTAGCGCGGTCGTAGAAAAACCCTTACAATTTTATATAATAGTATAGATAAAAGAACAGGCCTTTTTTATGTTCCAATTTTATGACTACACTATTTAATATTTTCCAATTTTTTTTTACTGAGTTGTTTCCTTACTGAGTGACATCACGTCGCCCGATTTTTTTTGTCTGAGGGGAGGAAGAAGGAAATCTATATATTATATATATAAAATCCAAATATATCACTGACTCGCTTATCGCTGTATCTCAAAAACTATTCAACGTACGAACTTGAAGTTTGGAATAGTGGTTCTTCTAATACTTGCATCGTGCAATAAGAAAGGATTTGCCAAAATTCGCATTTTAATGAGGTGCTCAAACGGGGACATTGAAGTTCATATAGGAAATTTAATTTTTATTTATTAATAGTTCCCATTGGTTATTTGCGCGGATCAGGTACAAACTTGCATCAAATTGAATTATTGAACATTGCTACCAAGGTGATTGGTGAAAGAGTTGCCCCTTGTCCGCGATCCGACGTAGTCGGATTACCTACCAGGGTAGCTGAGTTGCACTTACTGCAGGGTGCTGCAAGTTATACCCAAAAGTAGTCGAGCGATCATAATATTTTTAAGATTTGCGATTTTTTACGGGTAATGAAAAACATGGGTTCTGCTATAAAAATATATTTACCATTAATACCGCTAGAAACATTTCAATATACGTTTTCATTAACCGTTTCTTATATTTTCTTGCTGATCACATTAAACGATAAAATTTGAATACAAAATTATACGTATCATCGTCCGAAAACAAAACAAACAACCAATCACTGGCAAAGCTGTGACGGGTCGGCTAGTATTTAATATAATAATAGTATAAAAATAAAGTTTAAAGTAAAATTATAAAAACTTATCAGACTTGATTTCATATTTTAAGGTTATAATGAGAAATTGTATTAAATAAGTACTACTAACAATATAAACAGACTGTAGCAGTTTAAAGTAAAATAATAAAAACACATTCAACAGTATTAAACATATTAAACAGTGTAACATAAAATATTTTTTTATCAGATTTGATTTCATATTTTAAAGTAATAATGAGAAATTAAATAGGAACTATTAATAAAAAAAAACAGACTGTAGCAGTTTAAAGTAAATTATAAAAACAGTGTTTTAGAAATAAATACTTAAATATTTCCTTTGTGAGGTTTTAAAGGATGATATCATTTGGCAGTTCTTTCTCTAAAATTAATACTTTATTTTTGTTAGTTTTATTTCAAGTTCACATTTTTTTTTTGCCAACTGAAACAACTGTTCATCATAACTGGAAACATAAGTTTTATATTTATTTTTACCATCTACATCGCTATCGCTTCGATAACAATCCGGCACCCGATAACAGTCCACCTATCTGTCTAATTGCCGGCGATCCCGTCCGCAACGCGTACAGTATATACACGGTGTATGCAGTGACAATCGGATAATTAAAAATATTCGTACTCGGATTTGTAGTAAAGTATTGTTTTAAATAAAATAATATAGAATAAATAAATTATACATACAGCTTACGACAGTGCTTATAATTATTGTGTATTTGAATTTGTAATAATAAAGTGTTAAATTATTGTTATATTTAAAAAGTCTAAAAAGTGTTTATAATTATCACCTATCTTTCTCATCCACGACTCAAGACAACGACGGACGTGCGACGTCGTTAAATAAATATTGTATTAGTGTTCAACGTGTCCTGCACGGCGATCACTACACAAATTTGGTGTCAGGTGTGGGGTCTGATATCGAATGAAAAAAAATTGATTTTTCAATATAAGTAATTCGAGACCCACCGACGAACCACGTTCAACCGTCATCAAGAGTTTCCACGCCAAGTTGTATAAACAATTTGGTTTCAACAATTAATCCAGCCGAAAAGGTCAGTTCAAGGGACAACGTCCACGGAACATACCAAGCCAGCAGTGCTTGTTCACGGAGTGCAGTTCAAGGAGGAAATCCAAACCAAGCCAAGCAGCTTTCAAGGGACGCATTCTTTCACCTCCAACAGAATGGATCAAGTGTAAGTTATTAATATTAAAATATACTTAGTCAAATCTGGTGTGAGTTAAGAGACTATACGGTAGATGTATACAAGGAGTAAAGAATCAAGCGAAAACGATCCAGCTCTACAGGAACCTGAATCAGATTCAGTTTAACGAATACAATAGATTCGGATAGTACAGGGGACAGTACAGTCAATACAAGTCAGTTAGTAGACTTAAATCAAACTATACGCGGTAATCTATTAGAAACATCGAACACCATGGTTAACCAGTTAGACTTCATTACAGCTATAAGGACACTTCCCGACTTCTCAGGGGGAAGCGAGACCGACCTAGCATCTTTTATTTCGCAATGCGAATTTGTGTTTGCCAAAATACCGGAGACAATGACATCTGATATTTTACATGCCGTACTCACTAAGTTAAAAGGTAACGCCTTTGACGCGATTAGGTATCGGGAAATTAATAGCTGGGAGGAGCTAAAATCGCATTTAGGAACAATATTTAGTACGACCCATTCATTACAATACTTACGTGGGCAACTGAATACGATGAAATTAGGTTAGTCTGAATCAATAAAAGGTTTTGCGCAGCGCGTTGAAAAAGCATATCACGAATTAACGCGCGCATTAACCAAAGGGAAAAGCATGGCAGAAGCCAAAATACACGCACAGTCGGTACAGGAGCATGCACTAAGCGTATTTATAGGTGCAGTACAGGAACCTATTAAAATAGTTTTACTATCACGAAATGTTAGTAGTTTCGAGGAAGCCGTTTAACTTGCGATAGAACAGGAGTCCGTTTTTGCGAAAGCAACAACGTCCGCTAAACCTGAGTATACAAATAATTTCCGAAATAATACGCGGAACAATTTCAAAAGCAATTTTAAGAAAACGGGAGATCGACCGAATGTCGATAAAAACGCAATCAAATGTTTTCAATGCGATCGAATAGGTCATTACGCTAATGAGTGTAGGACTTTAGAACAAAATATTATAAAAAGACCCGAGATTAAGAAAGAATATACGGGGCAGGTAAGATATTGCAAATATTGTAAATTAAAAAATCACGACATCAGTGAATGTTGAAAGATAAGAGATCGGAAAAATGCCGAGGGGGAGCCTTCAGGAAGTTCAAGTAATTCTACTCCGCGAACAATAGGCGATATAAAAAATAATATACGACTTATCACGCCAATTAACACCGAACACATTTTATGTAGGTCTAGGGACTTTATACCTAGCGAAGGAAAATTCCTAATTGATAGCGGCGCGGACATGAATATTATTAAATTATCAATGTTAAAAGAACATATCGTTGTTAATGAAGTAGAAAAACGTCATATAAAAGGCATAAGCGCGACCACCATATTAACTATAGGAACTGTAGTAGTCGACGTGTTTATTAAAGACAAAAAGTTTAACACAAAATTCGATATTGTCTATGACGATTTTCCTATACCGGAAGCAGGCATTTTAGGTATAGCATTTCTAAAAAATAATAAAGCTATAACGGATTGGGATATGGGAGTACTAATTATACCCGAACCGACAGAAAACAAAGTCGAATCTATTATAATACCTGCGCGTAGTAATTGCGTATTACAGGTCAAAGCCGATGAGATAATACATTCTGAACTAGTAGCGATTAAAAAATACGCTATAAACGACATGTAATAATAGCAAACAGTTTAAGTCCGGTGCTCAAAAATAAGATAGTAAGTAATATTATTAACATATCAGAGCAACCGTTTATTATCGATGAATTAACCACGAGCAATTTAAAATGGGAACCGTATACGGACAATATTTTTTTTTTTTTTTTTTTATTTAAGCTATCAATATAAAATTATTACAGCTTAACAATTACAACTAAAAGACAACAATCAATGATTAAACAAAAAAAGCAAAAACACAAAAAAAAAAAAAAAAAATTTAACAAACTGTTGAGAAAGTTTAAACCAATATAATCAAATTAAGAATCCAGCATTCTCGAAGAATTTCAATACAGAAATAATAATGATCCTTGAAAAGGAATTAAGGATAATAGTTGGTTCTAGTGACCTAATATTGTTATTATGTAAAAAGCGAAGTAATATGGATCGGGAACTAGAGAGTGATGGGCAGTCGGCGAGGATGTGTGAGAAGTCGCAAATTGAATCTTCTGCATGACGAGTGCACAAAGGGGAGTCGTTCAAGTCGAGGTGGAAGGCATGTGCAGGAAGTAAGTTGTGACCAAGTCTGAGCCTGGTAAAACGGACGATTTGGGACCTGTCTAGAGGCTGGTTAACGAACCATGGGTGTCGTGGAATTGTACCACTTAGCGAAATCTGGAGCTACTGAAGACCATCTATCTTGCCAAGCCTGTTTGTAATTATTTTGTAACATATTAGAAAGATCAGAGGATGGGATTTTACGAACAGATGGGTTTAAAGAATATTTGGTGGATGAAGCGAGGAGATCAGCAACTTCGTTGCCTGAGATTCCAGAATGACCTGGGACCCATAAAAATTCGATTGTTATATCCTGGGAGTATAATTCAAAAAGCGAAGCTTTGATATTAAGAATAAGGGGAGACGTGTCTGCAGAAATCGAGATAGAATTAATAGCGCTGAGGGCTGCTTGGGAATCTGAGACAATCAAGCATTTGGTAATGTTTAAGGATTTGATATACTCAAGAGCTGTCGTAATCGCATAGCACTCTGCCGTAAAAGAACAAGTGACATGAGGCAGGGTATCGGAGTATTTGACCATCCTTTCAGGGATAAAGAATGAGAAACCTGCCGAGTTGGTTGACACTGAGCCATCAGTATAAACCAAACAGTAATTATGGAAATTTAGTTCTATAAATTCATTGAAGATGTAATTAACAGAGAAAGTAGGCATATTAACTTTGTCACTATTATATTTGCAATCCTTAAAAAGAAGTAATATATGAACTCGAGGAAGAAATGTGAGAGCTTCAAACGGGATATCAAAACAATGAAGACGCTTTTGGGGTAAAATGACAGAGGAGGCGAATTGATTAATAGAAAAGGCAATGGAAGCTAAATTGGGAGAGTTTTAGGAACGTATCGCCAACGAGTAGCTAGAGATGAAAACTTATTAAAGATAGAATTGGGAGAGTTTGAAATGTGCTTTAACAAAAACTTTCCTGCAAGTCGACATGACCGAATTTCTATAGGTGGACAACCACATTCCACTTCCAAGCAAATGTTCGGAGCAGATCGTACAGCACCGATGACTGTGCGAAGGCACGAGGTTAACATAGCATTCAGCTTGTTGCGGTGTGATCGGGACGCGGATGAGAACAGAAAAGAACCGTAATCAACTTTAGAACGAATAATGGATTTGTATACTAATAACAGTGAAGATGGGTGCGCACCCCACCGAGTGCCTGCTAATGCTCTGAGCAAATTGGACCATTTAGAAATTATACATTTGAGATAGTTGAAGTGAGGGACCCATCTGAGTTTTGGGTCAAGAATGAGACCAAGGTATGTGATTGTATTGGATGGGACTATGGTCTTATTATTGATGTAAACAGGGGGGAAATCAACATAACGTTTTCTGGTAAAAATCATTAATTGGCTTTTGTCAGGAGCGACTTCAAAAAATGCAGATGAAAGTTTGTTATTTAGTGAATTTAATGCAGAATTTAAGCGGGAAATGGCACGATTGAGAGATTTGTTAACTGAGAAAACGACAATGTCGTCAGCATAGAATAGACATGAATAATCGTGGGATGATAAACTTTTACTTATGGGGGTCATATAAACATTGAATAGAATAGGACTGAGACAACTCCCTTGCGGCAAACCTCTGTATGATGAGCGAATGCATTCTGTACCAGATGGAGATGTGAAATGTAAAGAACGAGCATGAAATAAATTATATATATAATTATAGAAGACGTTAGGAACCTTAAGATCCTGAAGCCGAAGTATAAGAGTTGGAATATGGATGGAATCGTATGCGCCTTTCACATCAACAAAAGCAGCCGTGAGAAACTCACGGTTGCAAAAGGAATCATAGATAGGACCAACAAGATTAGAAAGACATTCCATGGTGCCGAGACCTCGCCGAAATCCAAACAGATTATCTGGAATTAGACGGTGAGCCTCGAGGTACCAATCTAACCGATTCTTTAACATATATTCTATGAGTTTGCAACAAGCTGACGATAATGCGATTGGGCGGTACGCTGGATGTTTAGCAGCAGGTTTAGGTATGGGGATCACCCTAAATTGTCTCCATGACTCAGGTACAATATTATTTAACCAAAGGTCATTAAGTACTTCTAATAGTATATCGAATGCTTTGATTGGAAGATGTTTAAACAGAAGTGGAGAGATGTTATCTAATCCCCCTTGTCGTATTAAACAATTCTTGGTGAAGAAAAATGAGACAGAACGTGGTTGGATAACTCATTTTCGTTGAATAAAGTATCGGGCGAAATTTCCGCCTCAGAGGGGACATATGCTGGGGAAATCTTATTACAAAAATTCTCAAACCAATCCTCGTTGGAGGCAGTAGAAGGTGAATAGATGCAATGTTTAAACTTTTTCGCAGTCACCCAAAACTCACACAGAGGCGTAGCTGGATCTAAATTAGAACATAATTTTTCCAAGAGGCTCTTTTGGTTTTATTCAGGACTTTAGTAGTGTCGGCACAAGCCTTGCGGTACGTTATGAAATCATCTCGAGAGCGTGACATTCTGAATTTTTGGAAGTAAAACGAGCGTGTCTTTACCGCAATGGTGCATAGCTCATTCCACCATGGGGGACTAATAGGATATTTTTTTTTAATTATACACTTTAGAGGGGTAGATTTTTTTGTTGCACATAATAATATATTTACGAAGTTATTATAGTTGTTGAGCGGTGAGGAATCCAATGTGAACGATTCTAAGAGACTGGCGACCTGAAATGTAAATTGATTCCAGTCTGTTGCATAGAAGTTGAATCTAGTGGAAGTATTATTGTTATTAAGAGAGGAATTTGGATACGAAGGTCTATTAGGTATACTAATAAGGATAGGAAGATGATCACTTCCAAAAGGGTCCGGCAGCACGGACCAAGAACAAGACAAAGATATATTAGGCGAGGATATCGAGATGTCGACCATAGTATCGGGATACGGAGGACGATTGATTCTAGTAGCCTCACCGTTATTAAGAACGCAAAAACCATAATCCGAGATAGCGGAGTGGATCAAATTGCCCCTAAAGTCTGAAATGGAAGATCCCCAAACTGGATGGTGACCGTTAAAATCTCCTCCAATTAAGGATGATTGATTCATAAGAGAGAATATATTATTGAATGTTTCTGGGGAGGGATTAGACGAGGGAGGGATATAGATTGACCATAGGTCGAGAGTTTTGTCATTGAACGTGATCTCTATTCCTATTATATCGATAGAGTGAAGTTCTAACATGTGCCTAATGTTATCGTTTGGAAAAATGCGTTTGCAATTAATAGACTGATGAGTAACAATGGCAACCCCACCATATCCATCAAATCTATCTTGGCGGAAAATGTGGTGATTAGGGATGGATATACGTGAGTTCGGTAAAAGCCACGTTTCAGAGAGAAGCGCGCATTGGCATTTATTTTCTGCCAACACAAAGGATAAATCGTTACGACGTGCTCTAAGACTACGACAGTTCCACTGTAAAATCAAAAAATTGTTAAGCTGATCGTTAATTTTCCTGCGAACCATTCTGTATGGAAGAGAAAAAGTTGATTATATGAGACTCGATTATGTTATTAAGAGAAGAATGCGAAGAGAAAGAAGCTGGGTCATTAATTAATGTATGAGTAAGCTGATTGACGAGAGATGATATCCAAGAATTCTCTTTAGGGAAAGCATAAGTATTTTCTGATATATATTTCAGAAAAGTGCCGTTAGGGAAGGAATAATCCTTATTGGCAGGAACAGAGAAAGATGGTTGTTTAGAAGGGATTAAGTTGTTTTTCTTGCGAGAAAAATTATGATTGTAATTTTTTGTTTTTAACCTTACATGAGATTCATCAATATTTGGGAAAGACTCATCTGAAATAATAATGTCGTGATTGCTGAATTCTTTTACATCATTGGCCTTGGGTTTAGCAGTAACATCAGCAAAAGTAGATGATTTATTAACAATATTATTTTTACTAATGAAAACCGCATCCTTATAGGACACGTTTTCAGTGGCCATAATCTTCTTGATGTTTTTTTGACGAGACCATTCCGTACATGACCGGTCCGTGGCAACATGAGAGCCTTTGCAGTGAAAACATGACGGAACGGTTGACTCTTTTGTGGGGCAGCTGGAGAACAAGTGATCGGGTAAGCCACAATGTGAACAATTGGCTTTGCCACGACAAAATTTAGCAGTGTGACCATAACGAAGACAATTTTGGCAAATTACCGGCGATCGAATGCTGGGTGAAACTTTGAATAAAACTTTATAAATGGCGACTTTTTCTGGGAGCTTAGGTGAGAGAAATTTCAGCTCCACCATTTTAGATGGTGAATAAGAGTTACCATTTTTGCTGATTGAGATGCGACGGAAGCTAACCACTTGCACCGTTGAATCTAAACCTTCCCAAAAATCTTCCTCGGGAAATGAAACATCGATGTTTATAACACCGAATGAATAAACAAGTGTAGACGGAATGTATGCTTGCAAACCCATAGTAGGTAGTTTCTATCGAAGATAGGCAAATATTGGCGGAATTAATAGAATCGATCGTGACTTTTACTCTCACACCAATTGGATCAATACGCAAAATTCCATTGAATTTGTTAAAAATAAGTTTTCCAACTTTCATAGGATGAAGTTTTCCAACGTTATTATTATCCGAAATTTCTTCTATTATAACCGGGACACCGGAAAAATTGTCCGAAAATTTGATTAAGTTAGAATCACGACCATGCGAATTTAATTGTTCTGAAGACGTGTATGTAAGATTAGTATTGTTTGGCATTGTGTTGACGTTCGGCGAACTGTGGTCATTAGCGACTGTCGCGTGACCAGAACCGTTCTTATCGCACGAGTTATTAAGTGAATTATCTAAATCCATATCGACGGAGTGGCGGTCGACCGACGAATTCGTAATTATATTATCGTCACCATTAATAACATGTACCATATTAGAATCGTTAAAATGAAATTGTGTACCTGAAGGTAGTTGTAGTTGAGGGTTTTTGTCGATGATGTGCTGAAAATTCGGCGAAATCGGTGTTGAAGGAGTAATATTTGACGACTTATTGTTATTTTTTTTTTGTACAACTTTCCATTCTGAATGGTTTTTGGATTTTTGGAGGTTGACTTTGAGTTTGGAATTTGGGTTGTTAGGCTTACCGCCTGCTCCACCCGAGGTGGACGACATACGTTGTACGGCAAAGTATACCTTAGAGTAACAGAGACGCCGCTTGAATAGGTATTATTAATACGATAAAACTGATTAAATTACTAATGGGCAGACAGATAACGAATACGATACGCCACGCACGTCCGAACACTATAACGGTTGAAACCGAACTGTATACGGACAATATATTCTTGATTAACAATGATACGGAACCGTTAAATAGAAGTCACCCAGGTCGTATCAAATTATTAAACGAATCAATTAAAACCGATCATTTAAATAATGAAGAAAAAACGAACATTGTAAGCATTTGTAATGAATATTCGGATATATTTTACTTAGAAGGGGACCTTTTGACCGCGCAGATGTGGTAACGCATAAAATTAATACACCGCGGTTAACGAAACCCATTAATATTCGTCCGTATCGCATTCCGTGGGCATATCAGGAGGAAATCGAAAAACAAATTTCGGAAATGAAACAAAACAATATAATACGTAATTCATGGTCACCTTTTAATTTTCCGCTAGTAATAGTAAAAAAGAAAAAAAGGTGAGGACGGACAACAGAAACTTCGGGTTTGTGTCGATTTTCGTAAATTAAATGAAGTCACAGATAACGAAGCCTATTGCTTACCGAACTTATTGGACATTTTAGAATCCTTAGGTTCATCTAAGTACTTTTTTACCCTTGATCTAGCGTCAGGATACCATCAGTTAAAAATAGATAGTGCGAATATTCATAAAACCGCGTTTTCAACAAAATCCGGACATTACGAGTACTTGCGCATGCCTTTCGGGCTGAGCTCAGCGCCGGCTACATTTACAAGGGCAATGAAATCTATTTTAATGGGTCTAGAAGAGATGTGTATGGCATATCTCGACGACATTGTGGTACACGGTTCAAGTTTGGTAGATCATGGTAATAAGTTAACGGAGGTATTTAAGCGTTTGCGAACGCATAACTTGAAGTTACAGCCACGGAAATGTGCATTTTTACGTAAAGAAGTACTATATTTAGGTCATGTCATAAATGAGACGGGTGTTTCACCTGATCCAAATAAGTTGAAATGTATTAAAGAATATCCTAAACTAAGAAACGCCAAAGACATAAAGTCGTTTCTCGGATTACTTAATTATTATCGACGTTTTGTCGACAATTTCGCAAAAATCGCAAAACCACTTACGAATCTATTAAAAAAAGACGTACCGTTTGTATGGATTGATATGTGCGAACATGCGTTCGAAGAATTAAAACGTGTATTAACAAACCCACCATTATTAATCTATCCGGATTGGGAGAAGGGGAACTTTAACCTATTAACCGACGCCAGTCAATACGCAATTGGCGCCGTACTGTCTCAGGGAGACATTCCGAACGATAGGCCGATCGCATACGCCAGTCCGTACATTGAATAAAGCGGAAATCAATTACAGTGTAATCCAAAAAGAACTTTTAGATATTGTATGGGCCGTTAAGTATTTTCGACCATACTTGTATGGGCAAAAATTTAAAATAATTATGGATCACCGGCCACTTACATATTTATTTAACATCAAAGACGCTTCGTCACAATTGATGAGATGGCGATTACAGCTCGAAGAATTCGATTATGAAATTATGAAATTATTTATAGAGCAGGGTCATTACATTCAAACGCGGACTGTTTATCTCGTATACACGTAATTTCCGATAATACGGAACAACAAAAATATCAGTCATTTATACAGGAAACTGCTGAAAAACCGATTTTTAATATGAAGGTTATCGAAGTAGCGAACAGCATACGTAATGCAGGTCCGTCGGAAAATTTAATATTACCTATATCGGGAGATTTTATTGTAACACACAGCGGTATTCGCGAAGTGATTACCAAAAACGAGATTACGACCCAAATACGATTCGCGGACGGAAACAAATTTATTACGATTAATAAAGACGATCGACTAATAATATTATATAAATTAAAGGAAACCCACTTAACCGAGTTAACAGGGGAACAGTTTTTTTTAGCGATCGATGAAATAAAGACATTTTGCAAGGCGAACGTAATAAAGACATTTTCTATTATTCGATTCGAGGGATTAACAACGCTCACAAATTTCGAGCATATTCGAACTATGTTTAGGTACGTTTTCAAAGGAACTGATATACATATAACGATATATTTCGAGCAAAGCTGGACTCCAGAAGAACGGGAGCGTATAATATACGAATATCATAGCACTCCGTTAGGGGGGCACTCGGGCATATCACGTACTGTAAAGCGTTAACAAGTCAATTACAATTGGAAAAACTTGAAAAAAGACGTTAAAAAATATATTAGGAATTGTGACGTCTGTCAAAAGAACAAGTCACATATAAAAACAAAACAACCTATGATCATCACGTCAACGGTGACAAAACCGTTTGAACGTATCTGTTTGGACATAGTGGGTCCACTACCACCCACGACAGGGGGAAACACGTATATATTGACACTACAAGATGAACTATCACGTTACTCTTTAGCAATGGCTTTAGTCACTACGGATGCTCCTACGGTAGCGCAGGCGTCGTAGAATATTTGTATGTATTTTCGGAATTCCGACTTCAATACTCACGGATTGAGCATAGCCATTCCACTTTAAAATCTTACTTACGTAGTTTTGTGGATAAAGACAATAACTGGGACAGGTTATTAGCATACGCGATGTTTTGTTATAACACCACGGTACATACGTCAACATCGTATACGCCGTACGAATTAGTATTCGGGCGGAAACCGAGCATTCCGTCATCATTCCATAGGGAACCCGACACAGAATAAATATTCATTAGAACATTCGGCTGCTGAAAGTCTTCAATTAAATATTAATAATAGTAATGGTGCAACTGTACAAGCACTATCTTATTTAAATTCAAAGAACAAAAACCTGGACTTGTTAAACACATTTCCAATTGTCAAAATGGTATTTTTGAAATATAATCAGTCTTCAGCGCCTGTAGAAAGACTGTTCAGTTTTGAATCCCAAATATTAACAATAAGGAGAAATAGGCTTCAAGATAAGACATTTGAAATGTTGCTCTTTGTCGTAGGTGTTTAATGAAAGAATTTAACCATTAATACGAGTATATAAAATATATAATGTTTTTTTTTATGATTATGAAGTTTTGTTATTAATATTTTTGTATAATATACATTATTACATTTTTATATATAACTTTTATTTGTGGTAATACTATACTGTTCTGGTAGGCACTAGGCAGAATAACTACATGGTTGTTATTATA
Organism: Sitobion miscanthi; assembly: GCA_008086715.1. NCBI lineage: Eukaryota > Metazoa > Arthropoda > Insecta > Hemiptera > Aphididae > Sitobion > Sitobion miscanthi. Next base: position 4,669,128 of record CM017803.1, read on the forward strand.
TTTTTTAAAATATGATTTTTTAATGAAAGAATTTAACCATTAATACGAGTATATAAAATATATAATGTTTTTTTTTATGATTATGAAGTTTTGTTATTATATTTTGTATAATATACATTATTACATTTTTATATATAACTTATTTGTTGGTAATACTATACTGTTTGGTAGGCACTAGGGAGCAGAATAACTACAATTATATTTTTAAAATATGATTTCATTTTATTTTTATATTTATGAAGTTTTGTCTTTTTATTAATAGTTTTATATGATACATATTTACTATAATATACAACATACTTATGGAATATAGAATATTGTTTAATTAATTAACTTTTTATGAACTTTTTATGTACCTATTTTTTTTAACTGCTATGTTTTTTATTAATTACTACACGTGTATACTATTAGTTATATTTTGTAAATTGTAATTTGTAATCTATTATTTTATAAATATAAACATATATAAATGTAGAATATAATGAATAATGTTAATATAATCTACATTGTTTATAGATTTATAATTAATCAAATAATATCAGTATAATACACGATTAAAGATAGTATGGTTGCCCAACGAATCTAGACGTGTTTACCGAAATGAATCTCCATTATCAGTATTAAACAACTTGAGACTTACGCACTAGCGCTTATTTGTTGTAGTGACTATAAATGCAATTACCTTTCAAACGTAAATTGTATTTCCGTGATAAAGACTATGACATACAAGCGCTAGTGCTTAAGTTTCCAGCTGTTTAATTTAACTTTAATACTGATTATAGAGATTCGTTTCGGTTGACACTTTTCAAGTATGGGAATCATGAGTTGATGGCATGAACTAAGGTAGTATGGACTGGCGACGATGTCAATATCTGCGGTCAAGTTATTCAACGGTATTTCTGTAGTGGGAGAAATTTAGCGACTGAAACGCTATCTATTTGAAAACATTGACACTATTTCAAATTATATAAATAATTACATATTAAAATGGTTTGAAATTGTAAGCCACAGATTCTCGATTTCTTAATGAAACTGTTAGGGCCCTTTTACACGCAGCCACTCGGCAGCGCTACTGAGAAGCTCTGCTGTTGGAAAAACATTAGTTTATATAGATGGTTTCACACACGACCACGGCCACTGATTTGAAGCGCCACAGACGGTGTCAGTAGTTGACTTCGCCGCAGAACCCAGCGTCTAAAAGTCGCACTTCTCGTAATATAACGTATTTTTAGATTGGGGGTTTCACACATGACTACAATCGTGCGACTATTTTTGCAGCCCGTTGGTAGCGCGTCAGTAGCGCGTTTGTAGCGCGTTAGTAGCGCGATTAATCCGTGTTTGATCAAACGATTTCAATTATTATCATTTTAATTTTTCATCAATCCTTATTTGTCAACCTAAGTGCCGTGTCCTGCTAATGTTATTATCTCTTATATTTTGAAACAATTACATCTGATTGTGCAAACATTAATATTGAAGATTTCATTAGCGAAATAGAAAACTGGTCCGCAATTTGGGACCTAAAGCATGACGACTACAGCAATAAAAATGCAAAACGGAATGCGTGGGAAGCAGTAATAAGCAAATTTGTTCCCAATTTCAATGATATGTCTGAGGCTGAGAAAAAAGTAATTGGTAAGTAGAACATCGTTTATTATCATACTGAAACAAATTACACGTATACATAGGCGTGCGCAGAACTTTAGTATAGTAGTTGAGGCACATTTTTTCTTGTAGGTACCCGACTAAGATAATAGTTATTTATAGCAATACCACAGTTATAGAAAAAAATTACATTTTATTGAAAAATACTTAATTATAATATCATAAATTTAAAAAAAAATAATGATAATAGAAATAGAAATACAGAAGCTAGCGAATAAAATAAAATAAATTTATATTTTTTCTATTTGCCACGATACTTGTCCCTCTTTCATAAAAAAATCAAGAAGTTCTGTTCGAACGCATTTGGTTGCATTTCCTGGTTGAGAATTGTCCACTGTAGTATCATCAATCAACCCACTAATAGCGATAGTATCCTCAAATGTAATGCCATCTCTGTCCCTCACAAAATTGTGTAGAAGGCAGCACGTTTTAATTATATTTTCTGCCAAACTTTCTTCAACATTAAGTGCACGATGTAAGATTCTCCACTTATTACTAAGTATTCCAAAACTGCATTCGATGTATCTTCTGGCTCTTGTAAGGCGGTAATTAAATACTTTTTTACCCACAGACAAATATTTTCCACCAAATGGTCTCAGAAGAAATTGACAAAGTCCAAATCCCTCGTCTCCAATTAAAAAATAAGGAATTTTGTCTGACCTTTTGTCTGAAAGGGGTTTGGGTGGTGGTAATTTTTGTAAAAAAATTGTGCCTATATATTTTTAGTAATTTTCAACTGCTATTTCAGCAATATATCAGGAGTCTTGTATTAAATTTTGACATTTTTTGGCCCAACAGATAAAATTTTATTGATATTTATAGAAAAAAAACTAAAGAAATTTAAATCTGAAATTGTCCGTTTAGAGTTCAAAACAAGTTAAAATATTTTGAAAATTATATTAAGTATAGAAATTGATAAAATAAACATATAATCTGCTCTGGGCCTTCAATGCCTTACGGCCGGCTATAACGTGGTGTTATTATTCACTATTCACTAAGTAAATAAAATAAAATAAATCACATGACATTATTTTTTACAATCCTTAGGCATCTAGTAAGAGGATTCTTGATGACAGCCCTACTAGTAATGAAAAGGTTATTAAATGTAGGAGACAATTATAGTTATTAGTCATGGTCGACTAATAAGGACGACAAATACTCGACTATTATGAATAACTCATTTGGTGTAAGTAACCTATAATTTATTTTACAGTTAGCACATGATTACATTTTGATTAGTATTATTTGTTATAAAATGTAGATTATATTAAATGCATTATTTATAGAATATTCATATATATTGTTGAATAGGTTTTAAATATATCTATTGAAAGTTCATTTAGTTTAAAAAATATTCAAAATAATGTAACATTACCAAATAGTTAGCACTCCCATGGTGATTGTGACGACTTGACATTTTTTAATGCTGTACATGATAAAACTAATGATATTGTTAAAGTTATTACTGAGAAACGAATTGTTGTGACCAACAAGTGAGATGTTACTTATTCGATAGAATGTTTAGTGAAGAAGATTTAACATTGCCTAAAATTACAACTTATTCAACCCTGGAAATTGAAAAATTAATTACATTATTCAATACTAAAAAGATATGTGCAGGTGGTCCAAATGCGTTGAATTATCCAGGTACATAGGCTCATCATATTTATGCTTAAATAAAATTATTTGATTGGCGTATGATTATAAATATGATCAGGCTCTTTCCTTCTTCAGGTATTTCAGTTAAATATGGTACTAAAAATACAAATAATATTTGGAGACACGAGAAATGCTCTTTTATTCTACACAACCCAAACATAAAAAGGTGTAATTGGTGTGATAGAATTTGTACAGCATTTCGTAGTAAAAAACATGACAGTTTAACAAAAAATAGAACAAAAAAATTAGGCGGCACATTAATTCCAAATCGTGCAAAAACATTGTTTATATTAAAGAAAAAAAAACATAATATACAAAAATTGAATTTAAGGTTAGAAATTTTTTTTTTAAATCCTTATATTATAAAACGTGAACCCGAGGGCGCTCCGATTCCGACTAGGTATAATTTCTGAACTAACCCGACCAATGAAAAAATTAGATTTTTTTTCCGGCCCGCCGCCGCGTTATCAACGCTCCTTATCACTCTTCGCGATTTTTTTCGCGTTTTTCAGATTTTTCAAACGTTTTCGAGTTTTACCCCTCCGCGGAGCTCCGGGGGGCCCCGTTCGGACCTTATTCGCGTTCCTCGCTAAAATTATAGGCCGCGCGCGGCGGTACTTTTTTCCCGGCGGGCCCGCCGGAGCGGAAAAGACGTGCACACCGACCGCCGCCGTCGCGCGCGTTTTTCGCCGTTTTTTTTCGAAAATTCGAGTTTTAGCCGTCTTCGACGCGTCTCCGGGCCCCGTTCTCCCGTTATTCGCGTTCCCCGGTAGATTTGTGGTTCGCGCGCGGCCCCGCTTCGTTCGCGGACGGGGCCTCCGCGGAGAAATCGATCGCCGCGAGCGCGGCGTCGTAACGTTTTTCGAAAATCTTCGCCGCGGGTCGCCTAAAACCCCCCTTCGAGACGCCCGACCTCCGGGACGAAGTCGTATTCGCGTTCCCCGCTAAATTTATAGGCGGCCGGTGACCGCACTTCCTGCGGGACGAGCCTTGGGGCCGCGGGACGACGAAAAGAGTCGAGTGACGATATCGCCGCCGTCGAGCGGGTATTACTATATACGTGCATAAATACGTGCGTCGGGAGGTTCGATTATTTTCTTTCGCAAATCTCGCATATCCGATGCGGTGGGATCGCCCTCTCTAAAGCCCCGAGCGGACGTCGAAATCGCGTTCGGAATTCGCCTGGACGGCGAAAAGCCTTAAGACTCGTTGATTTGCCGCCAGTATTCAACTCGATAGGTAGGTAGGTAGGTTTAGGCGTAGGTGCGATTGACTCGGGGTCGTGGGTTCGATGCCGGCGGCCGGGATCGATGATAATTTGCGGCGGCAGTGTTAAATCAAGATTTTTTTTTCGCATTTTTTTTTTCGTAATTTACATTATCAACGCGCGCGCTTTTTGCCGTTTTTTTCGAAAATTCGAGTTTTAGCCCTCTTCGACGCGTCTCGGGGCCCCGTTCTTCCGTTATTCGCGGTCCCCGCTAAATTCGTAGTTCACGTGCTCCCCACACCATTCGCGGAGGGGTAATCTATAGCCGCGTGCGCGGCGTCGTCACGATTTTGGAAAATTTTCGCCGCGGGTCGCGTTAAACACATTTTTAGAATTCGGACCTCCCCGTCGAAGACATATTCGCGTTCCCCGCTAAATTTATAGGCCGCCGGTGACCGCACTTCCTACGGGACGAGCCTTGGGGCCGCGGGACGACGACGAGAGTCGAGTGACGATATCGCCGCCGTCGAGTGGGTAATTCTATATACAGGCATGAATACATGTGTCGGAAGGTTCGATTATTTTCTTTCGCAAATCTCGCATATCCGATGCGGTGGGATCGCCCTCTCTAAAGCCCCGAGCGGACGTCGAAATCGCGTTCGGAATTCGCCTGGACGGCGAAACGCCTTAAGAGTCATTGATTTGACACCAGTATTCAACTCGATAGGTAGGTAGGTAGGTTTAGGCGTAGGTGCGATTGACTCGGGGTCGTGGGTTCGATGCCGGGCGGCCGACATCGATGATAATTTGCGGCGGCCGTGATAAATCAGATTTTTTTTTTCGTCATTTACATTATCAACGCGCGCGCTTTTTGCCGTTTTTTTCGAAAATTCGAGTTTTAGTGTTAAATTAATACGTGATTTTATTATCTACAATTTTTATTATTTACAGTGTATGTGCAACGCAACTATCTCATTTAACACGGGCTGGATTATATGGGATGGGTCTTTTATACTAAATTAGACAAAAGTAATATAACTAACATATAAAATTATTATTATTATAGATTAGTCGATATGATTACACTATAGGTATATTTTGTATGCTACACTAAATTTATGTTTACCAAATTTGACTCACCTAAAAACTGTAATATATTAAGTACCTACTACATAGTATAGGTATTATGTATTTAATATCTAAACTAATAAATGTTGACTGTAAAATCAATAGCTGAGTATACAAATAGTTGTTTAGTTATATAACTATTTATTAATTTGATTTTATGCTCATGAATAAATATAAATATATACATAATATATTACAGTTTTTAGGTGAGTCAAATTTAGTGTAAAATATACCGTAACAGATTCTAAATAATAAAATATTAATACAATAACAAAATAGAACTTTATGTATTTAATTAAAATCTATCGGTTAAATTGTATTACGATAAGTTTATATACTATTCGAAATAACTTATGAGTATTATATGAAATTAAATTTTTAATAAATAATACTTATTAACGCACCCATATTATTTTCATGGGATGGTTCTTTTGTACTTGAATTAGACAGTAGTTTACCTACATAGTATTAGATATATTACAATTTTTAGGGGAGTTGATTGTTTGAGGTAATGCAATTTGGTAATTATAAATTTTATATAGGATACAAAACTGCTGCAGATACTATATCATACAATAATAATTTATTATAAATTTATAGATCTTTATGTATTTAATTAAATTCTGGCAGTTAAATTGTACAATGACATGGCTAAACTATTTGATATAACCAATGTAGGTATGTTTAGTTATAAGTATTAAGTGATCAATTAAAGTGTTTGATAAACAATTAGCTACATTTATTAAGCATTGTTTGATATGTTCTAACATAAGCATAAAATAAAATTAAACAATAATATATACACGGCTATATGGCTTTTATTGTGTGGTAAAATATTAAATATATAGTATTCTAAGTAGTGGGTACTACAGTTTTCAGGTGAGTCAAATTTGGTTAGCATACAAATGATGCTATAGATTTAAAATAATAAATATTAAAAAACAAAATAAAAATGTATGTATAAAATTAAAGTCTGGCAATTAAATTGTATGATTATATGACTACATATCATTTGAAACAATTTATATACTTAGTTTTCATTATGAGTATTAAGTGATCTATTAAACTATTTGATAAACAATTAGCTACATTTATTAAGCATCTTTTGAGAGGTTTAATCATAAGCATAAAATCAAATAAACAATAACAATATACACAGCTATATGACTTTTATTATGTGGTAAAATATTATGGGCTGGATTATATGGGATGGTCCTTTTATACTTGAATAGACAATAGTTATATAACTAACATGCATGTATACTATGTAGTGCTTATCATACTAAAGTTTAGGTGAATTAATTGGTCGAGGTAATGTATATGACTATACTACTTGATATTACTTATATAGGTAGGTTTGATCGTTTGACATGGGCTCGATTATGTGGTTAAATATTAAATATATAATATACTATGTAGTAGGTACTTAAAATATTACAGTTTTTAGGTGAGTCAAATTATGTACCCATATTCATAGACAAATTATAACTTTTTATGTATTTAATTCTGGCAGTTTAATTGTATAATGGTATGACTATCCTATTAAACTATTTAATGAATACTATTTTATTATCTACACATTTTTTAAGCAACCCACCTATATTATTAAACAAAGGCTGAATTATAAGGTTACTTTATACTTGAATCGACAATAGTACAATAAAACTAACCTACTTGAATAATATTTAGTACCCTCTTAATTCATTACAGTTTTTAAGTGACTTGATTGATCGAGGAAATTATACATTTAATGCTGTAGATACCAAATTTTTAATAACTAATAGATCTTTATGTATATCAACATAGTCTGGTAGTTAAATTGTATAATGATATGCCTATACTGTTTGATATTGCTTATGTAGGTACGTGTAGTTATGAGTATTTAATAATATCGTTTTTAAGTAAGTAATTTATGAACAACTATATTATTAGTTTAGCGGCCTCGCGTCGTTATACTATATACAGGCTTGAATATATGCGTCGGAGTGTTAGATTTTTTTCGCGTATCACGGTTTAAAAGTCATAGATTTGACTGCTGTTTTCAACTCGATAGGTAGGTATGTAAGTTTAGGCGTACGTGCGGATGACTTGCAGGTCGTGGTTTCGATTCCGGCAGCCGGATTGTCGTAAATTTGCGGCGCCCGTGATAAATCCTTTTTCTTTTTCGTGTTTTTTTTTTTTTGTTATTCACCTTTCGCTATCACGACCAATTTATCATATTATTCGTATTTAGAGTAAATTTTACGATTTTTTCCAAAATTCGAGTATTCCTGTCTTTACGGACTTCGTACGGTACTGTTGAAACCTGATTCGCCTTCCCTGCTTAATGTATAGGTCGCGTGCAGCCCGGGGACCGATTGACATCGCGGAGAGCGCCGCTGTCGTGTTGCTAATACCATATACAGGCTTGAATATACGCGCCCGAAACGTTTTGAATTTATAACTTAATTTTGTGTTTTCGGTGACAGTAATGAACGCTGTTCGCGATTCGACGTAGTCGGATTGCCTACTTGACAAGCTACTTGCATACCAGCGAATTACACTCCCACTGCATCCGATCCGCCACAAGCGGTTTGTCCGTTCGGGAAACGACTTTCTCCCCAGATGACTGATAGCTAGACACTCAACCTCAGAATCTGAATTTCCGATTTCAACACACACTTGACATCCGGACATACACGCCCGGGGCGTCGTCTGCTATTCGACGTAGTCGGATTGCCTACATGACTAGCTACTTGCATACGAGCGAATGACACTCCCACTGCATCCGATCCGCCACAAGCGGTTTGTCCGTTCGGGAAACGACTTTCACCCCAGATGACTGATAGCTAGACACTCAAACTCAGAATCCGAATTTCCGATCTTAACACACACTTGACATCCGGACATACACGCCCGGGGCGTCGTCTGCAATACGACGTAGTCGGATTGCCTACTTGACTAGCTACTTGCATACGAGCGAATTAAACTCCCACTGCATCCGATCAGCCGCGAGCGGATTGTCCGCTCGAGAATCGACTTTTACCCCAGATGACTGATAGCTAGACACTCAACCTCAGAATCCGAATTTCCGATTTCAACACACAATTGACATCCGGACATACACGCCCGGGGCGTGGTCTGCGATTCGACGTAGTCGGATTGCCTACATGACTAGCTACTTGCATACGAGCGAATGACACTCCCACTGCATCCGATCCGCCACAAGCAGATTGTCCGTTCGGAAACGATTTTCACCCCAGATGACTGATAGCTAGACACTCAAACTCAGAATCCGAATTTCCATTTTTTCAACACGCACTCCAGATCCGGACATACACGCCCGGGGCGTGGTCTGCGATTCGACGTAGTCGGATTGCCTACTTGACTAGCTACTTGCATACGAGCGAATTAAACTCCCACTGCATCCGATCAGCCACGAGCGGATTGTCCGCTCGAGAATCGACTTTCACCCCAGATGACTGATAGCTAGACACTCAACCTCAGAATCTGAATTTCCGATTTCAACACACATTCGAGATCCGGACATACACGCCCGGTGCGTCGTCTGCGATTCGACGTAGTCGGATTGCCTACTTGACTAGCTACTTGCATACGAGCGAATTAAACTCCCACTACATCCGATCAGCCGCGAGCGGAGCGGATTGTCCGCTCGAGAATCGACTTTCACCCAGATGACTGATAGCTAGACACTCAAACTCAGAATCTGAATTTCCGATTTACGACACACACACTTGAGTCGCCTACCTGGCTGGCTTTGTCGTACGATCGACTTGAATCGCCGGCCGTGACTTACGACTAGACACTCTCGCAGGTTCAAAAATTACCGCCAAACCATTGCTGCCAACACTACAAAACAAAATACCGACGACCCCACGTTCCGGATCAAAAAACCCAGCACACAGTGACAAACACTCGGATCGCCGACACAGTCTTTCCGCCGCAGGCGGGATGACAAACACCCGGAATCGCCAACACAGTCTTCCCGCCGCAGGCGGGATGACAAAACACCCGCATCTAGTCCTTATATTATAAAACGTGAACCCGAGGGCGCAGCCTGTGCCGATTTTTCGTACTTTTTAGGGAACCCACCAATGAGAAAATTAGATTTTTTTTCCGGCCCGCCGGCCGCGTTATCAACGCTCCTTATCACTCTTCGCGATTTTTTTCACGTTTTTCAAATTTTTCAAACCTTTTCGAGTTTTGCCCCCTCCGCGGAGCTCCGGGGGGCCCCGTTCGGACCTTATTCGCGTTCCTCGCTAAAATTATAGGCCGCGCGCGGCGGTACTTTTTTCCCGGCGAGCCCGCCGGAGCGGAAAAGACGTGCACACCGACCGCCGCCGTCGCGCGCGTTTTTCGCCGTTTTTTTTCGAAAATTCGAGTTTTAGCCGTCTTCGACGCGTCTCCGGGCCCCGTTCTCCCGTTATTCGCGTTCCCCGGTAAATTTATAGGCGGCCGGTGACCGCACTTCCTACGGGACGGGCCTTGGGGCCGCGGGACGACGAAAAGAGTCGAGTGACGATATCGCCGCCGTCGAGCGGATATTACTATATACGTGCATAAATACGTGCGTCGGGAGGTTCTATTTTTTTACGCGGATTTCGAGGTTTACACGTCCGAGGGCGGCGGAGCCGGTCGTCCGCTCGCCGACGCGGTCGGATCGCCCGCTCTAAAGCCCCGAGCGGACGTCGAAATCGCGTTCGGAATTCGCCGGGACGGCGAAACGCCTTAAGAGTCGTTGATTTGCCGACAGTATTCAACTCGATAGGTAGGTAGGTAGGTTTAGGCGTAGGTGCGATTGACTCGGGGTCGTGGGTTCGATTCTGGCGGCCGGGATCGATGATAATTTGCGGCGGCCGTGTTAAATCAGATTCTTTTTTTCGCATTTTTTTTTTCGTCATTTACATTATCAACGCGCGCGCTTTTTGCCGTTTTTTTCGAAAATTCGAGTTTTATTATCAACAATTTTTATTATTTACAGTGTATGTGCAACGCAACTATCTCATTTAACACGGGCTGGATTGTATGGGATGGGTCATTTATACTAAATTAGACAAAAGTAATATAACTAACATATATTATTATTATTATTATTATAGATTGGTCGATATGACTATAGTATAGGTATATTTTGTATGCTACACTAAATTTATGTTTACCAAATTTGACTCACCTAAAAACTGTAATATATTAAGTAACTACTACATAGTATAGGTATTATGTATTTATTAATATCTAAACTAATAAATGTTGACTGTAAAATCAATAGCTGTGTATACAAATAGTTGATTAGTTATATAACAATTTATTAATTTGATTTTATGCTCATGAATAAATATAAATATATACATAATATATTACAGTTTTTAGGTGAGTCAAATTTAGTGTAGCATACAAAATATACTGTAACAGATTCTAAATAATAAAATATTAATACAATAACAAAATAGAACTTTATGTATTTAATTAAAATCTATCAGTTAAATTGTATTACGATAAGTTTATATACTATTTGAAATAACTTATGAGTATTATATGAAATAAATTTTTAATAAATAATACTTATTAACGCACCCATATTATTTAACATGGGATGGTTCTTTTGTACTTGAATTAGACAGTAGTTTACCTACATAGTATTAGATATATTACAATTTTTAGGGGAGTTGATTGTTTGAGGTAATGCAATTTGGTAATTATAAATTTTATATAGGATACAAAACTGCTGCAGATACTATATCATACAATAAATTATTATAAATTTATAGATTTTTATGTATTTAATTAAATTCTGGCAGTTAAATTGTATAATGATATGGCTATACTGTTTGATATTGCTTATGTAGGTACGTGTAGTTATAAGTATTAAGTGATCAATTAAACTGTTTGATAAACAATTAGCTACATTTATTAAGCATTGTTTGATATGTTCTAACATAAGCATAAAATAAAATTAAACAATAATTATATACACAGCTATATGGCTTTTATTATGTTGTTAAATATCAAATATATAATATACTATGTAGTGGGTACTACAGTTTTTAGGTGAGTCAAATTTGGTTTAGCATACTAATGATGCTACATATTTTAAATAAAGCAATATTATTAAACAAAATAAAAATGTATGTATAAAATTAAAGTCTGGCAATTACATTGTATGATTATACGACTATATACCATTTGCAACAACTTATATATGTAAGTTTAATTGAGAGTAATATATGAAATAAACTATTTATAACATAATAAATTAATACTGGATTTTATTAGCTACAATTTATATTATTTACAGTGTATGTGCAACGCAACTATCTCATTTAACACGGGCTGGATTGTATGGGATGGGTCTTTTTAATTGAATAGACAAAAGTAATATAACTAACATGTATGTATACTATGTAGTGCTTATCATACTAAAGTTTAGGTGAATTAATTGGTCGAGGTAATGTATATGACTATACTACTTGATATTACTTATATAGGTAGGTTTGATCGTTTGACATGGGCTCGATTATGTGGTTAAATATTAAATATATAATATACTATGTAGTAGGTACTTAAAATATTACAGTTTTTAGGTGAGTCAAATTATGTACCCATATTCATAGACAAATTATAACTTTTTATGTATTTAATTCTGGCAGTTTAATTGTATAATGGTATGACTATCCTATTAAACTATTTAATGAATACTATTTTATTATCTACACATTTTTTAAGCAACCCACCTATATTATTAAACAAAGGCTGAATTATAAGGTTACTTTATACTTGAATCGACAATAGTACAATAAAACTAACCTACTTGAATAATATTTAGTACCCTCTTAATTCATTACAGTTTTTAAGTGACTTGATTGATCGAGGAAATTATACATTTTAATGCTGTAGATACCAATATTTTTAATAACTAATAGATCTTTATGTATATCAACATAGTCTGGTAGTTAAATTGTATAATGATATGCCTATACTGTTTGATATTGCTTATGTAGGTACGTGTAGTTATGAGTATTTAATAAATATCGTTTTTAAGTAAGTAATTTATGAACAACTATATTATTAGTTTAGCGGCCTCGCGTCGTTATTACTATATACAGGCTTGAATATATGCGTCGGAGTGTTAGATTTTTTTCGCGTATCACGGTTTAAAAGTCATAGATTTGACTGCTGTTTTCAACTCGATAGGTAGGTATGTAAGTTTAGGCGTACGTGCGGATGACTTGCAGGTCGTGGTTTCGATTCCGGCAGCCGGATTGTCGTAAATTTGCGGCGCCCGTGATAAATCCTTTTTCTTTTTCTTTCGCTATCACGTCCAATTTATCATATTATTCGTATTTAGAGTAAATTTTACGATTTTTTTCAAAATTCGAGTATTACTGTCTTTACGGACTCCGTACGGTACTGTTGAAACCTGATTCGCCTTCCCTGCTTAATGTATAGGTCGCGTGCAGCCCGGGGACCGATTGACATCGCGGAGAGCGCCGCTGTCGTGTTGCTAATACCATATACAGGCTTGAATATATGCGCCCGAAACGTTTTGAATTTATAACTTAATTTTGTGTTTTCGGTGACAGTAATGAACGCTGTTCGCGATTCGACGTAGTCGGATTGCCTACTTGACAAGCTACTTGCATACGAGCGAATTACACTCCCACTGCATTCGATCCGCTGCAAGCGGATTGTCCGTTTGAGAATCGACTTTCTCCCCAAATGACTGATAACTAGACACTCAAACTCAGAATCTGAATTTCCGATTTACGACACACACACTCGAGAACCGGACATACACGCCCGGGGCGTCGTCTGCTATTCGACGTAGTCGGATAGCCTACATGACTAGCTACTTGCATACGAGCGAATAACACTCCCACTGCATCCGATCCGCCACAAGCAGATTGTCCGTTCGGAAACGATTTTCACCCCAGATGACTGATAGCTAGACACTCAAACTCAGAATCCGAATTTCCGATTTCAACACACACTCGAGATCCGGACATACACGCCAGGGGCGTCGTCTGCGATTCGACGTAGTCGGATTGCCTACATGACTAGCTACTTGCATACGAGCGAATAACACTCCCACTGCATCCGATCCGCCACAAGCGGTTTGTCCGTTCGGGAAACGACTTTCACCCCAGATGACTGATAGCTAGACACTCAAACTCAGAATCCGAATTTCCGATTTCAACACACACTTGACATCCGGACATACACGCCCGGGGCGTGGTCTGCGATTCGACGTAGTCGGATTGCCTACATGACTAGCTACTTGCATACGAGCGAATGACACTCCCACTGCATCCGATCCGCCACAAGCAGATTGTCCGTTCGGAAACGATTTTCACCCCAGATGACTGATAGCTAGACACTCAAACTCAGAATCCGAATTTCCATTTTTTCAACACACATTCGAGATCCGGACATACACGCCCGGGGCGTGGTCTGCGATTCGGCGTAGTCGGATTGCCTACTTGACTAGCTACTTGCATACGAGCGAATTAAACTCCCACTACATCACCTTCCTATAAAGTGCGACATTTATAATTCGTCTGTGTCTCTAAAATCTGTACTCACTTACAACTATCACGGGGGTGGGGGATAATATATTTTCCATTCTTCCGCAGTTACCTACGCTACTTACGTGGTCGGCAATCCACCTGCGGTTAGGTTGCATACTTGGTGATATACGCTTCTCATTATGTCCGCGATTCGACGCAGTCGGATTACCTACCTATGTGATTTGATAACTGATAGCTAGATAATCGAATACACCTATCGACTCTACACTTTTTAACAACAGGAAATCGTATCCAGCCTATCAATTTACAACGTTTGTGACGGTTTGCTAGACACTCTAACTTTTAAACATTCCCGCCAAAACGTTAAGCCTTATCTCAAATCCATATCACTAATTCTTCTCACAAATCCTAAATTTTCGCTTTACAACTGTCGCGACTTTTACTCCAAAATCTGTACTCACCTCTCAGCGAGTCCAACAAGGCCCCGAGTTTCACTTAAAGCTAGTCTAATACTATAAAATCGTAAGAAGAACAGCTGATCTATAAGGATATCATGGAAGATCTCATGGTGGAAAAATATTAAATTAAATTAAACACCGCTCCGTTTCCCCAGTCCGCCGAACCGATCCCGTCGATTCCCTATTAGCCCAGTCAAATTAGATTTTCAGTTCGGAAAAAATCCCATCAAGCTGAAATTTGGCATACACCTTTATAACGTCGTCATAAACAATGTGTAAAAAGTCGACCACGAAATCATGTGCGCGTCAAAGGTTATTCGTGGTCAAAGGTCATGAAAATAGCCTTTTTTTTAATATCTCGCTTGTTGCTGGTCGTACGATAAAATGTTTCACACAAAAGTTGTAGAGGAGGTAATTTCCTACAAAAAAGGAACTATGACATTTTCACATAAGAGTTATAGTTTTCGAGCTATAAAGCCTACAAAATATATACTTTTAAAGAAATTTGTTTTTTTCACTAAAAACAAACAGCCTTTGCGTTATTATCTCGCTTTGAGCTTGTCGTACAAAAAAAAGTTTCAAATGAAAATTGTAGAGGAGAAATATGTAATTTCACTTGCAGTATTCACTAATTTTAAAATTACGATTACATAACGATAATAAAAATGCATTCGTTTCCACACCACCATTGAGGTAGAAGCTGGGCGCGTTTTTTTTTACATGGTTTCCTCTATAGGCCTAGTCCATTTACATATAACATCACTTAAAAAGTGATTAAATACAATATTTTAATTACTAACAAATAACTCAACTCTCGGTTTACTCATCATAATATGATGGCATGTCTTGCATTAGAATGTCTTGTTCTTTGTTATTTTGATGTTCATCAGCGTCGTTTTCTTCAGCCAAACAGTCTAGTAGGTTTATGCCTTCATATTCATAAGGGTTGTCTATGTCGTCTATATTTTCATCCAAACCATTTGAAGAACTTGAATTCAAGCATGATTGACCACGGCAATGTCCACAAATAATTGAACAGCTAACTCCTATTTTTCTGCACCCACAGTTAGTACTACAGCCTTTTGTACAATTACAAAAAATCATATTCAACAATTCTTCAGGTGCAGGTGGTAATAATGTAGTGACAGGTTCCAAAATATTGTCATTCATAGCCCACCCCCACTGTTCAGGATTTAATGTGTTACCCAGCCACACTTGTATTTGATAATACACACGAAGTAAATGCTGTTGGGCGGCACTAGTTGTGGGTGGGAGTGATGATAATTTGACAGGTTTATTATTTCTGGTCAATTTGGCAAAAGTCAAAAACCTATAATTATCAATGGAGTCCTCGTGTTTTGGAGCACCATACATGGCTAAAATGAATTGCAATCCATGTTTAAAAATGTCTGCGATTGGACAGTTTTTTGTTTTAAATATTTCTGCTATTTTGGTAAGATCTGGACGTTTTTCAAATAGTTTTAAAACATTTACTTTTCCTTTATTGAAAAATGTAGACGTTGTATCACATCCAGTGACAGCGTGCAAAAATAAGATTATATCTCTACCATAATTGTAGTCGATCTAGGACAAATGGACGCGGCCGTTTAGACGCGGCCGTTTGGGCGCGAGTACATTTGGGCGCAAGGACAAAATTATAATTATTGAATGACAATAAAATATAAATATACATAAATATAATTAAATTAAATAAAATAAAATAAAATATACACTAATTAATATAGTAGAAAAATCATCAAAATTAAAAATAATTAAAAATGTTATAGTTATTGTACAGAAATATTTTGAGCTATCCCTCTCAAAAATGTCAAAATTCCACTTTGTTGGTAATTTTTAACTATTTTAAGATTCTCTTATCAACATCAATATATTTTTTAATTTTTTAGGAGGACTATTTCCTGCTTCTAATTGACTATAATAAAAGTCTCTACCTGCTTGTACTTTTTGAAGACACGTTATAAAAGACCATAAAGTTGGATGATTAACGCCCATCTCCATGTTAAGTCTTCTGTTGGCAGCTTCGGCGTGATTGTTGGTTCTGTTTTTCCCATTCAAAACTCTATTATACATAGTCCAAATACTAGGTGGAAATAATGGTAATCGACGACCTCTTCCATTTCTATTAATTCGTCCCACGTAATTGTCTTCAAACCAATCTAGTAGAGGTTGTAATTCGTCTGGTAAATATTCCGATAATAATTCAATTGCCAAATCAATATCATTAATTGGAATGAATGTCAATGCTACCACCATTTTCACTAAGATTGAAAAGTCAGCATTATTTCGATAATTAGATACAACTCCTAAATCACATATTTTTTTATAAACATTTTTGGAAAAATGATAAAGACAACCATCAATTTCAGCATTTGGATACTCAGTTTTTATAGATTTCAATATTGCTTGTTCAAAATCACAAGATATTGAAGTAGGGTTTAATCCAGGTTTTAATTGGTTTAACATTTTAAAAAAATGAGTGTATGTTTTTTCTTGTTTGTTGGGCAATAACGCATATATAAGTGGGTGTACACCTCCTAAAGCTTCACCAAGTATCACAAAAACTTGAGAAAAGATAGATGGAGCGATTTTAAACGTTCCATCACAGTACCAAATTTTTGAATTGTATAAAATGTCTAAGCTACGGTTTCTTCCAAAAATTAAAATACGATTCACTCCCGGTCCACTATCGTCCAATAAAAATGGTTCAGTCATACCTGCTGATGGTGAGTAAACTTTAAAGGAGTCAGGTATTTCTAAAGGTAATAAGTCTTGTGGTGCATTCGGTGATGCTTGAATTTCATTTCGTTTTCGTCTTACTACTTTTTTCAATGCCAGACTCGATGATATTGCACCCTAAAATAAAATACAAAAATAATTAATAATAATACAATGTATATTAGAAAATAGTTAAAATTAAAAATATAATTTGAAGTACCTATAATGAAAATTTTGTATTGTGCACGATATTGCACATTTTAACATTTAAAAGAAAAAAATAATAGTGTTACCTACCTTAGCCGCTTCTGATAATCCAGAAATACATTCATTTATTACGGTTGATGTAGGTTCCATGGTTTCAGCCGCTCTATTTTTCAGACGATTGATAGCAACCGTCGCCTCGACTTTTGCAGCCTCAGAATCATGAGTATGTTCATTAATACGTTTTAGTACGTCTAAACTGTCGATTCCAGTATGAACTCGTGCTTTACACTCACGTTTGTATTTACACCGCCAAAATCGTTTAAGCGAGTCAGCACTTAGTTTGTCAAATAAATATATAAAACCATCTTCAGTGAAAACACATTGATCTCGATTCGACTTTATTAATGCCATAACTACTTAGGTACAATATTATGTAATAAATTAAAATAAATCAATATAAATTGATGATTGTTAAAAGTAAATGCTGCAACCACTGTTTTTGGAGTAAACTAAAATTGTAGTTGGTTTGTTGGTGGATTTTATCGATTTCGATAACGTATATATATAAAAGTAACAGAATTGAATTAATACAATACTGGTCGAAGCGACTTCGTGCCTAAACGATAACGCCGATTTCGATAACGTCAGATAATTCCTAATATCGTGATAAAACTTTAATGTTAATTATAATTTTGTCCTCGCGCCCAAACGGCCGCGTCTAAATGACTTCGCGTCCAAATGGCCGCGTCTAAACGCCTGCGTCCAAATGGCCGCGTCCATTTGTCTCTGTTCGAATTGTAGTGGTCCATGCAATCAAGTGAATATATTTTTGTTTCAACTTTTCCTTTCCCAGGTTTTAAAAAATAAACTTGTTCGCGTGACGTAGTTCGTGAAATAAGAATAACTAGGAGATCCACGTCTTCTCCAACAATTATTGTATTTTTAGTTTGAGCCTCTTCAATTGCCGTTTCTATGATAAGTACGTCGGCATCATCCTTAGCTTGTCTTGACTTAATATTAACGTTTTCTAATTTTTGCATTAGCATACAAATTAATCTATTTTTATTGAATCGATTTGAAAGAAATGTTTCTTGGTTTGTAGGTACTGTCATAGTAGAATCATTGTTGGTTAGGTTGCCAGGTTAGGTTAGGTTTCCCGGGCAACGTGTATTGTTAAAAAATAAAAGGGAGTACCAACCGAACCTAACATTTTCATTGAAACATTATATAGTATAATAAATATAAAATTATATATCATATAATATATACCTACTAACAACATGCTGTACCACAAACAATCAGCCGCCCGTTATCCAGACATGCATTAACGAATGCATTTTTATTATCGTTATGTAATCGTAATTTTAAAATTAGTGAATACTGCAAGTGAAATTACATATTATAAATATTAAAAAAACAACTTGTAGACAATATTCTCCTCTACAATTTTTATTTGAAACTTTTTTTTGTACGACAAGCTCAAAGCGAGATAATAACGCAAAGGCTGTTTGTTTTTAGTGAAAAAAACAAATTTCTTTAAAAGTATATATTTTGTAGGCTTTATAGCTCGAAAACTATAACTCTTATGTGAAAATGTCATAGTTCCTTTTTTGTAGGAAATTACCTCCTCTACAACTTTTGTGTGAAACATTTTATCGTACGACCAGCAACAAGCGAGATATTAAAAAAAAGGCTATTTTCATGACCTTTGACCACGAATAACCTTTGACGCGCACATGATTTCGTGGTCGACTTTTTACACATTGTTTATGACGACGTTATAAAGGTGTATGCCAAATTTCAGCTTGATGGGATTTTTTCCGAACTGAAGCATTATTTTCGTCTAATTCGACTGGGCTATATAGCGCGACCAATCGCGTACCTTCGCAGCGGCGGCGGCGGCGGTCGGTTTTAAAACGTTTTCGAAAATTGTTACGCCTTTTCGACTTTTTCTCATTTCACCTATAGTTCGTTTGTTTTAAAAGCCGCGTGGTTTGTACGTGATATCGTAATCGACGCCAGCGCAGGTCGTTATTATTGATTTTTTCGTGTTTCCCGATTCGTTTCGTCTTTTCAAATGCCGTTTGTGCTCTATTTGTTATGTTCATTTCTTTTGAAAACCGTGGAAATGTGCGGTTTGTACGCTTAAAAATTCGCGTTCACGAAATGTCAGTCGGTCTTCGTTCCAACGCACAAGTGCACAGTTGATATATATTGTTTTTGATCCAATAAATATTGCATTATGTGATTGTAGACATATTGTTTGGTCCTTAATAACGTAGCTGGTATATTGCTTAACGTAAATGTATTATTCAAGCATACATATTAATGTAATAATAATAATAACGGTCAGATAAGTGAATAGAAGACAATTAAAGTTTAAACAGTGTGTAGATACATAGAATTACATCGATGTATAATATCGAATATATTGGTTTACGTCGCTCCGTAGACACACAGCTTAATTGTTGAAGTTTTATACACGATTGGCATCACAAACTGTGGCTCGATAGGTTAGGCGTTGGTTCCTCAAACGTAGGATGCTAGGTAGGTCTGAGTTCGAACCCGTTGAGCGCTTTTCGGGCGGCAACCGGTTGAGCCCGCATACTTCAACACGGCCTCCCTAATCACGACTTTTTTTGCATTTTTTTTCACGTTAAATTTCATAAAAAATAAATAATATACGTTAATATTACAATATATGACTATATTATATTATGTACCTATATGTTATTTAAATCATTAGGAATTAAACACATATTATTTTCTTTAAATTGTCATTGTTATTATATCATACAATAAATACATATTTGTTTTATTTTTCGTAAATTATTTCGAATGTTGTGTGATTGGGTTTTTGGAAAACAACTTTTCTCTTCACTTATAGTAGCTAGACATACTAGACTGATTGCTGCAGTACATTGTTCGCTATCCGACGAAGTCCTAACCTAACGAAGTCGGATAGCCTACCTAGGTGGCTAACTTGAAAGTTAATAGATTTTGACTTGAGATGACTGACTTTCTAGACACTCCAACACGGTTTTCGACTTTACACTTTTTACATAAGAAAAGGCACTGGACATGCGACGGCACATACCTATCATTTTATCCGTCGTAGACGGATTGCTCATTTTGGTTTCGTCTTAGACGGTGATGACCGACTTGCTTAACACTTAAAAATGGAGGTTTTTACATTTTTTTTTTTTTGTATATAAATATATATACACTTCAGGTACATGTTTATATGTATTTTACTGGTGAATATAATATTATGTATCTATAGTTTATTTTTTTTAGGAATTATAATTGCACATTTCTCAAAATGTTCATTGTTATATATCATACAATAAATACATATTATAATTGTTTGTATATTGTATATAGTTTGTATTTTTCCTAAATTATTTCGTAAGTTGTGTGATAGGGTTTTCACTTATAGCCGCTTGAAGTCGGGTCTGCAATCCACCGCAGGTGGATTGCCTACCTGATAAGCTGTAGCACATTTTCCGCGGTCCGACGAAGTCGGATTGCCTAACTATGTGGCTAATTGGAAGCTAATCGATTTGACTTGACATGACTGACTTGCTAGACACTCCAACACGGTTTTTGACTTAACAGTTTTTACATAAGAAATAGCACCGGGCATGCGACGGCACATACCACTCTATCCGCCGCAGTTGGATTGCTTATTTTATGTTTTGTGTTAGACAGGTAATGACTGACTTGCTGGACACTCTAATATGCAGATTTTCGAATTAACATTTTCTTACACACACAAAAAAGTACCGGACATGGGGGATAGTATCATCATTGAATTGCCGGTTTTTATGGGCCATGGGAGATTTCTAGACACTGAAACTTGATTTTCCCGCCTTCGAAACGACACCACCAAAGAGTCAGGCCATATCACAAATTCTTATCACAAATTCACCTTCTATAGAAGTGCGACATTTATAATTCGAATGTTTCTCCAAAATCGGTACTCACTTACAACTAACAAGAGGGTCCAACAATATCTACGCAACTAACGGGGTCCGCAATCCACCGCAGGTGGATTGCATACCTGGTGATTACGTTTCGCATGTAGTCGGATCGCCTACCTATTTGATTATATGACTGATAGCTACAAAATCAAATAAACCTATCGACTCTACACTTTTTAACAACCAAAAGCAGCAAACAAACGGGAGGTGATCCTGGAGATCGTATCCAGCCTATTAATTTATAACGTTCGTGACCGATCGCTGGACGCTCAAACTTTTAAACATTCCCACCAAAGTCCCAAGCCTTATCTCTAATCCATATCACTAATCCTTATCACAAGTCCTAAACTTTCGTCTTACAGCATTTGCGACTTTTATAATTCCAACGACATTGTCTCTAAAATCGGTACCCACTCTCAGCGAGTCTAACCGGTCCCGAGTTTCACATAGAGCTAGTACTATTATAAAATTTTGTATAAATAATCTATGTTTAAACATTAATCATCAGGTGCAAAAATAAAGTAGCAGAAATTCAAAATAAATTAGTTGGTTTGCAAAATGAAATGGAAAAGTTTTCAGAAAAATCTGTTGTTGACATTTTAAAAAACAATAATGTTAATGAATCACAACAAATTTCGATTAGAGAAGTTTTGAACAGTAGTAAGGTAAAACCAAATAATAGAAGGTACTCAGAGAATTGGATATTACTTTGTATTTTATTTTACATCAGGTACCTAACCTAACCTTTTATTCTCAATTATATTAAATTAAATCACTCATCAATCATGAATTATGCATTTAACAGGTCTTCGTCCACATACAAGTTTCTAAGAGAACAAGGTATTTTGCCTTTACCTTGCTCTCAAACAATTCGTGAATATTTAACTATGGTTAAATCAGATTGTGGCTTTGATGACAAATTTTTTAAATTGTTTAAGACCAAAATAAGTTTTTTAAAAGATACAGAAAAACACGGAGTACTGCTTTTTGATGAGATTTTTTTACGTGAGAGTGTTAATGTTGACACTAAAACATTATCTTATACTGGATTGGAAGATTATGGTCAAGATAATTCTTCCTTAAATTCTGGTCAAAAAGCTGATCACGGACTAGTACTAATGTTCCAAAGTTTGGGTTCTAATATTACTCAGCCAATTGCAGTATTTGCACCAAAGGATCGGTCAAAGGTGACTAAAATAAAATAAATCATTAAAAATGCACAGTAATAAAAATCATTAAAATATTTTAGGAGTTGTACTCACTCAGTTGGTTGTTAAAGCAATAGCCCTTCTTGAGAATGCTGGAGCAAAGATAGATGGTGTAGTGAGTGATGCAAGTTCAACCAACAGGAGGCTATGGAATGAATTTGGAATATGTGGTAGGTATGAAAAATATATTTAACTGTATAATATAATTGATTTAATTAATTTTTATTTTAGTTGCAATGGAAACTAATACATGTGATAAGGAGGTACAAGAAGAATGCGATTCAACATCTGACGGTTGACAAATACCTTGGTAAATTTATTTTTATTTTATTAGGTTAATTACTATAATAGTTTTTATTGATGTTTTTAATAAATTGTATAATATAGGGATCACAATGCATAAAACCAGATCCGTGCAATTCGACTTAACCACTGGCCGAGGGAAGACAATTTTGGCGAAACAACTGGAATTATATAACTTGTCTCTAAAAGACAATTTGTATAAGTATGTTATAAATTCAAAATTCAAAAATAAAATTAATGATGTTAAAATAGAAGCTAATCAATTCATCAGTGAAGGCAAAATAATTAAAACCCTCTGTGGACAGACAGCCCCAATAAGACCACAAGACATACAAGTGTGTTTTGGCTAATTAAAATTATTAATAACAAATTATATTTGTATTTAATTTATATTTTTTTGTTTTACAGACGGGTGTTAATGAAATGAGTACACATGAAACTTCAAAAATTTAAATGTTTGTATTGCGGTCAATCATTTGGCAGTTCGATAACTCTTTTTAGACACAAAAATAAGGTAATTCAAATATAATAGTTTTACAAATAATTAAAAAAAATTTTAGTTTATTTTATTTTAATTTTTCTCAATTTGTACATTACATTTCAAATACAATTGTTAAATTTTTATTTTATTCAGGAACACACTGAGCTATAAACCATAACAGCACCAATAAGAACAAAGGATATACAAGTGTGTTTGTAAGCATACAAACAAGTATGGATGAACATGATCAAGATACAAACGATACAGAAGATAGTGATACAGATGTAGGGAGTATGGATGATCATACCATACGGTGGATTAGGGCTACTGGCGAACCACCTTTATAAAAAAAACGCGCTTATGTGTAAGACCCCTTGGGTAGTGTGGAACATTACACTTATATTGAAGACGTCTCCATAGATAAAGATCAGAAGAACGAGGTCCCTAATCATGAAACCAATGTTAATGTGTCGGGGATAACTGATAAAAGTATGCAAAACATTTATTTAAATAAAGCATTATTTTATATACATGTAATACATTAATTTTAGTCGACAATGAATATGATTTTATTTAATTTTATCTAGATAACATTAATAAATTTAATTTATTATTGAAATGTGTTCCAGAACATTATTACAGGATTACTATTAGATCTGTTAAATAAAGAAAAAAAAATTAACAAAATATTTTTAATATAGATTGTATTTTATAAATTTTATTTTCAGATATCATAATTAACCTGTGCAGGATTACATGTGTAAAATATTATAGAGTAAGTCATTTAGCTTCGTTAGGATGTCGTTAATGATCGTTTTGATGTTTATAAGTCATTAAAAATAGAAATTTTGTACTACGACTTAGCCAAGCACATTCCTGGATTCGTCAGGATGTCCCCTTTTTAGGAAATGCATTTTGGATACTTACAATTTTCATAAAGTGGTGGTGTGGTCGAGTTGTCCAGAAAACGGTATATTGTAAGGTAATCCTGTTGTATATGTAATCCTGAGTGTAAGGTAATCCTATTATATATGTAATCCTGAGTGTAAGGTAATCCTGAGTGAAAGGAAATCCTGAGTTTAAGGTAATCCTGTTCTATATGTAATCCTGAGTGTATGGTAATCCTGAATCCAATGTAATCCTGAGTCCAATGTACAGTAATAATTCATTAAAAATTGAAATATTGTACTACGACTTAGCCAAGCACATCCCTGGCTTCGTTAGGATGTCCCCTTTTTGGGAAATGCATTTTGGATACTTACAATTTACATAAAGTTGTGGTGAGGTCGAGTTGTCCAGAAAACGGTATATCGGTGCAGGATTACATGTGTAAAATACTGATTTTGCGACCACTATAAGTCTAATACGTTTCCCAGGGGACTTAAAACTGTTTGGGGGTATAGAGTAAGTAATTTAGAGTCAAGGGATACCTTTTTGAAAGCAGCGGTAGTACCAAATTTGGATTCTTAGTAATTTTATTTCATATTATAAGTGCCGGGTGGACGCAATATGCACTGTGCCGGTAGAAACGATTCTGTTTATAATTCATTAAAAATCGAAATATTGTACTACGACTTAGCCAAGCACATCCCTGGCTTCGTTAGGATGTTCCCTTTTTGGGAAATGCATTTTGGATACTTACAATTTGCATAAAGTTGTGGTAAGGTCGAGTTGTCCAGAAAACGGTATATCGGAGCAGGATTACATGGGTAAAATACTTGTTTTGCGACCACTACAAGTCTAATACGCTTCCCAGGGGACTTAAAACTGTTTGGGGGTAAAGAGTAAGTCATTTAGAGTCGAAGGATACCTTTTTGAAAGCGGTAGTACCAAATTTGGATTCTTAGTAATTTTATTTCATATTATAAGTGCCGGGCGGACGCAATATGCACTGTGCCGGTAGATATCTATAGGTTTATAATTCATTAAAAATCGAAATATTGTACTACGACTTAGCCAAGCACATCCCTGGCTTCGTTAGGATGTTCCCTTTTTGGGAAATACATTTTGGATACTTACAATTTGCATAAAGTTGTGGTAAGGTCGAGTTGTCCAGAAAACGGTATATCGGAGCAGGATTACATGGGTAAAATACTTGTTTTGCGACCACTACAAGTCTAATACGCTTCCCAGGGGACTTAAAACTGTTTGGGGGTAAAGAGTAAGTCATTTAGAGTCGAAGGATACCTTTTTGAAAGCGGTAGTACCAAATTTGGATTCTTAGTAATTTTATTTCATACTAGCTCTAAGTGAAACTCGGGGCCGGTTGGACTCGCTGAGAGTGGGTACCGATTTTGGAGATACAGTCGCACT
This sequence comes from Sitobion miscanthi, assembly GCA_008086715.1. Lineage (NCBI taxonomy): Eukaryota > Metazoa > Arthropoda > Insecta > Hemiptera > Aphididae > Sitobion > Sitobion miscanthi. The sequence goes on from CM017803.1 coordinate 4,695,001, forward strand.
TATAATGTAGGTGATAGGTTGGTAGTTGGAGGTGATTTGGTGATAAGAATTTGTGATAAGACCTGAGTCTTTGGCGGTCTCGTTTCAAAGGCGGGAAAGTTTAAAAGTCGAGTTTTAGTGTCTAGAAATCTCCCATGGTCCATGGAAATTGGCAACACAATAATATGATCCCCTAGCGTATGTCCGGTGCTTTTTTGTATGTATAAAGAAGTATAAAAATTTAAAAACCATGTTAGAATGTCTAGCAAGTGTTTACAAACAAATGTAATATGTATTTATTTCTATGATATAATGCAACAATGACAACACTGTATAATGTAATATTCACCAATACAATACAAATAAATACGTTCCTGTATAGTGGATATACTATTTATATGAAAAATAACGTGGAAAAAAATGCCCATAAATATTCAGGAATTCAATGATACGATTCCCCAACGTATGTCCGATGCTTTTTCGTATGTGGAAATGTAAAAATAATGTAAAGCCGAAAACCGTGTTGGAGTGTCTAGCAAATCAGTCACCTGAACTCTGAAGTGAAAATCGATTAACTTTGAAGTTGGCCACCTATACACAAAATCAGGTGGGCAGGTATTATAGACATTAAGGGGCTATAATGAAACTCGACTACCGTCTACCTTTATGAATGATGAACAATCCGACTTTGTTATAGTTCTACAACTGCGTAGAATAGAATGATAATGATGTCGTCGAGTAGATAACGATTAGTGTTATGGCCCTGGCTACATTAATAAAATAGAGGGAAGTGTGCTGGAATGAGGAAGATAAAAAGACTTATTTCTATCATTGCCTCTCATTCTGGCAGAGGTCTTATCATATATTTTCATGATAAGCACAAATGGCCTAACCATGCATTAATACCTATGTTATGGATGTCTGATAATGATTAGTGATAGCGCTTGGTGGTTTGGCGGGAATATTTAAATTGTTGTGCTTTCGGTGTTAGTGCTGTTGCCCGTCTCATGTCCGGTGCCTTTTCGTTTGTGGAACAATGTAAAGTTTAAAACCATGTTGGAGTGTCCAGCAAGTAGATGCCTCATGTGATCCAACCTACCTAAGATACCTTGGATATCATGTATTTCAGATAGGTACTTTAGTTTAAATGTTACAGTTATTATTTAAATTGTACAGCCATCGTCAATCAACAAATATAATATGGATCGTACGCGGTCATACCTTGCGTATACATTAAAAAATTAGTGTGTCGAGTCGAGTATTCATAGGTATGATATTGTCCACGTAATGTGTAAAGGGAAAAATTATGTAAGTGTAAAAACGTATAATTCGGTCGAACGGTGTGTAATGACCATAATGATGATATCAAAGGCGCGTTTATCGTGACGGTCTCTGTCTGTCTACCTGTATTCACTATCGATATCTCTCTTACACGAAGCTTTCGCGTTATCGCGTAATTGTCGTTACAATCGGCATCGTACCTAATTTAGTGGAGTGATGGAAAATCCGTTTTTTTGCGGACAGGCTGTATGATCGGTGACGGGCGTCTGACATATTTCATTTAACATTTGGACACCAACCAAGTAAGTAAACGTATTTAGTTGCATATTATACCTTCTTATATTGGCCTTGTGTCGATTTTTTTTTTCATGTTATGTTTAACTTGTCTGAGTAAAATGATTTATGCTCAAACACTTTTTAATACTTATATAATATATTTAATTCCATCTCGATCAATATTTAAACACCCCTTCGTACAATGTCGTTTAATTGTTTATGATGCCATAATGTATGACTATCGGCACGTGTGCACTTGAATGAATGTAAATCGTACTCCGTAGTAAATTTTGGTTGACCAGATTAAATAGTGCACTGTTCATTATTGGTTTTTTTTAAATATTTTAGAAAATTATTTGGCCATCATTTTATTATTTTATATTTTTATTTTACACATAGACATATCCCGTTCAAAATTAAAATGTCGTAAAAATTCGATCGAGAGGACACAGATATGTTCCTAGTAAAGCTTAATTAATAATAGTTCAGTTCATTGTAAAACTAATAGCACACTATTGAAACTGGCAAACGAAAACTAACTATGTCGCACGTGTGTAAGACGGAGACAGCATAATATTATGCGGGTATTCTCTTAACTGGACCATACGTAGCACTTCTTCTGTATAATAATATATGTGCTTTAAAACTAAAGTTTTTGTTAATTTAACTTTACCTAATATTCTATGATTACTGTATGTCATGTGCTCTGATTTTGTTGTTAGCACATGACTAATTTGTGTATAAGTATAAATAATTGTGTTTGTTGACCCACTACCAATATTTAATAACCGTCCCGTAACGTTTTTTCTATAATTTTCTATATTTTTTGATTATATTATATATTTGGTATGTTTGATTGCGCGGGTGAAATATGATTTGTATTCAAACACTTTTTATTACTTATATTATAATATATATATATTTAATTAATTCAATCTTAATCAATATTTAAATACCACTTAGTAAAATGCCGAAATATCTTACTCGGCACGTATGCATTTGAATGAGAGTAAATTATATTCTGTCACGTGTGTTGTCTCAGCCTTACACACTTACGATGCAGACATTTTTATTTTACCAGTTTAAATAGTGTGTTGTTTGTTGTGATGTTGGAGTGAATTGACCTATTAGCTATTATCGAACTCTCGTGTGGTAAGAAAATTATCTGTGCATCGTTCTTACATTTGACATAACTGTCATAACTCGCTTAAAAATTAAAATTCCTCAAAAAATCGATCGAGAGATGTAGAGAACATAGATAATCTCCTTAGAATTTAGTCCAATGATAAGTCAATATACTGTAAAACTACCAGCACACTATTGATACATACAAATGGTGAACGGAAATTAAATATGTCCTAAGTGTGTAAGGCGGAGAAAACATAGCGGGTATCCTCTCAACTGAACCACCTAACACGTATGTAGAAAATTGTCTGAGGGAAAACTCTAGTTTTTGATGAGTTGACTGTAGTAGGTGACTTATACTCTATAATTATTGATTACTGTTGGCCACGTGTCTGATTTTGTTTTTGGTGTATTTTGGTGCATGACTTAAGTGTTTAGGTAAAAAATTATATTCGTTAACTCATTACCAATGTTCGAAAACCGCCTCGTGACATTTTGATAATTAATGTTACATGGCCAACCCTCACGCCACAACAGTGGAATAGTGTCAGCAAAAATGACTAATTTTAATATTAATTGGTTTTACTGTTGATTTTTAGAATGAAAATAAACCAGGTTCATAAATACATGGCGAGTGGTATACAGGTGTATAATGCACCTGTATACCACACCAGGAGGAGTAACGCTTCCGGCGGAGTCCGGAAGCGTTACAACTCTTTTAAAAGAACTGGAAAAAGGCGTAAGTAGATGTATACAGAATAAAAATTCTAGACTAATATAAAAATGTGTATCACCAAATTTGTGTTTCAGGGTGTTTTAAATGCAAAAAATTAGGCCACATAATAAAAGATTGTCCTGGTAAGTGTGTATTATGTTGTACAACGACCATTTATTACGTATTCTATTATTAATTTTTATAATTTTTTTAGAACTTACTAAATCGAGGCTGCCGCCGCCACCACCACCGCCACCATCACCACCTCCATCGTCGACGTACATGGAGGTGTCGACTTGTGCCGCAGAAAAAGACGTCACCATGGAAAGGGTCACTGAGGACCTTTCCATGGTGACTGTCGAGTCAGCAGTAAGTACATTAATATACATTTCTAATAGTTGCTCGTGAAGAAACTAATCATAACAATTTTATGAATTGTAGAAGGGCCAAGAAGACCAAACAAAACAGTAAGTTTCAGTTGGACAATATTCATTGAATTTCATGTTTTGTTACATAGGTATTTAATTTATTTTATGGTTTTCAGATGAATAAAAACTTTTTTTTTTCAAATTTTTTTGTTGTTCTTTAGATAAGTTAGTTTTTTATTTGTATCTGAGGTGTAATATAGTATTGGTGATATTGACTTTAAGAACATTGGTATGAAGTGTTTGTGGTTAAAAAGTTATGAAATCACACTACAGTTGAATGTAATAATAAGTGGTAGAAAGCTATGTAAACATTTTTGCTCTTTTCATTAAAAATAAGAAAAAGAAAACAATAATGGACTTAAAACTGATTAATAGAAGTATTTTATAATACTGATGATATAGTATGGTGTAGATAACTACAACTATTCAGATTAAAAATTGTGTTTAAAAAATACTCATAGCATTGTATATTATGATATATAAATTAACAGGAATTTTTTTTATTTAATACATATATGCATTTATATATTACATTATTACAGACACATTATATTATAATAATATTACTTATTACTTTTTCAATGTTAATTTTATGATATAGGTGGATATGTAACAATAGTTGGTAGTTAAATACAAACACATTATGTGTGTAGTGTATAATGTATACAAAAAATACCAACTGAATACAAATTACAAATAAATGTAATTTAGCTAAGCACAGAATCTAAATAGAACTTTTTAAAGAATTTTAATTTATGGAAGTATACTTTTTTGTTTCAAGTTTTTGCAGTTATAAAAACTGATTTAATAATATTAATATTTTATTAGGGCGTGCAATGCGGCTTATCAATGTGTCAAAATTCAACACCTGACATACAGTCTATTCCTACTGATATTGTTGCAATTTTGCTTACTTTTTTAATATTATAAGATTTCCAATCATTTACTGTATGGCGCTTAAACAGATATTATGTAAAATATTAATATTTAGCTTATTTAATATAATCTTTTATATTATTAATATTAACTTTATTGAGTATTACTGGATGAAAATAAATAAAGGTATCCCTAATCATAGCATTAAAGATGGTTCAAACAAATTCATGTGTTCATTATAAAACACAATTACTTAAGTTTATATTTATGAAATTTATGAAATGTAGGCAAGTAAAAGAAACATAATTATTCATTAACAGAAGTATGTAATTTTAAAGTCATAAAGAATATATAATTTTTGTTCATCATTATTCATTATGAATGTAATTGTTGAAGGTCTGTGATTAAACATTTTCTTATAACATTAACATTAACATACATATATAAAGTATATAAAAAAATTTTACATTATTCTTAAAACATTTTTAACTATTCAAAAGTTTGTACACATTATCTGTGTAGACTTTTAGAGCATACAATATAAAAACTTGTGCACTGTAATATAGCTATAGCTATATTATGTTATATATTATACAAAAATATTAACATTTTATTTAAATATATATATATATAACCTCAGTGTTTGTTGGAAAAACCTTAGCCCATGTAAAAGAAATATTTGCCTCACTCTGCCTCCCTGCCCCTCCCAGGAAAAAAATTATAGTGCCTGGGAGTAGATAAATTAACAACTAATTAGTTATTGTAATAGTAGTACAAATGTATAAAATTTAATTTATTACATAATAATGAATTGTGTTTTACAGTTGTTCATAAAAACTTACATAACATATTAAATAACATATTAAAAATGTATAGAATTGTACATATAAAATTGTGTTTAAAAGTTATAGATACAGATGTAACGTATAAAGAAGATTTATAAGTGTATTTTTTATATACCAAAAAAATAAATAAATACAAATTAAATTATTATATATATGCAAACGAATTGTTACAAATCATATTATATATTATATGGTATTGCTGTGATAGTGTAAGTGTAAATAAATCAACGGATATTTTGACCATTATTAGGTGTATCTTTAAATATCAAATCCAATGGCAATTTTATGATATTTTATAATATGGTATATATAACAATAACTGGTTGAATACATACAAAAATCTGAGCCCTAAGTATCTTAGTTATTTTTTTTTCAAAAATTTTAACCAAACGTTTGACATTAGTTACGAATACACCGTTGAGTGTAATCGCATCCAGAGAGACCACGTGGAGGTTGTCAAACTTTCTCTCCGCACAGGGTCACATAGACCCCTGGGGGATCACATAGACCCCTGGGGGATCACATAGACCCCTTGGGGATCACAAAGACCCCTTGGGGATCACATAGACCCCTCAGGTGAACATTGTATAATTACATTAATTATATAACTACCTGTAAGCGCATCAGAGAACTTCTGAGTACACAATATTCTTGATGACGAATCGACCATTTCCATCGCAGTACATGCCGACTCTGACGGATTGCGCGTCCCTCACTCTTGAAAACGCAACGTACAGCTGTCCGTGGCTGAAGGCGGGTGACGGCAGAAGCAAACCGACTCGGTCGAACGTTTGACCCTGAGCCTTGTTGATTGTCATGGCAAACGACAACCGTACCGGGAATTGAATCCGCTTCATTTGGAAAGGCAAATCGTCTTCCTCACCGGAAGTCATAGAAACAGCGGGTAATATGATGTCTTCCTGCGCATCGTCAGCGCCAGACAACCTTCTCGCCTTGAAGTTGTGTCGCCGCAGTTCAGTGACCACCAACCTCGTCCCGTTGCACAGTTGTCGCTTCGGATCAATGTTTCTCAGCAACATGACGATCGAACCAACCTTGAGCGTTAACTCGTGCGGCGGAAGCCCGTTTGGTTGCAGAGCGTTGAGGAACTCTGTCGGGTAGTTTGCCGCTTCGTCAGCGTCGTCGGTCATCACTGTGTCTATGGCGTAGTACGTCCTTACGGCGCCCGTTACGCGTCGTAGTACTGTGGAATTTATTTGGTGGCATTCCTCGTTGCGGGGACACAGTATGATTCTCCGAGCGAACTCGTCGACGTTAGCCAACGACATTTGCTGCGGATAGACGAAATCGGTCAAATCCACAACGTCGCAAACCAGTTGCGGTGGGATGTTGACCGTGTCCGGAATACCGTCGACCGACGGCAGTTGACCGTTACCGAGCTGAAGTAGCCAAGCAGCGAAGTCAGCATCGTTGTCGGCGCGCATGTTCCGCGTCAGCCGAAACTGTTCAAACTCTCTCCACAATGAGTGGCGTTTGATAGATGACATGACGATGGAGCTCCTGTTCCCCCGGCGAACGACGGGCAATATCTGCCTGAAGTCGCCAGCTAACAGTATTGGTTTACCACCAAACGGTAGTTCCGATCCCATGATGTCCTTGAGCAAGCGATCGACCACCGTGAATTGTAGGCCCGGGGACATGGGCGCTTCGTCCCAGACAATCAGCGAAGCTTCACGTATCCTTTGCGCCCGCAAAGACTGCATGGTGATGCTCGAAGTAGATTGTTCGGTCAGCGTTCCCAATGGCAATCCGAAAGTCGAGTGCACCGTCATGCCACCCTCCATGAGGGATGCGGCGATTTCGGTGTATGCCACGCTCAACACCGTTTGTTGCCTATTACGAAGCGACGATATTAGGCATCCGTATAGAGTCGTTTTTCCCGTGCCTCCTGGCCCGTCGACGTAGAACATTTTCTGGACGTTGCGGTTGTCGTCAACGGCCGCCATCACTCGATCGTACACCGTTCGCTGTTCGTCATTCAAGTTGCGCAATCGTAGTTGCCAGGCAACAGCCGCGTCTATTCCACCGAACATTTGGTCGTCTTGATCCGGTTCCAATAGATCGTCGTCTGGATTGGGTAGACCGTAGTCGTTGAGTGATTTTCCGCGTGCACGAAGTAGGTCTCCGATTGCTTTGAGACATGTCGCCCTCGCGCGGTCGACGTTTTGGAAGCGCCGATTGAAGTCCTCCATCATGTTGACTTCGAACCGCCGGTAAAGGTCCGCGGGGTCCGCGGGATGGCAAAACAATAGTATCGTGACGTATAGATAACGCAGTTGAGTGGCTGTGTCCAACGACGATGATTCTGTCAAGCACGCCCGCCACGCTTCGTCGTCTTCCAACAATCCCAACGCAACAGCTGCGGCCGCGTATGTGGCATGCACGACCCCGTTTACCGTCTTCAAGTCTCGGAAAGACCGCGGACCTCTTCTGTTTAAGAGTAGCAGTCGTAGATGAAAACGGTCTCTATCTAGTGGGTTGACGACGTACATCCGAGCTAACGTCTCGCGAGGGGCCTGTCTACGCCGCAGTCTCCACTCTTTTGACGATGCTTGCCAAGTGTAATGTATCGGTATCTCGTGGTACAGATACTGTCGGGCATCAACGTTTCTCTCGTTGAGCGCGAAGAACGCCGTGAGTTTTGTTTGAGGTAGGGCGTTGTTTTGTACCCCCTGTAGTTCTTGTCCACGCGCAAAGTACACGTTGTGGTAGTTTTCTAGTTGCACCGGAAGTCTAACTACCGTGTGACTGATGTCGTGTAGTTTATACGCAAACAACCTCCAGATGGCTTCTGGTGGGCTAACGTACCTCGAATTTATGAAACTGAAAACAACATTTATGTATGTATGTATCAGAAATATTTAGAACATAAAGTCGTTCAAAAAAAAAAAAAATCAATAGTTATTTAAAATTTCATTATTACATGTGTATATATAAAATATTGTCATGAGTAAAATGTTGTAATACTATTATTTGTGATGTATGTATAATAAATGTATTTATGTCTAAGTATAGTGTAACACTATTGCAATTGCAATGCTAATAAAGAAGAATATTATAAATGTTGTTTTTGTTGATCCGGTTCAATATAACAATATATTAATATTTTTTCAATTTGAATTTAGAACATGAATACATAAAAAAAAGGAAATTGTAATAAATGTATTGTGGTTCCACACCACCTATAGTTTAACACAAGTGTAGTTAAGGTTCACAAAAATAATACAGAACTTTTGAAATAGTCAATCTATCCATAATAATAATAATAATTAATAATATAATATACAATAAAAAGAGGTTACAGTTGTACACATCACAATTATCTTAAATATTTTTTTTTTGCATTTTAATTATATTCTATCTATGTACATAACTTAAGACATTAAGAGTTAGTCTAATAAGTGATAAATGGCTTTCAAAAATCTAATTTGTTTCTTTAATTTATTACAAATGTTAATAAGATGATGTAATTAATTTCTTAATAATATACTGTTAGTGTTAAGTTATTGTAGTGTGAACAGAGAAATGCTTGTCAAATGAAACAAATGATTAACATGTATATGACATTTTTAATTTACAAAATACCTGTTTTAATAATTTATATTATGCCGAACGGCTTTCCTAAAATGTCTTTACTATTGAAATGATATGGATATGATTGAGTATTATATGTAGTTAAGGGCATTGAAATAATGAAAAAAATGAATACAGTTATTGATTGAGGAGTAAATATTATTATATGAATGATGATTGTGATGTAAAGTTGTCAACTGGCCATGCTGATACTACTGTAGTGACATTTCAAATAATATAAATCATGCACTATGTGGGCAGTTGTTTTAAGCTAATAGTCTAAACAATTTTTTTTTAAACATAAAATATCAAGTTATATTCAACAACTCTAATTTAATGAACACCAGTAGTTTATACTCTCCTGTTCTATGTTGTGTTTATGTACAATAATTGAAGTTGACATAAGTTGCAAGTGCAATAAACGTAAGGTTAGGAAGTCACAGTGAGGCCAGGACACCAAAAAACTTTACAAATGCAATAGTTGAAAGAATAAAATGTGTTAACTTATAGAAAAATGCATTTTGATAACATACCTGTCTATTTCATTTCCGTTCCATACTTCCATGGTCGCAGCATCGTGTCCTTTATACACGTATTTATACAAATACTGAACAATACAGAAGATAGTGATACAGATGTAGGGAGTATGGATGATCATACCATACGGTGGATTAGGGCTACTGGCGAACCACCTTTATAAAAAAAACGCGCTTATGTGTAAGACCCCTTGGGTAGTGTGGAACATTACACTTATATTGAAGACGTCTCCATAGATAAAGATCAGAAGAACGAGGTCCCTAATCATGAAACCAATGTTAATGTGTCGGGGATAACTGATAAAAGTATGCAAAACATTTATTTAAATAAAGCATTATTTTATATACATGTAATACATTAATTTTAGTCGACAATGAATATGATTTTATTTAATTTTATCTAGATAACATTAATAAATTTAATTTATTATTGAAATGTGTTCCAGAACATTATTACAGGATTACTATTAGATCTGTTAAATAAAGAAAAAAAAAATTAACAAAATATTTTTAATATAGATTGTATTTTATAAATTTTATTTTCAGATATCATAATTAACCTGTGCAGGATTACATGTGTAAAATATTATAGAGTAAGTCATTTAGCTTCGTTAGGATGTCATTAATGATCGTTTTGATGTTTATAAGTCATTAAAAATAGAAATTTTGTACTACGACTTAGCCAAGCACATTCCTGGATTCGTCAGGATGTCCCCTTTTTAGGAAATGCATTTTGGATACTTACAATTTTCATAAAGTGGTGGTGTGGTCGAGTTGTCCAGAAAACGGTATATTGTAAGGTAATCCTGTTGTATATGTAATCCTGAGTGTAAGGTAATCCTATTATATATGTAATCCTGAGTGTAAGGTAATCCTGAGTGAAAGGAAATCCTGAGTTTAAGGTAATCCTGTTCTATATGTAATCCTGAGTGTATGGTAATCCTGAATCCAATGTAATCCTGAGTCCAATGTACAGTAATAATTCATTAAAAATTGAAATATTGTACTACGACTTAGCCAAGCACATCCCTGGCTTCGTTAGGATGTCCCCTTTTTGGGAAATGCATTTTGGATACTTACAATTTACATAAAGTTGTGGTGAGGTCGAGTTGTCCAGAAAACGGTATATCGGTGCAGGATTACATGTGTAAAATACTGATTTTGCGACCACTATAAGTCTAATACGTTTCCCAGGGGACTTAAAACTGTTTGGGGGTATAGAGTAAGTAATTTAGAGTCAAGGGATACCTTTTTGAAAGCAGCGGTAGTACCAAATTTGGATTCTTAGTAATTTTATTTCATATTATAAGTGCCGGGTGGACGCAATATGCACTGTGCCGGTAGAAACGATTCTGTTTATAATTCATTAAAAATCGAAATATTGTACTACGACTTAGCCAAGCACATCCCTGGCTTCGTTAGGATGTTCCCTTTTTGGGAAATGCATTTTGGATACTTACAATTTGCATAAAGTTGTGGTGAGGTCGAGTTGTCCAGAAAACGGTATATCGGTGCAGGATTACATGTGTAAAATACTGATTTTGCGACCACTATAAGTTTAATACGTTTCCCAGGGGACTTAAAACTGTTTGGGGGTATAGAGTAAGTAATTTAGAGTCAAGGGATACCTTTTTGAAAGCAGCGGTAGTACCAAATTTGGATTCTTAGTAATTTTATTTCATATTATAAGTGCCGGGCGGACGCAATATGCACTGTGCCGGTAGAAACGATCCTGTTTATAATTCATTAAAAATCGCTAAGTCGTAGTATAATATTTCGATTTTTAATGAATTATAAACAGAATCGTTTCTACCTATATATGTAATCCTGAGTGTAAGGTAATCCTGATTACATATATAACAGGTAATCCTGAGTGTAAGGTAATCCTGAATCCAATGTAATCCTGAGTGTAAGGTAATCCTGAGTGTAAGGTAATCCTGAATCTAATGTAATCCTGAATCCAATGTAATCCTGTTATATATGTAATCCTGAGTGTAAGGTAATCCTGAATCCAATGTAATCCTGTTATATATATAATCCTGAATCCAGTGTAATCCTGAATCCAATGTAATCCTGTTATATATGTAATCCTGAGTGTAAGGTAATCCTGAATCTAATGTAATCCTGTTATATATGTAATCCTGTTATATCCTGTAATCCTATAACGTTGAAAGAATTTGAAAATTTTTTACTCTCGTTAAGAACAACACGTGGAAATATAGCTGAATGCGTTAGAAATATTTTGGAGATAATTTGTGGTAACAGCGATGTTAATGATGCAGCACAAAACCTAATTGCGACCTGGATAAGACGAATTAACACATTAACTTCAGTAAGTAAGGTTAGGTTAATTCCCTTAATGTACAGCTAATGTTAACCATATTAATTTTTTCAGCCCCTGTTCGTTGAATCAAAAATGAACATTAGAGACCGCGCATTAGAGTCGAAAAATGTATACCCTAATTACAAACTTAAAATAAAATATTGCTATTTACTTTTTGACAGATTACAGCCAAAAGAAACCACCAACACAGAAATAAAGTTAGTGATGGAGATGTATGGATTTCCAAAAAATCCATCAGATACAAAATGGTCATATATGGACATCAATTTTAAAGGGCTACCGTCAACAAATGTGAGACGTAATCTCAATTGTATAACCAACACAAATCATGTGAAACGTCAAAAGTTAAGCAATACTGACGAAAGTATATATGACTATCAAGGTTGCTCAAAGATAGATAATGTCGTAAGTATATTGAAATTAGATATTTATCCGTCAGGTATAAAATGTTTTTAGAAATCAATATTAATACTTAAACATTATGTTTTATAGCCACATGTTGAACCCGAAGCAGAGCAGTCATCAACCCAAGGGGAGAGCTCAAAGATAGATAATGTCGTAAGTATATTGAAATTAGATATTTATCGGTCAGGTATAAAATGTTTTTAGAAATCAATATTAATACTTAAACATTATGTTTTATAGCCACATGTTGAACCCGAAGCAGAGTAGTCATCAACCCATGGGGAGAGCTCAAAGATAGATAATTTCGTAAGTATATTGAAATTAGATATTTATCGGTCAGGTATAAAATGTTTGTAAAAATCAATATTAATACTTAAACATTATGTTTTATAGGCACATGTTGAACCAGAAGCAGAACAGTTGTCATCAACCCAAGGGGAGAGCTCGAAGATAGATAATGTCGTAAGTATATTGTATATTAGGTTTTTATCAGCTCAGGTTTTTTTTTTTTAAATGACAATTTTGTACAAATTAATATTAATACCTAAACATTATGTTTTACAGAAACCTGTTGTTAAAAAAAAAAAAAAAGAATTCGCAAAATTATTGTAAGTATATTGAAATTAGATAAAATGTATGTAAAAATCAATATTAATACTTAAACATTATGTTTTATAGGCACATGTTGAACCAGAAGCAGAACAGTTGTCATCAACCCAAGGGGCGAGCTCGAAGATAGATAATGTCGTAAGTATATTGAAATTAGATATTTATCGGTCAGGTATAAAATGTATGTAAAAATCAATATTAATACTTAAACAATATGTTTTATAGCCTCATGTTGAACAGGAAGCAGAGCAATCGTCAACATCAACCCATGGGGAGAGCTCAAAGATAGATAATTTCGTAAGTATATTGAAATTAGATATTTATCGGTCAGGTATAAAATGTTTGTAAAAATCAATATTAATACTTAAACATTATGTTTTATAGCCACATGTTGAACCAGAAGCAGAACAGTTGTCATCAACCCAAGGGGAGAGCTCGAAGATAGATAATGTCGTAAGTATATTGTATATTAGGTTTTTATCAGCTCAGATTTTTTTTTTTAAATGACAATTTTGTACAAATTAATATTAATATCTGAACATTATGTTTTACAGATACCCGTTGAACCAGAAGCAGAGCAGTTGTCATCAACCCAAGGGGAGAGCTCAAAGATAGATAATGTCGTAAGTATATTGAAATTAGATATTTATCGGTCAGGTATAAAATGTATGTAAAAATCAATATTAATACTTAAACAATATGTTTTATAGCCTCATGTTGAACAGGAAGCAGAGCAATCGTCAACATCAACCCATGGGGAGAGCTCAAAGATAGATAGTGTCGTAAGTTTATTGAAATTAGATATTTATCCGTCAGAGTAGTATAAAAATGTATGTTCTGACCGCTGATCCCCTGATCCTGCTGATCCTGCTGATCCTTGCTGATCCCCTCGCCCTTGCTGATCCCCTCGTCCCCACGTCCCCACGTCCCCACGTCCCCACGTCCTTGCTGATCCCCACGTCTCCTCGTCCTTGCTGATCTCCTCGTCTCCTCGTCTCCTCACCCTCCCGATCGCGCACGTACGCGACGTATATTTTACCTCACCCCGTCATTGCTCATCCTCGTCATACCACCGCCGCTGCCTGATCCGTCACGTGACGGACGTAATGTACAACACAGAGTTATCAGTCTCTTATCTAACAGTCATATTATGATACCATATTATTGTGCGTATATTATTGTATATATTATTGTACACTTTTTTTCATTAAATAAATAATGAAAAAAAAGTGTGGTGAAATTCGAACCCACGACCCCCGAACTATAGCACTGATGCTTTAACCCACTAGGCCACAGACCTGATATGCTTTTCTGATGATTCTTAACGTATATAGCTGAATGCAATGGACTATTCCGTCATCAACTCCAACTCATCGTACATATTATTATCAGATACGTTATCATATTATTGTACACATTGTTATCAGATACGTTATTATAATGCACATTATATTACCATACACTCCACCTCCGCCGCCGTGTCCACCTCCGCCGCCGATCGCGCACGTACGCGACGATTATTTTACCCCCAAATGATTAATGTAACATACAATTCTAGGTAAATCGACATCTCTTTTAAGGTTTCATCGAGCGTTTTGTATTCGTGAAATATCTTAGAAACCCAGATATTAGACTAGTCGTGTTTTTAACATTAAACCGCACATTTGTGATATTTTTTCCTTTTTATATTTTATAAAATAATTATGTGTCGTGTAATTCTCGATGTCGTCATTTCACCTAACACACGAATTTTACAAAATGCGTAAGTGATACTAGTGTTAGTAATTTTTAATTATTTTGTTATATATATATTTTTTTATTCAGTGAGATAATTGAGTCACCAGTCGTTCGGGAAGCTAACCCTGACACTGTTATTTATTTAAGACGGTTGCACCAAGAATATACACTTATAAATAATTCAAGCGAGAGGAAGAGAATATGGTCAGCACATGCGAGATCGGTTTCTCTACGGTGTAATGTAGAATTGAGAGTTTTGTGTATGTTGATGCGTGAAAGTCACTATGATCGATCGATTCCTGAAGATGAGGTTATAGTAAGTTTAAACATACGAATATTCAAATATTATAGATAATATGATTAGATTTACTAATATCAGATAATTTATTATAGATTCAATTATCGTTTCATGTGTTATTGAACTCACCTAGAACGATCCGTAGACATACGCAGTATTATATTATTATGCAGCTAGTTTACGGCTTCAGAAGAATATCGATATTTGATTCAGAACTTATAAGGGAACAATTAGAAATGCGATGGACGATGAATATGATGACCATTCTGTCATATTTAAATTTTGACTTTCACACTACTCGTTTTATTCTACATAGAATAAGAAACCTGAATTAAAAATTAACTAATAAATAATATTTTCCATATTACCATACATCAGTTTATATTATTCCAGAAAAACTATATGCTCACTATCTTTACTCACATAATATCTATTTTTTACCTAGCATATTGTTTCTCCAAATATTTGAAAATAATAATTCTAACAAAGTAAATGTTTCACCCCTCCTTCACCATAAAATGTTTGAGATCAACGGAGGGTCACTCGTTACCTTACCCATATGGCTATGATCGGACTAACGTATCATAATATACCATATTATTGTGTACACCATATTATTGTACGCGTCTCAGGTCAAATCATATGTATTATAATTACGAATATTTTACATGATGCGAGATGAAATTAACGGAATTACGGTATATCTTCCAAACTGAATTATACCTTCAACACCCCACCAACACATTCTCACTTATATGAGATCATTATACCACCTTACACCCCCAAAATAATTTTATTCATACCACTAAAATCATTATTAATTTAAATCACATCGTATTCATCTGTCATGACATCAGCATCTATATTTTAATTAATCTTATCTCTGTTTTAATACGTCGCAAATAAGCACAAACAGTTCTATTTTTTGTTTTAATTAATTCAAAGAGTCTTTAACTACATAATGGATTTCCAATCATGTAAGAATATTTTATATTATATTATAGTATATTATAGTATGGTATGGTATGATACATTTTTTTATTCAGACAATGAAATATTACATATCGTTTTAAAAAAATCGTTGGGAGAGAAATTAGAACCAACATGTGGTGTAAATTGCACTATATCGGATATGTGCAAGCAATGCAGACTAAAAAGAGGTAATTTCTGTAAAAATTATCATTTAGTTAATAGTTCAAAGTGGTTTGAAATTATAAGTCGTAAATTTGGTAAATGTGAAATAGTATGGTTAGTAGATGATATTGCAACATATTCAGCGTTTGATTTTGAAGTGTTATTACGCGAGTTGTATGAGAAAGTGTATAGAATTATTTGCGATAGTGGACATGATTTCTGGAAGAGGAAAATTACTAGAAAAAGCATAACACACAACAAGCCAACTGTAAGCGAGAATTATTGGAATAATTTAATTTATATGATATTAGAATTAAAATGTGAAGAAAATAATAATAATATTACAATAAATAAGTATGATTTACCTATAAAAACAAATAAAATTGTCTACAAAAATGTATTTTTAGATTCCTTAGGTATACATTACGAATATAACAAATTAACTATTCTGGAAAATTATCGTAAAATCAATTTCGGATCAAGTACAGCTGAAATTTGGTAGAATATTTTCCATCCTGGATACGTATGAATGTTATACCATTGTGCTATGTTAAAAAAAAAATTTTTTGTATTATTGTTTAAAATATAATCTTTTAACATTTTTACACGTACACTCTTATTATTATAAATCCCTATTAATATTTATATAATATATCGTTAGATGGTAATTTTCGAAATGGTGTATGTTCTTAGCGACATATGTTCACATTTCTTGGTATGTTAGTAACTATTTTTGTAAGGCTTCCATCACGTACTCTAGATGGTAGACCTATTGTTAGAGGAGCGTCCTGTTCCAACCCGTCTATCGACGGGCTGTTGTTGACAACGCAGAGAGTCAATTCATAGAATTGTCGACCAATACAATGGTTCCTAAAATCGATGAAAATATCTAGTGATGTACACATTTATGTTAGTAAATACACAATTAATATTTTGGTAACCCAAGGCTACCCCTGCCAATAATGCTCAGATTTCTGGACACTCGCTCCATCGTCCGTCAAGACAGAGTCAGTCTGTTCCAGACACCCATACCTTTACCCGCATTTTGCTCTCTCCGTGTTTTCACAGTCCTTACACAACAGTATTTTCAATTTTTCTCAGTGTTTAATTTTTACAAGTGTTATTTTCCATTTTAAAACATTTACAACATGTTTCATTGCAATCAGTGTCCGTCGGTTTTCACTATGAAACGCAATTTGATTGCTCACCAAAAAAATCACGCGGGTGTATGTTTCCCATGCACTGTATGCACATCGACATTTTCATTCAAGACCAACCTCAACAAACATGTGAAAAACGTTCATGGTATGTACTAAAAATATAAAGTTTTTATACAATATTAATCTTTTATTTTCCCCAAGGTATCATAAATGTTCCAGCCCATTTGAGACCATTTCCCGCTGCCCCGATCATCGATCAGCCAGCACGAGCAAGCGTGATTCAATTTGCTCAAGCTCCACAGATCCAAATCGCGCCGCAAGTATTTGTACCCGATGTCCCGGCCGGCGGTTCAAGCATGTTAGCCGAAGACGATATGTGCATGCAAGTCATGGACGAATTTGAGGATGCAGGTTAGTTTTATTTTATTTATCAGAAACAATAAGATTTTTAAAAGACCCGCTGAATTTTTCTTTCATAGATTATAATTTTTGAGAAATATTATCGTAAGATTTTTAAATAGATTTTTATTTATATGTCGTTAGATTTTATATATCAGATGTGAGGTTAATTAGATATTAATATTAGGTTTTTTTATTTTTAAAGATTCTTACACAACTACAGGGGTTAACGGTAAGCGCGTCTCGACCGCCAACACCGCCTCGGCTGCTAACGCAAAAAAGGTTAGGTTGAATCTCGTCAAGTCACCCGGGTTCGTAGAAATTTTGTCGTCTGCAAGCCGTAAAATCGTGTGGTACTATGCTAAAAATCTCAATAATACATTGATTTATTCCGACTTTCTTCGACCACTCATGCCTGAACTAGTAAATTTATTAAAAAAACACGTAGAAAAACACGCAATAAAATTTAATTTGAAGCTTGAGGCGACATACAATCGTCCGAACGTCCCCAATTCATCAGAGAACCGGGCATTTAAAACAGTAGCGGTAGAAATTTATCCTGATAGTGATATTAGGACGATTGTAGAGATAGCGTACATGAAGTTGATGAAGGAGAAGGACGATTACACCGGGAGAGGAAGTGGATTTACACTGGAGTCGATAGACGGGTTATTGCTAGGAGTGTATAAATATATGCCGATAGGCGGTTCATCGTATATAGAGTTACCGGCGTATATCGATAGGAAGCGAGCCACCATCAATCCTCAGAATATAGACCAGGAGTGCTTCAAGTGGGCGATTCTCGCGAGGCATGTGACCGAAAATTTATCCGATAAATATAAATATTGTGTAGGAGAAAATTATAAAAAGCACGAGGACAAATATAATTTTGATGGCATCACCTACCCTACACCACTGTCCGATATTAATAAATTCGAAAAAAATAATAATAATGTATCCGTAAACATCTATGGGTTAGACCGTAAAATACAGCCGCCAAAGTCCCCGAGGTATGAGGTGTACCCGCTGCGAGTGGTTGACGTAGAGAAACCGAACCATTTCGACCTGTTGCTGGTAACGGACGGAGACAACTCACATTATATATATATTTCGAATTTTTCCCGGCTCATACGTGCGCAAAAAACGAAACATACCGAGAGATTAGTGTTTTGTAAAAGGTGTTTTACGTCATTCGACAACCGACATTTAAAATACAAGCTGAGCGGGCAGGCGGCCCTGGACCAACACAAATTGATTTGTGGGGCACACAAACCAATTTTACCAGAGATGCCGAAGGAAGGTGATTGTGTTGAGTTCAGGGCATGGAAAAAGACACAGCGACATCCGTTTGTTATATACGCGGATTTTGAGGCGATCTTGGCGAAGACGGAGGAGAATAGAGGGGGTAGTACCACGATTACCCAAAAACACGAAGCGATGAGTTACGGGTTTTTGGTGAAGGCAAGCGACGACGTGCCGGCGGATTTATTGGTTCAACACGAGATACCGGCGGGGCCGGTAATCTATAGAGGCAGCGAAGACAGGACGGACGTGGCGAGACATTTCATGGAGTCGATTGTTGAGGTGACCCTGAAAATCGAAGGTCTGATGAAGACGAATATTCCTTTAATCATGACCGAGGGTGAAGAAAAAACACACCAAGAGTGTAATGCGTGTAACTTATGCAAATGCATATTAGTCGGGGGCGATAAGGTTAGGGATCATGACCATCTCACGGGCAAATTTAGGCAGACCTTGTGCTCTGGGTGTAACTTAGAGTTACAACAACCTAAATTTGTCCCCGTATTTTTCCATAACCTTACCAACTATGACGCCCATTTAATAGTGACGGAGCTTGGGTATGACACACAGGCTATCAACGTTATACCGAACAGTGAGGAGAAATATATATCTTTCTCGAAATATATAAGTAGTACCTTCACTGTTCGGTTTATCGATACGTTTCGGTTTATGGCGTCAAGTTTATCGTCCCTGGCTGAAAATTTGGTTACACCTGAACATGAGAACTTCCGTGAGACAGCCAAACATTTTGTCGCCGGAGATATACCGCTCGTGACTCGTAAGGGGGTGTACCCGTACGAGTACACAGATAGTTGGAAGCGGCTGGAGGATACAAGATTACCGAGTAAGAGAGATTTTTACAGTTCGTTGACAGAGACCGGGATTAAGGAGGAAGATTTTGAACACGCGAAGGAGGTCTGGGACCACTTTGGCTGCACGACGTTGGGGGAATATAGCGATCTGTACCTGAAAATTGATGTGTTACTGCTGGCTGATGTTTTCGAGAACTTCCGTGACGTGTGCATTAGGGTGTATAACCTGGACGCCGCTCATTATTTCACCGCCCCTGGACTTAGTTTCGATGCCATGCTAAAGTTCACGGGGCAAAAGCTCCAGTTATTGCATGATTACGACATGTTATTGATGTTTGAAAATGGTTAGTATTTTATTTTATTAAATATGTATATATATATAATAATCTTATTTATTTTTATAGGTATACGCGGAGGATTGGTGCAGGCGAGTAAGAGGTACGGAAAGGCGAATAATGTAAAAACCCCGGGGTATGATGAGACCAAGGAGAAATCATGGATTATATATCAGGACTGTAAGTATATTTTTTCAAATCTAATTTTTATATTTCATACTTATTAATTTTATTTTACAGGTAACAACTTGTACGGGTGGGCAATGTCCCAGTACATGCCGTACGGTGGGTTCAACTGGGTTGAACCTACATTGAATGGATTGAACGATTTAGACGACACTTCACCCATAGGACGAGTGTATGAGGTGGACGTGTCGTACCCAAGACACTTGCATAACGGACATAACGACCTGCCTTTCCTGCCGCAAAACAGCGTGCCTCGAGGCTCGAAGGTTAGGAAGTTGATGGCGACATTTGAGACGAAAAAAAATTACATAATTCACTATAGAAACCTACAGCAGGCCATTAAGAATGGTTTGTTAGTTGAAAAAGTAAATATTTGTATTTTATATGGTTTTAAACAGATTTTTAACAATTCTCTTATTTTTTATAGGTACATAGGGTTATTCAGTTTAGCCAGTCGGATTGGTTGGCTAAATATATTAAGTTAAACACAGAGATGAGGAAGAAGGCTAAGAACGATTTTGAGAAAGATTTTTTTAAGCTGATGAATAACGCTGTATTCGGTATGTTACTTTATTTATACTACTTGAACATTTTTACCAACATTTTTTATTTTTCAGGGAAGACTATGCAATCGAAGAGGAAGGAGATGAAGATGGAGTTGGTGTCATGTGAGAGGAGATTACAGAAGTTGATAAATAAGAGTACATTCAAGCACTGTACTAATTATAATGAAAACCTGAACGCTGTCGCTTTGGAGAATAAAATTATTAAATTCGACAAACCTATATATATTGGTAAATATACTTTTATCATACACTTTTATAATGCATTTATTAACACATTTATTATTTACAGGATTTGCAGTGCTCGACATTAGCAAAACGCTAATGTACGATTACCACTACAATATCATGCAGAAACATTATGGAGACAAAATTAAATTAATGTACACTGACACAGGTAAATATATTAAAACTATACTCTTGTATATAATATAATAATATCATTATTTTTCCAGATTCATTAGTATATCATATTCAGACGGATGATTTTTATGTAGACTTGGCTGCTAATTCCAATCTACTGGACCGGATGGACACCGCCAACTTGCCCAGTGACCATCCATGTTATGTAGCGACCAGAAAGAAGGAACCAGGGCTGTTTTCTGATGAGGTGGATGCTAATATTATTACAGAGTTTGTTGCGTTGAGGGCCAAGTCATATGCGTTTAATGTATATGCTGGTCCAGAAGACAGAGTAGGAGGAGAAAAGATCAAGGCAAAAGGTATCAGAGCTCATGTGGTTAAGAACCACATGACATTGGAAGATCATAGGAAGTGTTTGTTTGGGGAAGAAGGAGTAGAGTTATACAGGGATAATGTTTCAATAAGGTCATTTAACCACCAACTCATGACGATTAAGACTAAGAAATTGACATACAACAGCTATGATGACAAGAGGGTGGTGCTAGTTGATAAAATAAATACATTAGCACATGGACACTATAGTATAGAGTAAGTTATTACAAACATATATATTTAAATTATTTTACTAACATTTTCTCTTAATTTTACAGGGGAGATGATATATGGCCAGAACTTGAGGAAGATGGAGGGGGCTGGAACGAGGAAGAGAAAGGACTAATGAGAGACCTTCTACATTACATAACCTGATTTTATATATTTTCTGTTAATTAGTCTTATTGTAAATATTATATGTTATATAGTTTGTTATATGTTGTAAATATATATGTATGTTTTAATAGTTTTAAGTTAGAATAGTATATTTCTTGTAAATTGTCATGCTATTGTATATATATTTTTGTAAATAATATGTATGTTTTATTAGTTTTAAGTTAGAATAGTATATTTCTTGTAAATTGTCATGCTATTGTATATATATTTTTGTAAATAATATGTATGTTTTATTAGTTTTAAGTTAGAATAGTATATTTCTTGTAAATTGTCATGCTATTGTATATATATTTTTGTAAATAATATGTATGTTTTATTAGTTTTAAATTAGAATAGTATATTTCTTGTAAATTGTCATGCCATTGTATATATATTTTTGTAAATAATATGTATGTTTTATTAGTTTTAAATTAGATTAGGGTATAATTGTTAGATATTTAAGTTTTTTCATGTTTATAATCATGTTTTTCTGTTTCAGGTAGATGGAAGCCAATATATTTAATTAAAAAACCTTGTAAATGTTAACATAAATATGTTAACATATAAATAAAAAAAACAATGTTAAAATATAATTATGTTTATTAAATAAAATGTATACAATTTTTAAGAATTATTTATAAACCATTTCCTTATAGCAAATACTTTATAGAATGTACATTGTTTTGGATTAAATTCCATATGAAAAATACAGCAAGGTAGAGTTTCATCATCACATAATTGGTCCAAACGTGGACATCCAAGGTCTTCGATGTTGATTAGTGCGACTTGAGGTATAAATTCTGTAAGCAGCTGTTTTTTCTGCTCACCTTTGACGTATATGCATGAGAACTTTAAAGAGTTCAATATTCTACTTAGTTCTTCATACTCAACATCACCATACTCTATAATAAGTTTATGATAGTTATGTTCCAACCACTTATTAGTTTTTCGACTCTTGCTGTCCTGTTTAGATTTAGAATTTTTAAAAATCCAGTGTTGGTTCGCCCATGTTTCGGTGTCGACTATAGACAATTCTTTAATAAAATATTTATTGTTTGCTCCAAGAACGCATTGCATGTCTGCGATAGCCGACGACATAATTTCAGGTTTATTAAATGTATATAAAAATTACTAGAAATATTTATATAATATTTTATAAGACGTAAATATTTTTAACATTGGCATAAGGCTACCAAACACGATGGTGTATACAGCTCGACTGAAATTATTTTTCAATACCGCATACCAAAATGTGAAATTAAGTTTTCGTAATATTTTTGCTTTCCAAGATTTCCAAACGTGAATTTAATTCTGAAATGTATGTTCCATGATTTGGTAATGAATTTTCATCAAATATTCCGGTTATACGATTTATTTCAGCTGTTAATTGGGCCACGTCAAGTCCATGGACAGCGATTGCTGTACTAGTTTCTGCACAGTCATTAAATAGCTCCGACATACGATTTTCACAATTTAATAAAGACTTATTACTTGATTGTATATTATTTTCCAACATTTGTATCTTATCACTTAGATTAACAATATTATTTTTCAAAGTATCGATTTCTTTCTGTTGGAGTTTCACATCATTTAAAATCGTTTTGTTACTTGACTGAATATCTGTTATAATTCTTCTAGTATCACTCGCCTGAGAACTACCGAACACGTTCATGGTTATAAAACAACTGACACTATTTTTTAACATCGCGTGTATTTATCCAACTATTATGCGTATTATCAAATCCTAACCACTTGACATACATTTTATTCTGTTTTTTACGTATAATTTTTTCAATTAAATATTCGTTTGGGAAATTGGTCTTGTATATTTCTTCAGAGTAAAAACAACCAGCTATAGGTTTACCCATATAATCTTGTAATTGATAGGTAACGGGTAATGTTTTATTTATTTTAATAATCTCGAATATTTCCGTAGACCAGTTTGGTAGATAACCTTTTGTAAACACACCCTTTTGTGTACTTATACGAACATTATCACCAACTTTGAATTTGATTTTTACAGTATTAATTTCACGATGTTTTATTACCACTGAAGCGGGGTTGGAATCTGCTTGTATCGGTGTCATTCCTATAGTCCTATGTCGTGAATTATTATATTCGTCAAGTAACTTTGGTAAAATTGAAACCCATTCGTGTGACCCACGGGCAGTGAACTCCTTATACATTTTCCCTTTCAAAGTACGGTTGAACCTCTCTGCTATGCTGGCCTTTAGAATACTGAAAGTTGAATATTTATGTATGTCATACTTGGTCATCAAAGCGTCAAAAGTGGTGTTGTAAAATTCTTTTCCGTTATCGAGTTGTAAAAGTTTTGGTGAGCGATCAAGTAATATTGTAGACATTGCGTTAGCGACTTCTTTACCTGTCTTAGACTTTAACGGTTTCGCCCAAGAAAATTTTGTAAAACAATCAATCACAACCAGGATGTATTTATAACCAGCGTTTATCTTTGAATATGGTATCATTTCAACCAAGTCAGCTTGCCATAAATCATTTTTTCCATAGACGTTAACTCTGCGCCTAGGGAAATTTTTCCTTGCTGGCTTGTGAAGTTCGTTAGCGATTTCCCGTTTAGACATCTGGAATTCGCTTTATTAGTCCGGCTTCGTATAATTCGTCGAAAATCGATATTATTTCGTTTGAAACGCTTGTATTACCGGCTGCTTTTGACGCGAGAAGTAGACGTAATCGGTCGACCAACTCGTTTGGATTGTCCCAATACACTAAGTTATTTTTCTGTAATTTCATAGACAGCTCGCCACCCGAGGGGAATAATTTACTAATAATTGTTGAATATTTAGTACCACCCTTTTTTATTTTATTTCCATCTGCGGATAAATGTACCGATGTTTGAGTTAATATAGATTTATACTCATCTAAATCGTTTTCGGTATAAACGAGTGGATTTTTCAAAAATAATAACTGTATAAGACCCGAGGTTAAGGAATAAACATTACTGTCAATAAGTAAAGTGTTTTCTAAGAATTTTACTTCTTTTTTACCCAAGATAATATCACCGTTTGGAAGTTTTTTCGGACCATAGATTTTATCCAAGTCTGTAGACTGAAACCAATTTTCAATTTCTTGTTGATTGTAGTCCAAAATCGAGTTTTTCGATTTATTGTCAGTATTTTCTTTGTTCAATCGAGGTTTATTTGATATTTTAGTTAAAGGATCGATAATTGGTTTTAATGTCTGTGTCATTAATTGTTGAACATTATCCGATCCGGTTTTTAATGCGATATATTTACGTTTAATACTTTCCTTAGCTTTAACTAACTCATCTAACACAGTAGTTGTCTCCGTCATGACTGCGTTTTAAATGATAATATTTATTATTTCCATCATCTTATATAACTACAAAAGTATCAAATCCAAAACGATAACGTCCGTTATCACGTTCGCTATCTTTACAAATAACAACAAATGTAAACCTGTCACGGTTCCAACATGTTATACAGAAATGTTTAAATTGTGTATATGACATATCGCCCGAACAGTGCTCGTTGTATACATGTTTTAAATTTGTTTCGTCCTGTTTAAATAATACTATTAAATTCGCGTTGTCACGTATCAACTGTTTTGGTACTTTTGAGTAACTCTGAGCCAGATAAAATATATCTATTTTATTGTGACGACCTCGAGAAAAATAATCTCTTATAACGTTTTGATGTTCACCAATAACATCGTCCAAGATAAAAATTGAATTTGGTAAAACTTCTTCGGGTGGAATTACTTTATCATTCTCGAAAAAGGTAAAAATGTTGATACCGTCTATTCCGTCAATAATACGTTTCAGTAATTTATATTTTGGTTGTTCTAAGGTCTTGGAGTATATGTAAACGTTTTCAAATCGTAACCCATTTTCATCGACTAGTAGAAAATACATCAGATTGGTTTTGCCACACCCCGAGCTGCCAAGTACCAGTGATCTTATCGTATTTGGAAAAAGCTCTCCATGTCTCTGTTGAATTGTCTCTGGAGAATCAATATTATAAATTCGGAGTTTTTTCTCTTGTTCGATAAAACGCATTTTTTTCACTATAAATATAGGTGCTATGTTAGCGAGAGCGTCACACGATGTCTCCTGTTCGTAAGCGAAACAACAATAAGGGCTCCGGTCTTATTAACTCTGTTATAAATCATTTACCAGTGGAATTACATTTACCCGGTTATAGGTAAGTCACTACAATATATTTTTACTAATAAATCCGTTTTACATTTTATGAATAATTTTTTGTAGATTTGCCGGTCCCGGAACCAAATTAAAGCAAAGATTAGCACGAGGAGAACGTGGTATAAACAGACTTGACGAGTTGGCCAGAGCGCACGATATCGCATACGAAGAAAGTAATTCGCTAACTGATCGACATAGAGCAGACGAAATATTAGAAAATCAGGCTTGGGAAGTGTTTAAATCTAAAAACACAGGTATTAAGGAAAAAGCGGCGTCTTGGCTAGTTACTACAGCCATGAAGGTGAAACGTAAGATTGGAGCTGGTTGCGGATTTAAACAAATGGTTTTGGCTGCTAAAAATTCCATCAAAAATAAAATGAACGAGAATAATATAACAAAATTAGTAAGAACATGTCTGTCAGCTGCAAAAAAAATTAAAAAAAATAAAAAATCGAAAAATAAGAAAACTAAAACACCAAGAATTATACCAATACCGAAAAAGGGTGGTGTTCTACCTTTAATTCCTATTTTTGCCGGTTTATCGGCATTAGGCGCGCTTACCGGTGGAGTAGGTAATATAGTAAAAGTCGTGAAAGAATTAAATTCTGGAAAAAACACACCTATTCATTTAGGTAAAGGATTATATCTTACTCCTCACAAAGGTAGTTCTTATAAAATCGTAAAAGGTAAAGGATTATACCTGGCACCACACAAGGGCGGTTCAGTTAAGAAATCAAGGTCAAAAAACTAATTTCTACGTTACCCGATAGAGCGTTATACGATTATGAGATTATAAAATACGCTGACATGTTGAAAATTCCTCATTTCAACGGTGTATTTGCGAGAGACAAGTTACCTCGACGACCAAAACATCAAGAGTCAGCTGTAGTTAATTTAGATATCGAAAACGGGACAGGTACTCATTGGGTAGCGTATAAGAAAATCGGAAAACAAGTTAAATATTATGATAGTTTTGGAAATTTAACGCCACCGCTAGAATTACAGAAATATTTCATCGGTTGCAATATCGAATATAACTACGAGAGACATCAGAAATATAACACAACAAATTGTGGTCATCTGTGCTTAAAATTTTTATCATGTACACTATAACGTTAACCGGTAATTCGAGCGAATTGTCATGCGACTTTTTTCCACCGATTGAAGTCAGTAAAAATGCTAAAATCTGTCTGTTAGGTTTTCAAACGAATAATTCTATTCCTAATGTAAACGAAAAGTGTAATAAAATATGCTTCATATACAATAATGGCAGTAATACGAATAGCGATAGCTATTTAATACCTACCGGCTCTTATGAGTTGAATGAAATTGAAGCGGCTATAAAACGTGTATTACATAATACTGATACTTTATTCGAGTTGAGAGCAGATAATAATACACTAAAATGTACAATGTTTTGTAGTGAAACTGTAGATTTTAGCTCGAATAATAGTATAGGTCAGTTGTTGGGGTTCAAAAATCGTAAATATGCAGCTAATGTCAATCACGAATCAGATACGTTGGTAAATATTACCAAGACAAACTGTATATATATCGATTCAAATCTAGTTATGGGTTCATTCGTCAACGGTAAGCAGTGCCATACAATCCACGAGTTTTATCCGAATGTACCTCCGGGCTATAAAATAATAGAGGTACCAAGACATTTGGTTTTTTACCCGCTTAATTCTACATCTATAACACACGCGAGTATAATTTTGAAAAATCAGGACGACGAGTTGATCGATCTACGAGGTGAGCCGGTATCGATACGATTATTAATTCAAGACTCGTGATGGGGCTCCAGTTTTACAATATAAATAGGCTTGTATATGAAAAACCCGTTAGTCGTGTTAAAAACACTAACAAGGTAACAACTCCGAAGAAGAAAAAAAATTCGAGACGAAAACAGACTAGGCATAGTCTAACACCCGACAATTTGGCTTTTCTACGCTCTATAAACGTCATTTAAATATGGACGACACATATTTAAATGTCACGGCTGGGTACATCGACGATTGTAAAATAACTCAAATTGATTATCATTCTTTTTTACCGTATTCAACATCAGCTCTTTCTAATAATGATGAGGTGCGTATTGCTTTACATAACACAGAGTCTTATACACTACCGTGCGAGAGTTATATTTACATCGAAGGCACAATAACCAAACCTGCAGAAATAACTGACGAGATTAGATTTATAAACAACGGGCTGTCATTTCTTTTCTCCGAAATGAAATATGAAATAAATGGAAATCAAATTCAGAAACTTGTCAATCCAGGTATAACGACTACATTAAAAGGATATTGTTCGTACAATAAAACAAATATATCTTCACACCAAAACGCTGCCTGGGATAGCGATTTTAAAAATGTCAATAAAGATTTTATTGATGGCGGTAATTTTAACGGATGTATTAATCTTAAACATTTGTTTGGTTTTTGTGAAGATTATAAACGTATTTTAATAAACTGCAACCAGCAACTCATATTAAATAGAGCGTCGATCGATTTAAATGCTATTAAACAGTATAAAAATAATGAGGTAGTGGATGGTGCTAAACTAAAAGACGTTAAAATAAACATAACAAAAATATTGTGGCGGATGCCTATAGTGAAAGTGAGTGATAGAGAAAAAATTCGACTGTTGAAAGTAGTCAACAATCAGAAACCCCTAACATGTGCGTTTCGTTCATGGGAACTTTGTGAACATCCATTTTTACCTCAAAACACTTCACATTCGTGGAAAGTAAAGACATCCAACAAGTTAGAAAAACCTAGATATGTCATAATCGGTTTTCAAACTGACAGGAAAAATAGCTCAAGTAAATCAATGTCATATTTCGATCATTGTAAAATTAAAAACTTGAAAGTCTATTTGAACTCCGAAGTATTTCCATATGAAGATTTTCAAAGTGACTTTAACAAGAATAAGATGGCGACATTATATCGCGCGTATGCCGAGTTCCAAAAATCTTACTATGGCCACGACGATGTGACACCTCTATTGAACCGAACAGAATTCAAAAATCTCTCTCCAATTATAGTTGTCGATATGAGCCGACAGAACGACAACGTGAAAATGACGACAGTAGACCTCAGAATTGAATTAGAAGCTGATGAGGCGTTTCCAGCTTCAACTTCAGCATATTGTTTAATATTACATGACCAAATTATAACTTATAATCAATTTAATGGAGAAGTAAGAACCTTGTAAATATTTATTGTAAACCTTAATATAAATAAATGAAAATACTTTTTTTTATATATCACGCTTGTTTTTTATTTTTACATAAATTATTTTACACATATTAAAATAGACGCGGTTTAACATTGCGTACTGGTTTTGGGTGTTCAGCGAATGTTGAAGGAGTTCGTTTTTGTGTTGGCGCCGCATGTTCGATGTAAGCCGGCGGTGAATAAAATAGATTGTAGAAATCTGGTCCATCGTTTACGTCGACCGATTGTTGATTAGAAATCTCAGTTGGGCCGTCAATATGATCTAGTGGCTGGAAAAAAAATATAAAATTAATATTGTTTTTATTTTTAAAAAATATGATTATATAAATTACCTTTAACTGTATAAGTGATTTGGCATGCTCGTTGAATATATCACCGATCGGTGAATAGCTTGGCGACGTTGGTGAATCAATTTCATCATTCTGTAACTAAAATAAAATTGTAATAAATATTTTTTCTACATGTAATATTATATTTATGAATTACCTTATTTAGTACAGATTCTGCTAGTTGTGTAGGTGCAAACATTTTGATTTGATTGAGGTATTGGTTTTTATCAGTTTGCCTCACTTCCACGTTTTTAATGAATGTTGTCATCTCATTCAAATTTATCGGCGGTGACTCCATCTGTATACATTTCTCATGTAGGTACATTGCAAACTCTTCGCTCTGGCTTTGAATTAATGGTGTGCTGTAAACTTCTTTTCGCATAATACTTTCTATAATGCTAGGCTCCAGATATTGAAGTCTGATAAGATCTACTCGGTTCAGCAGTACTCTACAACCGTCTCGGGTTTTAGACTCGATAACAAACACATTTTCTCCGGTATAGACCATACTTGATAGTTTCACTATCTCGTCTTCGAAAAATATAACGCGTTTATATTTCTGCGGCGTATCCAGTATAAAGGATAGGATATGTCCCATATAAGAAAATATTTTTTTTAAAAAGTCTGGAGTTATATGAACGTATCTCGATGAAGTTAATATATTTACAACGACCTGGTATTTTTCATCTGGTAGTATACCGACTTGTATAAATTTGCGACTCGCAAAGTCAAGTGTGAAGCTTGTGGCTTCAATGAGTTCAGCCGGTGATGATGGTGGCACATAAGAGTAGGTCTTCTTCTTATATAATGCTGCGTTGTCTTCAATTGAACCAGCCATGTTTTTAAAAATCGTTTTAAAATAATAATCACTTGAAAAATTATAAGCAGCTTTTAAAGAATTGGAGAAACGTAGGTGTGGAATAGTATAAGGCTGAAGACAGACTGATTGAATATCGACTCTTGGAGAGTCAAATGTCTATCGAATTGAGACAATATTCGGTGGGAGAAAAAATATTAGGTGGGTGTGAATCTCCCAATAACAAAGGATGAAGACATCTGTTCACATGACTCATACTTTAAGGTGGATATATGGACAAAGGGTTCATATATTATGGGTTTTTCTTTACAAATCTAATGACAATGGATAACAGACCTGTAGCAGCATGCTAAGGAATGTTGTTTTTCTCATAAATGTAATACTATCGGCGGCTCGAAACTATCAAATATCCAGTGGTTTGAATATAGTCAGATGTGCATAATAATATAGTGTGTATAATAATAATATGATGCGTGTACGGTAATATAATATGCATTATAATAACGTATCTGATAACAATGTGTACAATAATATGATAACGTATCTGATAATAATATGTACGATGAGTTGGAGTTGATGACGGAATAGTCCATTGCATTCAGCTATATACGTTAAGAATCATCAGAAAAGCATATCAGGTCTGTGGCCTAGTGGGTTAAAGCATCAGTGCTATAGTTCGGGGGTCGTGGGTTCGAATTTCACCACACTTTTTTTTCATTATTTATTTAATGAAAAAAAGTGTACAATAATATATACAATAATATACGCACAATAATATGGTATCATAATGTGACTGTTAGATAAGAGACTGATAACTCTGTGTTGTACATTACGTCCGTCACGTGACGGATCAGGCAGCGGCGGTGGTATGACGAGGATGAGCAATGACGGGGTGAGGTAAAATATACGTCGCGTACGTGCGCGATTGGGAGGGCGAGGAGACGAGGAGACGAGGAGATCAGCAAGGACGAGGAGACGAGAAGACGTGGGGACGAGGAGACGTGGGGATCAGCAAGGACGTGGGGACGAGGAGACGTGGGGACGAGGGGATCAGCAAGGGCGAGGGGATCAGCAAGGATCAGCAGGATCAGCAGGATCAGGGGATCAGCGGTCAGAACATACATTTTTATACTACTCGTCAGGTATAAAATGTTTTTAAAAATCAATATTAATACTTAAACATTATGTTTTATAGCCACATGTTGAACCCGAAGAAGAGCAGTCATCAACCCAAGGGGAGAGCTCAAAGATAGATAATTTCGTAAGTATATTGAAATTAGATATTTATCGGTCAGGTATAAAATGTTTGTAAAAATCAATATTAATACTTAAACATTATGTTTTATAGCCACATGTTGAACCAGAAGCAGAACAGTTGTCATCAACCCAAGGGGAGAGCTCGAAGATAGATAATGTCGTAAGTATAGTGTATATTAGGTTTTTATCAGCTCAGGTTTTTTTTTTTTTAAATAACAATTTTGTACATATTAATATTAATACCTAAACATTATGTTTTACAGAAACCTGTTGTTAAAAAAAAAAAAAAGAATTCGCAAAATTATTGTAAGTATATTGAAATTAGATAAAATGTATGTAAAAATCAATATTAATACTTAAACATTATGTTTTATAGGCACATGTTGAACCAGAAGCAGAACAGTTGTCATCAACCCAAGGGGCGAGCTCGAAGATAGATAATGTCGTAAGTATATTGAAATTAGATATTTATCGGTCAGGTATAAAATGTATGTAAAAATCAATATTAATACTTAAACAATATGTTTTATAGCCTCATGTTGAACAGGAAGCAGAGCAATCGTCAACATCAACCCATGGGGAGAGCTCAAAGATAGATAGTGTCGTAAGTTTATTGAAATTAGATATTTATCGGTCAGGTATAAAATGTTTTTAGAAATCAATATTAATACTTAAACATTATGTTTTATAGCCACATGTTGAACCCGAAGCAGAGTAGTCATAAACCCATGGGGAGAGCTCAAAGATAGATAATTTCGTAAGTATATTGAAATTAGATATTTATCGGTCAGGTATAAAATGTTTGTAAAAATCAATATTAATACTTAAACATTATGTTTTATAGCCACATGTTGAACCAGAAGCAGAACAGTTGTCATCAACCCAAGGGGAGAGCTCGAAGATAGATAATGTCGTAAGTATAGTGTATATTAGGTTTTTATCAGCTCAGGTATAAAATGTTTTTAGAAATCAATATTAATACTTAAACATTATGTTTTATAGCCACATGTTGAACCCGAAGCAGAGTAGTCATCAACCCATGGGGAGAGCTCGAAGATAGATAATGTCGTAAGTATAGTGTATATTAGGTTTTTATCAGCTCAGGTATAAAATGTTTGTAAAAATCAATATTAATACTTAAACATTATGTTTTACAGCCACATGTTGAACCAGAAGCAGAACAGTTGTCATCAACCCAAGGGGAGAGCTCGAAGATAGATAATGTCGAAAGTATATTGTATATTAGGTTTTTATCAGCTCAGGTTTTTTTTTTTTTAAATGACAATTTTGTACAAATTAATATTAATACCTAAACATTATGTTTTACAGAAACCTGTTGTGAAAAAAAAAAAAAAGAATTCGCAAAATTATTGTAAGTATATTGAAATTAGATAAAATGTATGTAAAAATCAATATTAATACTTAAACATTATGTTTTATAGGCACATGTTGAACCAGAAGCAGAACAGTTGTCATGAACCCAAGGGGCGAGCTCGAAGATAGATAATGTCGTAAGTATATTGAAATTAGATATTTATCGGTCAGGTATAAAATGTATGTAAAAATCAATATTAATACTTAAACAATATGTTTTATAGCCTCATGTTGAACAGGAAGCAGAGCAATCGTCAACATCAACCCATGGGGAGAGCTCAAAGATAGATAGTGTCGTAAGTTCATTGAAATTAGATATTTATCGGTCAGGTATAAAATGTTTTTAGAAATCAATATTAATACTTAAACATTATGTTTTATAGCCACATGTTGAACCCGAAGCAGAGTAGTCATCAACCCATGGGGAGAGCTCAAAGATAGATAATTTCGTAAGTATATTGAAATTAGATATTTATCGGTCAGGTATAAAATGTTTGTAAAAATCAATATTAATACTTAAACATTATGTTTTATAGCCACATGTTGAACCAGAAGCAGAACAGTTGTCATCAACCCAAGGGGAGAGCTCGAAGATAGATAATGTCGTAAGTATATTGTATATTAGGTTTTTATCAGCTCAGGTTTTTTTTTTTTTAAATGACAATTTTGTACAAATTAATATTAATACCTAAACATTATGTTTTACAGAAACCTGTTGTGAAAAAAAAAAAAAAAGAATTCGCAAAATTATTGTAAGAATATTGAAATTAGATAAAATGTATGTAAAAATCAATATTAATACTTAAACATTATGTTTTATAGGCATATGTTGAACCAGAAGCAGAACAGTTGTCATCAACCCAAGGGGCGAGCTCGAAGATAGATAATGTCGTAAGTATATTGAAATTAGATATTTATCGGTCAGGTATAAAATGTATGTAAAAATCAATATTAATACTTAAACAATATGTTTTATAGCCTCATGTTGAACAGGAAGCAGAGCAATCGTCAACATCAACCCATGGGGAGAGCTCAAAGATAGATAGTGTCGTAAGTTTATTGAAATTAGATATTTATCGGTCAGGTATAAAATGTTTTTAGAAATCAATATTAATACTTAAACATTATGTTTTATAGCCACATGTTGAACCCGAAGCAGAGTAGTCATCAACCCATGGGGAGAGCTCAAAGATAGATAATTTCGTAAGTATATTGAAATTAGATATTTATCGGTCAGGTATAAAATGTTTGTAAAAATTAATATTAATACTTAAACATTATGTTTTATAGCCACATGTTGAACCAGAAGCAGAACAGTTGTCATCAACCCAAGGGGAGAGCTCGAAGATAGATAATGTCGTAAGTATATTGTATATTAGGTTTTTATCAGCTCAGGTTTTTTTTTTTTTTAAATGACAATTTTGTACAAATTAATATTAATACCTAAACATTATGTTTTACAGAAACCTGTTGTGAAAAAAAAAAAAAAGAATTTGCAAAATTATTGTAAGTATATTGAAATTAGATAAAATGTATGTAAAAATCAATATTAATACTTAAACATTATGTTTTATAGGCACATGTTGAACCAGAAGCAGAACAGTTGTCATCAACCCAAGGGGCGAGCTCGAAGATAGATAATGTCGTAAGTATATTGAAATTAGATATTTATCGGTCAGGTATAAAATGTTTTTAGAAATCAATATTAATACTTATACATTATGTTTTATAGCCACATGTTGAACCCGAAGCAGAGTAGTCATCAACCCATGGGAAGAGCTCAAAGATAGATAATTTCGTAAGTATATTGAAATTAGATATTTATCGGTCAGGTATAAAATGTTTGTAAAAATCAATATTAATACTTAAACATTATGTTTTATAGCCACATGTTGAACCAGAAGCAGAACAGTTGTCATCAACCCAAGGGGAGAGCTCGAAGATAGATAATGTCGTAAGTATATTGTATATTAGGTTTTTATCAGCTCAGATTTTTTTTTTTAAATGACAATTTTGTACAAATTAATATTAATACCTAAACATTATGTTTTACAGAAACCTGTTGTGAAAAAAAAAAAAAAAGAATTCGCAAAATTATTGTAAGAATATTGAAATTAGATAAAATGTATGTAAAAATCAATATTAATACTTAAACATTATGTTTTATAGGCACATGTTGAACCTGAAGCAGAACAGTTGTCATCAACCCAAGGGGCGAGCTCGAAGATAGATAATGTCGTAAGTATATTGAAATTAGATATTTATCGGTCAGGTATAAAATGTATGTAAAAATCAATATTAATACTTAAACAATATGTTTTATAGCCTCATGTTGAACAGGAAGCAGAGCAATCGTCAACATCAACCCATGGGGAGAGCTCAAAGATAGATAGTGTCGTAAGTTCATTGAAATTAGATATTTATCGGTCAGGTATAAAATGTTTTTAGAAATCAATATTAATACTTAAACATTATGTTTTATAGCCACATGTTGAACCCGAAGCAGAGTAGTCATCAACCCATGGGGAGAGCTCAAAGATAGATAATTTCGTAAGTATATTGAAATTAGATATTTATCGGTCAGGTATAAAATGTTTGTAAAAATTAATATTAATACTTAAACATTATGTTTTATAGCCACATGTTGAACCAGAAGCAGAACAGTTGTCATCAACCCAAGGGGAGAGCTCGAAGATAGATAATGTCGTAAGTATATTGTATATTAGGTTTTTATCAGCTCAGGTTTTTTTTTTTTTAAATGACAATTTGTACAAATTAATATTAATACCTAAACATTATGTTTTACAGAAACCTGTTGTGAAAAAAAAAAAAAAAGAATTTGCAAAATTATTGTAAGTATATTGAAATTAGATAAAATGTATGTAAAAATCAATATTAATACTTAAACATTATGTTTTATAGGCACATGTTGAACCAGAAGCAGAACAGTTGTCATCAACCCATGGGGAGAGCTCAAAGATAGATAATTTCGTAAGTATATTGAAATTAGATATTTATCGGTCAGGTATAAAATGTTTGTAAAAATCAATATTAATACTTAAACATTATGTTTTATAGCCACATGTTGAACCAGAAGCAGAACAGTTGTCATCAACCCAAGGGGAGAGCTCGAAGATAGATAATGTCGTAAGTATATTGTATATTAGGTTTTTATCAGCTCAGATTTTTTTTTTTAAATGACAATTTTGTACAAATTAATATTAATACTTAAACATTATGTTTTATAGCCACATGTTGAACCCGAAGCAGAGTAGTCATCAACCCATGGGAAGAGCTCAAAGATAGATAATGTCGTAAGTATATTGAAATTAGATATTTATCGGTCAGGTATAAAATGTTTTTAGAAATCAATATTAATACTTAAACATTATGTTTTATAGCCACATGTTGAACCCGAAGCAGAGTAGTCATCAACCCATGGGGAGAGCTCAAAGATAGATAATTTCGTAAGTATATTGAAATTAGATATTTATCGGTCAGGTATAAAATGTTTGTAAAAATCAATATTAATACTTAAACATTATGTTTTATAGCTACATGTTGAACCAGAAGCAGAACAGTTGTCATCAACCCAAGGGGAGAGCTCGAAGATAGATAATGTCGTAAGTATATTGTATATTAGGTTTTTATCAGCTCAGATTTTTTTTTTTAAATGACAATTTTGTACAAATTAATATTAATATCTGAACATTATGTTTTACAGATACCCGTTGAACCAGAAGCAGAGCAGTTGTCATCAACCCAAGGGGAGAGCTCAATGATAGATAATGTCGTAAGTATATTGTATATTAGGTTTTTATCAGCTCAGGTTTTTTTTTTTTTAAATGACAATTTTGTACAAATTAATATTAATACCTAAACATTATGTTTTACAGAAACCTGTTGTTAAAAAAAAAAAATGAATTCGCAAAATTATTGTAAGTATATTGAAATTAGATAAAATGTATGTAAAAATCAATATTAATACTTAAACATTATG
The DNA here is from genome assembly GCA_008086715.1 of Sitobion miscanthi. Lineage (NCBI taxonomy): Eukaryota > Metazoa > Arthropoda > Insecta > Hemiptera > Aphididae > Sitobion > Sitobion miscanthi. Next base: position 4,732,267 of record CM017803.1, read on the forward strand.
TTTTATAGGCACATGTTGAACCCGAAGCAGAGCAGTCATCAACCCAAGGGGAGAGCTCAAAGATAGATAATGTCGTAAGTATATTGAAATTAGATATTTATCGGTCAGGTATAAAATGTTTGTAAAAATCAATATTAATACTTAAACATTATGTTTTATAGCCACATGTTGAACCAGAAGCAGAATAGTTGTCATCAACCCAAGGGGAGAGCTCGAAGATAGATAATGTCGTAAGTATAGTGTATATTAGGTTTTTATCAGCTCAGGTATAAAATGTTTGTAAAAATCAATATTAATACTTAAACATTATGTTTTACAGCCACATGTTGAACCAGAAGCAGAACAGTTGTCATCAACCCAAGGGGAGAGCTCGAAGATAGATAATGTCGTAAGTATATTGTATATTAGGTTTTTATCAGCTCAGGTTTTTTTTTTTTTAAATGACAATTTTGTACAAATTAATATTAATACCTAAACATTATGTTTTACAGAAACCTGTTGTGAAAAAAAAAAAAAAGAATTTGCAAAATTATTGTAAGTATATTGAAATTAGATAAAATGTATGTAAAAATCAATATTAATACTTAAACATTATGTTTTATAGGCACATGTTGAACCAGAAGCAGAACAGTTGTCATCAACCCAAGGGGCGAGCTCGAAGATAGATAATGTCGTAAGTATATTGAAATTAGATATTTATCGGTCAGGTATAAAATGTATGTAAAAATCAATATTAATACTTAAACAATATGTTTTATAGCCTCATATTGAACAGGAAGCAGAGCAATCGTCAACATCAACCCATGGGGAGAGCTCAAAGATAGATAGTGTCGTAAGTTTATTGAAATTAGATATTTATCCGTCAGGTATAAAATGTTTTTAAAAATCAATATTAATACTTAAACATTATGTTTTATAGCCACATGTTGAACCCGAAGCAGAGCAGTCATCAACCCAAGGGGAGAGCTCAAAGATAGATAATGTCGTAAGTATATTGAAATTAGATATTTATCGGTCAGGTATAAAATGTTTTTAGAAATCAATATTAATACTTAAACATTATGTTTTATAGCCACATGTTGAACCCGAAGCAGAGTAGTCATCAACCCATGGGAAGAGCTCAAAGATAGATAATTTCGTAAGTATATTGAAATTAGATATTTATCGGTCAGGTATAAAATGTTTGTAAAAATCAATATTAATACTTAAACATTATGTTTTATAGCTACATGTTGAACCAGAAGCAGAACAGTTGTCATCAACCCAAGGGGAGAGCTCGAAGATAGATAATGTCGTAAGTATATTGTATATTAGGTTTTTATCAGCTCAGATTTTTTTTTTTAAATGACAATTTTGTACAAATTAATATTAATATCTGAACATTATGTTTTACAGATACCCGTTGAACCAGAAGCAGAGCAGTTGTCATCAACCCATGGGAAGAGCTCAAAGATAGATAATTTCGTAAGTATATTGAAATTAGATATTTATCGGTCAGGTATAAAATGTTTGTAAAAATCAATATTAATACTTAAACATTATGTTTTATAGCCACATGTTGAACCCGAAGCAGAGTAGTCATCAACCCATGGGGAGAGCTCAAACATAGATAATTTCGTAAGTATATTGAAATTAGGTTTTTATCAGCTCAGGTTTTTTTTTTTAAAATGACAATTTTGTACAAATTAATATTAATACCTAAACATTATGTTTTACAGAAACCTGTTGTGAAAAAAAAAAAAAAAGAATTCGCAAAATTATTGTAAGTATATTGAAATTAGATAAAATGTATGTAAAAATCAATATTAATACTTAAACATTATGTTTTATAGGCACATGTTGAACCAGAAGCAGAACAGTTGTCATCAACCCAAGGGGCGAGCTCGAAGATAGATAATGTCGTAAGTATATTGAAATTAGATATTTATCGGTCAGGTATAAAATGTATGTAAAAATCAATATTAATACTTAAACATTATGTTTTATAGCCACATGTTGAACCAGAAGCAGAGCAGTTGTCATCAACCCAAGGGGAGAGCTCAATGATAGATAATGTCGTAAGTATATTGTATATTAGGTATTTATCAGCTCAGGTTTTTTTTTTTTTAAATGACAATTTTGTACAAATTAATATTAATAACTAAACATTATGTTTTACAGAAACCTGTTGTTAAAAAAAAAAAAAAGAATTCGCAAAATTATTGTAAGTATATTGAAATTAGATAAAATGTATGTAAAAATCAATATTAATACTTAAACATTATGTTTTATAGGCACATGTTGAACCAGAAGCAGAGCAGTCATCAACCCAAGGGGAGAGCTCAAAGATAGATAATGTCGTAAGTATATTGAAATTAGATATTTATCGGTCAGGTATAAAATGTTTGTAAAAATCAATATTAATACTTAAACATTATGTTTTATAGCCACATGTTGAACCAGAAGCAGAATAGTTGTCATCAACCCAAGGGGAGAGCTCGAAGATAGATAATGTCGTAAGTATAGTGTATATTAGGTTTTTATCAGCTCAGTATAAAATGTTTGTAAAAATCAATATTAATACTTAAACATTATGTTTTACAGCCACATGTTGAACCAGAAGCAGAACAGTTGTCATCAACCCAAGGGGAGAGCTCGAAGATAGATAATGTCGTAAGTATATTGTATATTAGGTTTTTATCAGCTCAGGTTTTTTTTTTTTAAATGACAATTTTGTACAAATTAATATTAATACCTAAACATTATGTTTTACAGAAACCTGTTGTGAAAAAAAAAAAAAAGAATTCGCAAAATTATTGTAAGTATATTGAAATTAGATAAAATGTATGTAAAAATCAATATTAATACTTAAACATTATGTTTTATAGGCACATGTTGAACCAGAAGCAGAACAGTTGTCATCAACCCAAGGGGAGAGCTCGAAGATAGATAATGTCGTAAGTATAGTGTATATTATATATTTATCAGCTCAGGTTTTTTTTTAAATGACATTTTTGTATTACGTTCAAAAAATAGTTGCTAAAATTATATTTAATGCATAATATAAATCATATTGTATATGAGATATTTCTACAGCTTCTTATCTTTTAGGATGATCAAATTTTTGATGAAGGATCCGTAGTAAATGTTACTTCAGAAGGGAGGCCATATTATGCTTCAGTTGTAATTTCCAAATTCTACAGACACCAGTCCATACACCTATAAAAAAAAAAACGTGATACAGTTTACATCACAGGTAATAAATGGCAAATTTAAGCCTCTTAAATGGAATGCTAAAGCCTTATCTAGAGTTCATAGAAAACTTATCAAACAATATAATTTTTATATATAAAAAGTGTTTATCAAGATAAATATTTAGCTATCTTTGCGCAACACTGTATTTACACAGCGTGGTGTATTTGAAATTTTTTTTCTGAGGTCCAATTATTCCGAAATTATATAGGTATTGACATGTAGTTTGCGTATATGCATTATATTTATGTAGTTTAAGAAACTGCTCGACTGGGAGCGATCGCAGTGGGACGGGGATATAATTTTTCAGAAATATTTTACCGTACCCTTATATTATTTTTAAGGAGAACGCACAGACGCTTCATCATTTTGAATATTTTTATCAAAATGCGCGACATAAATTGTCTTATTTCATAACCACGGATCAATAAATTACCTATTCAATATTAACTAATTATTATTAAGCTATTAATTTATTTACTTTTATTATTCTTTTGAGTTTGTTATTATTTATAACTATAATTACGATTGGAAAATATAAAAGTTCATAATGAAATTGATTGATTAAAGATTGAATTTGATGAAATTGAACAACATAACCTTCATCATAGTATCGAAATAAAAGGTTAACCAAAAAATTGCTCGGACATAATTCAAACTATTGCCAAAAAAGTTGATTGTAATGTTATTATTATTAATTTGTTACTATTATTAATTCAGCATACAGACTCGCCACAAAAGAAAGTACTTCGGAATACTAATAGCAGAGATTAATTCTCTTAAATCTGTTTTTATAAGCATATTCAAATGGATAAAATCAATTTTATACTTAGTCCTAGGTAGATTATCAATACTATACTTAATATTAGAAATATTTTTTATGATAAGCGCTGTGGCTTAATGATCGGTAATATTACACTTTATTATATAAACTGATTTCACTAATTTCTATATTTTTTGTAAAAACTTGATCAAAGCACGAGTTAGTTATTGAATCTCCGAGTGAAATTATTAATACATGAGACGAATCCATTAAAAGATGATATTCTGAAGCTATAACAGAATTATTGCTAATGTTAATATCACCAAAAATTATTGAGCCTAATGATAAATGAAATAACATAACCCAAGATGTTAGTAAAAAATTATATTACCTACGGCCAACCCGGGTGAAATGGAACTTGAGTGGTGACTTGGAACATATGACTTTCCTTTATTGAATTTGATAGAACTTTATAAAATTAGTTTATAATTTAGTTTTAAATTTGGAAACGTTGCAAACTTTAACTCTTGGAGGGGCTTCAGTACTTATACGTTGAGTGGTTATTTCAAGCTTTAACTTTTCAGACTTGGATAATATAGGTACTAGGTCCTCCTTTTTGTCGAAAAAATTAAGCTAAGCACCATTAAATAAATGAAACAAATAATTTAAAATAATTATATTTATTTTTTTTGTGATAACAAACCCATCCTCTGATAATTCACTGCAAAAGTGTTGATATTTTCAACACGCCACACGCCACGCCATTCGTGCGTGAAAGACACAGTTTTAGCCTTTACACAGCTACGCTTTCCTACATTCCCAGACCACCAGGTAAAGATCGAGCGCCTGGAGTGTTCGTTAATTTGCTACCACACTCTTGGCGCGTAGTATTGGCACGCCAAAAAAAGCGTTCGTCTAAAGGGCCCTAATGAAATAACACTCCAAGATTCAAGGATAAACTGCACTGAATACTCACGATCTAAGCCTGTGGGATAAATTACGATTAAACGAGCACTCTTTCCCGCGAGTTTGGAATGCCACATTCCAATCGCGCCAAAAAAAGCGTTCGTCTAAAGGGCCCTATTGTCTTCTTTATCGGAGTCTAATAATAATTGAATTTCGCGTTCATTGGGGAATTTACCAACACAAGCCCTTTTATGTCTCGATGGACCAGCCTGATCTCTATCCATGATAATTAACAATATAATACCTACCAAAAAGAAAAATCAATTTTACACCTTCTGTTTGACATATCGTATAGCGAGAAATAAGAAAAAACTTACCAGAATAGCAGGCGACATCCACCACTGACGATAAACAAATCGAAAATAATAATACTTATACGTTGTTTATTTGTCGATAAAGACGAAGATTGCAATATAATACATGTCATGTCAATAATAATATTATATAAAAATAGTATTCTAAAAATAATCTAAAAGAACTGCTCCTATATGGTCATACGTCCAAACGGCGTACGAATATATATTTTAAAACATGCGTTTAATCACGCTAAATAATAATAAAACAATATTCAGCCACGCGTAGCGAGTAATACACCATATACTTTTAATATATACTGGACGCCATATGGCGTCAAACGCGTTGCTGAATGATACTTATGACGCCCGTTGGCGTCAGTACGCAGTCAACGTGTTAATAGAAAAAGCGGTGGGGGTAAAAAAGGAAGAAGTTTCAATAGTAGGCCCTCGTGCCATACTCGGTCGGAGGCCTGAGATATGTCTAAAAAGACAGCAGTGCAATAGCCGTAAACGTCTTTAAAGCATGATGAAATTAGTAGGTGAATATGCACATTAACACATTTTATAAACTGACTATATCTGTAAACAGCTCAAAAAGAGTCAAATTGTTTTATAAATTTTATCGTGTATAGAAAATGCTAATATAAATATTCAGTCAAAATGTCATGTACTTACGGTAATTTTTTTTAGAATTGCACTAAAAACCAAAATCGATTTTCTCAAAAACAGATTTTGCGTAAAAATTCCCGTTTTTCCATAATTTTTCTTTTGTTTTTTACGGCACTTTTGAAAACTACTGAAAAGTTTTTACTCTCAACTCCCCAATGTACTAACTAGATTCATTTTCATATCAGAAAAGATACTGTTGAAGAAAATCTAAGCATTTTTACTGTCCTAAAAAGTAATGACAGATACAAAAATCTAAAATCAGTCTAAAATAAAATTATAAATTATATTATTTTTGTTGAACTTATATTAATTTTTTTTTATAGTTAAATAACAACAATTGTTGCTCGTTACCCTTTTATTATACTAATGTAGGTAATGTGATTTTAATTTATTTTTTAAATAAAAATATAGTGATAAACTGATAAATAATATAAGTCAGTTACTAAATCTATTGATTGATTTTATACATTTCGTAAACTGTAATTCATTAAATTGTGTAATATATAGTAGTTAGTATAGTAATTTTAAACAACCAGTTACTTATATAAATAACTTTTTGCTAAATTTATGTTACAATTCGTTAACATTATATTATACAACTATACATTTTAAATAAGTTATTTTTAAGCAGTGAATGTATCCGATTTCTTCAAAAATTATTGGATGATAATTAAAGATTTTAGATTATTATTATTATTATCATTACGAGTATATTATAACTATTATATTTCTATATAAGGTATACCTACTACAGACATATTATTATTTAAAATAGAATTGTAATTACCTACTTATCATCATATTTTAATATAACAGTAGTTGTACGTAAAATATAAAACACGGAAAATTAATATTAATTTAATTGCGCTGTATTTATTTTATTTACCATTTATTAGATTTTACTGTAAGTATTATATTTAAATAAGTAATAATCCAATAACTACAAATCAAGCTATGTTATAATACAGTTTCTACGATCTATATATTGGGACATAAATTTAAGTAAGCAGTATCTTAATTTATAATCGGTAGTTCATAGGTACGCGAGGGTATTGAAAATATTACGTCGGCATTTGCGTACCTATAATAAATTTAATAATGATACTAATCGTTCCGGACGAACGTTCATAGACAAATAAACAGCATACCCGAACGAGCACTCGTCGCCGCCATCGACGGTTGCGATTCGTAAAAACACCTAACAGCGCATCCTCTCGGACGTTGCACGCGTACATTTTTCGTGACACGTCCTCTTAATGACTTGTTTGTGATTTATATATTCACTAGCTCTAAGTGAAACTCGGGGCCAATTGGACTCGCTGTGAGTGGGTACCGATTTTGGAGATATAGTCGCACTTATAATGAAGGTGATAGGTTGGTAGTTGGAGATGATTTGGTGATAAGAATTTGTGATAAGACCTGAGTCTTTGGCGGTCTCGTTTCAAAGGCGGGAAAGTTTAAAAGTCGAGTTTTAGTGTCTAGAAATCTCCCATGGTCCATGGAAATTGGCAACACAATAATATGATCCCCTAGCGTATGTCCGGTGCTTTTTTGTATGTATAAAGAAGTATAAAAATTTAAAAACCATGTTAGAATGTCTAGCAAGTGTTTACAAACAAATGTAATATGTATTTATTTCTATGATATAATGCAACAATGACAACACTGTATAATGTAATATTCACAAATACAATACAAATAAATACGTTCCTGTATAGTGGATATACTATTTATATGAAAAATAACGTGGAAAAAATGCCCATAAATATTCAGCAATTCAATGATACGATTCCCCAACGTATGTCCGATGCTTTTTCGTATGTGGAAATGTAAAAATATGTAAAGCCGAAAACCGCGTTGGAGTGTCTAGCAAATCAGTCACCTGAACTCTGAAGTGAAAATCGATTAACTTTGAAGTTGGCCACCTATATGTGCTACACAAAATCAGGTGGGCAGGTATTATAGACATTAAGGGGCTATAGTGAAACTCGACTACCGTCTACCTTTATGAATGATGAACAATCCGACTTCGTTATAGTTCTACAACTGTGTAGAATAGAATGATAATGATGTCGTCGAGTAGATAACGATTAGTGTTATGGCCCTGGCTACATTAATAAAATAGAGGGAAGTGTGCTGGAATGAGGAAGATAAAAAGACTTATTTCCACGGCTTTAGATAGTATGGTTGCAGTACGGTGTATTACTTACAGCAAGACGTTTATGTACCACAAATGTTCTCACAAAATCAGCTGATTTTTACCTAAGATTCTGCAGCGCCATCTATCAGTTTGTTTATAAAACCTTATAGTTTTAATATTTTGATATAAATATATAATATAATTATTTAATAATCAAAAAATTCCGCCAAAAATAAAATAATTACCATAAATCATAATATCAATGTACCTTCTTATATTACTATTAACCACGGCTTTAGATAGGTTCTATTTAGTATTTACGTGATATTAACTGAGCTATAAATACTGATATTTTGCTTATATCATATATTATATAGTATATCTTTAATCGTGCGTGTTACTGACATTATTTTGAATTTTGACATTTTGTTAACATGTACATCTGTTGTGTACATGCACCTCATGACGCATCCAAAACTACATTTAGTGTTCCCAAAAATGAGGAATAAAAAGGAAAATGGGAAAAAGCTTTGGGAATGGTTTTAAAAAAGAGCCATCGTGTCTGCACTAAACATTTTGAATCTAACGAAATTAAAAATACTTGGGAGTCTGGCGAAGGATTACATAAATACACGGTCAATTTATTATAACAATGGTAAGTAACTATAAACTTAATATTTATTTCTTAGATATGTTTGAAAATTCTGAGATTAGTAGAAGGGGGCTGTACCTACAGAAAAGTTAAATTGTGAAAATAAAGTTTCAAATTATCAAAACAATAGTATAGAGGTTTGCAAATTGATAATAGAATTTTGTTTATTGACTGTAACAATACCTAATAAATTAATATTATATAGACCTTTGAACCTGAGAATAAATTATTTTCATTTCAACCGGATACAGTACAATCCTCGAGTGATTATCAGATAAATCCTAATGCAAATCACCTATTTATTAATAATAAAAATGTTAGAAACGTCTTTTGAAAAACATACTGCCTCACTCAATGTTTTTGAAGACACGTATGAAGATTTATTAGCTTATAAAAAGTATGTTATACTTAAATGGGAATGTTCAGTTCATAAAAGTGAAATATTAACAGAAATATACACAATATATATTGTAATGAGAATGAGGCAATATTCTTACATGAAAAATATTGAATCCAAGCGAATAAATAAAGAAAGAAAAAAGTTATCTAAATTAGTACCCACATACCTATTTTATATTTTAAATTACTTAATAAAGAGTTTCTTTCAGGAACTTTTTGTTTTTTGTATAATCAATATTGAAATTTATTAGTAAATTTTAAAAATAAGTAATAACTGATATAGTGAAATAACTTTTATTTTTAATAATGTATTCAATATTGTAAATTGTTATCTAATATCTATGTTGACATATTGTTAACATATTTTGCTATTTGGTTAGTATATAAATCCGCTGGGAGCGCTCTATGATCTTAGGTATTTGGTAAGAACTAGAGCTCGCGATTTTGACCGAGTATTAACCAACACGTGTACACGGGTAATTCAAATCCGGGTACACGCGTATTGATACACGTGTAATTACTCGAGAGTCCGTGTACCTTAAATACACGTGTATTTAAATTTTGTATTGAATAATATTGTTATATTTAAAACTTATAGGCTGCAAGTATAAATTCCATGGTTGTTCTACCTATATCTTAACAATAATATCCCGAACAAATTTAAAACTAAAAGTTAAACTACTAACATTTAAAATGTCATCTCAGTCCGCTGCAGTACTTTCAACAATTGCTACAGCATCTAAGAAACTCGAAGAAGCTATTAGCTCTCCAAGTCATTCCGATAATCCTTCTCCTCCAAAGAAGATGAGACCTCAATCTAAATCAAAACTGACGACTTCCATCCAGTTTGACATCACTAATAAAAGCGCTCTATCAGATTTATCAAAAAGATACAATCCGCCCCAGCCCCCAAGTGAATCAGCTGCACCAACTAAAAAGTCGACATATTTTGAAAAGCTCGACGTGGCTACCCGCCTCGAACTTGATCATGGTACACAACACATCATTGATGTACAACCCGATCTAAGGTTCCCACTTCAATACTTTATGTATAATGTCGCTGAAGAATATCCTGATCTTACAACTAAAGCCCACCCTTACGTAAGTACATTCACATTAATCGCTTACCAAGAGTTAATGCTTAACGCTTATCTACTAGTTTGTGACTTACACGCTCGTGAAACCGCTTCGTATTTTGCTCAAAGTTATAAGAATGACACGCTTAAGTCCGACTTCCTGTCTAGACTACTCAGCTGTTACATTCCACCTGACTTAGAATTACTAATAAATAATCTTGCTCCTACCTACGATCCACAGCGTAGATTACAAGTTTACGTTCCTTCTCTCGCTGCCTATGACTTTTTAACTGACTACGGAAGATCCGTCCCACCATCAATGTTTATCCTAGCACACCATCTCCTCGCTTCCTCAAGAACGAATGCAGAACCGGAAACTATTTTACGAACATTTTACGCAACTACAATCCTTGAAATTGGAAATACAGTATATACTCCATCCAACTTCCTTGGCGGATATTTCGACCACTTGCAACGTCCTACCAATAATTCAAACTGGCTAAACTCCAGATTTGAAAAGATTTTCAATCCAGTAATTGGCAGAGCATTAGTTCAAAGACCAACTTTAGCTAAAACACGCATGCATATTCAACATTACCCAAATGCTGAACTAGTCAACCCTTATGATTTACTATTATGTTACTCAGAAGCTAACCTCGAGAAGATTCTCGAAGTACTGACAGATGTATCCAGCTTTCTAAAATCTGAAGCTAAAGCGACAAAAGTCCTTAGCCAGACTCTAGAAAACTCCACCGGTATAAATATCATGTACCATTCAATTTGGAGCATTACTTTACCAACGTATCATACACTATCACCTCCAACAGTTACATCAAACCAAGACACCGATGAACTTACAGATACAGCATACGCCCGTTACATCAAATTCCTAATACCAGCAGCAACATATAAATCAAAACTTACCCCACCATCTAAAGACATAGAAGCCAACCTATACTTAGTCGGAAAAGACCCATACAATTCAGTTGATCCGCCTTTCGACCATGAAATATTTGATAGACACAGACACGTCTACCCTGATGTCCTTTGGTTCCAGCCATACGCTAAGAACCCCAGTGCTATAAACTTTTCACTCACATTAGGCCTTCTAATTGAATCAGGTGATTCCATTCCAAACATATGGATTAGTCTCACTGAAAATAATTCAATGTATCTACAAGGCTCAATTCCTATTGAATACATTAACAAATTCAGCCTTTCACATGAAGAGAATAATAGACTAAGACTATGTACCAGAGTCCTAAACGCAGATGAAGACCAGCCTATCGGAGTCGCATTCCGAGACTGCAGCACAGTTATGGTTCCAAGATTTGGAACAGACGCTTTCAGGTCAAACATCAATCAACTCTACGGAGTTAACATCACTGAAAATTGTAATGATCCAGAAACGGACTTTACCTATTCAGCTTGGCGCGCATCAGATCCAGCTAACCTACCACATGGTTACACTCACTTATGGTCATCCTACAGATACGTAACTAACTCAAACACCAGAAACAGAAGAGTCAGTTTCCACTACACACTCAGACAATTCTATGGCGAGAACGTCACACTATCCAGGACAAGAAACCCAGTTCTTCTTTTACCATCTTAAATAACAACCTTATTTTCAGGTAATTTCAAATAACTAAAATTTTTTTTATTGTATAACTTACATAAATTTGTTTTTACATTTAATAAATAAATGAAAAAAAAAAAAAAAGAAAAAGAAATATAAAGAAAACTCCTGCTCTCATTCGTTCAATTCTCGACTATGGTTCAATCATTTGGAATCCTCATCTTAAAACGGAAATAAAACTTATTGAACGAGTCCAGACTCGATTCCTAAACTATGCAGGCTTCTTATTAAAAATTGAACACCCCCTACACTCATACCAACCCGTCATGGACGCGCTTAATCTCCTCTCCCTCGAGGAAAGGCGACTAATTGCTGATCGTAACTTCATTTTAAAATTAATCCAGGGTAAAATTGATGCTTCGCGTCTCCTTGAGCGTATTAGCTTTAGAGTTCCTACCACCAATACCAGATCAACCAATTCCTTTCACATCCCAACTTCCCGTTCAAACTTTTTATCTAATGATCCCTTTGTTAGAGCTATGCGCAATTTCAATAATAATAATTTTGATATATGGCCTTAAATTTTGTATTCTCCTAACGTGTGTAATTTTCATATTATAATTATTATTGTTCTTATTATTTAGTATGTTGTTAGCATTATCATTTATGTATATTATTCTTATCACTAACGTTAATTTATGTAATATCGTTATTGCTATATGTAAAAAGCCGTTTGGCGTTTATATAAATAAATAAAATAAAATAAAAAATATAGTTAAATGGTAAATCTAAACACCCAAATTTGTTATGAGTTGTGTAATGACTGTAATCTGTTATGACCTTATAAGTGTATAAGATATAATATAAATTATATTATTAGTATAATATGTTATATTAGAAGATAACTTTAAATGCGTTTAAAGTTTAATCGTGGTATCATTACTGTGACTTAATGTTTGTCTCGTTCAATTTTGTTATCATGAATATTGCGTAATTTAAGCCTAGATAAAGTTTTGATTGTCATTTACAAAAAGAATAGTTTCGCATTTCCTTTCAATTTCAACGCGACGTTTATTTTACATTATTTTAAAAACCGTGTTCTTTTCTACGAGTATTTTCTATTTCATATATTATTTAAAACAAGAGAATTAAAATAAATAATAATCGCAAAAGTTGGGTATGGCAGTATGCTAATCGGGTAGAAAATAAAGCATATTGCAATTTATGTTTTGAAATTGAAAATAATGAGTTCTGTTGTAATGGTGGATCCACGGGGTCTTTAGGAACACACTTAGCAACAATTCATAATATACAAACGATATCCAATAATTCTAAATCAAAAAGTTATGTACATACTTACTACATAGTACTTAATAAATTTGAAATAAAAACTATCATAACATTTTAAAGTTATTTCTTAATATTTTTTTTCGTGATAAATATATTCGATATTTTTATAAATGTTGATAAAAAAATGTTAGGCTGAGTTAGAATACTTTATAAATAATTCAAAATTGTTCATAAGTTGGTCTTATGGTAATTTAAAAATGATCAAAATGCATAGGCACAATTTTTTTTTTATTAGTGTTTGGAATTCTAAATATTAAAAACATCATGAATATTTGCAAATTTGATATAAACATTTTTATGCGTTTCTATTATTTTAATTTTCTCGAAATCAAAAATCTTCGCGTATCTCACTGCTTTTTTTATCTAACTATAGAGATACTAGTCGTCGTGAAATCGATAATCCTGAAATGTTCTCTGCTTCAACATCCACCTCGATTCAAAGCACTTCTGAATCACAAATTTCTGATAACAATCATCGTCAACCTAGAAAACGTTGTCGGACTTATGCCAATAGAAAAAACGATGACTTTTGTAATTCCAAAGAAACGGAACTTATACATCAGGCACTAGCTAAAATGATAGCCATGAATCAAATGCCTATATCATTTTGCTCAAGTGCTGGGTTTGAACAATTAATGAACATAGTGAAACCTAACTATAAAATATGCTAAGAAGAAGCAATTAAAAAAATATTAAAATCATTGAAATTATCAATTCAAGATATTATACAGAGAGATTTATAAAGCGCTAACAATATAGCTTGTACGTCTGACTGTTGGTCATCATTTTCACAGGATAGTTATATTACGGTTACTGCACATATGATTAATGATGAGTGGTGTCCAAAGTCTTACACGCTTACAATTCATCAAATGGAGGAGTCTCATACGGCTTCAAATCTTGCATATCAATTGGAAAATACTTTTGAAAAATGGGAAATTGACCAAAAAGTAATTACAGTTGTTACTGATAATGCAAAAAATGTATTAAACGCTGTACAAATGCTGTGTAATATCTCAGAAATAAATGACTTGACATGTGCAGCTCATACCGTACAACTTGCGGTGAAATACGGATTACAGCAAGATAATATTAATTTATTAATAACACAATGTAGTAAGATAGTAAGCCATTTTAAACATTCAAATTTAGCTAATCACGCATTAAAAAATAAACAAACCCAACTTGGACTAACTGAACATACTTTAATACAAAGTTGTGCAACTAGGTGGAATTCTGTATACTTAATGTTGAATCGCCTTTACACAAATATATGTGCAATATCGAATGTTTTAGCTGACCGTACAGTTACAAAATCGGCCATGGCAAAAAAATTTGAAATAGTAGAAGGTGATTGAATGAATATCGAAACGTTGGTTACTCTACTGAAATCATTACAAATAATTACGACTACTTTCGAATGAAAAACATTCACCAGTATCGATGGTTAGACCTCTTATATTCAAACTAATTGAAAAACAATTGAAAATAAAAGAAAATGATGATGACATTAGCTTAAAATTTAAACAAACTGTAATTGAACAACTTACTGAATGTTTTAAATTAAATGAACATATCACATCACCAAGTGTCATATCTGCGATACATTGCCCCATTTTTTGATTCTAGGTACAAAAATTTGGAATATGAGACAATCGAAGTTAGAGAAAATATTCTAGAAAAAGTCAATAAATTAATTGATGATATTACTTTTCAATTTAATGATAACAGTACACAAATGTCACAAACTGATCAATCTGCAACCAAAAAGACTATTAGTGGACTCGATTTTTTATATGGTCAGGAAGAAAATAATATAAATGATGCATCGGCGAAGTATCAGAATTATTTAAGAGAGCCACTACTCAGATATGATTTCTGCCCACTTGAATGATGGAAATCTCATGAAAAGAAATATCCATTAATTGCTCAAATAGCAAAAAAATATTTATGTATACCAGCAACGTCGGTTAGCTCGGAACGTTGCTTCTCTACAGCTGGAAATGTCGTCACACCTAAAAGAAGCTGTTTATCGACAGAAAATATTAACTTATTAGTATTTTTGTATCAAAACCGTCAACTATTGTAGAGATATATTTTGTTAATTATTTATACTTGTAACTATTGAATTATTCCTTAATATTGTTTTCTTATTCATCGTTAAACATATTATTATTTATATATTTATTAGGTTATTTAAATGCTATAATAATTAATATTTTTTTATTTATATACTGTGTGAAATCATCGAGCATATTGTCATATTTAATTATTTCCTTAACTTTTTTGTTAATGTTGTATGTAAATTGTATTATTATTTATTACTTAAAAAAACTTTTTTTATATTTAATCAGATTAAAAAATTTTAAAACAACCATATATACCGGTAATAAAATATTTTTTCGAAATTTTGCATGTTAAATTATTTCTACAATCCACTATTTGGAAGCATTTACATTGAAAAGTAATGAAAATGTCCCTGTCCCCAAGATATTGTCCGCTGTTAGGAGGTACCCGTTAGGGGAGGTTTTACTGTAATTACATTATTTACAAATATTAACGCAAACAAACGGATACACGGACTAAAGCAAATACACGGATTTTAATATTCATTTACCCGTGTATTTTATTTACACGGACTTTAACACCGTTTTTAAATACACGTGAAATAGGGACCTCTAGTAAGAACATTCGCAACGCATTTTTTCTCGTTTCGTTACGCAACCATACTATCTAAAGCCGTGCTTATTTCTATCATTGCCTCTCATTCTGGCAGAGGTCTTATCATATATTTTCATGATAAGCACAAATGGCCTATCCATGCATTAATACCTATGTTATGGATGTCTGATAATGATTAGTGATAGCGCTTGGTGGTTTGGCGGGAATATTTAAATTGTTGTGCTTTCGGTGTTAGTGCTGTTGCCCGTCTCATGTCCGGTGCCTTTTCGTTTGTGGAACAATGTAAAGTTTAAAACCATGTTGGAGTGTCCAGCAAGTAGATGCCTCATGTGATATTCGATGTACGTTCATCGAAGTAACCTAGGTAGGTAATCCAAGTGCATCGATCGCGTACAATATTCAATGGTATATCAGGTATGTATTTCAGATAGGTACTTTAGTTTAAATGTTACAGTTATTATTTAAATTGTGCAGCCATTGTCAACAAATATAATATGGATCGTACACGGTCATACCTTGCGTATACGTTAAAAAATTAGTGTGTCGAGTCGAGTATTCATAGGTATGATATTGTCCACGTAATGTCTAAAGGGAAAAATTATGTAAGTGTAAAAACGTATAATTCGGTCGAACGGTGTGTAATGACCATAATGATGATATCAAAGGCGCGTTTATCGTGACGGTCTCTGTCTGTCTACCTGTATTCACTATCGATCTCTCTCTTACACGAAGCTTTCGCGTTATCGCGTAATTATCGTTACAATCGGCATCGTACCTAATTTAGTGGAGTGATGGAAAATCCGTTTTTTTGCGGACAGGCTGTATGATCGGTGACGGGCGTCGGACATATTTCATTTAACATTTGGACACCAACCAAGTAAGTAAACGTATTTAGTTGCATATTATACCTTCTTATATTGGCCTTGTGTCGATTTTTTTTTTCATGTTATGTTTAACTTGTCTGAGTAAAATGATTTATGCTCAAACAATTTTTAATACTTATATAATATATTTAATTCCATCTCGATCAATATTTAAACATCCCTTCGTACAATGCCGTTTAATTGTTTATGATGCCGTAATGTATGACTATCGGCACGTGTGCACTTGAATGAATGTAAATCGTACTCCGTAGTAAATTTTAGTTGACCATATCAAATAGTGCGCTGTGCGTTATTGGTTTTTCTAAATATTTAAAAAAATTATTTGGCCACCATTTTATTATTTCATATTTTACACATAAACATATCCCGTTCAAAAATTAAAATGTCGTAAAAATTCGATCGAGAGGACACAGATATGTTCCTAGTAAAGCTTAATTAATAATAGTTCAGTTCATTGTAAAACTAATAGTACACTATTGAAACTGGCAAACGAAAACTAACTATGTCGCACGTGTGTAAGACGGAGACAGCATAATATTATGCGGGTATTCTCTTAACTGGACCATACGTAGCACGTCTTCTGTATAATAATATATGTGCTTTAAAACTAAAGTTTTTGTTAATTTAACTTTACCTAATATTCTATGATTACTGTATGTCATGTGTTCTGATTTTGTTGTTAGCACATGACTAATTTGTGTATAAGTATAAATAATTGTGTTTGTTGACCCACTACCAATATTCAATAACCGTCCCGTAACGTTTTTTCTATAATTTTCTATATTTTTTTATTATATTATATATTTGATATGTTTGATTGCGCAGGTGAAATATGATTTGTATTCAAACACTTTTTATTACTTATATTATAATATATATATATTTAATTAATTCAATCTTAATCAATTTAGAATTTAGTCCAATGATAAGTCAATATACTGTAAAACTACCAGCACACTATTGATACATACAAATGGTGAACGGAAATTAAATATGTCCTAAGTGTGTAAGGCGGAGAAAACATAGCGGGTATCCTCTCAACTGAACCACCTAACACGTATGTAGAATATTGTCTGAGGGAAAACTCTAGTTTTTGATGAGTTGACTGTAGTAGGTGACTTATACTCTATAATTATTGATTACTGTTGGCCACGTGTCTGATTTTGTTTTTGGTGTATTTTGGTGCATGACTTAAGTGTTTAGGTAAAAAATTATATTCGTTAACTCATTACCAATGTTCGAAAACCGCCTCGTGACATTTTGATAATTAATGTTACATGGCCAACCCTCACGCCACAACAGTGGAATAGTGTCAGCAAAAATGACTAATTTTAATATTAATTGGTTTTACTGTTGATTTTTAGAATGAAGATCAACCAGGTGCACAAATATATGGCGAGTGGTATACAGGTGTATAATGCACCTGTATACCACACCAGGAGGAGTAACGCTTCCGGCGGAGTCCGGAAGCGTTACAACTCTTTTAAAAGAGCTGGGAAAAGGCGTAAGTAGATGTATACAGAATAAAAATTCTAGACTAATATAAAAATGTGTATCACCAAATTTGTGTTTCAGGGTGTTTTAAATGTAAAAAATTGGGCCACCTCATAAAAGATTGTCCTGGTAAGTGTGTATTATGTTGTACAACGACCATTTATTACGTATTCTATTATTAATTTTTATAATTTTTTTAGAACTTACTAAATCGAGGCTGCCGCCGCCGCCACCACCGCCACCATCGCCACCTCCATCGTCGACACACATGGAGGTGTCGACCGTAGCTGCGGAAAAAGACGTCATCATGGAAAGGGTCACTGAGGACCTTTCCATGGTGACTGTCGAGTCAGCAGTAAGTACATTAATATACATTTCTAATAGTTGCTCGTGAAGAAACTAATCATAACAATTTTATGAATTGTAGAAGGGCCAAGAAGACCAAACAAAACAGTAAGTTTCAGTTGGACAATATTCATTGAATTTCATGTTTTGTTACATAGGTATTTAATTTATTTTATGGTTTTCAGATGAATAAAAACTTTTTTTTTTCAAATTTTTTTGTTGTTCTTTAGATAAGTTAGTTTTTTATTTGTATCTGAGGTGTAATATAGTATTGGTGATATTGACTTTAAGAACATTGGTATGAAGTGTTTGTGGTTAAAAAGTTATGAAATCACACTACAGTTGAATGTAATAATAAGTGGTAGAAAGCTATGTAAACATTTTGCTCTTTTCATTAAAATAAGAAAAAGAAAACAATAATGGACTTAAAACTATTAATAGAAGTATTTTATAATACTGATGATATAGTATGGTGTAGATAACTACAACTATTCAGATTAAAAATTGTGTTTAAAAAATACTCATAGCATTGTATATTATGATATATAAATTAACAGGAATTTTTTTTATTTAATACATATATGCATTTATATATTACATTATTACAGACACATTATATTATAATAATATTACTTATTACTTTTTCAATGTTAATTTTATGATATAGGTGGATATGTAACAATAGTTGGTAGTTAAATACAAACACATTATGTGTGTAGTGTATAATGTATACAAAAAATACCAACTGAATACAAATTACAAATAAATGTAATTTAGCTAAGCACAGAATCTAAATAGAACTTTTTAAAGAATTTTAATTTATGGAAGTATACTTTTTTGTTTCAAGTTTTTGCAGTTATAAAAACTGATTTAATAATATTAATATTTTATTAGGGCGTGCAATGCGGCTTATCAATGTGTCAAAATTCAACACCTGACATACAGTCTATTCCTACTGATATTGTTGCAATTTTGCTTACTTTTTTAATATTATAAGATTTCCAATCATTTACTGTATGGCGCTTAAACAGATATTATGTAAAATATTAATATTTAGCTTATTTAATATAATCTTTTATTTATTTATTATTAATATTAACTTTATTGAGTATTACTGGATGAAAATAAACAAAGGTATCCCTAATCATAGCATTAAAGATGGTTCAAACAAATTCATGTGTTCATTATAAAACACAATTACTTAAGTTTATATTTATGAAATGTAGGTAAGTAAAAGAAACATAATTATTCATTAACAGAGGTACGTAATTTTAAAGTCATAAAGAATATATAATTTTTGTTCATCATTCATTATGAATGTAATTGTTGAAGGTCTGTGATAAAACATTTTCTTATAACATTAACATTAACATACATATATAAAGTATATAAAAAAAATTTTACATTATTCTTAAAACATTTTTAATTATTCAAAAGTTTGTACACATTATCTGTGTAGACTTTTAGAGCATACAATATAAAAACTTGTGCACTGTAATATAGCTATAGCAATATTATGTTATATTATACAAAAATATTAACATTCTATTTAAATATATAACCTCAGTATTTGTTGAAAAAACCTTAGCCCACGTAAAAAAAATATTTGCCTCGCTCTGCCTCCCTGCCCCTCCCAGGAAAAAAATTATAGTGCCTGAGAGTAGATAAATTAACAACTAATTAGTTGTTGTAATAGTACAAATGTATAAAATTTAATTTATTACATAATAATGAATTGTGTTTTACAGTTGTTCATAAAAACTTACATAACATATAAAAAAACATATTAAAAATGTATAGAATTGTACATATAAAATTGTGTTTAAAAGTTATCGATACAGATATAACGTATAAAGAAGATTTATAAATGTATTTTTTATATACCAAAAAAATAAATAAATACAAATTAAATTATTATATATATATGCAAACGAATTGTTACAAATCATATTATATATTATATATAGTATTGCTGTGATAGTGTAAGTGTAAATAAATCAATGGATATTTTGACTATTATTAGGTATATCTTTAAATATCAAATCCAATGGCAATTTTATGATATTTTATAATATGGTATATATAACAATAACTGGTTGAATACATACAAAAATCTGAGCCCTAAGTATCCAGTTATTTTTTTTTCAAAAATTTTAACCAAACGTTTGACATTAGTTACGAATACACCGTTGAGTGTAATCGCATCCAGAGAGACCACGTGGAGGTTGTCAAACTTTCTCTCCGCACAGAGTCACATAGACTCCTGGGGGATCACATAGACCCCTTGGGGATCACAAAGACCCCTTGGGGATCACATAGACCCCTCAGGTGAACATTGTATAATTACATTAATTACATAACTACCTGTAAGCGCATCAGAGAACTTCTGAGTACACAATATTCTTGGTGACGAATCGACCATTTCCATCGCAGTACATGGCACTCTGAAGGATTGTGCGTCCCTCACTCTTGAAAACGTAACGTACGTGGCTGTCCGTGGCTGAAGGCGGGTGACGGCAGAAGCAAACCGACTCGGTCGAACATTTGACCCTGAGACTTGTTGATTGTCATGGCAAACGACAACCCTACCGGGAATTGAATCCGCTTCATTCGAAAAGGCAAATCGTCTTCCTCACCGGAAGTCATCGAAACAGCGGGTAATATGATGTCTTCCTGCGCATCGTCAGCGCCAGACAACCTTCTCGCCTTGAAGTTGTGACGGTTGTTTGGCTTCAACATAGTATACAGAAGAGATATCGGACGGTGTTCTCTATGTTACTCTATGTAACAAACAGTAAGACCTCACATGCACATACGA
Organism: Sitobion miscanthi; assembly: GCA_008086715.1. NCBI lineage: Eukaryota > Metazoa > Arthropoda > Insecta > Hemiptera > Aphididae > Sitobion > Sitobion miscanthi. The sequence continues at coordinate 4,753,611 of CM017803.1, forward strand.
TTTTTACGCGCCTAGAGACTTCAACGGGTGACTAGTGAGTATAGCCAAATAAAATATATTTATACATTTATTATGTATGTATTAAATACGTAATTTAGGTACCAACTATAACGGGCGATTAATATTTATTGTACAATATTACAGTTTGAATTACCTACCATTTCATTCGACCCGGCTGTGAAACATTTGCAAAATAACTATTACTGTCGTAATATAGAGACGAACAACTGACGTTACCGACTGCAGTGTAGAGTTTTGCTTGATTCCACACTTGTCATAAGCATAGGCACAATTTGGGTTACATTTATGGGGGTGTTGGATGAAAATTGTTTTCTGATTTTTCTGATAGAAATAAAAGACGTAAAATTCAACAACTCACGAAATCGTATACTTCTCCAGAAATATTATTTGCCGCCAAAAACAAATTACAAATGTCAGGAAAAAGAGCAGCTTGTAGTATAGGTAACAAATCACTATCCTCTCCAACTCGAGCATCAAAAATTAAAAAATCATATATGGCTTCACTGTCAATTGATAATGAAATCATTTGGACAAAGCATTAGCATTTTTCGTTGAAAATAAATTTACAAAGCAACAGTACATAAATATTCGTATATCTGCTAAGGAACGTAGAGCAAATATATACCCGAGTTTAGATAAGGTTTTAATAGTTAAAAAAAAAATGCTATCCGGAAAATATTCATACTACAGATTCTTATTTTAAAATTGAATTTTAACACCTTCTGGATCATAAAATAACAAGATTATTTTTAATTTCTGATATACCAGCTGTTGATTTAACGATGAACAACTTTGAATTATTATGTAAATGGGGATGTGATGGAAGCAGTAGTCAAGCTTGTTACAAGCAAATTACGTCTAGTAACTGAAATGATTCCGATATTTTTATGTTTTCACTAGTGCCATTACAGTTAAGGTATACAAAGATTGACAATCCTAAAACGATATTGTTATGGAAAAGTCATCATTCATCGTCAACTCTCTACTGTCGTCCAATAAAATTCGAATATAAAAAGGAAACTATTGTGTCGACATTAGAAGAGGTAAATGCTGTCGAAGAAGAAATTAAGTCATAGATTCCAACTTCAGTTTTTAAAAATAATATTGAAATTTGTGTTCAAAGCACATTAATGTTAATTATGGTAGACGGAAAAGTAAGTTTCACAAAGTTTTATCACAATTATTAAATATAATAAGCATTGATATTAAACTAATGGATTCGGCATAACACTAAAATCTGTAAGCTAACATAATTCATACTATTATTAACCGCTAGATGTCATAATTGATAAAATTGTAGTATATGTAATAATGTAGGTATTATACAGTGCAACAATAACACACTGACACTTTTTTTTGGAAAAATAGTATAAATCATTAATAATTCAACTTACCACAGTAAACATAACCAAAACCACCTCTACCAATTATATTTTGAATTTCCCATCCGTTAAAATTAATATCTTTAAGTATAGTTCCTGGTGGTAATTCCTCTTTTGGTGTTTGACATTTTCGACAGGTTTTAACACATACAATTTGGTCCGCAGAGTTAAGAAATATCGTATTCGCAGCTATACATAAGCGGCCTGGCCTGTTTATTAAAATCTATGAAAACCTATTTTCTTTAATATTGCACTTATCGACCTGATTTTTTTTTTAAATTGTTTATGATGATATTATTAGTCATATTTTACCGTTGGAAAATTTTTATCAACCCTAAGACCAAACTAATGGGGTGAAAATGACGATATTTTGGATAGTCACAATAAAATTATGTTAAAAATTATTAAAAAAAAAATAACTATAGTACGGTGACAAAAAATACATATAACCATTTGACACAATCTGATTTATCAGAAAAATACAACTTTATAAGGTTTAGGTAAGAAATAAAAGTTTTAAATACGCTTGTGTTCAAAAGCAAAATAACCAGCTAAAATGATGAAAGTATGCCAAGTATTTACGTTCAACATGTGATTTCTGGAAAAATATTTGAAGTTGAGGTAAGTTTTGTATACATAAAGATTCTGGGTGTTATTACCCATCAAAACTCCATCACAAGATACTTCCGTCGATTTTTCTCTGTTCAATGTTGACGAAAATAGCGTAGAAGAAATAATTTGTGAAGATGATAACGACATTATTCAATCTACGGAAGACCACATAAGAGAAAAACCCATGCATAAAACCCAAACGGCAAAAAAAACTAAAACATTAATGGGCAATTTCAGACCAGAGTTGTTAAAGCTTGAGGAAAATAAAATAAAATTACTTCAAAGTGAAGAAAAAGACGATGAAGACTTTATGTTTTTAAAAAGTCTATTACCTGATTTGAAGTCTTTAGATCACAAAAAATGAGAACAAAAATAAAATTTCAAGAAATTTTATACAACGAAATTATGAATAATGAGCCTACAACTTCTACACAGTATTCAAGCACACCAGCATCAGTTTCTACGCAGTCATCAATTTCAACTGAAGATAATTCTCATTGGCAACCATGGCCATATCAATTTTAACGATACCAACCAGTTCGTAAATGGCCCAATAGAACCACTCCAAGAACAGGGTACAATTTACGAAAATATTTAAAAAGTTTAACAAAGTTCTGACTCAATTTTTATGTTTTTATTTTAAATTATGTTATGTCAATAAATAAGTTTGTTGAACGCTCATCTTATTCATTTAATTTTAGTAAACACTAAATTGTTTTATTACAATACCTATTGCATAATATGACTTAAATAAGTATTTTGTACGTTGGGTTGGTATAAATAAAACTTTAGAGTAAAATTTAGATACCTATATAGTAAATATATACTATAGGTAAACTATGGGTAAAACGGTGTTTTAGAAACCTATTTTAAGCCAAATGAACTTATATTCATTTTATTTTTAAATAAATAAATAAATTCTATAATGCTGCTCTTCAACAATATTTTTATAATTAAATTTAGAAACATATATTATTGTTTTGGTGCAGTGTTGTAGTATTTATTCGTTTTTTTTTAAATAATAAATAAAATTAAATTTATCAAATGGATTTGATATATAGAGATGCTAACTCAATATATTATTCACTTAATCAAATTTATTTAAATAACTTAACTCAATGTAAGAAATAGCCTTTCTTCTACAGGTATTGCTTTTCGGAAGTTGTATCTTCTTTTTCGATCACACTTCGTATAGCTTCCAAAATTGTATAAAAAGTAGTTTCACTCATGCGACAATACTCAAAAAACTTGACTGGACGATTTTTTAATTTACTGAAAAGCGTATGAAATTCCCCTTCAGATAGCCTATGTTTATTTATTTCGTGAACCCATAAACGGTTCTTAACCAAATTTACTTTAATATCAATTAGAGCAGCACTTTCAGCCAGCAACATTTTTCTGGACGTCATCTTGGTCGAGGATCGAATAAACAAATGAAAAATACACGAACTACGCGCGACTAAAAATGCAGAAACGCATGTAAAATCGCTAAAGTGTCTCCATCAAAATCGCTAGAGGACATCGCGCGTGTAAAATCGCAGAATCGCTCCCAGTGGGGCCGCACCTTTATCCTCTCCATTCCACTGCCGAGCGATAAGTTTTAACTAATTAAGGTCTAAAGGGCATTAAATGTTACGGACAGGCGGTAATAAAAGATACAAACTATTTTTATATGGAAATTTTGAAAAATGTATATTTAATAAAATAAATAACATAAGATACGTAATATTACAACAATCAATACCTACATACATATAAACATGTACCTGTAGTGTATATATAATAATAATTTGTTATATGAAAAAAAATGCAAAAAAAAAATTAACCCGTTTCGTATGGAAGTAGCCACTAAGAATGAGCATGACGGATTCGAACTCAGGCCTACCTATACACCTACACTTGGGGAACCTACGTTTAATCTACCGAGCCACAGTTTGTGTGGCTGAAGCCAGAAGAGGCTGTTCTGGTACGAAAATTCGGCCGTGAAAACATAGTTTCGTACTTCAAGTTTTCCTCAACTCTTGTTAGTCGTAGAAACATGATTTTTTCACCAAAATAAACGTGAAAAGTTAATCTAGGTTTTTTCGTTCCAGATTTCCGGATTTTTTTTCAAACCAATCATATTTGCATTTGAAATTTTCAAAATTTTTAAAAAATCATATAAAATAAGACAAAAAAAGGTATCAAAAATCTGGAACGACAAAACCTAGAAAAACTTCTCACGTTTATTTTGGTGAAAAAATCATGTTTCTACGACTAACGAGAGCTGAGGAAAACTTGAAATACGAAACCATGTTTTCGGTAAGAAAAACACGATTTTACAGCCATCATGTGCTGCTCTACTGACACTAGCGGCAGAGTTCAAAAATAGTGTTCATACCACTACCCCGCGCTCGACTGTAGCCATGCCACACCATAGTTCAAAACCAGATTTCTTATCGCGACCGACCCGCTTGCCGTTTATAAATAATCGGTACGAAAACAATTATGTTGGTTTCATAATACACATATCGAATTTTATATTTCGTATGTTACTATTATTTTACTCGCCATGTTTTACTCAAACTAAAAATCTTACATCTAAAATTGTTATAAATCGTTTGAAAAAACTACCGTGACTAAGGATTTTTAATACTTCTCAAATGTCATTGGAACAATTTAGTAGGAGTCTTGTATTAAATTTTCAAACTTTTTTACCCAACAAATAAAGGTTTATTGACATCTTTAGAAAAAAAGACTAATGTAATTGGAAACCGAAAATGTTCCTAATTAGTTCAAAAAAAATCAAAATATTTTGAAAATGTTTATCGTGTATAGAAAATGCTAATATAAACGACCAGTGAAAATTTCATGTGTATACGTTCATTTGTTTTAGAGTTACACCAAAAACCAAAATCGATTTTGTGGAAAACCGATTTTGCGTAAAAATTCCCGTTTGTCCTTAATTTTTATGTTGTTTTTCCAGGCACTTTTGAAAATTTTAAATTTTGACTTCCCAATGCACCAACAATATTCATGTTCCAATCGAACCATATACTGTAGTTGAAAATCCAATAATTATTTCGACTACTTATCGTGTACAGACACAAAAAAAAAAAATAAATAAAAAAAAAAACACATATTATTGTAAAATCATTACATTCATCGTTCTACTCAGAATCCAAAAACCCTAGATACATATGAATAAATGGAAGCCTGTTAAATGAAGTGACCAGCGTAATCAATGTACAACGTAATTCGATAACTTATATAATAATTAAAACAATAAACCCCTAAATTAGTAGGTACATTTCTATATTGAAGATTATTTATTTATTTATTTAAAATATATTAATATATAAACGGATTGAACCCAATTCAAAATATGATAAAACAAATTACAAATGACCCTGAAACACATTCAACGCATCTAACATTCAAAATTTAAAAAAAAAATTATATTTCCAATCTAAACATACAATAAGCACATATGATAATAGAATGAAAAACACGTCATGATAAATCATCAAATTGTAAAAATTATATATATTATGAACGATGAACATGTTAAGTGTGTACATTCGGTTTTTTAACATAGGTTCATACTACGTACTGCAAATTGCAACAATAATTAAATAATATGAATAATTACCTATAGTCTTTATTTAAAAGATATTATAATATGTACAACAAATAACAATCAACTTCCTATATTATGTTTTAATTAAATATAAGTACCTATTTACATCAATATATTTTATAATAATCAAAACTATTTGTTAACTTCTCGCTAACATACCTCATTTGCAAATATAAGAACAAAACTACGTAATCAACTTCACCAATTCATTTATTAACATTTATTCAACACAGTTAACTAATACGGATACGCACAAAAGGCTGCGCGTCAGCCTCTCGACAGACTCGACAACTGACAACGACTGCCTCTACGATAGCATGAGGGGGAGTGTCCCCCGCCGGCATGACCGACCCGCCATCTAGATGAGTTTACATCTTTAAAACATTGTAGTAATACGTATATTGGATATCAAACTATCGTACGAAAAGTACTCCAGGTCACCAATAAGTTACAACGTAAAAAACACGACATATTTACTACAAAATCTATTTAATCGTTATGAAACTATTATTTTATACGTATTTAAAAAATTAATTGGGTTAGAAATATAAATCGAGTTATGGTGTATAATAATTTGTATGCTTTATTTATTGGTTGATATTTTTAAGAAAACAGGAACTTTAATTAAGAAATAGGTCGCGACTTGTGTACCGCATGTCTGTGACGTAAGCATTTCTCCAACAGTCTGAGCGGTGGAGTAGTAGTTGAGTCTTCGGCGGTGAGAACCGGAGAAATGTCAACGTCACAGTACAAGGCTGGGCGGAGGGTGCGTGCGCGATTTGTTTCTAAACCTGTAATATTGCTGACATACCTATTTAATTTGTCATGGTATCTACATAAGACATACGCGATAATTTACGCAACGGTCAACTGTATTGACGCGAGACGTTCTAATCAACCGTCCGTGAAATAATGATATACCGCTCCCGCGATTACGACTTTCGAACTTTGTCGCGAAGACGATGGGCGTGGTTACGGCCTACCGCGATGCGGCATACGGCGCACGACGCCATCTCTTAAGCGTTGGATATTTTTCACTTCTACCAGAACGGCCTCTTAACTTGAAAACATCAGAATTTGTAGGAATAATTTTTATTATTAATAAGTAATCCATATCTACACAACTAAAGATAATACATACATATATGTCAATGATAAATCGACCTAAATAATAGCCAAACGTTCTTATCTTGCAGGTACCTGTTCGTAGTAACCGGAAGGTTAGGAACGTTAGTCAAGTTCGTTTTATTTTACTCGTTATAGCCGATAACTCGTAATAACTATACTCGTTGTAGACGTATATTTTAATATATAATCATATGGCCTTGAGCCGGGACCTAACGTTTTGCTTGTTGTAAGCAGTATCTCGTTCTAAGCGATGCTCGTTATAGTGATTTCTACTGTACTTGATTTCCAATATTTCCTAATTGATTTAAATATTCACATAGTACATTCAATTTTAATTGTACATCCGCAGTTACTATTAGAAGTATATCATAATCGCTTGGTATAGCCTGATATGTTTCATTAATTTCTTTGATATTATTATTTATATACACCAGTGGCGGCTCGTGGTGTTCAAAGTAGGTTGTGTGCAATTATTGCAAAAGTTTGTTTAAAAAAAAAATTTGTCTGTTTTAAGTATAAATGTAATAAGTTAAATATTTATTAGCATTTATAATAATAATAATAATTAGTATATTTTATAATTTATTTATTGTCACAGCTAATAATATTAAAATAACAAACTCAACAAAAAAAATGTACAAAAAATCCAAAAAACACAAAAAAAATACATGACAATCAGCCACGCTGTGATACTGCAGGTACTAGAACGGTAGAGAACAATTTCAAGATAGCTCAGATTAACGTGGAAGGCTTGACTCGAGCCAAGGCTGACATTTTGGGAAAAAGATTTGTCGACATGGACGTATTGGTGTTACAAGAGACCCACATACCTGATGGTGAAACAAACCGCCTAAAAAAAAATGGTTTCAATCTGGTGCATCACATTGGCCATAATAAACACGGTTTAGCAACATACGTAAGCCAAAACAAATCGTTCCTAGACATTGAACAAGTGACCGGTAACGAACATGCGGCTGGTATCCGCATTGGTAACCTAACCATCTTTAACGTCTACAAACCCCCTCCCAGCAAGTGGGCTGCTGCCGTTTTGCCAGTCAGTGAACACCCTGTAATATACATCGGAGATTTTAACTCCCAAAATACTGAGTGGGGATACTCCACCAACAATGAGGAAGGTGAAAGACTTTCGGACTGGGCAGCAATTAACCACCTTAAACTGATCTACGATGCCAAACAAGGAGGCACTTTTAAATCTGGTAGATGGGGCACGACGACGTCGCCGGATCTCTGTTTCGTGTCCGAGGACTCTAACGGGCTACCCCTAACTGTAAACAGAGAAATCAAAAACTCTTTCCCAAGAAGCCAACACTTGCCAATCACCGTGACCATCGGTCTTATAATCCCAACCATAGACAAACCTTCTATGCCTCGATGGAACCTGCGCAAAGCAGCATGGCTAGAATTTTCAAAATACGTTGATGATAACATCAACCGTATTGACCCCATTCCGGACAACTATGGAAGATTCATCAAATTAATAAAGGCAGCTGCGAAGAAATCGATACCTAGAGGCCATAGACATAACTATACCCCTTGCTGGACTAAGGAATGCGAAGATCTACTAAAAGAATATGAAAGGGATGGAAATGAAATAAATGCCGACAAACTTATCGCCCTACTTGACGAGGAGCGAAGGAACAGATGGACACAGGCTATGAATGAGATGGATTTCACCCACTCGAGTAGGGAAAGTTGGTCTCTACTAAGGAAACTGGGGGCAGCTCAAACCTCATGGAAAGCTAGCAAAGTCTCACCAAACTCCATCTCAACCATTCTTCATAAGACCGCTAATATAAAACCCAAAAAACCCGATAAGATGAAGGTGAAAGCCGATTACAAGGAAGAGCTTCAATTATGTGCAGAGAAATCCGAAAACATGAAGGACTTTGGAGTGGAGGAAGTGGAGGCTGCCCTAAGACTCCTAAAAAATGGTAAAGCTGCAGGCGAAGATGGTATACTTCCGGAATTCCTTAAACACATGGGCATTAAAGGGAAATTTTGGCTAACAAGACTTTTTTCAACAGTAAAAAATAACAATACTCTACCAAAACAATGGCGGGAAGCTAAAGTAGTTGCAATATTAAAACCTGGTAAGCCTGATGATGACCCAAAAAGCTACAGACCGATCTCACTGTTATCCGTTGTATACAAGTTATTTGAAAGAGTACTCCTAGTAAGAATCCAAACGAAAATCGAAGAACACCTACCAGCAGAACAGGCGGGATTCAGACAGGGAAGAAGCTGCAGTGAACAAGTACTATCACTGACGACGTTTATAGAAAACGGGTTTCAAAAGAAACTAAAAACGGGAGCTGTTTTCCTAGACCTGTCTTGCGCCTACGATACGGTGTGGAAACGTGGTTTACTTTTGAAGTTAGCCAAAATTCTAAGATGTAAAACATCATTGCGACTAATTGACAATATATTGTCAGACAGAAAATTTAGAGTGCACCTAAATGGAAAGGTAAGCAAATACAAATTCCTTCAAAATGGTCTTCCTCAGGAGTCAGTATTCTCCCCCATCCTGTTTAATGCCTACACAGCGGATATCACAAACACCTTGTCACGCAAGTTCATATACGCGGATGACGTGGGGTTAGCAGCTCAAGCTGAATCATTTGAAAAGGTTGAGGATATTTTAAACGAAGACCTAGTAAAAGTACAGAAATACTTCAAATCCTGGTTCCTCACTCTTAACCCCAATAAAACCACATCCATAGCGTTCCACTTGAGCAACAGAGATGCTAACAGAAAACTTAACTTGACAGTTCAAGGAACTAAACTAATGAATGACGATGCTCCAAAATATCTTGGGATCAAACTGGACAGAACGTTAACCTACAACCAACACCTCGAAGATGTAAAAAATAAACTGAAAAAAAGGAATAATATTATTAGTAAACTTGCCGGAACAAGCTGGGGCTGCCGAGCAAATGTACTACGCATATCGGCCCTAGCCTTGGTATACAGTGTCGCGGAATATTGCGCCCCCGTTTGGGAGAGAAGTGCACATACAAAAAAGGTTGACACCCAGTTAAATAATACTATGCGAATCATCACAGGCTGTGTCCGGGCTACCAACCTACAGTGGCTTCCAGTCCTTTCGAACGTAGCTCCCCCGGCGATTCGAAGGCATCTCTCAACTGTCAAACTGTCACAGAAAATCAATAAATTAGTGAATCTCCCTGTATATAACGACATAAACAACGCACCATCTAAAAGATTAAGATCAAGAAACCCAATCTGGTCAATAGAAAATAGTTGTGACAGCATGGAGGATATGTGGAAACAACACTGGGAAAAAGGTAATGCAATAAATAGCCATCTGATAAGCGACCCAACCCAAAGAGTTCCAGGATTTGACGGCCCGAGAGCCTTATGGACCAACCTAAACAGGATACGAACGGAGCAGGGTAATTGTAACTACCTTCTACATAAGTGGAAGTTAAAAAACTCTCCCTTATGCGACTGCGGGCAAATACAATCCATCAAACACATTGTGGTGGAATGTCCTCAAACTAAATACAAGGGAGGAATAGGGGGACTTCACAAGGGCCATGTCGAAGCAATGGATTGGCTGTCTAAGACCAACGTTCGCCTTTAAATATATTATGAGCTCTTCCTATTATTATTATATTTGTTATTGTTAAATTTATTTATTAGCTTATTGTAAATCTATCTATTCTAGTACTCGTTACTTTGCTAATTTAATGTTTAATGTTTATTTAGTTTTATTTTATGTTTATTTAATTTTGCTTTTCACCAATAAACCTACGCCATATGCAAGAAAAAAAAAATAACAAAAAAACTAAAAATTTTTTAATGTGAAGTCCAACATTCTTTACTTGGAAGACGCAAACAGTTCTATTACTTTATTGTTAAAATCAACTATATTCATGACAAAGTTTTTTTCAATATATAGCATCGCTAATGCTGATAATCTTTCCTGGTGCATTGTATTACGTAAAAATGTTTTGATTCTTTTTAATGTAGAAAAAAAATTTTCCGATTCTGCTGTGGACATAGGTATTGTAATTATAATTTTTAATAGCTTCATGCTCTCACCGAATGTACTTGTAAGGTTTTCAGATCGTATAAATGATAATAAAAACAGCTCCACTCATGGTTCTAAACTCAGTTCTACTGTAGTTTATTTATAATTCTTAATGTGAAGTCCAACATTCTTTACTTGGAAGACGCAAACAGTTCTATTACTTTATTGTTAAAATCAACTATATTCATGACAAAGTTTTTTTCAATATATAGCATCGCTAATGCTGATAATCTTTCCTGGTGCATTGTATTACGTAAAAATGTTTTGATTCTTTTTAATGTAGAAAAAAAATTTTCCGATTCTGCTGTGGACATAGGTATTGTAATTATAATTTTTAATAGCTTCATGCTCTCACCGAATGTACTTGTAAGGTTTTCAGATCGTATAAATGATAATAATGAAACAGCTCCACTCATGGTTCTAAACTCAGTTCTACTGTAGTTTATTTATAATTCTGTTTTTAATTTTTTACCGTCAAAATATGGGTACACGTTTATTGTTTCATTAAAATAACCTTCTGGAAAATTATCATCATATTTCTCAAAATAATCGGCTAAAAATAAATTAGAAGCAACTAGATGACCAGTAAAATCAAACCTTTGTTTTATTTGAGATATAATATTATCACATACTTCTATTGCTTCTCGTTTCAATTCATCGTCCCTATGTTTACTTTTATTATTACTTTACAATATTACCTTCACGTAATGTTCCCATTTGGTTTCTAATTTTGGAAATCTCTTTGATAAAACTATCAATATTATTTTTCACAGTTGTTGAATCAGTTTCTCTTTTTTTGTAGTTGATTATATAAGATATCTACATGAGGCATGATATTGTGAAAAACTGTCAAAAGTTCTTTTTAATCCCGATGCCTGTTCAATAGTCTGTGTATATTTAATGAATTCATCACCAATTATTTTATCCATACAAATAATTAATTCTTCTCTATATTCGAATACAGTATTAACTGTTCTAGAATGAAAATTCCACTTCTAGGAGCTGCTCTAGGTAAACGATTTGAAAAACTTCATCCAGTATAGCAGTTCTTTGAGAAGACGTTGAAAAAAATGAACAAAAACCTCCAAGGCTTGCAAAAAAGATTCAAACATTCCTATTTATTGAAGCAGCATTATATAACTAAATTAAGTTGATGTGCGTAACAGTATACATAATTAGCATTTGGATAATGAAGTTTAATTTTAACCTGAACTCCGTTAATATTTCCACTCATGACTGAAGCGCCGTCATATGTCTGAGCAATTAATTTATCCGTTTCATTGCCTATATGTTGGTCAAGTTGTTCTTTAATGCATTCGGCTAATTCTTCAGAATTGTGTGCTTTGGGTTTTAAAAATCCCCAAAACCTCTCTACAACTTTATCCTTAACAATGTACCGATAAAAATGGCACTAACATTAGTAGTCTCGTCGGCCATTATTGACAAATAATCAGCCTTTTTTATTTCTAGAGATATTTCTTGCTGACAAATATTTAGCATGCACTTTAATAACTCATTCTGTATAGTGTTTGACGTACCTTTGAATATGGTTGCTTTTTCTAAATGAACTTTTAATGCATTATCTTATTCCTCACTAAAGCTTATTATCGCGTGCGACCGCCTGACGAGTGTGCAGTGGTAGCTGCACACCAAGGTCACATATAATTTCCGATTCCCCCACTCGACAACCAAACGTATTTTACATGGACAGATGGTGTTCAGACTGAGCTGTACACCAGTTGATGAGTACTTGTTACACAACTCGATTAAATTTTAGGAGTATAATAATAAATATTGTCGTTTGTTTGTTTTTAAAATTTAATTTTTTTATATAATAAACACAGTTTAACAGAATATACTGTATTAAAATTAATTTATTATTAGGTATACATTTTCACTATTATATCTAATTAATCTATGTGGTGTGCGCACACCTGCACACCTAGACACCAGCCGCCACTGATATATACACTATTGTTATTCATAAATTTATCAAACGACATTTTATCCAAATTTTTGATTACGCATTTACGTGATAACGCATCTGCATAACTATGTTCCGTACCCGGTTTATACATTATCTCATAATCGAATTCTTGTAATAATATACGCCACCGTGCTCATCTCGAGTTCATGTCTGATACGTTGAATAGCCAAACTAGTGACCTGTGGTCAGTAATTATCTTGAATCGTTTCCCCCATAAGTATGGTCTAAAATGTTTAATACCAAAAACGATACCTGAACATTCTTTTTCGATTGTGGAATAATTTACTTAACTTGTATTTAGAACTCTCGACGCATAAGCAATTTAATAGGCCTATAGGAGAGACCATGTTAAAAAAAACGCACCTTGTGCTATACCTCTGTGGTGGTGTGGAAAATAGCATAGTTAGGTTAGGTTACCCAGGTAGAGGTAGGCTGGGTAAAGAGAGGTGAAGGTAAGGCTGAAGATTAAGGCCACGAAATGCCACAGATGCCTATCAATCGGGGGTTAGGTTAGGTGGAAGTTGTGCCCTTACAGTTTGTCGTTCCCCGGTCACATCGGGCCATGTATGTTAACTGTCATTGCCCATGTTTTTCTTGTTTAATCGGAATATTAATTTTGTATTTTTTTTGGTGCGATAGAACATTCGTGGGGGACCTGGAGCCCAGGTGTACCCGAGGTAGTTGAGGATTATACTGAGCCATCTACTTCTATAAACATGTCTATCAATATGAACCGTTCTGATGATAATAACTTAAACCTTTTATAATAATTTATCAGTATCGGTACCTATTATTAATTAAATTCTGGACGTATTATATTATTTTAATATGCATATTATGCTGTTAATTATTAATTGTGTTAAGAATAAATTAATAGTTTGGTTTGAGTAGTATTATTCAAGTATAACTAATATTTTATTTTATTTTTTATTTCAGTTTCTTGCAACGTCATTGACATGTCAATTTAACAGAGTTTAGAGCTGTTAAACGCAACAATTGACATGAACATTACTCCAACTTATTACATAACTTTGAAAACACTTAATCTTCTTCAAGAATCACTCAACACAAATGAGTTTTCAAATGAAGCAAAAGTTACATTGACAGAAATATATGTGTCGATCATCCTAGGTCTACATGCCCTACATGAGTTTTCTCAGTGAGACCCACTAATCTTTTTGATATTAATTTTAATGAAAACAGTGCTCAATCTCCCTTCACCACCTCCCTTTAACTTAAATCTGATATTTTTGGTTTGCTACACTTACCATCTGTTCTATTTTATTGACTACTCCCCAACATTCCGATCCATATAACATCAACTGACCTACAAACGTTTTATAAAATCAACGACAGCCTTTGGTAAAAATACTAAATGCTCCATTTCATCCATCAAAACATAACCCTATTATTGGTATCATTCTAAAAATCATTATTTTGTACCACCAGTTCTAAGCAAACAATTTATATAGGTACATAACTATATATATATATATATATAACTATCTAGGTTAAAATTTAAAGAAAAACAAATGTTTACAACTACTACTGTTTTCATAAGATTTTTATTGTATTAACTTTTTTTTGAAGTACACTGCTGTTATTTTATAAACTTATAAACAATACCTTAATATAATAAATTATATTTTATTTTTATACAGTGTTTTTTTCAATGTTTAAGTTCAGTTCTTAAGTACCTTTAGTAATTGATTTATTTTTTGTATTATTACTTGTTTCCGGACTTGAATCGCTTAAGTTACTTTGTATGAGTAAATCTTTAATGTCAATTTTATCTTTTTTTGAATTTTCTTGAACTTTGTGTTTTTGTAATTCACTTAAGGTTTCTTCAATGTCATCTAATTCTGTGATCCCTTTATAATATTTTGATAATCTAGCCCTCAGATTATCTACGGTTCCTACGCCTTTTAATTGTTTAGATTTGTATAGGTCAATAAGTTCTGATTTTTTATGTGAATAAATATCTGTTAATTTAGTAATTTTTGAACCTAAGGCTATAAGTTCTTCGTCATTCATATCACATTAAGATTTAATTGAATTTATGAGCTAGTTTAAAGAAAAAATTTGTCATGAAGGAGGTTGATTTTTATTAATATATTTATACTTAACAATAACTACTTAATTTTTGAATAGTTTAAAAATTAAAATAGTTTTTTTTTTGAAAAAACTAAATACAAATTTGAAAGGCAAAAGAAAATTAAACTAAAAAAACTATTTAAATTATTAAAAACTAATCTACAATCCTAATATTAATCTGCAAGTATATTACAAAACGTTGCTCACCTTGGTGTGTATGTGTAGACGCACGATTAGCAAAATTGTACTCACGCGGAACAAACTTTGTCTTGTCGGTAAGACAAAAATCGAACACGTATTTATTAGTTGATCGGTATACACGCAAACAATTGCGTTCTGGGTTTCTACTGCAACCAAAACTCTTATAACTGTTATTTTAACTTGTAAAGCACTAAAAATTTGAAACCGGTTACACTACCAGAGATGTACAATTAGTCGCACTTCTCTTGTACAAAAAAAAAATATATTGGTGTACTCACTCGGTATACACACGCACAAAATTGCGTTTTGGGTTTCTACTGCACCCAAAACACGCAAAAAGTATATTTTACTTTAACAGGTAAAAATACTAAACTCGTTCCGCGTTTTACTACCCGAAACGTACACAATTGTCGTACTTCACTTGTACAAAAAAATTGATGTACCAAGGGAATTCTTCCCAGACAACACGTAAAAACTGTTGTACTTATCGTACATGAACACTTTGAAAAATTAAACGTGCCAAGGTTCAGGTACCAGGGCGCGCGCACAAAAAAAATATGTCTCCGCCCGCGAATAAGAACCCCGTTGGGCGCCACTTTGTGGTATCTTCCGTATTGTACAATACGCGGTAAACCAACTATACGCCTTACCCTCGTATTCTCTAGTTAATGACACCCTCTAAAGTTAATTAGAATGGCACTGTTAACTCGTTGAGATACGATGGTATACGCTTGTCAATTCTTAGTTCATCCCTATCTAGTTGAAATGACTCAAAGATTACATATACCTTGGCACTATTCAGTTTAATAAAACTTCATTGACACATAGTACGTATATCCCGGCGCTGCTCCTATAAAAGGTAAGAACGTAAGAGTGACTAAAATAATGTTTAACTCGGGATTTCAGGTCGGAAACACTTTTATTATATAATGTAAACAAACATAAATACTTAGCAAATTCAAATGGCCTAGCCCGTACTACGATCGTCGTTCCACACGCACGTCGTATCTAAGGTCCATTCCCCCAGCACCCCCACCTCCAAATTTTGATTCAAAACCAAAACCAATCGTTTGTACCTCAAGTAAAAACATTTGTACCTCAACGGTTTTAGTATAAAATGAGATATGTAGGTGTAATCACCAGTTTATAGGTCAAACAATGGGTGGGATACTTGAGCAAAAGGTTCTGCATTGTAAGAAATAGAAATGAGCAAAGACGGGTTTCGGGGATAAGGAGATAACTGACACTATGATAGAGTTGGAAAAAACTAAGTCAAGGGTGTTACCGCTGCAACTAAAAATTTTGGAAGAAGTATAAGAAAGAAAAGGATTCAACAATTGCAGTATACGATGGAGACAAGTCGCCAGAAACTCTCTGACTTATATTTTAAAACACAGCTTTTATGATGAAGTCGAGGCACATTATCGTATTTTGCAATTATAACTCTAAATCTCTTATTGAACTATTATCATTATTTCCCACCTCAAGGCACAGTTTAGAATTTATAAACACTTTGAATTCATCTATTTCACCGTTAGTATCATCTTCATTGGTGGTTGTCTCACTAACATCATTAATTACGACTGTTAAAGAAATAAGTTTCATTGCATTCCATGTTTTGTTTAAGTGAATTTTATCAATTGACTTTTGTTCTATGCTAAGAATTCTTTGGAATCAAACATCTAAAAAAAATACTGGAAATAAAATTAGTACATTTAATTGTTTTAAATTATATATAACTTCCCATAGTATTTGTTTTTACACAAACCAGAAGAAATAAAGGTTCTTCAAACAATAATTTATTTCTACGGTCCATTGCAGTTACTATTCCTTGTGATAATGAACTATCTACTTTTTGGAACATGGTTATGGTAATGGTAATATTACTTTTTTTGCAAAGAAACAAGTCCTATTTTTGCAGGTTCTAGCGCAGCCACCTGAAACATAATAAAATATTTTATATTTTGGTAAATTCTTTTTACAAAAATTATAAGTACATACTCAATTTATATTACACAACAATATTCATTTTATTAACATTTTTTCAATATTATCCCAATCAGGCAAAGATAGTTTTAAATCGTTTATGGTATCTCGGAATTTTAAACCGAAATCTTTGAGTTCAAGAGGTCTAGATAACATATCATTCACAAATGACCACCGGGTTTCCACATCACGAATGGCTTATTTTTTATTCTCCTGTTTAAGTAGTCCTGCATAAATATTGACGTTCGCAATTTCTTAACAACCTAAAATTAGTTAATTAATTTAAATCAATCAGAAGTTAATCATTGTAAATTAATTACTGTTCTTGCTCGTCCAAAAGCACCACGGATACTTTGAAATTTCAGTCCCTCTTCAATTGTCAAATTTAAAGTGTGTGCTGCACATATTACTTTTGAAGTAATTGCTTCTGGAAAAATAGCATCAATTACCTCATTTTCAAGCTCTATTGGTTCATTATCCACTATAAAGTCTACAGCTGATTCATAAAAAATTTAAAAATTATTATTTATTTAAAAAACCATATTTCATATCAACTACTATATACATAATATAACAATATAGTATATCCAAATGTATAACCTATACAGGGTACATTATTTATTGTAATTGGTATTAAACTTTTAAATATATCTTAATCATTAAATTACTCATATTCCCGTCCACGATAGTCCGTCCGTAAACAGCGCATCGATACCGATAAATGCGACGTCTGCTAGCAGAATTTTTTTTTTGCTTAATTCATTCTTGTAATCTTGTTGAGACCCTTCGGTAGTCAACAGGGGAGTATGTTTGGCCATTCTTCATATACAGTCCACTACGAATGCTATAAACTATTATGTTATCATGTTTATTATCATTAATTATTATTATTATTATTCTCAGTCAATAAAACACATTATTACGGTGTACTCTAATCGTCGAAAAACCCATGTACACTTTTTTTATACACAAAAGAAAACGTATGGTATATGCGAAACAGTATTTATAAATATATCAATGTATATAATATGCTTGGGAGTATCTATAATAAGTATGTCATTTGTTGATACCGTCTTGTAGGTGGACGCGACTCTTTTAGCCATCAGCCGTTGCGGCCTCAATATCTTCTTTACGATGACTTAGAAAACGAATGCCGAGGCCCATATGCGTAGAAGCAGCTGGCTTTGCGCGACAGACATTAATAGCTGGCGTTTCTTCTGCTTTAGGCCGCCGATATTCGGCGTAAGCCACGACAGCGAAATGATTGTTTTCGTGGCCTTGGCCGCCGCCCACTCCAAGTGCTTGCCAAAAACCGAGTTTTATGCACAGCTCCACTCCGAGGTAACAGATGTGGTCTTTTGGTTGCAGCAATTCTCCTTCCAGGAAAAAATTCGGCTGCATGTACCCATGTTTAGTGGTCAACATGATTGCTCTCGTCTTACTCACCGATAGCATAAAATCTATATTCACCATCCATCTTGCCACCACGTCCAGAGATTGGTTTATGGCTTCTTCTAGAAGGGCTATGGCCACAACTGCGACGTCATCGGCAAACGCTATGAGGGTAGAACTGGATATTCCTCGGTTGTTACCTGGCATCTCAAGTTATCTCTGGTTACCTCGTGACGGTCCGTGTCACAGTATAAGATTGACCTTTCACTCAGATAGCTTCTCAGGCACTCTCTTCTTTGACATGGCAACTTTAATCTTGGTCCATGAGGCTGAATTGAATGCATTTGCCACGTCGAGACAGACTATGACGCATAGCTCCCTCTTATACAGCGGACCTGTTCTTGCTCTATTTACCAATCCATTGCCATTTCTATCACGTCTATCGTAGAACGCCCTTTCATGAAGCCGAATTGACGGCTACTGATCCCGCTAGTCTAGTCCAATCTCTTTTTGATGACTCTTTCAAGGAGTTTTTCGATTGTGTTGACAAGGCATATCGGCCGGTACGACGATGGCACCTCAAACGGTTTATTACCCTTTTGTAATAATACGAGCGTGGCCTCATTCCATGATTTTGGGAAATATCCCTGCACGAGGCACCTGTTGAGCGTATCTATCATCGGATCTGGCTTTTTCACTATTATCAAAATGACATCCGGGACTCCGTCCGGTCCTGACGCCTTATTCGTTGGAAGACTTGTACCGATTGACGCTAGTTCTGTGGAAGTTACAAACAGGACTTCCCCTATCGGCCTAGTAACAGGTTAGGTTGCATTGGCTGGTGCATTGGAAATAGAGTATCCATTATGTGATAAAACCGTCCAGGAATTGTTATCTCTGTTATTTCCGTCTTACTAGTTTCTTTGTAGCCAGCTTGTATGGAGTGCCCCAAAGGTCAGTTTCTACCCGATTGCATAGAAGGGCTCCGTGCATGAACGGGTAAACTCTATTTTTTTTAAAAATAGGATTTTGGCCGTTTATTATCAAGAAAAAAATTTCGAGTTTTTCTGTGCAAGAACGAGACGACCCCGATCATTCGTATAGGAGATATAAAGTAAATGCAGTTATCTGGTTTTTTTTTCCCTTGAAATACCAGACAACTTCGGATTTATCTGGTTTTTGCTCCGAATGATGCCTACACTGTATTTTGTACAATATGTTAAGGACTCCGTGCAAGAACCAGACAAGTACACTTTTATCAATAGTTCACAACAAAACAAAATTCTTTATATCATTTAACACTGTTGGAATGATGGAGGGAAATAATTTAATATTTGAGATACTGGGAACTTTGTTACTTTACCGGACACCCTTTTTGCAATTTTTTTTTAGGCTTATGTAAGTTAACTATACTGAGAACAATGGTGAAGTCAAAATTTGGCGGTCGGACTTAGTTTCGAAATAATGGCCTAATGAAGTTCGCTATTTTACGATTTTTGAGCATTCGCGCGTCACTAGTTTACTGCAGCTATTAAGAATATTGATTTTTTTTTTTGAAACCTATGTACTTCAACGAGTTCAGAACGGCGGTGCAAACAAAATTAGATAGCCAGACTTCGTTTTGAAGTTATATTTTAAGGCACTTTCGAATTCTGAGTTTTTACGCATACCCTCAAAGGTAGTTAAAAATGTTTTTTAAAATTTGATAACTAAAAAAACATAGAATTATTGAAATTTTAAATATTATAAGAAGTAAACGAAAGCAAGGCTTTTTATGTGGTCTTTTAAATGTTTTAAATATTGTAAGGCGTAGGATATGTCTGGGGGTGGATCCAATCGCAGTTACTCGTGCAAGTATAAAAGTCGCATTGATGTTAGGGAAGTCAGTGTATGCAAAAAAGCATTTTGCTCATTACTTGGCATAGGGAAATCAAGAGTCGAAATATTAATTGAAAAAATTTGAACAAATGAATTTAATCCTGTAGATAAACGTGGAAAACATAAAAAAAACCATATAAATAGACCAAACGAATTACCTGATGATATATTATTTAAAATCCATATACATATTGAAAGTTTCCAAAATGATTTTCTCATTACAGCCGATATGATAATAATAATATTAAATATTTATCTCCAGACCTAAATGAATCGAAAATGTATAGACTGTATTTACAAACGCATGTGTAACGTGGTCGGGGATAAGACGTTAAATATAAGTTATTTAAATGATATTAGGATCTTAATATTACAAATAAATAACAATTGATCTAAATTATGATTAATACAAACAAATTTATTATTACTTACAATATACGAACAAAGTTACCAAAAAGGTAGGATTTTACGGAGTTCAGGTGCGCGTGATGGAATCGCGGGGAACTGTCTTTCTCTTACATAGCGATATCGGCCGGAGCAATGCAAACATAAAATATATAAGTGCCGCCTAAACCGGAGGGGCTTAATATATTATAGTCAGCGCATAATATGCCTATTGAACATATTATGATGCTTATAAAATAAACGTAATAATGAACGTTACACATGAAAAAAGATGAGTATGATAAATTTGAAAAAGGACAAATTAAAGACATTTCTATATATGTCTATAGACATAAACTTAGGGGATTTACCGGCGGATTGCAATTCTCACGCTAAACTTCCCCATCCAAATCTCCCTAGGTATTCGTTTCCGCAAAAATTTGAAAGCGACAAATTGATCAGCGGCTCGAGTTCAACAGAATAGTTGTGTTTAATTGCAACATATCGCAAGGAAAATGACCCTCCACTTCCAGGGATCTGTAGAAACAAGCCAAGATCGTTATAGAATATGTACAATAATCTGTTTCTACAAACCCCTGGAAGTGGAGAGTCATTTTCCTTGCGATATGTTGCAATTAAACAAAACTATTCTGTAGAACTCGAGTCGCTGATCAATTTGTCGCTTTCAAATTTTTGCGGAAACGAATACTTCATACTCAACCCCCCCCCCCCCCCCCACCAAGTTGATGACATCTGTTTTTCCGTAAATTTTAGGTACTCACTTTAGACGGTCGTTGTAAGTCGAGATTTTTACTAAGAGCTCGACAAGTGGCATCGTTGCATTCAGCTGGATCTAAGCTATCATGGCATTTTATTTAAAAAAAATCCCAAGTCTCTATTAAGGCCATCCGGCAGGTAAGTATGGGATTTACTGCAGGGTTGCCGGTGCAATCCACCGTTAATTCGAATATAGTCGGGTTTAGATGGTCGTTGTAAGTCAAGATTTTTTTAGTTCTAACCTATGGTCAACAAAAACACCTTGCAATATGTTTATTAATTGTTTCGTTGACAACATAAATTATTTATTATTAATATTATTATATCTTTAACAACAAACAACATTCGAATTTATACATTTATACAATTTATAAACCAGAAAAATACAAATTTTAAATGCATTTTAAATATTTAATATCATACATTTATTGACAATTCATATCAGACTTATGGAAGAAGTATAAAAGATGTTTCACCGGATGACTGTTATCGGTATGCACTATATTTGCGTTCGCGCCATCGCGGATTCGCTAATACTGTAAGAGATATGTTTCATATTTTGTTCGGTTTTCCACCAAAATCACAAGCGGTGAATGATTATGTAAGCAGCTGGATACGTGTCTCACATCCACTTGTAAATGTAACTATCCAAAAATAATTAATACCATATTTTTTTTTCAATTTATATTGTTTTAACCATATATATATTTTTTCGAGGCAATTTTTACTGATGAAGCGAAGCAACAGCGAAAACTTTCAAATTTACTGTGAATGATTTTCATCCGTTTAGCATGAAAAGGGATGGATGGTCTATGAGTACTTTAGGGCGTTCATTTTCACCAGATGAACCCTCAGAGACATGGATCACGTTTTTAACAAGTACAATTTCCCCATTTATCCTACGTTAACAGAAACCAATGCTGTCATTCCACACAAACGGCCTATATGCGAGAACTATGTGGAGGTTTCTCCAGAGTTATAGAATATTATATAATATAATATTGCTACGGTATAGCTCTGTTACTACATACCTCCGGAATACAAGTCATTTACTTTGAGATATGTTGCAATTTAACACCACAATTATATAGAGCACTACTATAGTATCTATAGACTATCCGCGCAACGAAAACTGGCCGGTGACTGGTGCGACTCTAGTGGCAATTGTCAATAAGTGGTTATTAAACTAATTGCCGCGTTTTTTTAAAATTATTTGTTCACATGGTATATATTAATTAATTATTATGCCAATCATGAGAGAACATGGTTTAAAAAATTATCAGTATAAAACATAATTTCAATACGTGATATAACATATATATAC
This sequence comes from Sitobion miscanthi, assembly GCA_008086715.1. NCBI lineage: Eukaryota > Metazoa > Arthropoda > Insecta > Hemiptera > Aphididae > Sitobion > Sitobion miscanthi. The sequence goes on from CM017803.1 coordinate 4,776,471, forward strand.
AGTTTATTGATTGTTAATAATAATTGCAAATCAGTAAAAAAAAAAAAAATAATATTTTTACACATACAATAAAAATAAAATAATATTTATACCTATACTGGCTATACTTAATATTTTACATTTATTAATAATTGTCAATAATATTTACAAAACAGTCTACAAATACATAAATACATAAAATTATTATCAATATCAGTTATTCCACTGCAATCGCTGTCATCGGGCAATATGGTCAAAACTACTGGTTCCATTAAGGTGTCCCTAAGAATTTCCTTTCGGTTATTTGAATCTTATATTTTTTCGGCATGCCTTACACAATTTTCCCAATCCTCTTTGGTTACCGCATCCAACGCTTCATGGGTAAGACGCTCGATATCAACCATCTTGAATGTATTGATTTATTTTGCTACTTGACCCTTAACTTGGGCCCATATAAGTTCAATTGCATTTTATTGGCAATGATATGGAGGTAGGCGTATTACTTCGTGACCTTTTTCTTATGCAATTTGGTCAAGCAAGTATTTTTTTGGCGCGGAATTAAGGCTTTAACGTTTTGATGAAGTTCTGCTAAAGTTTCAAGAGGATGAAATTCAATATTTTTTTCATTCAACCATTTTTGTACGTCCGATTTTTTCCAATTACTTTTTGGATGATTTTCTACTAGTTTGGAATGATATGACGCATTATCCATCACCAAAACGTATGGCTCTTCTAAATTGTTTAATAATTCAATAAACCAGTTTTTAAAAACTTTGGCATTCATTTGACTGTAGTAGTCAGCGGTATTGCCTGTATTGCTAAGGAATACTGGTTTGGACCCTTGAATAAAGCCATAACGAGCACATCCAGCATAGCACACGATAAGCCGACCTCCTTTTCCTGTTGGAACTTTCAATCCTTCAGTGCCGTGTTCATTTTGCCAAATCATCGATCTCGAATGATTTTGATTAACCCATGTCTCGTCAATATAAACAACAGGGCGATCATCCTTCATCTCGCGCAACGTACAAATTACTTCACGATGACCTTCAAATCAAATCATCCATGACACAGCCACCAATTTCTACAAAAGGTTTCATGGGAAACTCCTTATTAACCACAACCACCTCATCTCTCAACTGACTTCAAAAACTCTTCCTGACAACCCCACAAGAAGTCTCAAACGCAACTGGTGCAAAGATCTTCTTAACCTATTAAATACATTTATATTACTCTTAAAAATTTTAATTTCAATAAACGCCATAAAAAAAAAGTATAAAATGTATCAAAAAAGGATAATGAAAAAGTTCAACAAATTAAAGTATACTATCGGTAGCTGGTGAAATTATTAATTAAGAAAAATAAATCAATAATGGTAATATTATAATATTATAAAATATATCCATTTTTTTGAATTTACAGTACCTATGAAATCAAAAACTGTGTAATCGGACCAGAAGTTTTAAGTTTTAGATATAGTTAGCTATAGCTATTACATAATATTATATAATATATAGAGGGTTCACCAATTAATATTTTTGAAGGTCCACATTAGGAATCTGGAAATTGCTGGTCACCATCAAAATTTCAGACGTCAGTAAAACCCAATGAACAAAAATAATAAATTACAACACTAAAACCTCCTTTTCGATTTTTTTTTCAATTATTGTCATTAAATAATTATATTTTGCTGAATCAAAAAACTTTAAAATTTACCCATAGACCATAAATTTATAGTCATTTAATATTGGAAGTTCAAAAGTAATGAACATATAAAAATGAATAGTACAATTTTTTTATAAGCATTTTAAATTCAAATTTTGACATAATCTATCATAATTGCGAACATTATCAAATTAATTTGTATTTAAATATGTATATAATGGTCAATTTTTATAGCTAAGAGCTATAAGTTCAAAACAAGGTTAAAATATGTTTAACTATAAGTTATACCTATTTATTTAACTATTGCAAATAATAGGTAACAACTTGGCAACAAAAACCAGCGGTGAAACGGAAATATTTACACGACACCAGTTTTGAATTAAATTTATTTTGATGTTTTTGTTGTAATAAAAAATGATTAGGTAGCCCTAATGAGTTGAAATCTTAATCAAATACTTAAAGTACCACCTACATTTTATATAGACCTGATATTATAATGTCTAAAATATTTTACGTTTTGTAGAGTCTGCATAGTACTTACCTAATAACTTATTATTAAAGCAAAATAACATTAAAAATACAACATCTAGGACGTTACTAAATAGGTATGTGATTTTTAATTATTAGATTTATCGGATTCGTTACCAAATGAATTCATTTATTGTTTCCATTATTAAGTTGTGTTCAGTGTTCGAAATGGCTCAAGATAAGTGGAGGGATGCCTTACGCCTTCCACACACGAGGCGATTGACACGCGACGCGATTTCGCTAACTCGCGATTTCATAGTAAAGTTAATGGGGATCCACTAACGACGCAATTTGATAACAACGCGATTGCGACGCGACTGTGACGCGAGCGACGGACGACACGTGCGACTGGCAGTGCTGGTCGCTTGGCAGTCGCGTCGCACGAATCGTATAATATATTATTATTATATTATACGTAATTATATTATGATATAGTTGTATAGTAATTAACGATATAAATATATTTATTAATAAATATATTATTATAATAATTAATAAATTATATTTATAATAACGATGGAAGCGTTTAACGTTAAATTTGTTGGTGAAATCGAAAAACATCCTAAACTTTATAATTTCACTATACCTGAGTATTCGAGAAGGGATTGTCAAGACAAGAGTTGGCATAATGTGTCAATGGCAGTTAATTTATCTGGTAAGCAAATATACTAATAAAATAATCATTATTTTGATATGTTAATAATTGTTTTTATTTTTAATTAGAAACTAAATAATTATTATAAATGAATATATTCCAAAAAAACACGCAATACACTATTGTTTTACTGGCCGTACGTTACTATTTGACATATTTTGTTGTTCGAATTTTTGATCAAACAAATCAATGTAATAATATCTAAATATATCATCTACTATAAATAGTATTTTATATTTTAATTCATTATATATATGCTATACGATGTGTATTATAGACTATAGTATATTAGTATCATGCTCATCTTATTGCTATTTGTATTGATCGTCGGCATCGGCACTCGACCGTTTTAAACGGGTCATCCTAGACTATGCACGATTTATAAATATAACGAAATAATACAAAATATCGTAATGCCAATATAATAACAATATTTTAATAATTGATAATAAGAATACAGAGAGAATACCATTAAAGAATATTTTATTAAATAATACAAAATATTACATATTATATACAATTATTCCACTGCCAGGGAAGTGATGCTTGAGGAGTAATAAAGTATCGTGATAAATAATCTCTCAAGTCATAACCTGATGATTGATCGTTTACTGTCCTCTCATTTGATGTCGAATCTTCTGCTGTGAAGTCGATGGTGTTATTACGCAGATTTTCTTCAAAATTTCGCATTGTATATCGAGTACCTTCTCTTTTACGAATAAAATTGTGGAGTATACAACACGCCTCTACGATATTATTGACTTTATCTACATTACGGCAACGAATGGCGGTACTCAGCACTTGAAATTTTTCCGTCATCATTCCAAATGTGCACTCAATGGTTTTTCTTCCGCGGCTCAATCGGTAGTTAAATACTCTTTTAATATTGTCGAGAGTCCGTCTAGGGTAGGGTCTCATTAAAAATTTTGATAATGGAAACGCCTCGTCTGCTACAAAATAATAGGGAAAGTTACAGTTGTTAGTATCATGAGGTAGCTTTGAAGGTGGCGGAATCTCAAGTTGGGAGTGAGTTATATGATATTTAATAGCTGAAGCTCTAAATATTCCACCATCACTGTTCCTACCAGCATATCCGGTTTCTAACATTGTAAAAAGGCCATCAGCATCACAACACCCCAATAATACTATAGAATGGTAGGCCTTATAATTGAAGTTACTGGAACCTGTATTCGGTAATTTCTCTATACGAATATGTTTGCCATCTATACTGTCTATACAATTAGGAAGATTCCACAATAATTCATAACGTTTTGCAATATTTTTCCATTGATCCTTATTTGGTTTCGACATCCAATATCCATTCATCACATCCCATATTATCTGAGTTGTCTCTGCCACGATCTGCCCAACTGTTGACCCTCCTCGGCAAAAGTACAACCCTAGCGAGACAAATGTACTCCCTGTAGCCAAATATCTGTAAAAATGAATGTAAATACCTAATCATTTTTTTTTTTCAAAAAAAAACCACATGCTCAATATGTATGTTTTAGTGAATGAATGCAAAGAAAAATGGAGGAATCTAAGGACTACGTTTGTAGGAAGAATTAAAGACTCGAAAAGTGGATCCAAAGCCAAAAAGCCGTATTATTTGAACGAGGCAATGCAGTTCACGATACCATTTGTCAAAACATGTGCAATACCTAGTGGAAATTTGTCACCTATTCCTAATGAATATTTTCAGACTGCCGATGTGTGGGAAAACTCGGACATATTATCAGAATATCCTGAACCAAACCAGCAGGACAGCAATCCCATCTCATCACCAGATATGCTTCCACCTCTTTCACCTAACCCCTCTACTTCTAATAGCACCACACCACTAATTACGATACAATCTGAAACTGAACTCGTTAACGCTACAGAATCGACATTTATAAAGTCCAAATATACTCCAGGTAAAAGAGTTAAGAGAAATAAAAACTTTAACTCTAGTTCCACTGATGTTGACAAAGCTTTTGCTGAATATTTTGAAACCAAGAAAGCCAAATTGGCCGCTAGCACTTCTGATGCCAGAACAGATTCAGTGATACAATTTTTGAATAGTCTTATACCAGATCTTTTAACAATGTCAGACGCACAACTGAGAACTTACAAACGCAGATCTATTGAACTTATAGACTCAATACTTTGTCCTCTCCCAGTAAATAGTCATTCTTCAGTTGGTACCTATTTATCTTCGTTTACATCAGATGAAAGCTCAGAAAATTCAAATTACACAATCTTGTAATGATTAATTTCATAAAGATTAAATAAAATTAAAAAAATTTGTTTTGTAATGATTTATTTTATAAGCACTTATGCTGAATAAGAAGGATTTGTTTTTTTTTATGATTTATTTTATAAGCACTTAGCTGAATAAGAAGGATTTGTTTTTTTTGTTATTTATTAAATAAAGACTATATTAAATAAGACAGATTTGTTTTTTTTTAAATATGTATTAAATGTGAAGTGTTGACAAATTAAAATATATATTATAAATTATAATTTATAATATGTATTAAATGTATTTAATTAAATAACTATTATTAATATTATTTGTGTTTGATACTTTCCATAAATAAGCAATTTTATATCGCCCTCCCACTTTCAAAGCCCACGAGCCGCCACTGATAAAATACTAAAATTAAAATCTATATTAAAACTATTATAGGTAATACATAATATAATTAATTTACCTTAATGTGATTAATATTCGTTCTTCTGAACTCACACATTCTCTCATGTTGGTATTCTTCTGATGAATGGCTGGAGAAATAATGTCTACAATTTCTTTGTAGGATTCCTTCGACATTCTATAGAACGCCACAAATTTGACATCGGTTTCCTGAAGTTCTCTAGCCGAAACAAAAAGTCGACAGTGGTGATTCCTTTGAATATAAGGATGAATCCAAAATTTCCTTCTTTGATTCCATTGTCGTTTTTCTCTACTAACTAACTTTTTGTACAAATAGTACGTAGCAATTGCTTCTTCGTCACTAGATGAAATCGACATTTTTAAAAAGGCTGTAAAGAATTGCAGTGCACTATGCGCAAACATAAGTAAACGACTGATAATAATCGAATGATAGATATTAAACAATGATATTAATCGCACTACAATCGCTTCGTGTGCGTACGCCTATCGCACAAATCGCTCGTATCGCATACATCGCGCACACATCGCATCGCGTGTCAATCGCCTCGTGTGTGGAAGGCCTTACAATTCAGATTTCCTGATATCATTATAACATTCTTCTTACCTTGTATAGTATATTTTTTTGTATTTTTGCCATCCCCCCGTACCCGTACCTGTACTTCGACCACTGGTTATGTTTCGTTACTTTTGTATGTATTATGAATTTTTTTTATTATGTTAAAGATTTTATACAAAAATATATATTTTATATTAGCACTATCATTATTGGCGTATTATACAACTGGACTCGACAAGAAGAATAATATGATTTCTAATATTTACTACGATAACCATATGCGGTCTTAGGATTTGAATTTTGAAAGGAATTTAGTCTCGTATACATTTAAATCATAATATAACAAGACTATGGCTGATGGGCCTTTCGCTGATAAATTATGTAACTAAAAGCTGTTTTTGAATAAATCTGGTTTATCAAATCTATAATCTATAATTGTATAATTAATTTTAATTAATGTAATATAAACTACGACCTGCAGCCACATCTTAATTGGTCGACGGAATATCACTTCATGCGTGAAAATTAGAATGCTAAGTAGTATGTTGGCAGCTATTTTAAGTCGATAAAAAATAATTCAATTAATTGTAAACATTACTTTGCTTTACTTTAATATAAACACTATGGATAAATACCAAACTTAAAAAAAGTTAAATGCTTATTAGAAACAATTTACTGTCAAAATATTACAATATAAATAAACTAATAAAATTCTATTCTATTAAACAGTGTAGGCACAATCGTTGTCAACAATAAACAATACTAGCCAACAGAGTATAATATCAATGTTATATGCGACATAACCTAACCCGTATGTACAGTCATTTAAGTGTTACTTAAAACTAATGTAAGTGTCACCTAAGCACAGTTCCTTAAAATTGCATTGCACAGTCATACTTGTGGGATAGCTGTCACTTAAGGTTTGTCTTAAAGTTAAGTGGTGGATAGACCACCCTTAACGGGCCCGTAAACTATGATTTTTTTAAATCATAATGATAATGGAATCAATTTGTTAAATTGTTCCCACAGTTATTACGTTCTACTGGCTATCGATTTATGTTTTTTTAGTACTAACTTAATATGGATGATATATTCGAACTAATTGAATTTGTGTAGTTTGCCAATGAAGATAATGCACCTAAAAGGTACATCAGAGATCAAGAAAACCCTGTGGAATTTTTTTCTGATCTCCAGTTTTACAAAAGATACAGGTAGGTATCTGTTATAGAAACTATTTATTGAACTTCTGTAAATATTTTACATTATAATAATTATATGGTTAAATGTTAATACATTTATTAATAGATTCAACTGTACAAATTTAGGTACATTAAACACAAATTGAATGTATATTTAAAAATATTTTTTAGTTTAGGTTATCTAAAGAAGTAGTTTTGGATATTATTATGCCATTAATTAATATTCATCACAATAATAATCGTGGTTTGCCCATCCCACCTATTCTTCAACTCCTAACAACACTGCGTTTTTACGCATCTTCAAATTTTCAAGTAAGCACCAATTTCAAGTCTCATTCAGTTGCTTGTAAAATAAGTTTTGTTAATTTCATTTTTAGATTGCAAATGGTGACTTAAGAGGAATCGATCAAGGAACTGTATCAAGAATAATTAAAAATATATCTAAAATGTTGGCAAGTAATGTAAAAAATCATGTACATTTCCCTAGAAATGTAGATGAATGGAATATTATAAAAGAGAAATTTTACCAAATGTACAAGATGCCTGGAATTGGTGGATGCATAGATTGTACGCATATAAAAATACAAAATCCTGGAGGTCCTGATTCAGAAGTGTTCAGAAACAGAAAAGGCTATTTTTCCTTAAACGTTCAGGTATACATTGATTAGTTATAAGTTATCAAATAGTGATTTTAAACTCAATCACAGAGAAAGTGTAAGTAATTATTTATTTAAAAGTGATTTTTATACCTACTATATGTCTGTATACAAGGCTGTTTGTGGACCATCAATGGCATTTTTAGAAATAGTTGTAAGATGGCCAGGCAGTTACCACGATAGCTTTATATTTAGTGGAAGTCATGCAAATAAATACTTTTCTGAAAGTACAGACCACGTGTTATTGCTTGGAGATGGAGGTATGATTATATTTATATTTAAATTTTTATTTATTTCATAGGTAAGAGCCTTGAGAAATTTTTTAAATTATTTTGCAATAATAAATCAATAAGTTTTTAATTTAATATTCTAATTTAACATTAGAAAGTTTAATAGAAGGTTCCCAAGAAGTTTTTCTACCTCTCTCACAAAAAAAGTTCACCGGAAAATTACGCTAATTATAGTCATGAGATATTTTTGATTGTTATTCATTTTTTTTTTAACTATTAAATTTGATTATTTATACAATATGATTTATCATTGAATTCAAATACAACACATCTATTACAATGACATACTTAATAACTACTGAACAGATGAGCGATACCCACTTTCCCCCTTTTTAAATATACTATTGTTAGGTAGTTAAGTAATTTAAGAATCAAATATCCTATATTTTAATTTCTATTCTACAATAAATATTTTTCATTTTTTTCAATAGGTTATGCATGTAAACCTTATTTGTTTACACCTTTAAGAAATCCTGTAACACCATCAGAGCGAAAATATAATAAGTCTCAGATTAGAACAAGGAATATAATAGAAAGAACATTTGGAATATGGAAAAGAAAATTTCATTGTCTGAGAAGATGTCTTGCTAATGCACCTGGTACAACTGTAAATATTATTCTCTCTTGTGTATTACTTCACAACATCTCTCGAAAATATAATCAATATAACACAGACAGTGATGAAGAAGAGGATGGTGAAGTTAGTGGGGAAATTGACCACAGTGTACTAGGACCTGCAGCAAGACAAGCATATATCATAAGGCATTTTAATTAAAAAAAAGAAAATAAATCATAATATTTATCCATGTTATTTCCATGGTATTTATTTATTCATAAAAGTAACAACAACTTAACCCAATTTAAATAACACATATAAATATAGGTATTAAGGAATTTAAAAAAAAAAAAAGTACATAATAATATAATAAACAAACAAAACAAATCAACTGATTTATAAAAGTAACAAAAACATAACTTAACTAAATAATAATATGCATAAAAAACAATATATATATATATATATATATATATATATTTAAATAATATTTTCTTTAATTTTTTTAATTTCTAAAGCAAGTTTTTCGCATTGTAACTTGAACAATTTATGTTCCTCAAAGCGCTTAGCTACTACAGACTGCATCATAAGTTTCTGATTTAAAATCTAGATAGTTTAGATAGTTTAAAATTAAGAAATGTAGGATAACATTGTGTATACAATAATTAAATCTATTTTGAACATTATTAATTAACTAATCAGCTAGTATGCTGTATACCTCTTCGTGCATTATGACTAGTGACGCCACGACAGAGAGTCCATGCTGGTGGGATTCTATGCCTCAGGCAACATCGGGGGCGACAACATGGACGGTGGGCCAAAGTCATGGACGGAGGTGGTTAGGAAGAAGCCGGCGAAAAAGGTAAACCCCACCGTGAAGAAAGTCGAGACAGATGGCATGATCCGGGAAGGTACAAGTGCTAAACAAGCAATCAAGCAGCAGAGAACCAGATCTCGCCCGTCGGCAATACTCGTCAAAGTGGGTACTGACGAATTCCCTGAACTGGCCAAGAAGATACGTGGCGGTGTGAATTCCGAAATAATCGGCAACAGCGTGGTGAGTATGAGGCAGGCCAAATCCGGTAGCCTCCTCATTGAGGTCCGTGGCGACCAAACACAGGTTGAAGCAGTACGTGCTGAAGTCGCTAGGTCCGCCGGTTCGGAGGTTGAGGTGCGTGCGCTTCAGCAAAGGGCCCTTGTCGAGATATGCGACCTCGACCAATGGACAACTCCCGATGAAATCGTGGCCGCGATGTCCACAGCTGCCGATGCTGTTGGTCGGGATGTCATCAAAGTCGTAAGCCTCCGCAAAAGGTTTGGTGGCTCGCAGACTGCGCTGGTGTCCATTTCACTGGGGGCCTCACGCGGGTTGATCAACTCTGGCCGGCTGCTGGTCGGTATGATGTGTTGCAGGGACAGGATGGCGGACCCAAAGGTCAGATGTTTCCGCTGCCTTTCGTGGCACATGGCCAAAGATTGCGGCGGTCCCGACAGGACAAATTGCTGCAGACGTTGCGGCGAAGCTGAGTGCGCCTGCATCTGCTGCTAGTGAATTCGCGAAGTTACTCACTGCGGGTAATAGCGGAGACAAGGAGGCTAGGAAAGGCACAAAATGGCAGGCTTCTTACAGGCCAACCTCAACAGAGCAAAAGCAGCTCAAGCTCTGTTGTTGCAAACGATGTATGAGCAAAAGGCGGATGTGGCCATTATTAGCGAACCTAACAAAATCCCAAACAGTGACGGCTAGAAGACTGCTGTCTTCTATTGTCCAAGGACGTGTAGGTAACTAATAACGGACGAGGTGAAGGTTACGTGTGGGTTGACATCCAGTCATACCGGGTGTACAGCTGCTACTTCTCACCCAGTAAAAAACACTCACTGGAGGAATACAGGGCGTACCTTGGGAGACTAAGCGATAGCATTCGTGAGGGGCCAACTGAATACATCGTGGCGGGTGACTTTAACGCCCACTCTCCGAGCTGGGGCTCCCCTTCGACATGTGCTAAAGGTGAAGCTTTAACAGATTTTGCTAGTGCTATTGGCTTAATAGTCATCAACCAAGGTACTGAACCAACATACGAGCGGGGCGGCCATTCTTCCCACATCGACGTTACTTTCGCGTCAACGAGAGTATCAAGGCTGATATATTTGTGGCAAGTTCTGCAGGTCGATATGGCAAGTGACCACCACCCAATCGCTTTTAAGTTGGGCTGTGCAGCGAAGCCGACCCGGCCTAATACCAAGGGGTGGTCATGGAGACGCCTAGATAAGGAGAAGCTAACATCGTTCCTCAGGGCTGTCTACCCAGCAGGACAGATGACATTTGGGGACGTAGAGTTGGCAAATTTCTTGGAATCAGCTTGCGATAGCTGTATGCCCAGGAGAGCATTCCATGGGCACAGGAAACCGGTGCATTGGTGGACAGAGGAGATCGCTGCCCTTCGCAAAGCGAGTTTTCAAGCTAGGAGAAAATATCAAAAGGCTCGAAAACGGAAAGGTCCGGCTGAGTGTACAGAGGAACACCGGCACGCGAGAGAGTCATCAAAAGCGCTCAGAATAGAAATCAGGAGAAGCCAAGAGAGATGTTGGGCAGAGCTATGCAAACAGGTCGACACCGACCCTTGGGGTTTGCCCTACAGGCTGGTGATTAAAAAGCTAGTTGGCAGGCGTCCGATTCCAGGTCTCAAGCTCCCTGGTCGACTTGATGCTATAGTCAATCATTTATTTCCAGTAAGTAGACCATCAGAATATCCTGAAATATCGTCTAGTATGCAGGAATTAAATTTGTTCACTATGGAGGAAATTGCGGAAGCAGGGCGTAGCTTGCCTAGAAGCAAGGCACCGGGGCCAGACTGCGTGCCGGACGAAGTTCTACGTGTCATCGTGCAGATACGACCAGACCTGCTGTTGAATACATTCAACGAGTGTGTGAAGACTGGTGTATTCTTTGAAAGTTGGAAAATAGCAACTCTGGTTCTGCTCCGAAAAGGGGATAAACCGCTTGACCAACCATCGTCATATAGGCCGTTGTGCCTCATTAACTATATTGGAAAGCTGTTTGAGAGGTTATTAAAAGCGAGGATAACACGGCATCTGCTGGAACAACCTGATGGAATTTCGGAGCACCAGTTTGGATTTATGAGAGGTAGATCCACCACACAGGCGATTGAGGCAGTCATGAACATTGTTAAGAGAGTTGGTAGTGGCCAACTGTATAATCGTAAACTTTGTGCACTAGCCTCGCTTGATGTCGCTAATGCGTTCAACTCTGCACCGTGGGAGAAGATTGATGCTGCACTCATACACAAAAGATTCCCAGCCTATCTCATAAAAATGATCAGGTCGTATTTTGATGGGCGGAGTATCATAACGGAGAGTGGACGGCGTTTGGTGACTACCGGAGTACCGCAGGGCTCGGTCATCGGACCAATACTATTATAGGTACCGGAAATCTGTATTGGTGTCTCAGCATCAATAATTCCCAAATGAACAATATTACCCGAATTGTCTATAATATCTGAACTGTCCATAATATTTGAACGGTCTATAATATTATCTAAGTTCAAAAACATACAAATGTTAATAAATGTATTTAAAAAAAAAATTATAGCTTACTGGTTTTTGATTTTTCAAATGCCACACCATCACTGTCATAATTATTTTTCCACTCTACAAAATGAGGTTTTCCAATAAGTTCCTCCACTCGGGACTTTGAATATTATCAGCTGTTGTTTCATATGAACCTCCTCCAGTTTTTAATCTGTTATACCTTTCAGAGGTGTATATTTTCCTAGATTTGGCTTTTTCTGATTCCCAAAATTTTTTTAAATTCTTTACTTCTCTCTGTAATCATTAGTTATAACAATATTAACTACAGAATCATGCTAGTATATTTTATAAAATAAATACCTAAACATACATGTTTTTACATGTTAAGTATACATTAGGACTTAAGGATTAAGGCGTCGGTAGCCACGGGTGGCATTTTTCTTCGGGCAAGTCACGATGTCCGGAGAAAAGTGCCGCCATCCCCACCCGGGCATGACAGATACCTACGGGTGCCCACTAAAAAATCTGCCAAAACCAAAAAACACGTGTTAAAAATTTACAGTACCCACCCACACAGTAAAAACCGCCCAATGGCCTAAGTTGCCGCGGGTTAATAAATAAATAAAATAATAATAATACCTATATAATGTCTTTGAAGGTACTTCAGGTATTACTTGTAGGTATATACAACGGTATATTAGTATACAGTGTGACAAGGGCTGGAAGTGAATATTTATTAGTACGTACTAAGTTTAATTTATAATATATTATATATATATAAATTAATTTTAATTGTGTATTTGTGTATTTTTTATATACCTACAAACGTCATTGAAATGTATTAATATTTTTAGACCATGGTATTAATGTTGAAAGTTTAAAATTAATAAACTCCGATCATTTGAATACGTTATGTCCACCTGAAAACTACAGACAAAGCTTAAAAATCACACTTTCGGTGGCAACAATATTGATCAAATCAAACAACCAAACTCAATGAAATAAAAAAATCAATATTTCCATGGCCTCCCCCGCCCGGCTGTTCCAGAAGACAAGAAACAATTATAAACCACCTAAGAATAGGTCATACTTCATGTACCCACCGACACCTTATGACAAAAAAAGAGAGGATCCACCAAAATGCACCACCTGTGGTGTAAAACTCACGATCAAGCACATTTTCACCGAGTGCAGAAATAACCAACAAGATCGTATTGAAACCCTCGGAGCTACTCACCTATACGAAATCTTCAGTCCAGAATCAACCGAAATTCAAAAACTATTTTTTTTTTCTAAAAAAACCTACCTACTTTATATAGAGAAATATAACCTGTATATATATATTATGTAACCATGTAATAATAATGTAAGTCACTTTCAGATCAATGCTGCAATGGCCAGAGCTGCCACGGTCTTTTATGTTAAATAAAAAAAAAAAACAAAACCGCTACATGAGAAATCGAATGAATATCTAATGTTGTAAAAATTTGAATTTCAAACACTCATAAAAATTGAATTTGAGTTTCTTAAAGACTTTTTTTTCGACAAAGGTAGATAATCTTATAAAGAATCTTGAATTAAATTTTAAAATCTTAGATTTTAAAAGAAAAATTTTTATGAATTCTTAACTCAAAATAATTTGCTAATTTTCGTGATTTTTGAATATTTGTCAATTTTTGAACTTAAAATGCTTACAAAAAAAAATTGTGACTATGGATTTTTAATATTTTCAAATGTCAATGTAACAATATAGTAGGAGTCTTGTATTAAATTTTCAAGTATTTTAACTCAACAAAGTTTTATTGACATTCATAAAAAAAAAATACTAATAAAATTGGAAACTGAAAATATAAACGACCAGTGAAAATTTCATTAATTTGTTTTAGAATTACACCAAAAACCAAAATCGATTTTATTGAAAACCAATTTTTCGTAAAAATCCCCGTTTTTCCTTAATTTTTATGTTGTTTTTCCCGGCGCTTTTGAAAACTATAGGGAATTTTAAAAATTTGTTTGTGTGTGTCATCACCTTTTAGGACAGTAAAAGTGCTTGGATTTTCTTCAACAGTAACTTTTCTGATAGGAAAGTGAATCTAGTTGGTACTTTGGGGTGTCCCGGCTTATTTAACTTTTCCGTTTCCCAATATTCCATAACTTTTAAAACATATGGCTCACGTTAAATATTTTTAAAACCATTTAAAATTGTTTTCACATTATTATTTGTCAATAATATCATGCTTGAAGAACAAAGCATTGTCACTTCGCAAATGAGGGTACACGCATAGAAATATCCGCGGTAATTTAACAACAAATCAGAAGGTCAATAAGGATATGTTGAATTGAGTGTCTTATACAATTAAATTAACTCTTAATTGGTGGTATTTTTAGACATTAGCGCTGTAACAATAAAGTGTATTTGGTATAAATACATTAAATATTGATTTGAAATCAAGAGGGATTCCGTTTAATCTTAAATTAACGTTAATCCAAACTAGGCTGATGAGTTTTATAGAATTGTTAGTTGTTTTCAACTTAACTCAACACTGGAGTTGTTTTAACACCAGAATTATTTCAATTTATTTCACGGAACGGTGTAATAACCCCAAAATATCTGAAAAACCCAACATCGTGCGTCATTACAACCGCCGATGAGCGTTGAGTAAACATTATTTCATAGTGAAATTCTATTAACACTAACCTCTCATTTCTATTGCGACTGTTCAGTGTTCATAAGTCAATACACGTGTTTTTTTAAACAATTTTTTATTGTAATATAATATATTGTAAATTCAAATTGGTTGTTAATTGCTACATATATAAAAGTTAAACTTAGTTCGTATCTGGTAAACATTAACATATAATTAACAATTCAGAAATTGTATATACCTATTAGTTGTTAAGATGTATTCAGATAATAATTTCAATGCAACGGACGTATCTGAAGTCGTCAAGGTAAATATCTATTTGTTTTATTCAAAAATGTTGCATTGCAAAGCATAAAATGTTAGAATTATTTTAGGATTGTTTTATTAATGAAGATTATTTTCAAAGCACAGATAGCATTGAAACAACCTTTTTAGTACCAAACATAATTGAAGTGCCTCATATCGAAAATCCTCAGGATACTACGGATGTCAATGAACCAAGTAAATATTACTTAACCCTAAACCGTTCAAGTCCATACACATCATCCAATTCTTCACTTTCAACCTCGACACCAACACATCAAAAGTATGGAAAATATAAACCAATGGAATGGACTATTGAGGTATTTTAGTAAAAATAATTGTTGTGTAATACAGAGTTTAATATTTTATAAAATAATTTTGTTTTCTAGAAAATTTTAGAATTTTTACATACATCCAATGATGGTCGTTTAGTTTTAGCCGACTCAAAAGCAAATAATGGCTCTTTATCAGATGATGGTCAAAATACCCTAACAAAACTATTAATTAATTTTCTATTCCAAGATAATAGCAAGTAAGTGATATATTTTCTTGATTTAAAATAAATGGTGTACACTTATTTTAAAAGTACCTACATATTTAAAATCTGATTTGATAGTTAGGTATGAAATATCATTGTTAATAAATCAACTCTTAAAATATTAAAATGAGCGCTTCATTTTTTAAAAAACAATATAAGTACAGTTTTTTAACATAATAAGAAAATTGAAAATTGCTTACAAATTAACATTATTTAGATCTATAGTATATAAATAATTAATCAACATGGATTTTGTTTTAAACTTAGTGATATCCATATTGTTGAAATATACAATTAATACTAGTAGTCAACCTTGACACGTGTGTACACTTTAGTAACTAGTTATACGAGTATACGACTCACTCTCTTTACGTATGCAACACGACCTCGGTGGTGCATATATATAGGACCTTTGTAGTATGTAATACTTACTTGCACAGCCACCGTCGTACAGTGCGTATACGGTGAGTGTGTACTGTCACAGTTAAATAGTCCAGTTTTACGTTACTTATATATTATACTTATACATAATCATATTGACGTGTTGTTATTCATTTATACTAATACTTTTTTTTTTTTTTTTCCGTGTGGTATCGGGAGACGAAGGAGGAACCGCGTTAGCATTACTTCTCCCCCATCCCCCATCGTTTATTGTACATAAAAGAAAAACAAATTAAATACAATAATTACGCCCTTGGACGCGTCCCCACAACCTGTCCACCCTTCCTTAGCGATTGCTAGTATATATTCGGCGGTTAGGGAGTGTTACTCGGGGGGCTTACAATCAAAAATATAAAGTGCATAAGACGTCGCTTTGTTTTGGTTCGTGGTGCCTGTCTTCGTGGCCCGGCGTTCCGCCCGCCAGCCTTGACTTCACGTTCTGACAGTCTTCACGACCCGGCTCTCAGCCAGCCGGTCTCGCGTCTCGTACTCCGCGCCTATGCTTCGCGGCCCGGCGCTATGGCCCGCCGGCCTGGAGGTCCCGTACTTCGTCCTTCACCTCCTCCTTCGTCGTCGCCCTCGTTACTTCCCCTGCCAAGCTCTCTCTTCTCCCTCCTTGAGGGTCATTATAGACTCGACCATCTTGTAAAAGAGGCGGAGCCTCTCGCCGGCCTCGGCTACGAGGTTTGCTTTCTCCTCGGTGTCCGTTGGGAGGTCTTCGAAGTTCGGCCCGCACAGAATTTTGGGGAGGTCATCGGCAGTTGGCTGGTGGCCGAGCCGAGCTTCCAGTTCTCCGCGATGCACGCTCCAGTAGTCGCACACGAAAATTGTATGCTCCGCAGTGTCCGAGTTCCCCGCGCAGTGGTTGCACGCGGCGCTGGGGGCCCTAGCTACCCTTGCCAGGTACTGCTGGAAGCAGCCGTGATTAGTCAACGCCTGGGTCATGTGGTATGTTGAGGGCACCCCCACCACCGTTCTCTCCATCCACCTCCTGACGTCAGGGATCGCTCGCCGAGTCCACTCCCCTTTGCTGCTGGACTCCCACCTCTCCTGCCAGAGTGTGATGGTCGTCCGTCTCTCCTCCCGCTTGATGGCCGCTTTTGATGGCCGGGCTGTCCCGGGGTCTAAGGCTGTGGTTAGCCGGTCTCGGATCCTCATCCTCTCCAGTGCCACTAGATCCGCTGGTGGCATGCGCGCTAGCAGCAGGGATGCTACGTCGGAGACGGTCCTGTATGCGCGGGTCACCCTCAGGGCTGCTGCCCTCTGAGGCCGTATCAGGCTTGCCGTGGTCCTTGCGATGTTTGACACTTGAGAAGCCCACACCGGGGCTGCGTACAGCAGCTGACTCTCGACCACCGAGGAGAGGAGCCTCCGCTTCCACTGACACGGGCCCCTCACGTTCGGCATTAGCCTCGCCAGGGATACGGCTGAGCTGGAAGCCTTCTTCGCCACGTTCTCTATGTGGGGCGCGAAGGTGAGTCACTGGTCCAGTATAACGCCGAGGTACCTCAGTTTCTTGGCCAATTCGATATGGTGCCCGCCCACCACAAGACGGGGGGGGACGAACGCTCGTCTTTTGGTAAGGAGCACTGCTTCGCTTTTGTGGTGCGCGAGCTCCAGACCCCTGCTGGTCATCCACCCGTCGATTGCCTCCAGGGTGGGATTGACGACGTCTTCCAGTAGTTGGCCCGTCCTGGCCACTCCGACCACGGCCAGGTCGTCGGCAAATCCGATTAGTTGAACGCCGTCGGGGACTTTGGTCTCGAGGAGGGAGTCATAAGCTACGTTCCACAAAGCGGGACCCAGAACAGATCCCTGCGGGACGCCGCACGTGATTCGCCTAGGGGTCTGCTCGTCGCCCGTAAGTAACTCTGTGAGCCAAGACCGAAACATTTCAACCAGGTACTCCGGGGTGTTCTTGCTCCGAAGCGCCTCGTCAATCACGGGCCACCGCAGGGTGTTGAACGCGTTCTTGACATCGAGCGTTACCAGCACGCACAGGTCCTTCGTGCCTGACCCCGCGGCAGCGCTCGCGGCGATGTCCAGAACCTTCTTTACGGCTGTCTCCGTGGAAACTCCCCTGCGGAAACCGTACTGGTTCGGGGCTCTCCTCTTTCCACCATTGGCGTCGAGGTGAGACTCGAGCCTCTGCAGGAGAAGTCTCTCGAGGAGCTTCCCCGGCGTGTCCAACATACATATCGGCCTGTAGCTGGAAGGCGACTCGGTCGGCTTGTCTGGGCCTTTGCGGATCAGCACGAGTCGGGCTCTCTTCCAGCGGGGGGGGGGGAAGGTGAGGGCGCGCAGGCAGTCGTTGTACTCGCTTAGAACGCTGCGTGGGCTCGTTGTCACAAACGCCTTCAGGATCTCGTTCCGTATGCCAGACGGTCCGGAGGCTCTTCCCATCGGGAGTCTCTTGGCTGCCTTCATCAGGTCTTCCTTGGTGAACCGCGGGATGATCCTGGTGAGCCCAAGGGTGTCGCGCGCAGGATCGAACGTCTCGAACATATTGTGAACTGCCGCGGAAGGGGCCTTGTCCCAGTTCGTTACTGGAGCCGCGGGGAACAGGAAGTCGGCGATCTCAGCCTCTCTGCCCCTGCAGGCCGCTCCCGGGTTTCGGGTGCCGAGTTTTCTTATAACGATCTTATAAGGCTTGCACAATGGATCGACGTCGACCTGGCTACAAAGATCGGACCAGCACTTGGTCTTTGCCTCGCAAATTTCTCCTGGCGGTGGAGTAGTCCGTTCTGGCTGCCTGGACTCCAGGTTGACCGGCGCGCTTCAGGCAGCTCTGGTATGCCCTTCAGAGTGCCAGGCACTTACGGCGGAGTTCCCCGATCTCGGCGGTCCACCAATGGACGGGTTGTTTCCTCGGGGGTCCCGGTCTCCTCCTCGGCATCGACGCGTTACAGTCTCCTACTAGGTATTCATCCAGGGATCTTGCCGAGGCCAGGGCTTTGCCGATTCCCGTTGAGCCGATGGCTGACTCCAGCGGGCTGTTGTCAAAGTAATGACCTAGCGCTTCGACGTCGCGCTGCCTGACAGACCAGCCTCGGTGCGGTTCGTGGAGCAGGGCTTGCCGTAGCGGTGCGGGTTGCTACAGAGTCGCGCTGAAGCTCACGTATGCGTGGTCACTGAGCGTGTCGGCCTCAAGGTTAGGGGGTTAACCTAACCCGGTGACGTCGATGCCGCGATATACTCCGTGCCACGAGAGAGTGCGACTGGGAGGCGACCAAAACGTGTTCATTTCCGCGCATCCCCACCACATTCCTGTCATGGTTACTACCGTCGGTATGTGTCGATCGCTGTCGTACCGTTGTCGAACGACGTTGTAATATACAGAGCGGTTACTGGTGTAATTAAATTTTTTATTATTACATGTTTGATATTCAGTGCGGTTCAACGTGTGTACCTAATACGGTTTTTAAATTGCGATTTTTTTTTTTATTTCGTTTTAAAAAGTCGTGTTATTTAATTATTTATGATGGAAGATATTTCACCTGTGAAAAGGAATCCTTCTGGAAAAGTAAATATCTTTATTAAAAAACATTATACACTTTTTTTTGAAAATATTTGTTTTTTATGCTTTAATTTTTAGTGATGTCGGGAATTATCTATCGTACTTCCTTTTTTCACTTGTATTATTATTTTTTTCCTTATATAAATACATAATTTCGCCATCAGATATTATTCAAAACTTTTTGCTTTACTATGTATAATAAACATATTTAAAAGAAATTGTTCTGTTCTGTCCATAATATTACTAATTTTAGATTCTGAGTGGAACGATGAATGTATTGATTTTACAATGGTGTGTGTTTTTTTATTTTTTTATTTTTGTGTCTGTGTACACGATAAGTAGTCGAAATAATGTCAAAATTTCAACTTCAGTATATTTTTTGATTCGAAAGTGAATATCGTTGGTGCATTGGGGAGGTCAAAATTTAAAATTCCCAATAGTTTTCCCAATGCGACAAGATTAACAAAAGAAAAATTAAGAAAAAACGGAAAATTTTACGCGAAATCGGTTTTTGACAAAATCGAATTTGGTTTTTCGCGTAACTTTAAGGATAGTCGCTGACTAGCAATTTTCAGTTGCGCGATAGTTGCGCAATAGTTGGATCATGACCGCGCTCACAAATGCAACTAAACTATCGTGTCATACTAGAAGCGCGCACAAGGCACAACAATTGTTTAGTCGCATCATGGATTTTGTCGAGATAGCTGCAGTATGTGCTCTCGAGTTAAAAAGAAGGAAGTCAATAAAAAAGAAGAAGAAATATTGGGTACATCCTATAACTTCACAGCGATTATTGAAAGGACAGTTTTATAAACTTCACAATGAATTACGGTCTTACCCGGTTAAATTTTTTAATTTTTATCGTATGAGTGTTAAAAGTTTTGATGATCTTCTAAATTTGATACGACCTTCCATCACTTATCAAGATTCAAAGTGGAGAAAGGCGATCCCTCCTGAAGAAAGGCTTTCTGTTACCTTAAGGTAAGGAAATAATGTTTATTAACAAAACATTTGTACTTTTAAAAAAAACTTGATAGTTATTTAACAAAAACTTAATACTTTTAACAAAAACTTTGTACTTAAAAAAAACTTAATAGTTATTTAACAAAAACTTAATACTTTTAACAAAAACTTTGTACTTAAAAAAAACTTAATAGTTATTTAACTAAAACTTAATACTTTTAACAAAAAATTTGTACTTTTTAACTAAATACTAAATTCATAGGCTGCTAAAATTATAATGTATGCATATCTTCAAAATCAAACTGCAGGGGCGTAGTGGATTCATAACCGCTACAACTTGGAACTGTGTTAGGAGTCGACGATCCAGATGAGTAGTTTCCTGTGTTGAAATTTTGAAAATTACGTTGTTGATTTTGATGTGAAAATTGATTTCCAGTTAATCCATGAAATCCGTAGTTTGAACTGGTACCGTGGCCAAGAGGCCCATTGTGAGACGCTTCTGATCTTGAAAGAGTAATACGCTTTAATGTGGAAAGAAACTCCATTTTTGCATCCATCTTTTGAGTATCCGTCAATTTCTTAAATGCTGGCACTAATGATAAAGGAAAAGATTTATCTTCATCAATAACTTCTTCCTTCTTGTCCTTTAAAATTTTTAACAGAGATTCCTCATAACTCATATTTTTTTTTGCTACTGATTTGCCATAACTTGCTGATTTTTGAGCTTGAAGTGTGTTTACAGGGGAGTCGTCAACAGATATATTTGTTTCTTTTACAACTTCAGAATCGTCTTCACTTCCTATTTGGTCTTCATTTATATCACTTGGGCTGCAATCCGAGACGGTTGGTCGATCTTCCATTGTAGGAAGGAGGAATAATAACTGGTCAAAAAACACGTATTTTCGCCGTTTAGTAGCAGCTTGACCGGATTTTCCATGTTTTTGTTTGCTTAGTTCTCTTCTAAAACATGTTCTCAAGTTTCTCCATTTATTCTGCAGTTCTTTTCCTGTGGACGAAATAAAAAAAACAATAAAACCTTGAGTAGTTTTATAAATAACAATATATTTGTTCTCAATGTTGTTTTTATCAATGTATTACTCCATACATATATTTACTATTTTCGAATTTTCGAATTTTCCATAGGTACCTTGCAACAGGAAACAGTTTTAGAACTTTATACTTCGAGTTTTTAATTGGGGAGACAACAATTAGAACAATTGTTAAAGACACATGTGAAAAGATATGGATGTGTCTTAAAGAAAAATACATGCCTGAAAGAACCGAAAGGATGTGGCACCAAATTGCAGAAAAATTTGCGGCAACAACACATTTTCCAAACTGCCTGGGGGCAATAGATGGCAAACACATTCGCATTCAAAAACCATGTAGTACAGGTTCAGAGTTCATGAATTATAAACATTTTTTTTCTGTGGTTCTTATGGCTGTTGTAGATGCGGAATATTGTTTTACGTCAGTTGACATCGGATCATATGGTAGTGCTAGTGATTCACATGTATTTGAAAGATCTAATTTTGGTAAAAAACTAAACCAAGGTAAACTTAACATACCACCTAATCAGCCACTACCAAACGATGACACAGGTGTTCCAATGCCCTTTATTTTTGTTGCGGACGAAGCATTTGCATTATCAGATCATGTACAACGGCCATTTGGGCGACGGAATTTAACTATAGAAAAAAAAATTTATAACTATCGGCTCACTAGGGCCAGAAGAATGGTCGAGTGCGCATTTGGCATCATGTCCAACAAATGGCGAATACTTCATAGAGCATTAGATGTGAACCTTTCATTTTGTGACGCAATTATTCAGGCTTGCTGCATTCTTCATAACTATGTACGCCAAAGAGACGGTATAAGATTTGAAGATACACTGTATGAATGCCCCCTGACAGAAATGAACCCAACGAATGTGCGTGGCAATCATATTGGTACAACGACAAGAGAATATTTCATGAAATATTTCACTTCACCCGGGGGATCAATTCCTTGGCAGTATGAAAAAATTTGAACAGTTCAAGTTTCAATAGATCATTAAGTATTAATAATAATTTTATATGTAATATTAATTAATTTTTTTGGAAAATATAACTATAATAATACAATAAAATTTTCAAAATTTTAATTATTAATAGTTATTTTGTTATGTTTCATTACCTTTTAACAATTTTTCACTTGAAGTCATTGCTTGCCACGTAGGAATCATTGTTTCAAATATTTCACTCCAAAGTCGCAAAATTAAGTTCCGGTCTGAGTGCTCTGGAAGTTTTGTGTTGTATATTGGAGGTCTACTTTGAACTGCTTGAATAAATCTTTCTACCCAATCACCATCATTAACAAATTCTAGAATAGAAAAATTCAAAATGCATTTTGTTAACTGTATAATGACTATCACACGATATCTGCTATTTATAGAAATTATCATGTTTTGACACATAATAATATCAGTCAAATTCTATGTTCCGTATCGATAGTTAATTTGTATAATGCTTATAAAAGTAAAACTAACCGTCCCAATGATATCATATTTTATCACAACAATATTTATTGACCTATTTCTTTCATATACCATAAAAACCCCGAGATCGATATTTTGGAAGATATCAGCTTCTGCCTCTTCAGTTCAAATATTATAATACATACAATTATAATATACCTAATTAGTGATGGGTCAAACCCTGATTTTTTAAATCTAACCTAACCGAACCTAGAATCATTTTAACTCAAACTCAACATTTTTAGCATGTACAAATGAATTCAACCATAATACCAATTATATTTTGAATTTTCGTATTACCTATTGTACAAATATAGAATTTATATCGTAATCAGGTTTTTATCAACAATACAGCCGCGGTATCAGAATATTACCATGGGCTTACCCAAAATAGATTTTTCCCGTTACAATAAATATGATAAAAACAATAATAGCAATAATTGGTAATTAAATAATTTACGGGCTCTAAATAGTAAATAGTCATTATACATTTTTTTTAAATAACTTTTGAAGAATTTTACAAAATATTATGTTTGGTCTTTGAACAATTGAGTTCGAATTTTATACCGAATAGTTCAACCCATCACTAATAATAATGTATAATATAATATAACACACAGTATTAATATTAATATTTATATTACTAACTAATCATTATGACAAAATAATATCGATTATTAATTGTTAACATTATTATAAATAAGTATTAAATAAGATAGAAATTAATTAGTAAAATATTTTATAATAATTACCTTGCTGGACTTCACTTTCGTTCATGTTTGCAGTGTTAATTTTTTTTTTTTAAAGCGGAAACGTGAACCTCGCAACTGTTTGATGACAAGTGAGCTGAGACCCGTTAAAAATATAATGACACAAAACTATTGCATTTAATCACGCGATCGAACGGTTTGTGGCAAAACACAAACTAATTAGTTGGTCAAACTGATTAGTTGCATGTGAGCTGATTGTCATATATCACTGTGGAAGTCACCCATGCAATTAAACTATTGCGCAACTATCGCGCAACTGAAAATTGCTAGTCAGCGAATACCTTAAAACAAATGACCGTAAATACATGCAACTTTCACTGGTTGTTTAATTTGCATTTTCTATACACAATAACATTTTCAAAATATTGTGATTTATTTTGAACTGTTTAGGAACATTTTCATTTTCCATTATTTTTTAGTTTTTTTTTTCTATAAATATCAATAAAGTTTTATCTTACAGACATTTTAAATTTAAATTTGGATGAAATTACATATTTAATATTTATGTTCTTTTACCTAGACTGACATACCGTCTCCGCTCAGCATCGTTTTTCTTATACAATGATATTATATCATTGAATTCAAAATTAATGCCTTCCATTATACAGTGACCCTCAGTAACCCACTGTACAGCAGAGCGACATCCACTTACCCACCTTTTTCGTATTTTTTTTAGTTCGTTGGTACTCAAAAAAAGGAAATAATTGTCAATTTCTACAAAAATTTAATGTTGGAGCAACAGAACTTGGAAGCGAGTCAAAAAATGAAGTATAAGGACCTAATAAAAAAAATATCGATAACCAGTGGTGTTGGACAGAAAACGGTGGAACGTACATTAGCGGAGTATAAAGCTAAAGGTATAGTTTCATCGCCCAATAAAAAAAAAATTAGGAAGACAGTGATAGACAAAACCGAAGATTTTGACCAAAACGCCATTAGACAGAAGGTACATAATTTTTGGTTTAATCGTCAAATACCTACTTTGAATAAAATTCTAATGGCTGTAAACGAAGATGATAATTTACCAAATTTTTCGAAGACGTCCCTACGTAGAATTTTGAAACACCTTAATTTTGAGTATATTAAAAAAAAACGGAATAGTGCACTTATTGAACGTAATGATATCGTGTGTTGGCGTCGGAAATATTTGGAATCTATAAAACATTATAGACTAAGTGGTAGACCAATATACTACCTTGACGAAACCTGGGTCAATGCAGGTGAAACGAGTACAAAGTCATGGGTCGACACAACAATATCTTCGCCTCGGGGATGCATTCCTTCGAGGGCTAACTACTGGACAAAAAGAACCGTCAGGGAAGGGCAAGCGGTTAATTGTGTTACACATCGGGTCGTCTGACGGTTTCGTTCCTGGAGGCCTGCTATGTTTTGAATCAAAGAAAAACACGTCGGACTATCATGATGAGATGAATGGGGACACGTTTTACGACTGGTTCATCAAAATCCTACCATCTCTAAAAGAAAACGCCGTAATAGTAATGGACAATGCCTCATACCATTCTGTAAAAAAAAATCGATTTCCGACCATGGCTTGGAATAAACAAGAGATTAAAGATTGGTTAGAAAATGAAGGTCATATAGCTCAGCCAGAATTACTTAAATCCCAACTTTTAGAACTCGCTAACCAGTTTAAACCGCTGAGTGACACATATGTGATTGATGAAATAGCGAAAGAAAATAATAAAATAGTCTTACGGTTGCCTCCTTACCACTGTGAGCTTAATCCTATCGAGCTCGCGTGGTCTTGGATAAAACATTATGTACGTATGCACAATACGACATTTAAATTGCAAGATGTACATAATTTATTAAAAGATGCTGTGGAATACGTCACGAGCGAAATGTGGACAAATTTTATTGGCCACGTAATCAAAGAAGAGGACAAATTTTGGAGAGTTGATCATCTGTCTGACGAAGTTTTTGACGCGGAAACAGGAGAACATACACTAACAATAACAGGCGACACCACTTCAGATTCCGACGACGAAAACATTTAAATTATTTATTTATGTATATTTTCTATTTTAAATTAAGTGTGACAAATATTTTATGGTAGTTTTAATAATAAAAAAATAATAATCAAAAAAAATTGTACTTATTTCATAAAAATAACTCATATACTGATATTATATTATATTATAAAGGCTGGTCGCGGTAATATTAGTGATTAGTTACTTGAGCCACTGTATACACAGTGAGCGAACGCCACATGGTGGGGGATAATTAGCCTCTGGACGTCGGAGCTAATTCATTTAGATGCGCGTGGCGGTCGCACTCTCTCGTGGCACGGAGTATAGAAGGTGACGTCGATCACGGATGTGGCCGTGCCCCCCACGAACGTCGGAGTGGATCCAGTGTTTGCCTGGATCAGCCCGAGACTGCTGACTAGGTCTGTCAGGAGGAGGCCCCTCGGGTTGTTGACTCTTGAGCCCCATTCCGTGCTCCACGCGTTGAAATCTCCTGCCAGGATGATCTTCCCGTTTCCCCTGGCGCGGATGGCGTCCTCGAGGTGTCCGAGAAAGCCGTCGAATTCTTGCAGGGTTGTTCCGGGCCTCCAGTAACAGCTGAACGCAGTCAGTTCCCCAAAGGAAATCCAAGCGAAACCGTCGCCCGCGCCCTGTCCGTCGTGGATGAGTGGAGTCCGCTGAGTGACCGCAACTGCTGCAAGTCCATCTCTGCTTAAACACCACGTGCTTTCGCGTCCGTATTTGTAGTGCAGCTCGCTGACCAGCAGGATGTCCGCCTCCAGGTCGACGGCTGTCTGGAACGTGAGCTGCTCTGCCGCCCAATTCCTGTTGAGGTTCACTTGCAGAAAGTTAACCATCTTGCTGTGTGGTGGTGGCCTTTGAGCCGGCAGCCTGTCTTCGCGCCGCGCAGGCACCCGAGCCGGGTTTGTGGTTTGCCTTGCTGAGACCAGCCATCTCGCACGCCAGGCAACGATCGGCGTCGGCCGTGCAGTTCTTCATCGGGTGACCCGCCTCGCCACACCTCCAGCAAGCGCCCGTTCTATCTTGCGCCGAGCAACTTCTAGCGTTGTGCCCGAAGGCCTGGCACCTAAAGCACCTTTCCGGGGGGAGGGTCCTACTGCGGACTCTGCACATTGTCCAGCCTACCGGGACCTTGGAAATTTTGGAGGCTGCGTAACGGCTCATTTTGGCCGTCGCGATCTGCTGGCCTGCCCTGACCGGCCATATACGGACGTCGCAGATGGCCTCACGTTCAGCTGCCACTGCGGGGTCGTTCTCTCCGGGTATTGCGGCGCGAAGGGCTTCCAAAACCTCGGCTGCGGTGGACACAGCGTCCAGGTCAAGGACCTCTACCTCTACCTCGACGCCAAGTTAGGATACTCTCCCAACAGAGTCCCCGAGCTTGTTACCGAGAGCCTCAGCGATCGCCTTTGCTGCCGCTGCGGATTTCGCCCCCTTGGGCAGTTCCAGAAGTAACGATCCATCGCGGGTTTCACGCATGGAGACGCTCGTGCCCAGGTCTCCCGTGGAGAGCCCGCAGGAGCGAACTGACCTCACAGTGTCCGCAAAGCTCTTCCCGTCTCCAGGCTTGATTAGTATGGCTGGCGGCTTCTTCGCGACGCTATTCGGCCTAGCGGGCGTCGTAGGGGCCGGCTTGCGGGGTTCGGGGGGTGCTGCTCTTCTCGGCTTTCTGCGTCTCCTGGTGACGCTAGCCCAAGTGTCGACGGCGTCGGTTTCCATAGCCGCATCGTCTTCTGTCTCCGTGGGGGCGTGGGGCTGGGCCAGGTCCGCGGGATTCCGTACAGGTCTGCGTCTGGAGGCCGCCCTCGCCTCGATTGTTTTATCGCTGTCCCACCAGCTTGGGGTTAGGATTGTGTCAGTTGAGGCGTCGGCCGTTGGCGGCCTAGCTGGCTGGTCCGTTGCCGCATCTTTGAAACTCTTTGGCGATGGTGACGATGGGGGGGAGGAGACGAGGTGTCCTTTCTTGGTCATCACCTTGCCGAGACCCTCGAGGCTAGTCTCGATCAGCTCGAGGAGACTGCCCGCATTCAGCCCTTTCTTAGTGGTATCCTGCCTTGCATCCCTCACGTACTGTGCCGCTGACTGCAGGTTCGACCTCACGAGCCGCAGGGATGCTTCCAGCTCGCTGGTTGCCGGTTCTCCTGTGGACTCGCTTTTGCGTTTAGCCAGCTGGCTGGCTTGGTGTTGGACGGCCTGCAGTGAACTAGACATTATTTCGTAGACGGACCTGCCCACTTCGCTATTCTGGTGGTCCATCTCCTCGTCCTGGTTCCCGTCTCTTTGCGCCATAGGGGGTCCGGCGTCGACGGTGGTGGTTCTGGAAGCTTGGGGGAGGGGTATCCCTTGATTCTGGAGTCTTTCCAGGCCGCAGCCCCGGGGGGGGTTGACCCTTTTCTCGGACCCTCCCGAATCTCGCGAGATTTGGCAGGCGGGGTCTTGGGGGGGTCCCTGACGGGTTCGCCGGGTTTCGGCTGGATCGGGCGGCCGGTTCCTGAGATCCCTGCAGGTTCCTTGGAAGGGCTGTCCGACGCGGGCGGCGGAGAGGGACTTGTAGGGGACTACAAGCGGAGGCTCTTCGTGAAGGAACGGGGTCTCTAGCACGAAGGGCCGCGGAGTTGGACTTAACTCGAAAAAACGAAGCGGGGGGGGACTTTTAGTATGTAGTGTGGAAGAGTCCGCACTACAGTACTGTGTCGTCCACGCTGTTATCGGTTAAGTCCTCGCGGAGATATGGGCACTTGGGTGAATGCCCGCACGCGCGGGGCGCGTTTCAATTACGGCGGCCGATTGCGGGCGGCGCGTTTTGCGGGATGGCTGTCGCGTGGAAAGCGCGTGGTACCGAGTAATTAAAGTTGCTACTCACCGATTACGGCGGCCAGCAAGGCCTTATGGCGGAACTGTGGCGGGCACCCCACGGGGGTTCTGTTTATCAGGCCGACTCGAAATCGACACCGACCTGAACGCGCACTTTTTAGAAGTTAATTTCGGAAGAAAGAACGACTTTACAGACTTAAACTGACCTTAAGTCACAAAGACGAAACTGCCGCTGGGGGCGTGCCTCGGAGCGACGGGTTTGGAACGGACGTGCGTATCGAATACGACCGCCGCGCAAACTGATTTATACTAATACTAAAGTCATTAGTCCGTCAAGCGTCACTTTCAACACTACTTCTTTTGATTTCATGAAAACATTGGATGGAGATCTGAATCCTACGTTTAAATCAGCCTGTCAAGCACTGGGGCTTTTAGAGTACGACAATCAATTGAATTATACTTTAGCCGATGCAGCTTTGTCGCAATCTTCTGAAAACATAAGGCATCTATTCGCAATTATGTTAGGATTCTGATATCCATCTGAACCATGTATTCTGTGGGAAACATTTAAAAAAGATATGTATGAGGATATTCTCCATCAAAAACGGCTGCAGGCTATACTCAGTTCAGGTTAAGATTGAACCAGCTTCACGCAGATTGAGCCGCCGAACAGTGCCTGGCCCCCATGCGATGGTTATGCGTTCTGTGATTGGCCGACAGTCATCGCCGGCCGTCGTCGATCGTCGGCGCCGGTGCTGGACGCCGCGCATACGCTCCCACCGGTGTCCGGAATGCGCGAAAAAAACGTGTTTTGGTCGAGCGAGCGGTTCAATTCTTAATCTGAACAAAGTATAATATCTTTAAACTCGCATTTTACAATTAGAATTTTTAATGAAGGGTTACTATTACTTGAAGATTAAGTTTTGTCGCTCTTTGAAAAGCGCCTCATTGATTTTGGCTTAACGCAGCCAGTTTAAAATGTGCGAACACTCATCAATGCATCCAGCTCGACTTTTGAAAATGGGTACGATATTGAGGAGTTGAAAAATTATGTGTGCCATATTTCACTGAAATTAGTTCCCGATTAACGTCAAGCTTTCGATAAAATTACCGCGAGCATCGACAAAAACTTGCCCAAAGTTTTTTTTCTGGACGATACTGGTGGTACGGAATACAGAATACGTGGTTAATCAATTTAGATCGAAAGGCAACATCGCAATGGGTGTCGTATTTTCTGGTATTGCGGCCGCTCTGTTAAGTGGAAGTCGAACTGCACACTCGACGTTTAAATTACGGTTGAATGTTAACTGCCATGAAGAATTCTACTGTAACATCCGGAAAAATGGATCCCTGGCCGACGATCTTAGGCAGGGACGGAAACCAAAAACATTTTGGAGTTTTCGGTCTTAGGTTTTTAATCCCGGTTTTTAAACAAATGGTTTTGCTCACCGGTTTTAAAAACCCAAATAAAATTCTTCGGATTTGGTGTAGGTTTTTGAAACTGGTTTTCATCTACAAAGGTTTTGCACTTTGGTTAACCGCTCATATACCGGTTTTTTATAACAATAAAAAAAAATATATATATATATATATAAATTATAAAGCATTCTTAATACAACACATTTACATTTGGGTTCATACTTGATTAACAACTTAAGCCTATTATTTACTAATCAATTACAATTAGTAAAAATGAAATTACAGCAAGACATTAAAGTTTAAACTATTGTAATTTTTAACTTGAGTCTTTTTAGTTTTATTAGTTTTATTAAAATTTAAAATATAACTGTAAAAAAATAACCTTTATAAATTCAAGCAATATATTAAATGTTACAATATATATTAAAATTGTATAAGTATTGATTATAAATTTATAACAACTCAAGAAAATAACATTCAACTTTTTATACGACGTTATTTTTTATAATATATAAATATATTAATTTTTTTTTTTTTACTATTTTATTAAATTACTAAATTTGATCGTAGTATCATTATTTGTTCCAGTACATTTGCCCCTAAATTTGACCGTAGATCATTCAAAATAAACTTAAATGACGAAAACAATCTTACTACAGACACCTATAACAAGTAACAAATTTATAAAGCTAATATAGTTTATACAAAATAACGTTATATTACCTGGGTGGTTGTTACTGCCCATAAGTACTTTTGAAAGCTGATAAAGCTCTGGCATTTCATTTTTTTTATTTTTCCAAAAAGTAATATTATCTTCTCTGTATGGCAGTTTGGTTGAATTCTCAAATGTATTAAGAATTATTCTTATGGAAGTAGTTGTGGTTGTTGTGGAAGAACTTGATTCTGGAAATTCTTGTGAATTTGATAGAGAGTAAATATAACTGAAATTCATCTTCTGTGTCATCAGCTATTCTTTCTTCACATGTATTGTTAACACTTTCGTCATTTGTTTCAACACTTTCAACTATAGATGTTGAGAAAGGATTTTTTATGCGGTTTAAGAACTCCCATATTTTAATTAAATAAACTACTGCTATTGATTTAGATTCTTCAGACATCAAATGCTGGTAGCGAAGATCAAGATACAATGCTATAAAAAATTAAATATGTTAATTATTAAACGCTATGTAAAAGTAAGAGTATAAAGCTAATTAAATATTACTATACCAGATTCAAACACCGGATTATGAAAAATACTGTCTTTACGATTGTCTATGTTTGATAGTAACTTTTTTGACAATGGGGTTTTTAAGTTTTTCAATTTCATCTGTGAGTAAAGCCAAATACCAAAGCAGTCACCAGGATTCAAATCATTTTTCTGCATTTGAACTGTAGCTGTTTTTGCTGGCTCCAAATCTTTAACCTATTATTTATTTTAAATTAAAATATGGTCAACCAAATAATATAAACTATAAACTATAAAATACCTGTTAACTTTATTATTAAAAGTATAAAGTAACAACCAATTACAATTAAAACACTTTTATGATACATTATTACAATTTTTGTTGTTTGTTTATTTATATTTTCAATTATTTAAATTGTAAAATGCTTTAGTTTAGACTTAGAATTTAGGAAAAAATTCTACATGTAGATCAACATTTATTTTGATTTTGGAACCTATTCATATACTTACCAAATTTTGTATTGAATCCCAATTATGATCATTCAACAACTTTTTGGCATTAACACTACAGTTTGTTCTAAGTTTTAAAAGTCTATTTAGCATGTTGTATGTACTGTTCCAGCGTGTTTCAATATCTAAAATTGCCTGTTTTAACCCTTCTTTTTTAACCATGCTGCATATGTCTGGGTTATCAGAGACTTTGCTGCCTACATACAATGTACAATTACAATAATTATTTAATGTTCATATTTTACATTTTTACAATGAAGTTATATAAGACCATAGTAATTTAAACTTATGTTTTACTAAAATTCTAGTAAGATTTTATGTATACTTTTCAAATTTTCAACTTCAGAAGTCTTGCTATTTTAGCAAATTTATTACAATACAATATAATATATTAATTTAAATTATAATTAATATTTGATTAGGGCCTATATTATATTGGTATAGCATACTCTTTATGATAATACTATAATAGTATTTTAACATTATAGCAACGTTTTATACTACTTACTTTTCTAGCTTTTGATAACGTACACAAGTTGTCATTGGAAATTGATCAAAAACGGAAGCTGTTACCAAATTTTCCAGCTCCAAACAATCATTAGCCCGAAGTTCACTATTATCTTCTGAAAATAAACAAAATATTATATAAATCTCAATAAACATTAATAATGTCACATAAGATATTATATTTATCAAAATACTCAAAATTTGACATTTACCTTCTTTCAATTCCTGAAGTTCATCATTGTCATTTTCTACTTTTTCTAATGTACCAGGTTCAACTATATTAAATAAGTCTACCATTTTCACCATATTTTTTGCATTATCACAAGTTATGGTATATATTTGGTCATGTGTTATACTGTATCGTTCCAAAATTTTCAATAGCTAGTAATTAAAAAAACAAAATTGTAATTAAAACAATTAATTTAGTAAATAATAGATATTTTTACAAATGAATGTAATATATTACCATTTATTTTAAATAACTGCCAGTGTGCTTGTCCAAAAGCTGAATCAATCCTAAAATTAGGATTTTAATTTTTCCATCATTAAGAAACTGGCAATTTATTCCTAAAATGCATCTGTCCAGTCTTGTTACACCATCAATTTTAAACAAATAAGTTTATTTTTCAATTCTTTTTTTATATTACTAATCATATTATTGTATTTTAGAGCAATAAACCGCAATAATAATAGTAACATTTAACTATTTAAGTTATAAACTTATAAATAGCTATAATTTTCACTTGCATCGAAAACATCATGTTATTGAAATAAAATGCAGGTCGATATGTAACCCACAAATGTTATGTATGGGTATATTATTTCATCGGTTATAGGCATACTGTTTTGATTTTTATATTATGTGGTTATTATTGGTATATTTGGATTTACGTAGCTACTTTAAGTGGGTATTAATTATTTTTCCTCGAATGACGACGACGATATCGAACAGCGGTTCAATATCCAATAATAATATTACCTACATTGTTTGTGTTCTACTGTTGTCACTTGCCACTTATGTTGGTTTGCAAAAATAATATCAGTTTATTTTAATCATGGCTAAACATATTTAGCCATGATTTTAATAATGTATAGTGTGTATTTTATCTTGGATGTGTAATAAATAATAATAATAATTATAATGAGTAAGTATTTACAGACTATGGTACATTCTATATTCACATTTAAGTATTTTACAAAGCTGTAGTAAACCCAAAAGCTATAGTATTGTTTTAAATAAAATAATATAGAATAAATCAATTATACATTTAGTATGATTTATAATAGGTAATGTAGGCATATAACAGGAAGCATAGATCAGAGGTGAAAACAACAAGTTGTTTTACCTATTTCCACAATAATGCAATTCGACATTATTAGGGAAGTAATATTAGAATATATCTATCACGCCACTAGTACGTCATTGTTAGAACCCGCATAAATACGGGTAGAGCGCCTACCATTACTTAGAAGATAGTCAGCCCTCGTCGTAGGTCTAACAAGCTTACGACAATGCTTATAATTATTGTGTATTTGAATTTATAATAATAAAGTGTTAAATTATTGTTATATTTAAAAAGTCTATAAGTGTTTATAATTATCACCTATCTTTCTCATCCACGACTCAAGACAACGACGAACGTGCGACGTCGTTAAATAATTATTGTATTAGTGTTCAACGTGTCCTGCACGGCGATCACTACAAAGCGTTTCTTACATATTTATTTTAATACTCGTTTGTTGACGACACAATTATTATTACAAGGGATACTAATTACTAGGGCTGGGATTTATATATAATAAAAAACCAAAAATATGTACATATATATGTAATTAAAATTGCCAAAATATGTAGTATAAAATAAAAAATATGTTGTATAAAATAAAAATTATGTACTAAGAAAAATTTAAAAAATACCAATGTTAAAGTTTTAAATAAAAATACAATTCTAAATAATTTGTTAGATTTATGTTTTGATGTTGAGATATGTTGAGTTATCTGAAATTTTTGAGTAGTTGAAACACTTATATCGCATGCATTGCAGTAAAGTACATTATTATCACTCGAAAATGTTTCGTTAGGAAAATCATGGATAACATTTGAAATTTTAGTTGAAATAGATCGATCTACTTTAGGCATTATATTTACTAATTTATTATTAAGTCTTTAGTTTATAAATTATAATTTATAACTCGAAATGTAAAGATGTTTTCACAACCACGCGAACACAAGAACTAATAGTCTGATAGGTACCGTTTTAAATTCATAAATATATTTTGTCAAATACTTGTATAACATAAAGTATAATCTAACATATAAGAAACAGATAAGATAAACTAAAATCAAGTTATTAATATTTATTTTAACCTACTTATTCCCTATATGCATTATACACTTACAATTTGCCGAATTCCGTTACCGAAATATAAATGTGAAATATTACTAAACCACTGAAATTGTAAAAATTTACGAAGTATGTAAATAAAAACGAAAATTTTACAAAGTATGTAAAAATATATATTTATAAGGAAATATGTAAAAATATGTAAAATAAAATACATCTTAATTTATTGCAAATCACGTGAAACGAATTTATCATTTGTAATAATTAATTTATCGTGTTTCACTAAAAATATGTATTTAGATACAAATCCCAGCCCTACTAATTACTAACTGTCAATTATTATTTATTATTAATAATATTACTATTATAAAACAAATAATCGTTATAGTATGATAAAATATATTTATACTGGAAATAATGAGACTTAAAACTAATCACTATCAATTAGGTATTAAATATTCTGAGAAATTCAAAATCCTAATCTAGTGGCTAGTAGGTACCTGTATAACAGACATTTTCACAAAATACGAAAAAATAGACTAAAATCACTCTAACCGTTATATTTACAGAATATCGACGCTCGTTTTATACTCGGATAATATTCAATAACGTTACTATTAAGTATTCTTAATCGTTTAATTCAAAAACTGGTTAACCACTAAACAAAAAAAAAAAAAAACGTTTTCGGTTTAGGTTACCCTTCAAATAATCATCGTCTCATTGGTTTCAATCTCGGACTTGATAACCGCTCTCTTGTTTTATTTCTCCCGTTCTGATTACGGTTAAGACAAATCGTGAAAACCGATTATTAACCGGTTTATACAGGTTTTTCTAAAACCGGTTTCCGTCCCTGTTCTTAGGAAAACAAAGCTCATAGTGTGAGATGAGTGTACAATGAGCCACAGAGCACATTCTTAAGAGATTCACCGATAAATTAATGGCAGGTATTATTTTTGTTTTTGCCGGGGACTTCCGTCAAACTTTGCCTATAATCCCTAGGGGTTCACGTTCAGATATCGTAAAAGCATGTTTGAAGTCATCAGGAATATGGCATGAAATCGAAACCTTACAACTGCGTACAAACATGAGAGCGCACCTTGGAGTAACTGCCTTTCCAGCTTAACTTTTGAAAATCCGCGATGGTACCTATCGGAATGAAGATGGATCACTATAGATACTAGTCGGAAAAATTGTGAGATCGGTTGAGACTTCAATATCAAGCGTATATCAAGCTTGACATCCTAAACTTACTGCAAAAGCCGTATACTTGGCTCTGCGAAAGAGCTATTCTCACGCCACTAAACAGTTCCGCTGATGAATTGAATGACTCCATTTTAGAGATGTTTCCGGGCACACTGAAAGAATATTTTGCTTTAGACTCGATGCCGGCTGCTGAAGCAACGAATTTTCCAACCGAATTTCTTAATTTATTAAATCCCCTGGATTTCTACCGTACAAGTTGCAATTGAAAATAGGAACTCCAATTATGTTACTTCGAAATCTTAACCCTCCCAGATTGTGCAACGGAACGCGGTTGCAAGTTACGGCTTTGCGTAATAATGTGATCGAAGCAACAATTCTTACGTGTCCAGCAACTGGGGAGCATGCTTTTATTCCAAGAATTCCTTTGGACTTGACGATTGAGTTCAAAAGAGTGCAATTTTCAGTTAGAGTTTCTTTCGCAGTCACTATCAATAAGTCGCAAGGGCAGACATTTACATGAGTGGGAGTTGATCTGCGCGAAGATTGTTTTTCACATGGTCAGCTCTCCCCAGAACTGGAAATCCCATGAATCAATTCATTTTACTGCCGACGACGGATAAAACAAAAAAATATTGTGTATACAGACATTTTGTACATTTCATTTTTTTAATAAGGCGATCTTTTTTTTTTCTTAGGATACAGTACAATAATGAAAAAATGTTTGAATTATTTCTGCGTATTCTAGATTTATTTGCAACCTACTCCTACCTGTGATTGCTCACACTTACGCTTGGGCGGAGCCAAGACGGGTATGCTAGTAATAACATAAAAAAAAATATTGTAATTTGTTATTATGGTTACTACGCGACCTTCTCATAATTAAAATTATTTAGTTATTTTATTAATACACACAGCTTATATACCTAATTATTTTGAAAATCGTCTTTGTTTCAAATTTAAAAATGAAATTAGATGAAGTGAATATAACGGAACTTAGCCCTAGTAAACTATTGGAGTACTCAAAAAAATGTGTTACTATGCTTAAACAAAAAGATAAAGAAATATCGTTGTTACAAGTTGATCGAAATCAGGCAAATATAGCTATGAAAGTCGCACATAAATCTGTCAATAAACTTCAGTTAGAGATGACTAAAATGGAAAAAAAAGCGATAGATGATGCAATTTTAATACAGGGTCTTGAAAAACGATTACGTATGCAACGCGAAGAGTTTACATATCAAAACACCTACAATTTGGACGTCAAACGTTTGGAATGTGAATTAGCCAAAAAAGCAACAGATTTAAAGTGGGAAAATCATAATAATGATTTATTTTTACTGAATCAATCGCTTCGGGATGATTTGAAAAAACAAAGTGCACAACACACAAATGAAAAAACAAATCTGGCAGTACGTAGTGTTAAACGTTTAAATGACAGGGCCAATGTGATAAAATGTGCTGCAGCTCATTATTTAGCCGAAATAGATGAAGAACAAAAATACGCGATTCGCTTTGTTCAAAAAAAACATATTCTAGAATTACGATCAGTTAGGTCCCTACATAATGATAATACACGTATATTGATGGATACGTACAATAAAGAAATCGAAGAATTAAAAGGTGTATATGAAGAAAAATTAGATCAATTTTTGGAATTATCTGAATCATTGCAACACAAATTGGAGTATATTGCTGAAGATAATCATTTTTTACAAAAACGTAAGTCGATTATTGAAAATAAAACAAAATTGCTTAATGATTCTTCTCAAGCACTCCTAAAAAGAAATGAATACTTGGAAAGGGAAAATAAAAGTTATAAAAATTGTAAAAGACAATTAAATAGCTTTAATAGAGAATTACAGAGTATTAAAGTGCAATTAAAACAGATAACGAACGAAAAAGATTTATTAGAGGAAGAAAATCGTAAGATTAAACTAGACCTTGAAAACTCCGACGAATACCATGACAAAACAATGAGAAACATGGAAAGGAGATTCAGTATGAAATTAATGTTATTGTCAAAGTATGAGACAGAAACAAACCGGGATCCGAATAGTAGTGTGTAAATTTTTATTTTCTAGATAAAACTTATAATAATATCTACTTGTTTTTATGATTAAATTGTAATGATAATTTTATAATTATTAATATGTATAATAGTAGTTCTTGTAAATGTTATTGTCTAATTCACCATAAACATTGTTTCATAATTTAATCTATAGCCTAACCTAAACTAACATATATTGGTTAAGTCACCCAATGCCCAAGTACACTCTAAGGAAATAATGATCCTGTTATGTAGAATCAACCAAATTTGATGATTTTTTAATTAATAGAGGGTAATATTCTGCAGGCCCCATTGAACTCAGTTTTCAAAAGTGTAATCTCACACTTAATAATGTATCTTTAAAATAATACAATTTTAAGTGGTTTTTTTTAAAATTATGTATACCATTATTTGAAATAATATAAAAATCGGAGTTTAATGTGGCCTGTAGAATCCTTCTTTCAGATTAAAAAATAGTTATCAAAATCAGACAATTCTACAAGGCCTGAGAATTAATCCCGTGAAGTATTTTTTTAAACATTGATATAATACTACCTATCTGCCCCTTTCCGCGATAAATAGGTGTCGGAAAGTAGATAAGTAGATAAGTATTATGCTTAAGGTGGCAACTAACATTTAAAATTTAATTTTCAAATTTTATAGAATTGCGCAAGATTTGAATAACTGGCAGCGGGCTAAGAGTGCCACACTAGAGTGCATTGTGATTTTCTTGGACCTTTCCAAAATAAATACTTTTTTATTTTAGTTTATGTGATCACAAAATGGTTAGAAGTATTTCCAGTAAATAATATGATAGCAGACATCGTCATACACAAATTTTCGGGAATGATAGCATGAATCGGTATTTCGTAAACAATATTACAAACGGCGCAAAACCAGATGGCACAAAATGTTTTACAGGTTTTGAATTTCGATCATATTCCAAAAATCTAGGTATAAGACATATGAATGAGTCACCATTTCATCCACAATTGAACGGTTGTGCTGAATCAGCAGTTAAAATAAATAAAACTTTTTTTAAAGAAAATGTTCAACTTGCACTATAGCATATATTAAAATTTCAGTGATCAGTGATCAGTTATGATTGTTTGTATCACACCAGCTTGAAAATTTTTTAATTGATAGTTATTTTTAACAAAAATCTGATGAATTCAAGAGTGCTGAATATTTATCAGTGTCCTGGTATACACGTTAATAAAGGATTTATTGCCCCAAATTGATAAAGTTCCTAGATAATCGTTATCAATTGAATTAGTTCCAAATATATTTATGTTCATATCTTCTACAAAGATACTTACTGCGGTACATATAAAACCTATCAATTATTGCAACAAAACCACCAGTTCCAAAGCATGTATTACACGGTAAAACGGATCATCAAAGCATGTGACACATGTCAACGAACCAAAATAAGTAATGTCACGGCCAGGGGACCAACATTGAACTTAATTCCCGAAAAACCTCTTGAAATGGTATCTGCGGATCTTATGGGACCACTACCTAGTGGACAGGGAGGGTGCAAATATATATTTATTTATTTATTTATTTATTTAATATATAAACGCCAAACGGCAATTTTAAATTAACAGATTAAGTTTAAATTAATAGATATAACAATAATATAATAATACAAATACACACAAAATTAAAACATATGGAAAAACACAACATAATATAAACTAAAGGTAATACCTTAATTTAGTTATATAAAACTATAATAAAACATATTTATAACAATGATATTATTTAATTACTTATTAAAATCAAAATTGAGATTGTTCACATTACGAAGCATTCTGTGCAAGGGGTGATTGTGTCCATATAATGTATTGTGAGTTGGAACTTGGAAGAGTCCGTTATTTCTGGAGAAGAAGGAAGGGATACGAAAACATATTTTAGAGAGGAGATCGGGTGCATCAATGGTGCCACCTAGAAGCGAGGTTATAAAGCGCTCATCAGCATCTTGTTGACGAGTTGACAGCATTGGTATTCCCAATGAACTGCGAATTAAGGAATAGTCATGCGTAGGGTGAGGTATCTTCATTATGTAGGCGATGTAAGAAAGAAATCTATTTTGTACACGCTCGAGTCTTAGTTCGTCTTTAGCTAGGTAGGGATGCCACACCACCACACCGTATTCTAATATAGAACGTACTAATGAGAAGTATAATGTGCAGAGACAACGAGCAGAAGAAAACTGATTAGTATTGCGTTTAATAAAACCCAATACTTTTAAAGCTTTACCTACAGTGACATTTATATGGTGCTCAAAATTTAATGATGGTGAGTAATGTATACCAAGATCTTTATAGAGGAAGACACGGTTAAGAGAGGTGCCATTAAGAGAATAGTTGTGGTGGATAGGAGATCGCTGCCTAGAAAACGACATAACATGACATTTGCTTATATTAAGGCTAAGACCAATTGAGTACGCCCGACTTGAAAAAATATCTAGTTCTGACTGTAGGATATGACATTGATTGAGATTGTCTATTTTAAGGAATATTTTTATGTCATCAGCAAAAAGAAGGAGCTTAGTCTTAGTGATCCATTTGGTTATCGAGTTTACAAACAGGATAAATAAAAGAGGACTAAGGTGGCCTCCTTGAGGGACTCTAGATGGTATCACAGCTAACTCCGAAACAGCATTTTTGATTTTTATGAATTGTTTTCTACCTGTGATGTAAGAGTGTAACCAAGATAGTAGGGGATTACCAATGCCTAAAGACTTAAGCACCATTATAAGGCAATCGTGGTTCACTGTGTCAAATGCTTTATTAAAGTCTGTAAAGATTACATCAACCTGATCTCTGTGATCGATAACTTCTGATAAATAGGAAGAGAAGGCAACACCACTTGTTACGGTAGATTTATGCGATCTAAAACCATGCTACTCACTTATAATAAGATGATTGAGACTACGCTTTATTTTGGAGTATACAATCGAATCAAATAATTTACCAATATGTGGTATTATAGAAATTGGTCTGTAGTTTTGGATATCAGAAGCGTCACCAGATTTCAGAACAGGTGCTATAGAGGATATTTTCCAAAACTTAGAAAAATACCTAAATCTAATGAACGCTATTGTTGCTCCGTCGTCTATGAGTAATGTGACGTCCTCTCCTTCTATGGTACACTGGATATACGGGCTTACTGATTGATTGGTGGTATTAAGCGAGTTGATTGTATGTTGTTCAGTTCCACTTGGTCCTGCTTGCTCGTCATTATTTGTT